>JAVGWX010000015.1:31560814-32160814 GCA_036924085.1 Ariolimax columbianus
CCACCTTATACGCGCTTATTCTGAAATTGAATCTTGTTAAAAGCTAAGTATTTCTATAAGGTTTGAGAAGTATACCACCTTATACGCGCTTATTCTGAAATTGAATCTTGTTAAAAGCTAAGTATTTCTATAAGGTTTGAGAAGTATACCACCTTATACGCGCTGATTCTGAAATTGAATCTTGTTAAAAGCTAAGTATTTCTATAAGGTTTGAGAAGTATACCACCTTATACGCGCTTATTCTGAAATTGAATCTTGTTAAAAGCTAAGTATTTCTATAAGGTTTGAGAAGTATACCACCTTATACGCGCTTATTCTGAAATTGAATCTTGTTAAAAGCTAAGTATTTCTATAAGGTTTGAGAAGTATACCACCTTATACGCGCTTATTCTGAAATTGAATCTTGTTGAAAGCTAAGTATTTCTATAAGGTTTGAGAAGTATACCACCTTATTCTGCAACTGTCTCTTCTCCCTATGCTGTAAGCACATCGTCTCTATTTTAATAAAAGAGTCATGGAATGCTCGTTTCTCACGGCAATCTACTTTAACGACACTCTGCTGTCGACCCAGCTTTAAATTGTGACTAGCTTGATTGTCATCCTCAGTCTCGAGAGAAAATGGACCACGCTAGAGAGGAGACTTAGTCAGGTGTTGACCTTGCTTTTGTCGTTTGGAGTCTGCATCTTGACGCATCTTGTCAATCCTACCTCCAGCCGGGTCTGTCTTTGGCAAGTTCCTCCCAGATGCAGGTGTTCCTTCTTCTTTCAGATCACGCTTGCAAACATCTTTATAGCAGAGAAAGGTCTACCTTTGTTAGGCTTGCCCGTGGTCAGCTCTCCGTGTAGGATATCTTTTGGTATCCTCCATTCTGTGCACGTGACCAATCCACCGCAAGCGGTGCTAGCAGAGGATCGTAACTAAACAGGCAAACTATGCATGGTCCACACTTTTTTGTTTGTGACTCTTGTCTTTACATGAAATTCCAAATATGCGTCTCATATTCCTATTGTGAATAAGTTCAAGTTGCTTGATTTTGCAGACCCATAATGCAAATTAATAAATCTACCTGTTATTGTATTTCCTACTTCTAACATTAAATCTGCCTGATTTTTCAGTTTTTTTTTTTTGGGGGGGGGGGGGGGGGGGGGGGGTTTTGGTGTGTTAAACAGAAAAGATAACTAAATGGTTCCTGACGTACAGTTAGGGATGGTATAAAAAAGATGAGGTCCAATACAACGTCGCAGTAAGACCTGACATGATAGTCTCGTCGTATTGATTTTAATTTACCAGCGATACAACCCGGATTTGCACGGAATATAGATGTTCTTTGCAGGTTTCAAAAATATTTAGTGCATTCAACTCAACACAAATGTGGGCACCCCAGAATGCACAACAGGAAACATAATATCAGTGCCGTTTGCTTCAATGTCTCCTTGAGATACCATTATCGCCACCTTGCTTATTGTGAAAGTAAGAGTGCAGAAAGCAGAATATGATGCGTTCATCTGTAAATTCCAGACATAATGAGAAGGGCAATGACCACGTCACTACAACTAGCCGTTGGAGGGCTTAATGTTGTTGTTTTGAATACAAACGTTTAGTGTTGGGTTGCTGGAACTTTCCTCACAGCCCGAGCGGGCTGTAGAAGGTGGACTTGGGTCCTCCAGGCGGATGTGCTATGTTTGGTTTTATCTGCGGGCAACTCAATACTATGGACATCACGTCTCAACCCACCCCCCCCCCCCCCCTCACTCCACAACGTTTAACCATGTTGCCGAGAAAACAACGTGTTCCATGTGGGTCTGCGGTGAAATCGAGGTTGTGGTCAGTATATTTTACCTGACGGGGACTAACATATCTGATCAGTATGTTGTACCTGACCAGACGTTATTCTTCTTCATCATTTAAAGGTTCAAAAAAGGAAAAACGCGGGAAGGAACGACGCAGAGAGCTGAAAATAGTTTTGCTGACCTAGACATTCCAGGAAGAATGATCTATGAATAGTGCAAGGCCGATTCAGCTAACCGATGCAGAGACGTTAGCCAAACTGACAAACAGACACAAGTATTTTATGTCGTATGGTATAGATGTATGCCATCATCATCATGTAGCATTTCCTTTATAGAACGTCGCTCCCATTACAGTCTATCGGAAACAGCCTCCGTTAGTCATACCCAGCCCTTCCTGGATATCTTGATGACGTCGTCTTCTTGGTCTACCCCTGCCTCTTTTGCCTAGCACCATACCTTCCACCACTGTTCTCTCAAGACAGTTGTGTCTCTTGATGTGACCAAAGAATTTACATTTTCTGGCCAAAATGGAGTGGATAAACCAGTTGTCCTCTATGTTCAACTTTTGCCGATTGTCCAAATTTGTCTTTTTCTCTGTCCAGTGTATTTTAATGATCTTTCTGTTACATTTTTACTCGAAGGATTGGATTCTTTGTCTAGAAGCTTTGGTAATCATTCATGATTCTCAGCCATAAGCTGCCACACGAAAAACACAGGCTCTTAAGACTTTTAATTTTGTCGTTTTGTTGCCTAATTTCTTCAGGCTGTTCAGTCTCTTCATTGTCATTGCTGATTTTCTTCTGATTTCTTTCGATCAGTCGGCATTTTTGTCAATTCTGGAGCCCAGATATTCAAAATGCATCACATGATCTATATATGACAGCATTTAGATATATGACATCACCACCATCCGGTAGCATGTCCTTTGCAGAAAGTCGCTCTAAGGACAGCCTGATTATAGGAAACTCTCTCTTCCGCTAATCTTCAGGCCTACTCCAAGGTCAAATCCATCGCCTCAATGACGACCTGATTCCATTGTCTTCTCGGTAGGCCCTGCCTCACTTTCCAGTGACCACTCTCTCCTGCCCGCTGTGCCGTTTGATGTGTCCAAAAACCTCAGTTTTCGGGTCATATATGAGCCAATTTTCATCTACATTCAGGTCTTGCCGGATGGATTTGTTACTTTCTTTCTTTGTCCAAAGGATTTGCAGGACTCTTCTGTAGCACTGTGTCTCAAAAGCACCGATCTTCGCTCTTATTGCTTTTGAAATCGTCTATGTTTCACGCTCATATGTTGCAACAGAAAAAATGCATGTTCTTAAGATCTCTAGTTTTAGGGCCTTGTTTATATTATGCCATAGGTTCTGCATACTGCTTACCTTCTGCATTGCCATAGTCAGTCGTCTTCTGACTTCCTTTGTACATTCTCCATTGTTGTTTAGTTTTGATAGATGTTCAAAATGTGCAACATTTTCAATCTCTCTGCTAGCTATCTCTATTTTAGTTTGGAGTTTTGTCTTGTCAATTGTTTAGTTTTCTTTGTATTCAGGTAGAGAATGTGGGCTTCACTGTGCTTCTGGACAGGTGTAATTATTTGTTATAGGCCCTAGGTACTGTTTGAGAGCAAAACTGTGTCGTCGGTATATCGTATTTACGGTATCTCCTTTCGTCCTATTGTGAAAGGATCCAAGCCTGTATAAATTTGATCTGCCTTTATATTCCTGATGATGTGTACCGTATATATGTTGAACAGGTATGGTGAAAGAATGCAGCCGTCTGACCTTCTTGTGTATCTCTAACCAATCTGAGGTTTCACCATGAATTCTGACGGCTGCTTACTGTCCCCTTGTAGAGGGTTCCTGTTAGTTGAACCAGATGTGTTGGAAAGCCCATATCTTTCATAATGTTCCACATTTTCTTATATTTCACACACTCAAAGACTTTGGTGTAGTCTATAAAACATGCATACAGATCTGTAGTGGAAATATCTGCCGTTCTCAATGATGTTTCTTATATTGAAGATGTGGTCCAGTGTGCCTTTTCCTGGCCTGAACCCTGCTTGCGTTTCGTTTATTTCATAGTCCAGCTTTGTTTCTATTCTTTTCATGATGATAATCAATTAAGATCGTGTGGCTTATCAAGGCGATAATGATATATAACAGCACAAATAAATTATTAACTATGTCTACCCTTTCCCTGTGTGACTTTATTCCAATTATCAGCTGCCTTTGAGCCCAGAGGAGATGGCTATTGCTGACGACGACTCTGAGGTGAAGATCCTGCATCTTGTTCAACTGCTGAAATGGAAGTATCAAAAGCAAGGGAGCAAACCAACTGTCTTCTCTAGCGTGACAGTGGGCCAGGCAGAACCTTGTAAATGCCAAGCCCGTGGGACTGGTATCAAGGCAGGCATTGTGGGTAAGCGTGTGTGATCTGTTCATGTATTCCGATATCAGGTGTAGGAGTGGGAGAAATACACTGTGGAGATCGTGGTACTTACTTTCTCCAATCATGGTATTCTTTCAGGCAATATTGTCTGATGCCAGGTAGCTGTAATTGTTATTCCATAGGGTCGCTGTGGTCGAGAAGTTAGGCACTCGCCTCTCAAAGCGATGAATGGAAACGGTGTTGGTTCGAGCCACGCAGGTGAGAAGTATCTTTATCACTATGATCCAAATACAGCGCAAGTTACATCATCAAGACAAAAAACATTCCTGATGATGTCGACATCTTCGCTTACGAGGGGAACGAACTTTTCTTTCCTCTATTCTATAGCTGCTGAGCAAAAAATGCTTTTTGCAGCCCATTGCCATTCTTATATAAATACAGGTCTTCTGTAGTTGTTTCACTTCTCCGCACAGTGTGTTGTCAATTGTCGGCAATGCTTATAAGAATATTTTATTTCGGCGCGCAAGTGTCTTGCATTCAGTGAGTATGTGTCTAACTGTTTCATCTGGATCAGAGCAATGTCTGTGCAAGGGCAGGTGCTGGGGATCTATGCGGTTCAAGTGGCTATTGACTGGTGTGTCCAGTTCTGAACTGAAAAAATGAGACTTTGATCTCTTCTATGTAGTCTATTTACGTCATCTTTACTTTTTGGCTGTTGCATTTTGCTAAATACTCTACGTTCCGTTGTTCTCGTCGCTCAACTGTTCATCCAGGTAGTCAAAAGCTGCTCGAATCCATATCTATTATCCGCTCTGAGGTACAATGATGGTTCAATAGCGGGGTGCAGATCATCTCTCCATCTTGCTGGTGGACGACCGCACAAACCGTTGTAGTTGTATGGCCACAGAATTATATCCTCCTGGTCCATCTATCGCCAGTCATGACCGGCCCATTTGTACTTCCGTATTGATGCAGTCGACGACATCCCGGAACTCAGTTTGGTCGCTGATGTCGGTATTTTGGATATGGTCCCTAAGGCAGACTAAGGACTCTTTACCCCATTGCTCTTCATCTGACTTACCTAGACTCCAAACCTCACACCCAAACACTATTCCTGGAATGACCTTGCTATTGAAGGTGCGATCCGTGGCCGTGTGCAATGGAGATATGCGGAATGGTAGGAGATAAATGAAGGGCCGATCTGAAACATGCTGATATTAAGAAAGACTGGGAACAGCCTACGTTTAAGGAAAGTGCCATCACACCATTAAGTTGTTTACTCCGTCGAACTGAGATAATAAAAATAATAATTCGTTCATCGTAGTCGATGAGAACCACCAACATGTTATAACGCAACCTTGGGTATGTGTCTGCGCTCGTGACTGATTAAGCCAATTCGAGCCTGGAAAAGTCCATGGCACGACCGGCAAACGTAGTCAGCAGTTGTCTCTGATATTTTCTCTGCTCTTGACTTCCTGATTGCACGTCTATCCTGAGCTGCCTTGATACGGAGACCCTCGCTGAGTTCAACGCCGTCTGTGACAGTGCTATTTCATCTTGAGCGATTGTGAGACAGGTTTTCCCATCTGTTAATGTCTATTTGACAGCACTTAATGGATTCCTTCCGACTGACTTTGGAACGCTTTATAGGACGTCCTTGTGATTGCTCTCCTTCACTCAGTTCACAATACAGGGGCCTCTTAGGAAGCCTTTCGTTTGACATTCGAGCATTGACATTCAGCCCATCTCAATTGGGATTTTTGAAGACGTGCATGCATACTTTGCATTTTGGCTCTGGACAGCACTTCAGTATCTGTGATATGGTCCTGCCAGAGTATATGCAGACAGTTTATGTGAACATGATTTAGCCTCCTTGTGTCACCAGCGTAGACAGTCCAGTTCTCATACGCAACAAGCAGTGTGGGGACAATTGCGATACGGTAGACCTTCAGCTTAGTCATTATGAGGATTCCTCGACGTTCCTATACTGTTGAGCACATTCGGCAAAAAGCTGTGCTGACCTCTGCTATTCTATTAACCAGTTAATCAGCAATAGTCACTGATTTGGACAGCGTGCTTTCGAGGTAGATGCATTTTTCAACCGCTTGTAATTTCTGTCCCTTCACTGTAACTAATGGCTGTTTATACGATGTGTCTGATTCCGGTTGATACATTACCTCAGTTTTGTTTGTGCTAATTGTCAAGCCCCAGTTGTCACAAGCAGCAGAGAACCGGTCCATACCCTCCTGCATGTTCCTTTCTGAGCTATTGTTCAGAGCACAGTCATCCGCAAACAAGAGTTCGCATATCGTGTCTCGCACCACCTTGGTCTACGCCGTCTGTCTGCGTAGATTGAATAGACCACCATTCATGCGGTACTTTATTGGCATGCCATACTTGGTATTTTTGAAGTCATCCGTCAACATGACTGAAAACATCATACTGAGCCATGTCGGTGCAAGTACACATCCCTGTTTCACCGTTGTTGACCTCGAATGGTGGGGAGGTCTCGCCGCTGTCAAGTACACGTGCCCGCCTGCACTCGTGGAACTGTTACAGCACTGTTACAAATTTGCTAGGATAGCCGAATTTAGACATGATCTGCATAGTCCACCACTGCTGACAGTATCAAACTTCTTTGTGAAGTCAATGAACGTAATATAGAGCTCGCGGTTATGTTCTCGACATTTCTCCTGCACCTGATGCGCTGTAAATATCATGTCCACAGTTCCTCGACCAACTCTAAATCCACACTGACTTTCCGTTAAATGATGGTCTAACTCAAGTACCTCGACCAACTCTAAATCCACACTGACTTTCCGTTAGATGATGGTCTAACTCAAGTACCTCGACCAACTCTAAATCCCCACTGACTTTCCGGGAGATGTAGGTCTAACTCAAGTACCTCGACCAACTCTAAATCCACATTGACTTTCCTGGATGTGATGGTCCAACTCAAGATGTTTATTCAGGCGGTTGAGCAGTATGCCCGCGAGTATCTTTCTAATAATTGATAGGAATGAAATTCTGCGGTGATTGCCACTCTTCTGACGATTGCCTTTTCTCTTGTAGATATGCACTATCGACGCATCCATCATTTCCTGTGAGACTACTCCTTCAGCTCACATGGGGAATAATACTTTAGTGAGCCTTTTGATGAGACATATTCCTGGTGCTGTATACACCTCTGCTGGTATTGCGTCAGCTCCAAGGGCTTTTCCAGGTGAAAGCGATTTGATGGCTCTGTCTACTTAATCCTTAGTTATGATATCAGCCATGGCGGTGTTAATTTCTACTTGGGGTATGCGTTGGATGGCCTCTTCATTTATGGATGATGGACTGTTAAGAATGTTGCAGAAATGTTCTGCCAGCCTGTCTAGATAGTCGCTCGCAAACTAACATACAATGCCGTAGAGCTGATATATCTGCTGGAATATTTATTATACTTATAAAGAAAAAGTTCATTCCCCAGTTGAGGTGGTAATGTCTTTTCAGGCCATCATGTTTTTTTCAGACTGCAACGGTTCAGTCCGGGAAGTAAAAGCGGCGAGGGAGAGGAGATGGCTACCGTCCTCATATAGCCGAGCC
Source organism: Ariolimax columbianus (assembly GCA_036924085.1). NCBI lineage: Eukaryota > Metazoa > Mollusca > Gastropoda > Stylommatophora > Arionidae > Ariolimax > Ariolimax columbianus. The sequence goes on from JAVGWX010000015.1 coordinate 31,568,582, forward strand.
TTTGATTTGTGAGATCGCTAACACCTCACAACCCTTCGGCAGTAATGCTATGGGTTACTTTACTTTGTACTTTCCATTGCCATATATATATATATATATATTTAGTAGACCAAAGTATTCCGTTTAAAAGTTACAATTGCCTGTTTTTACAGACTTATCATGTCAATAAATATACCTGTTGTTGTGTACCCTACATTTAAACTTAAACCTTTCCATTTTTCTGGTGTGTGAAAACAGGAAAGAGAACAAAGTTCAACATTCTGACCGAAGCTTTCACGAACCTAGACCTACAAATCGAGATTCGAGGACCGAATAATGAGGTATTTCTGCTCCATGTTGATAATAACAACTGATTTATAACAACTGATAATAACAACTGATAATAACATCAATAATTATGATTCAGTGTACAGAGGACAGATACAAAACACGTGAGTGTTTCTAGGGGAATAGAGAATGGAACCATTGTAGCCTACACAAACTGTCGTAAAAGCCGACCAAAGAGGGCTGTCAATGGTGCTTGTCATATCAGCATTTAAACTGTATGTATACAGAAACTGCAAAAGCAAGAGATAATGTTAGTGTTGGGAAAACAGCTGTTTTTTTTATACAATCACGTGTATGTCAGGTATAATGTATGTGTGTATGTGTGTGGGTGGGTAGAGGTGGGGGTGGGGGTGTGTGTGTGTGTGTGTGTGTGTGCGTGCGTGCGTGCGTGCGTGCGTGCGTGTGTGTGTGTGTGTGTGTGTGTGCGTGTGCGTGTGCGTGTGCGTGCGCGTGCGCGTGTGTGTGTGTGTGTGGGTATTTATGTATGTATGTATGTGTGTATGTATGTATGTGTGTATGTATGTGTGTATGTATGTATGTGTGTATGCGGGGGTATAGATGTATGCGGGGGTATAGATGTGTGTGAGTGATGTGTGTGAGTGATGTGTGGGAGTGGTGTGCGTGTGTGTGTCAGTGTTTACCCTTCGTGTGCATAGTTTCCGTCCCACTGCGACAAATATTCTCTGAGCCAAACTACACTTGTGTAACCTGTTTCCTGGGCCGCCAATTGGAGGCGAAATCTGTTCTTGGTCAGCTGTGAGTCGATGGCTAACCCTCATGCATGCGACCAGCTACGAGTCGCTGGCTCATTCATAGTGTTGCATCTTCGGCCTCAAATCGATGCTTGAAGACGAAGGAGAAGTTTAAATATCTCAACAGCAATAACGAAAACAATTTTTTAAAATACATTTTAAATAAATTTGTAATGTATTTTTTTGTTATAAAATGTCAATCTCTTCCACCTTCTTTCTTCTGACAGTACAATAAAGAGAAGATAATCAGCGTGAATGCTGTCTCAAGGTATCGAAATCGAGTTAAGGCAGTTGCTGTGTCTCCCTCAGAGGACGATGGAAAAACAAAAGTAAGTTGTCTACTTACTTACATTCCCCTTTTTGTTTTTGCATAGAAACTGTCTAGGAATGGGACATCAAAGGGTGTGATTGTATTTGATTGATTTGACTTTTTGGTCCAATTGAATCAATCTACAGCTGGCCTCTTTACAAGAAGCCTGTGCCCAAGCATCTGCAGCGGCTGTTTTAATAGCAATGATTTTACATGATGAGGTTGCTAAACCCCCCACCCCATACGCAACCCTCATTACTCGTCTTTTACGATATGGTTAGAAGAGACATTGGGTGGAATGAACGAAAAATCTGCCAATTGGGACTAAATATCAACATGAAGATTACCAAGCTCTTGTTTTAATAACCCGATCAACAAAGAAGAACCAATCATACTGGACGGAGAGCAGTTGGAAGAGTGCACTTTTATCTATTTTGGAAGCAAAATAGAGAGATCATGGGTACAGATGCAGATGTAAGGATCAGATCTGTAAAGACAAGATCGACATTTCTGACACAACAACATATAGAGATCAAGAGAAATGTATTCCAAAATATACTTGTGAAATAAACGAAACGCAAGCATTGTTCAGGCCAGGAAGAGCACACGAGACCACATCTTCAACATGAGAAACATCATTGAGAAAAGCAGAGAATTCAATACGCATCTGTATGCCTGTTATATAGACTTAACCAAAGCCTTTGACTGCATGAAATATCAGCAAATGTGGAACATTATGAAATATATGGGCTTCTCAGCACATCTGGTTCAACTAGTAGAAACCCTCTACAAGGGGCAGCAAGCAGCCGTCAGAATATATGGTGAAACCTCAGATTGGTTCGAGATACAGAAGGGGGTCAGACAGGGATGCATTCTTTCACCATACCTGTTCAACATATATGCGAAAAACATTATCAGGAATGTAAAGGCAGATCCAAATTCTACAGACTTTGATCCTTTCACAATAGGAGTGAAAGAGATATTGGAAATACGATTTACCGGCGACACAGTTTTTCTCTCGAAGAGCAGCAAGAGCCTAGACCAAATAATTACATAAGTCCAGAAACATAATGAAGCACAGAATCTCTACCTGAATACAAAGAAAGCTAAGATAATGACAACTAACAAGTCAAAACGTGAATCTAAAATCGCAATCGCTGGCGAAGAGATTGAAAATGTTGCACATTTTGTAAATCTGGGATCAAAACTAAACAACAATGGAGACTGTACAAAGGAAGTATAAAGACGACTGACTATGGCAATGCAGATGCTAAGGAGTATGCAAAACATATGGCATAATATATACAAGGCACTAAATCTAAAGATCTTAAGAACATGCATTTTTCCTGTGGCAACCTAAGGATGTGAAATATGGACGATTACAAAAGCAATTAGAACAAAGAAATTGCTCTTAACTGATGTAATGGCCCGAAAACTTAGGTTTTTTGGACACGTCAAACGGCACAGCGGACTGAAGAGACTTGTTATGGAGGGTATGGACACTGAAAGTGAGGCAGGGGCCGACCGAGAAGACGATGGACTCAGGACATCAAACGCTGGATTTGACCTTGGAGCAGGCCGGAAGACTGGCGGAAGACAGAGTTTCCTACAAACAGTCTGTCATTAGAACAACGATCTGTAATGGACATGCTACATGATGATGATACAAAAGTTGGAATATTCTTCTTCTTCTTCTGCGTACGCAGTCAGACAGTAACCATTATTTTTTCGAAAAAAGCGGCGGTCATCCTGAGGCTGTCGACACTGCCATAGAGCTTGTCTTGCAGTTCCACTGGTGATGTCCACATCTGCTCTCTCTGATCCTCGTATGTCGGGCAGTTCTGCAGCAGATGTTCAGCGGTCATTTTACCAGTACCGCACGAGCATTCGTCGGTACACCCTATCTTCAATTTGTTGAATAGGTGGTACCTCAGTCTATTGTGGCCAGTGCGAAGTCTGAAGACAACGACCTGCTCTCTTCTGTTCAACTGGTAAAAGGCATCGTTTTTGGTGTAACCAGTATGTTCGGTTTCCCATTTGGTCATGTATCTGGCTTTGATAGGCCGTTTTGACTCTTCGTACGTCATACTGGTATCTGTTTGTGGTAGTCTTGCACCTTCTTTTGCCAGTCTGTCTGCCTCCTCGTTGCCTTGGATGTTGCAGTGTGATGGAACCCACTGTACCACTACCCTTTTTGGTGCAGACTGCTGGCACAGTTTGCAGAGTGCTGCTCTTAAGTCATTAAGCTCAGTGTTTTTCTGGCTTTTTAGCGCTGTGACTACGGCGAGAGCATCTGTCAGCAGGACTATATGGCTCTCATTTTCACTGTGTGTCGCCATTTCTTCCACTGCCGCCCTCAGTGCCTCTGCCTCCGCTCTGAAATTGCTTGTGTACTTACCAGTAGCGAATGACAGTGTTATTTTTCTGCCATTTGGTAGGTTCAGGAATGCTCCTGCCCCTCCGTTCTGTGTTGTGTTTGTTACAGAGCCGTCGGTGTATGCATGGGTCCAGTCCATGCTTGGGTAGCTTTTCGTTATGAAGCTTAGGGTAGTATCTCTCCTTTCTTTTTCAGTCTGGCAGTTTTTGTTTGCAATACCTGGTATATTTTCTACCACCTCTGGAAATATATCCTGCCTCGGGGTAGGTTTTCGTACAGTAGTGATGGGTTTTGGTGTTGTTAGTGCGTTTATGGGATCTTCATGCATCTTTGCTTTGGCTATTTCTGCAAAGTTTCTCCGCTTTAGTTTCCCATTTCCCAAATTGTTTAGTCTCTGGTGCATTGGATGGTCGGTCAGTCTTCAGAGTTTCTCTGACTGCAGCTGGGCTCTGCAGTCTCTTCTATAGGTCATGGATTGCAGTTTTGTAATCTTTTCAAGTTCTACAATTGGCGTTGACTTCATGCCACCTGTTATAACTCTCATGGCTTGGTTTTGAAGTTTGTTAACTTTATCGAAGTTCGCCTTCGCTGCTGTTGTCCATGCCGCAATGCCATACTCGAGAACTGGTCTCACTCTTCCAGTGTACAGTTTCTTTAGTATGCCTTCGTCTGCTCCCCAACTTGTGTCAGCAAGTTTCCTCATGATTGCCATTCTTTCTCTGGCTTTCATTCGGTTTCTCTCAATCTGACTTTTGTTGGAATATTCAATTTCAGTGTGTAGTCGATGTTGTTGTGTGGAGCTGAAACACGGAGAATGACTATGGTCATACAACAATAGACTTCACTGCTTCGTTAACAGATGCCTACAAAGTTTAATAAGCATACAATTGCAGGACATGGTCAAGAATGCAAAATCTATGTGAAGGGAACCAACAGCAACCACTGGAACAACAAATTAGGCAATAAAAAATGGCGCAGATAGGAAATCCGATGAGGAAGGCAACGTCCAAAATAGCCAGACATACTCTTACGTGGAATCAACAAAGAAAGTGAAAAGTGTGGACCTAAAAATACTCGAAGACCAGAATGTGAGGGTAACTACTATTACATGATTACACATAGAGAAAGGCAGAAATAGCAGACTACAAATAGAGAGAGGCAGAAATAGCACATTTCACATAGAGAGAGAAAAGACAGATTACACACAGAGAAAGGCCAAAATAGCAGATTACACATAGAGAAATAGCAGATTACACATAAAAAGAGACAGAAATAGCAGATTACACATAGAGAGAGGTAGAAATAGCAGATTACACATAGAGAGATGCCAAAATAGCAGATTACACATAGAGAGAGGCAGAAATAGCAGATTACGCACAGAGACCCAGAAATAGCAGATTACACATAGAGAGAGGCAGAGATAGCAGATTATACATAGAGAGAGGCAAAAATAGCAGATTACACATAGAGAGAGGCAGAAATAGCAGATTACACATAGAAAGAGGCAGAGATAGCAGATTACACATAGAGAGAGGCAGAAATAGCAGATTACACATAGAGAGAGGCAGAAATAGCAGATTACACATAGAAAGAGGCAGAAATAGCAGATTACACATAGAAAGAGGCAGAGATAGCAGATTACACATGGAGAGAGGCAGAAATAGCAGATTACACATAGAGAGAGGCAGAAATAGCAGCCCAGGACAGTGAATACTGACGGGCTGTTGTCAATGGCATATGCACCAAGAGCACGGGTTTTGATTGATGGAATCATTGATTAATTGATTGAACTATAGTTACACATTCATAATATGACCTCTTTAAGGGGAACCTGTGTCCAATCATTTGCAATGACAGTTTTAATAGTAATAATTTACCTGATGAGAGTGCTAATCCACCTACACAACCCTCATTAGTCGCTTTTTACGATGCACTTAGAAGGTTACAATTATTATATTATTAGCAACTCGGGTACCACCAGGACGTTCCTATAGTGCACCATGCATAGATGCACTTAATATGAATTTTACTATTCTAGGCTTCAGATAGAGATCTTTAACTACTCCGTCGGATAATAAATACAGATAGTTCGTGAACGTTTGGCATTCCCCATTATGTTCAAATCGCCAACAAACAAACTATATACTCTATAAGACACAAAAATAATGTGTATATTTGTCCGTCCTGCTAAAAATGCTGCAGCAGATATATTCTAGCTATGTAAATTGTGCACATATTATGATTGACATTTCTAGGCCAGCGCAGCTTTTTTAAGCTGTGTGCTTTTTTCCCTTCCTGAGTTATTTAACATTTAAATGTTAACTATAGCAAGTTAAACAATGCACTTATTACTATGTCTGGAGTTATTAGGCTTACGCACTATTTTCTGCTGGCCGCGTCAATTCCTTCCTGAGTTTGTGACGTCAGAATAAACATGGCTAGTCGATAATGCTTTCTTAATGAGAAACTGTAGTAAAAGTGATCCATGATGTGGTTTCTCTTCGTACATTCTGTGGTGTCCCTTTTCTCGTGGTCTGCCTCAATCATTGTTCAGGCCGGTGAAAAACATCTATATTCAGTGCGAAATCTGCCAGTAAAGCTAGTTAGTCAGTAATCAACATAAAGATAAAACGAAATATTAATAATAATGATAATATTAATAATAATAGTAAGTCCCTCGCTCCCGCGCAGCAAAGGACCAATACATTCAGATGTTGAATACATCACACTGTTCCCATTTTAGATGGTCTATGGCGTTTCTCGTGATGTTCCCGGGGTAAATGCTGCATAGATATGGAGATAGATCGTTACAACCCCGTATCTCTCCTTTCTGGACTGCTAAACGTTCTGATACTTCTCCACTGAGCATATATGCTAACAGTTTCCGTATCTTATAATTGATTGTTTGATCCCAGCCTTCCACACTTTGTTAAAAACCTGTCGTAAAACGAGGTTTTCTCTACATTCACTCTCTAACAGGTCATCGATGACGGAGCTGGTCACAGTTTTCTGAGACAGAGGAGTCTGGACGAGGACCTCGGTCATCTGGTCATACCCTTTGACTACCAGTGTGTCGGTGAGGGCCGATTTCTGGTGACCTACATTCCAAGAACCGCTGGTCTGCACAGTATTACTGTCTTGTCTAGCGGAATGCACATTCAAGGAAGTCCTTTTGAGGTCAAGGTTAGTATGCAATTTAATTCTAGTTCCATGGTCCCAGCTGGTTACTAGCGGAATATAGTTCGGGACTTGCAACGTCTTTTGAAAATACCACGACCTTAACGAGACTGCCTTCGCCCTGTTCGTCTTGTTTTTGTTGTTGTTGTTGTTGTTGTTGTTCTTCTTCTTCTTCTTCTTCTTCTTCTTCTTATTCTTCTTCTTCTTCTTCGTCCTCAAACTTTCTCTACCAAGCCCTGAAAAGGGCGTTGCAAGTAGCAAGACGTAGTCCGGAGAACGGAATGTGTTGTGTCGTAGTTTACAGCTAGACTGCGACATTTTAAACTTTCGGTCCGATACTTCCGACTTCCGCAGGCAATTTTGAGTACCTGGCTAGCATTTGCTTTTTCGACAGTCTTCTTTGTTGCAGTCTGTTATCCAATATCACCGGTGTAGCCAGCTCTCTTGACAATAGTACAAAGCTAAGGAAAATTGCGAAACAATTAGAATTGAAGAATATCTCAAAGAAAACTGAAATGCAGAACAACAGTGCAAACCAACTTGCAGTGTCACTGGGAAACCAAATGTTAGACAATATAGAACTGCTTTCTTGCCTCGTAAGTGTGATATCACCCCGAGGAGAGACGGAAGAGGACATCAAATTCCTCTTGAATAAGGCCAGGACTGCCTATGTCGTGATGAAATCAAATTGGAAATCCAAAATATGTAATTGAAGAGCAGAACTTAGACAATATAATAGTAGTGGTACTTCTATATGGTTCGGAATGCTGGAGAATGACAATAAGGGATTCCAACGGATGACAAATCTTTCGCCATACATGCGTTCGCAGAATTATTGTAATGTTTTGGGACAGACACGATCAAGGATGAGTTGTGTTGCCCATCTCTGACATGGGGCTCACGCGAAAAACTAGCAAGAAAAGAAAGCAAGGAAAGTCCTTGTAGAAGCCATATATGCCACAAGCACCATGTGCCACAGACCCCATGTGCCACAGGCCATAAAGAGTTGTTGTTGTTGTTGTTGATGTTATTTAATGACATAATGAATAAGTTCACTCTTTTGGGCGCACGGAAAAGGGCGTTAAGTGGTTGGTTGTAGTTGCTGTCCTCACATCCCAAGGGTGCTGTTTTAAATCGATCACGGTTCTCCAGGTGGTTGTTCTATACTTGGCTTAATTTGCATGACGCTCTTTACTACGGGGATCATGTCGATCCACATCTCGGAAGCCAAACTGCCTTGAAAACAGCCTTTTTCCAGGAAAATCTACATTGATAGTGGCCTTGGTGATTATATTGTGCCTGACCCTGACGCGATGTCCTCGTCAGTAAAGCATACAATGACTTAGAACATACGACGTGAACAAAAGGTGTGGGTCTAAATCAGCGTGTTTCACCTGACCCAATTGTTACTCTTCACTCCCACCTAGATCAGCTTGTTTCACCTGACCCCGATGTTACTCTTCACTCCCACCTAGATCAGCTTGTTTCACCTGATCCAAATGTTACTCTTCACTCCCACCTAGATCAACTTGTTTCACCTGACCCCGATGTTACTCTTCACTCCCACCTAGATCAACTTGTTTCACCTGACCCCGATGTTACTCTTCACTCCCACCTAGATCAGCTTGTTTCACCTGATCCAAATGTTACTCTTCACTCCCACCTAGATCAGCTTGTTTCACCTGACCCCGATGTTACTCTTCACTCCCACCTAGATCAGCTTGTTTCACCTGATCCAAATGTTACTCTTCACTCCCACCTAGATCAGCTTGTTTCACCTGATCCAAATGTTACTCTTCACTCCCACCTAGATCAGCTTGTTTCACCTGACCCCGATGTTACTCTTCACTCCCACCTAGATCAGCGTGTTTCATCTGATCCTGATGTTACTCTTCACTCCCACCTAGATCAGCGTGTTTCATCTGATCCTGATGTTACTCTTCACTCCCACCTAGATCAACTTGTTTCACCTGACCCCGATGTTACTCTTCACTCCCACCTAGATCAGCTTGTTTCACCTGATCCAAATGTTACTCTTCACTCCCATCTAGATCAGCTTGTTTCACCTGATCCTGATGTTATTCTTGGACAACCCCCCCTCTCCCCCCCCCCCCCCCCGTCCCACCGCCACCACCACCTCCTTTTTAAAAAAAGAATTTCTAGCATATTAGTGGTCTCGCATATATTTGTTGAAGATCTTTTTTCTACAAATCTGAAAAGATTTGTATTGACCGATCGATTAATATTGGGTACCTGGCTCTTCACGCACTAGATACCCAGCTGTAAATAGGTACCACACTTACAGTAGGAATATACATTGCAGCAACAAAATGATATGGTCATCTAGTTTGGTCAAGAATATTTGGAGAAAAAAAAGAAACAATTTACAATGAAGTATTCAACACATCATCCCCAACAACAGGGCCTCCAAAAGGAAGCTGATCACGATGTACACATTTTCTTTTTCATCACATGGCAAAATCTTTATTTTACAAGCTGTTTTTTAATTTGACATCATCGTCGTCCGATTGTTTGCACTTCTATTTCTCCTATTTTAACAACTTGCTTAAACCTTGAGAGCTGACACTGTGAACCTCAAGAGACTGTCTCTACAAGCGCGACCTGCAAATCTATCAATATTTGACGGATAATAGAGGTCCCTTGAGGTCCCATCGCGACCGAGAAGGGAGTACGACAAGGAGAACCTCTCTCGACGAACCTTTTTCTTGCTTGCCTTTAGTCGACGATGAGGCACTGCAACTGGGACAATTACGGCATTAAAATCGATGGAAGATGACTATACAATCTCAGATTCGCAGACGACATCATCCTCATCACATAGACGCCCTTAGAAGCGACAGAGATGCTGCGGTCACTAGACACGGAAGGCAGGAAAGCAGGTTTAGCCATAAACCTATAGAAAACCAGAGCTACGCGCAATTGTTTCGCAGTCAAATCCCATACTCTTAAGTGGAACGCCCATGGAAGACGTTGACGATCGAATATGCTTACCTGGGAAGGCTACTCAAAATAGAGAACAACATAAACCCTGAGATCGCAAGACGGAGACGGGCGTGCTAGGCAGCCTTCAACTCCACCATGACAGCAACAGACGCCACAAAAGACACAAAACTACATGCGGACATCTTCGGCTCGGTAGTCATACCTGATCTCTAACAAAAACAGCAGAGAACCAACTGAGAACAGCATAACCCTCAGACAATAGCGGCAGAGCAAACTACACAACAGCGACATCCGCAGAATGTCACACATCAAGGATGTCTTACAGTACGTCAACCATTTGAAATATCGCTAGGCAGACCATATAGCTAGAAGACAAGAAGAATATGAAGTACCATAACCACTATGTTGTACCCGCTCGATAAAAGGAGACCTCGGAGACGGCCCCAAACTGGCTGACTAAATTCACTTGAAAAATACAACACACACGACCCTACAACACACATACTACTGTCCCACTGGACAACACAACCCTACAACAGACATACTACTGTCCCACTGGACAACACAACCCTACAACAGACATACTACTGTCCCAATGGACAACACGACCTTGCCACAGAAACGACTAGATACTGAGTTGGGAACGGCTAAAGGGTGACCACAACTTGGCAAAGAACGGGTCGACTAAGAATTAAAAATCAAGGTCCCGAAAACACACAAAACATATGTCTTGAGAGAATGTACCATATAAAAGGCAGTTTACAAAAAAATAGTTACTTGTTTACGAGGGGTCCACCGGGGCCTCTGCGTATAACAAAGGCAAGAACAGCACCATTGCCCCACAGAGAGCATGTCGTAAGATGCGACTGTGTGACATGGCATAAAACCGGCCAGAGTTAAATGGTTCGTTAAGAGCAGCATAGATGACGCCTAACAGAATGTGGCTCTATTTTGATCTAGTGTTTTGAGTCTATTAAGATAGACTAGCACATCGGTTAACCACTCTCTACGGAGTAATAAGCTGCTCGAGTCTAGCCAGTTAAGCAGGAAATCCACCCGACCATATCCAGCTGACGTGAGAGCTGGGACCTGTACAGGGATACCCACCCATGTAGAAGTACAGATCAACTTAACACTAAGACTAAGACTTGTTCTAATACCGAACTGCAGATAAGCGATGAGGATAAGTCATAATTATTGGTAAAATGTGACGGAAGAAAAAGACAAGATGCATCGCCTTAGTACTTAATTTGGGATCAAGATTCTGAGCAGCACATGAGCTGCAGTGGTCAGCGACCCATAGCTGACTGCTAGCGTCAGGGCTAGCGAACCAGAGCTGCCAAAACCCTTCTGCACCTCCACTCGGTGATCCTGGAAAACAGGCTGCAGCAGGGTAGACTGGCTAAGGAGAATGGAACGAAGAGAGAATGCTAACCCGGTACTCAAAAAATGATTGCTGAAGTCGGATGTGTTGGACCGAAAGGTGCAAATATTGCAGTCAAGCTGTAAACACAACGTATTTCGTTCTCTGGACCACATTCTGCTACTTAAACCCTTTCAGGGTTTGGTAGCGGGAGATTGAGAACGAACGAAGCCAAGCCAGCCAGTCAAGCCAGTACTTAATTTGCAATATGATCTTTGGCGGACATATTATTTGAAAAATATCAAATGAAACCACGTTCTCACAAGAGGAGTTAAACAATGAAAACACTCCAGATTTTACCATTTGATAGCTTCAGTTTTGATTGGCACTTCAAAGACGGGTTCAACGCCTGTCCCAGACAGCAGACACCTTTGTAGCTCTCGGAGATAGCATTTTCTGAGACTAAATCTTGTTTTATATTTGGGATCCGGTAGGAAAATACTGCCACTTCCGATTATAAATCCAGCTTTCAACAAATACCAGTGGCAGTAATGCCAGTCTTGGAATTATCGACTGTCTCCTGCCAGAATATGGGATGTGCAAAGCAATATAATGCTTGTTTTTGCTTACTGACTGACTTCCGTGTCCAAGATCCACGGCATAAAGCGTTCATCCAGTGACTTGAATTGGTCTGTCATTCGCCGTCAGCATGTCGCTCTCGTCACATGTATCTGGAAGGTTGGGACAAATCATCATTTGACCTGAACTTGTACCGCGCCACAATCACATATATCTGGAAGGTTGGGACAAATCATCATTTGACCTGAACTTGTACCGCGCCATAATCACATGTATCGAAGGTTGGGACAAATCATCATTTGACCTGAACTTGTACCGCGCCGCAGTCACATTTATCACCGTCCGAGAGGCCCAATTTCTTCATTTTCACCTACATCGTGATACGTCAGTTCGAAGTCTATTTATTGTCTCCCAAAGTGGGTAGGGAAAGTGATTTCCAGTAACAGATTCCTCCTGAAGATTGATTCATGGGTTCTGTGTCATTTTTATTGTTTCTTGTGACTTTTATAATTACTTAGCAATAGCAATTTCAGTATGTTTTCTCGTAAAACTTGGTTGAACGCATTTATGGGAATCCTTTTTCTTGTCTATGTCAAGCCTATATAATGGTAAGCCTATAAACTGGACGTTTATACCTTCAACAGGTTAGTGACTGGGTTAGTTCTTGGAACCTAATACCTAAGCCTCGAGTAATATCCTTCGATATGCTTCAATCCGCTGATGATTCTACCACAACGGACGCATTGAAACCCACTGATCGTGTGATGGTAAGTGGTTATTGTGAGTCAGCTGAATTAATTGGGATTATATGGACTCTGACAAAACAACATGACGGCCTGGATTTTATTGATGACTTGCCTCGTTCGGCACACGTCCATACCCATGTTCAAAGCAACGTATGTGTGCCTGGTTGAAAGTCACTTATAATAAGGTCGAATACACAAAGAGAAGACAAGGAGAAGACAAGGAGAATGATACAAAATATTATATATGTATACATATATAAATTTGGCATCATGAGTTCTAAACTGGGCGTGTATAGGCATATAATTGTACGGTTGCACAAAGAATATTATTTTCCGGCAAATACTGGCACGATGGGGGGAGGAAAACTAACGTCTGGTCAAGCAAAATATATTGATCAGACAAGTTAGTCAGGGTGTGGCAAGATATACTGGCCAAGACCCTCACCTCTGCTTCCTAGTAGTACTCGGTGGAACAAGGCTGTTTTCATGACAGCCTGGCTAACGAGGTGAAGGATCGACGTGATCCCCTAGTAGTTAGCGACACGACGATGAGGCGAAGAATAGCACAACCACCTGGAGGACCCCGTTCCACCTTCATCAGCACGTTCTGAATGTAAGCAAAGCTACTGTAATCATGCATTTGACGTACTTTTCAGGGCGTGCAAAAGAGTAAACCTACTCATCGTGGGCATTCGAAACAACAACTGGTACCATGAACTGGCACCATGAGCTGGAACCATGAACTGGCACTATGAGCTGGAACCATGAACTGGCACTATGAGCTGGAACCATGAACTGGCAATATGAGCTGGAACCATGAACTGGCACTATGAGCTGGCACCATGAACTGGCACTATGAGCTGGAACCATGAACTGGCACTATGAGCTGGAACCATGAACTGGCACTATGAGCTGGAACCATGAACTGGCACTATGAGCTGGAACCATGAACTGGCACTATGAGCTGGAACCATGAGCTGGCACTATGAGCTGGCACCATGAACTGGCACAATGAGCTGGAACCATGAACTTGCACCATGAACTGGCACCATGAACTTGAACCATGGACTGGCACGATGAGCTTGAACCATGAACTGGCACTATGAGATTTCACCATGAACTGGCACCATGAATTGGCACCATGAGCTGCGACTATGAGCTGGCACCATAAACTGGCACAATGAGCTGGAACCATGAACTTGCACCATGAACTTGAACCATGGACTGGCACTATGAGCTTGAACCATGAACTGGCACTATGAGATGGCACCATGAACTGGCACCATGAACTGGCACCATGAGCTGGCACTATGAGCTGGCACCATGAACTGGCACAATGAGCTGGAACCATGAACTGGCACTATGAGATGGCACCATGAACTGGCACCATGAACTGGCACCATGAGCTGGCACTATGAGCTGGCACCATGAACTGGCACAATGAGCTGGAACCATGAACTTGCACCATGAACTGGCACCATGAACTTGAACCATGGACTGGCACGATGAGCTGGCACCATGAACTGGAACCATGAACTGGCACCATGAACTGGGACCATGAACTGGAACTATGAACTGTCACCATGAACTGGAACCATGAAGTGGCACCATGAACTGGAACCCTGAACTGGAACCATGAAATAGAATCATGAACTGGAACCACGAACTGGCACGATAAATAAGCTGGCCCCATGGACTGGAACCATGAACTGGAACCATGAACTGGAGCCATGAACTAGCACGATAAGCTGGCCCCATGGACTGGAACCATGAACTGGAACTATGATCTGGCACAATGAGCTGGCACCATGAACTGGAACCATGAACTGTCACCATGAACTGGAACCATGAAGTGGAATCATGAACTGGAACCATGAACTGGCACGATAAGCTGGTACCATAGACTGGCCCCATGGACTGGAACCATGAACTGGAACCATGAACTGGAGCCATGAACTAGCACGATAAGCTGGCCCCCATGGACTGGAACCATGAACTGGCACGATAAGCTGGCACCATGAAATAGAATCATGAACTTGAACCATGAACCGGCACGATAAGCTGCCACCATGAACTGGAACCATGAACTGGAACCATGCACTGAAACCATGAACTGGAACCAAGAACTGGAACCATGAATTTGAATCACGAACTGGCGCCATGAACAGGCACCATGAACTGGTACCATGAACTGGCACGATAAGCTGGCACCATAAACTGGCACCATATCCGAATTTGACAACAACAGTGATCAACATTTAAAATATCTTTCAATTTTTTGTATGAAAATTGTTGGCTTAATTTGTGTTTACCTCTGAAATGTGTGTATTAAAATAACTTATTTTTCAAACGAAGGCAGGTGCTAAAGCATGTATGTGAGAATGAGTTTGTGGATGTGTGTGTGTGAGTGAGTGTGTGTCTGTGAGAGACGGTATGCGTGTGAGTGTGTGACGGTATGTGAGTGTGTGTGTGTGTGTGTGAGAGTATGTGTGTGTGTCTGAGTGAGTGTCTAAGAATGAGTATGTGTGTGGGTATGTGTGTGTGTGAATGTGTTTGACTGTTCGAGTGTTAATGTGTGTATGATTAGTGTGTGTGTGTGTGTGTTTGTGAGTATAGTTGTGTGTATATGTATATATGCATATGAAGAAGAAGAAGAGAAAGAAGAAGTGAGGAAGGAGATAGAAAATAACAGATAATGTTCGTAGCTTGCCTCCTTACTTCAGTGTGTTCTTCCACTATCTGGCAGCGGAAACTCAGTCATGTCGCCCATGTCTCCAAGCAGCTGACCAGAATGAAACGAAGAATTCTCAGGAAAGTCATCACCGCCAACGGGGAAGAGATTATCTGTGACGTTACACCTACACTGTCCAGGCAAAACAGTGGAGACTCACTACTGTCCGAAGGCGACAAACTTAGCCAGGGTAAGATGTTAGAAAGGAGGGGTAATTGTAGAACTATTACTGGGATCATGATATTGAGCTGTTCATGATGTGTAGTGGTCAGCGATTAAAAATGACTGCTTGCGTTAGGGCCAGGGAACCAGAGTTGGCAAGGTCGGAGTTAGATAAAATTCGAGAATGGTCTGTAAGCTGGCAAATGGAGTTTAATGTAGAAAAATTTACAGTCATCCACATGGGTAGATCCAATATGGAACATAATTACAGAATGGGAGAGAACAATATTAGAAAGATAGATAAGGAAAGGGACCTAGGGGTTTTAATAGATAATACAGGTAAGGTGAGGGAGCACAGTTCAGGGAGCAGTGAAAAAGGCAAATGCAATATGGTAAACATTGGAACAAGGAAGTGATAGTCAAACTGTATAAAGCATTAGTTAGACCTAGATTGGGGTACTGTGTACATGTGTGGAGTCCTTATCATAGAGGGGATATAAACATGCTGGAAAGAATACACAAATAAGCGACAAAGCTGATAGTGGGATTCCAGAATTTCAGTTCTGAGGAAAGACTCAGAAAAACCGGCCTACAGTGTCTAGAAGAGAGAAGAATTCGTGGTGACTTAATACAGGTTTATAAGATGATCAGGGGAATGGATAAATTAGACTATCACAATTATTTTTTTTTTAAATACAGCCACACACAATAACAAGAGGGCATAGCTACAAGCTGACTAAAGAGAGATCCAGATTAGATATTAAGGAATATTTTTTTATTCAGAGAGTGGGGAATGCTTGGAATGCATTGCCACGGGAGGTAGTGGAGGCAGGGACAATTAATGCATTTAAGAATAAATTAGATGCGTATAGCTTTTAGAGCAAGGTGATGTAAATGACACTGGTTGTATACAGACTCTGCGGAGTCTTCTAAACCAGTATAAAGATGTTAAGTTAAGTTGTTAACTTAAAAATCTTCTACGCCTTTACGTGGTGATACTGGATAACATGCTTCACCAGAACAGACTGGCTAAGTAGCAGGGATCGAAGAGGGAAGGCTTACCCAGTACCCAAAAAAGCCATGCTGAAGTCGGATGTGTCAGACTGAAATGTGCAAATATCGCAGCCAGGCTGCAAACTACGACACACCGCATTCCATTCTCCGGACTACATATTGCTAACTGCAAAGCCAATTTCGGGGCTTAGTACAATCAGTTTGCTAGTTCCGGTAAGATGGCGAACAAGCAACAGCTGCTCTCATGGTCTGCGATTTTCGTGTGGTTTGTTCGTTCTAATTAATGTATGGAGCTCAGTGTTTTGTGACGATCATTTTCTAGTACGCTTTACGCTGTTCTCGGGAAGCCTGTGTGTGTAATTGTCCTCGGAATTTGAAAAAAATTCGATCTGTTCTTCATGTGTTATAGAATACAGGTTGTTGGATAGGACGTAACTACAGGTCGCGCACCGCCCTTGGTTGGTGTACACGACCTTCTTGGAAATTGCATCCATTTTAATTGCATGCCACGACCGGAATCTTCCCTCAGCAATAAGTTAATGGCCCCTTACCTAGACCTACAGATGTGGGCGCTAGTCAGCAGCAGCGTCTTCTAGTCTACGCGTTGGGGCTGCTTCTGTCCAGCGGTTCAACATTCGTATCTCAAATCGTCAAGGAAACCGTTGACGATCGACTCCCACAAATTTCAAGTGACCCCTGGTCCTAAGGATTGTACGACCTGAATGTCTGCATTTGAGCTATTTCCAGCTGTCTTAATTGTATGTCTTGCCACTGGTTCCCGGTGACTCAGGACGAGAGAGTGAGATTGATGTCCAGCGCAGCCTCTTTCACACTATAGTCCAAATTCATCGCAATGTACATCTTCAGGACGAGGACAGTCTCATGGTGTCACCATTTTCGTTTACGATGGGCAACTTACTTTCTAAGAGTCAGTTTGAGAACGAACGACGAAGAAGAAAATTTACTCAAATAAATGTCAGATGTTGTTTGTCAGATCTAGTCCAAAATCATGCTATAGCCGAAAGTGGAACTGAGAATAATGAATCCTCGTTTAAAACTTAATGGGGGTCAAAGATGATAGCAGTCAACGACTGCGTGCGTCAGGGTCAGTGACGCAAAACTGACCAAGATCCTATTCCGTTTTCACGTGACTGCCCTGGAAACAAAACTGCAACCATGCAGTCTGGATAAAAGATAAGAAATCCAAGAGAGGACACAGACCGGTCTCAAAAATGTTGTGCTGACAACGGATGTGTCGTGCCATTAGACAGCTTTGCTGTAAACTATGACACAAAGTTAAAAGTGTACTTGTCAAGACGAGCGAAGAAGAAGAAGAAGAAGAAGAAGAAGAAGAAGAAGAAGAAGAAGAAGGACAAGAAGAAGAAGAAGAAGAAGAAGGAGAAGAAGAAGAAGAAGAAGAAGAGGAAGAAGAAGAAGATAAAGAAAGAAGAAGAAGAAGACGGAGAAGAAACAGAAACAGAAGAAAAAACAAGAGAAGAGGAAGAAGAAGATAAGCAAGAAGAAGAAGCAGAATAAAAATGTTGAAGTCTTCTTATTCTTCTTTTTCTTCTTCTTCTTCTTCTCCAACTTCTTCAATCAACTGATGCAATTCTTCTAGCCCAGCGAGGTTCACGAAGGAGACAGAGCGTTCACGTCCTCTCCCCACAACTTTTCTAGCATTCTTTCTTCCCTGGTTGGCCTGCCTCTTGTTGGCTTGTATAAGTGGAGCAGTCTAGCAGGATGTGTTCTGATGTTTGCTTGGGTGCTCCGCAATCACATATAGCAGTGTCTCTAAGAACCCATTCTGTTGAATGGGCCTGAAATCTGCAAGTCCTGGGTCTGAGTCTGAATATCTTTGTCTTTCCATCTCTGCTAGGTTTGTTTATTCTGTAATGTCGTTGTTTTGTATTGTTTGTGAATGTGAAAGTGAATAAGAAGTGAATTGAGTTCAACATTAGAAGTTTAGACGTAAAGGAACATAATTATATTCTAAATTTCCACTTCCTTGTACAGGTTATTCAAAAACTGGAGAGTCTCGGAACAGATCAGGCAGAAATGATGACATCATTGTAGAGAGTTATGCAGACACAGACAGTTGGGTACGATCTCATAAGGTTTCAGGAGGCTCAAATCCCTCGGAAGCTGTACATGAACAAAGATCGTCATCAAATAAGTCCTACAAGTCCTTTGCTGACGCTGGTGCTGCTTTCGTCCCAACAGACGTTGTTGAACAAGCAGATGAAAGATCTTCAACTGAAAATGCTAACCAATCAAACAACAGTAGCAATGCCGTCATCACAAGCATGGCCGCCACAAATGGGGATAAAGATAAAGAGACTCAGAAGTATGCTTATGGTAAGATTCAGCTTCAGGTGCGACAACCCACTAAGGATGAATCAATGACTCCTGAAATTGTTATTACACCAGACTGTGATACCTACGTCGATGCGCTCGGATTTTTCTTTGGCGAAGATAAGCAGACAGGAGTCATAAATGATGCAATATATGCCGATGGAGAAACGAATATCCCTCTTTCCGAATCCTTTATCGGCGTATTGTCCTCAAACACGGATGGTTTTAGAAGGTCTGCAGAAAACAATTCATTTAGTGAACCACGTATTGCAACACCAAGCAATTCATTTAGTGAAGTCAGGGTTGCAACATCAAGCAATTCATTTAGTGAAGTCAGGGTTGCAAAAGAAAACAAAAAGAATTCAAATGATTCATTTGAATCTCAGAACGGTTTGACGATTGGTAGCAGAAATCTTCATTCTAAAAGCCCGTCACCACTTCTCAAAGTATGCGATGTTGTTGGCACCCTTCTGCAAGGTATTAAGCAAGACAAAAGGGAGCAGCCAATTTCTCCTGCCCACAGACACTATATGAGAAGCTTTTCTGTGGATGAGAGCCGTCAGCCTCATTTACAGTCATTCCACTCAGGAAGTTTTCAAAACGTTACAGACCCATTACCATCTGTGTCTAATTCCGCATTTCAATCGCCAATTTATAATGAACAATGCAATGGTTCGGGTCGTCAAACTGAACCAGCATCATCCTCTAACATGTCGTCTGCTGTGTCGTCTAGCGGAAAATCTAATGAGCTAGACTCGTCATTGCTAGAGTGTTCCCATTCTGAGCATGAAGCTGTCGTAGAACGTATAGAGCCCAAGAAATGTAATCCACATAAAGAGAATACAATTGAAACCAAAAACAGCAATAATAATGATGATTCGTTATATGAGAATGGCTTACCAAGAAGTCAGAACACTGCTAATGGTAGACCATTGTGTGATGAGGTGTACTGTCCAGGGTGCGTTTCCTGCACGCAAGGACCTGCCATCAATAAGCAAGATCTAGACGAGAGGGTTTATGAAATCATCGAGGAAATATCTGAGCGTGACTCGTTACCACAGGAAGAAGAAATATCAGAACCATCTATGGATGAAATGACAAATGAGGACACTACATTCGATGAAGTCATCGCGGAATTTGGTAATGACACTACATTCGGCAATAAATCCAAATCGTGTACTGATATCAGTAAAGAAATGGAGTTCGATCGCTTTCCTCAGGGAGAGCCTACTCGCTTTCGTCGGGGACATATTTCTTCGTCCTTTGATTTTTCCGACTTTCGACCAAAGCATAAAATTACGTGGTCACAACACAAGAGTTTGTCTGAGGAACGCAAATCCTTGCCAAATCCTTCCAAAATTGATTGCTTTGCAAGAAATGATTGGTCAGCAATGACTCCCTTGTGCCTTTCTAACGATAAACAATTCAATGCTGCAGAAGTAGAGTTAGTCAGCTCAGGCTGTAATGAGGGCAACAAACACAAGCTGGATCCCACCAAAGGGGTGAACAGACACTACGAGATTAACGTTATTGCAAAGGAAAGCTATAACACGATATACCAAAGCAACAAAAGCAATAAAGATTGCGCAAGCAAAAATTGGTCCCATTTCAGAGCTATGTCTCTGCCTGATGAGATCGACTTTGTGGGAGACGTTAGTTGTAGAGAAAGCCAGAATGATTCTTGTAACCAACGTCTTCCCTCAAAACATGAGCAATTGTCTCAGATGAAGAAGTGGTCAACGTTTGATGTACCTGACGCTGTTGATGAACTAGATGAGCATGTGGGTAAACACAAACGTATTGAGCTTAGCCAAATACAGAAGGAACTCTTTAATAGAGAACTTTATACAGAAGAAGACGAAATACTGCAGGTAATTCTGTCAGATGTCAACGAAAATTGTGATGTTGGCGAAGAGTCACTTGGTCTAGCCTCGTTATCATATGAAATGGCTAAAGATATGGCTTCAGGAAACGAAAGGTATATATCTTCTGCTGATGACGCCTTTTCGATCCCTGATCACGAGAGCAAGTTGAATATGGCACAGGACCAGACAGACGAGGTCATGCGGGAGTCTCCTCGTTCAGACATTTCGACGAAATCGGAAAATAGCGACTGGTCAGATAACGATGACTCAACGTCTGCAGTGTCAGTCAAACGTAAGTCCACAAAGAAAAGTTATTTGCTTAAAGGAGATTGGTCACCCCAATTTTTCGATCTGACTTACTCTGGGGGTGTCAGGTCTCGCCGCGGGTCGGCTATTAAAACTGTAAGTGTGTCCTCGCCAAACCGATCCCACGATTCTTCCATAGATCCTAAGGTCAGCATCTTGAGCAGCAATAGAAGACTTTCTGGCTCATTTCTAAATGAGGAATTAGAAAATACGTCTGGTAATCATATTCAAAATGGCGGAGCACAGACTAAAGGAACCCAGTGTTCCCCAGAACTATTTCTTGGAGGAGAATTTTTCAGAAGTAACAAATCGGCCACTTCAGCATTCAGTAACAGATCAACCACGTCCAGATTAACGGACAAGAGTCACAAGGTACCATCTAGATTTTCCAAAATACAAACTATAAGCAATTGCAAGTCAGACTTTTCGAGCTGTGTGAATAACAATAGTGTCGAAGAGATAGTTTCGAACCAAGACGCTGTGTACATCAAACGGAGATCTAAACCTGTATACACAAACGACAGCTCGACACGGAAATATGTTGGTCAAGCAAGCGCCGAGAAGAAATGTCATACAAATTCTACAAATATCATGAATAACAATCACCAATTTACAGATAGTAAACCGTGTTCAAACTGTAATGCTAAATACAGACACGAAGCTCAAGCGCGTGTTTGTGATTTGAATGATAGTAAGTCATTTTTCTCTACGCTAGAGATGCTTTCTCCAGACCAAGTCGGTAGTTTGCATTTAGATAACTGGTCTTTGTTGAATAATAGCTATGCCGACGGCCTGAACGGACAGACGGCACAAAAAACAAATGAACACAGCGTATACGCTCTGGGCGATAGCATTCACACTAGTGGCAGCGGCTGGGACAACATTTGGTCCCGAGTAGACTACTTCAGAGAACGCTTGCTAACACCAACAAAATATCGTCTGCAAGAACGAGATACGCTTAAACATTTCAAGCGGACACAGGAGCTTCACGACACTCGGCGCTACAGACCTCAAGATACCTCAAATATGTGTTCTACAGACTTAGATCCAGAGCAGACTGACAGTTGGGTGGCTAAGAGGGGTGAGAACATTGTAAAACTGGTTGTAAACCCTGGCTCAGTCATGGTATCACTTAGTCCAGGGGACAGAATCCTAACACCAACAAAGCATAGACATCGAAGAAGGGCCGATGACAATTTTAGCAGAAAGGCAACGAATGGGACAGAAGCAGCACGACGGAGAGTTCACAAAGAATACGAACAATTTAATGAAGAAAGCGATCTCAACTCTGACAGCGAATCGTCGTATCGTGATAGAAGTTATCATAAAGAAACACCCAACAGTTGTTCACGTAGATATAGAAGCAATAAATTTCAGTTAAAAAGCGAATTTCTTTGTGAGTTTTGCGACAAGAGTTTTACTTTAAGTGATAGTAAAATGAAGAGCCAAATGATGTGTCCAGTATGTGCTGGCATTTCAAAGGATGAAGGTAGACAGTTTAACTTGAACATACTACCTAAATATAGCAATACTTCATTGAAAAGTAATGTCGATGATCTACAGAACATACACGCCAGTAGGGAGAACTGCATGGGCTGTAATGTCGATGATCTACAGAACGTTCACGCCAGTAGGGAGAACTACATGGGCGCGTCTGTTCGCTGTAAGTCACTTGTACTACAGGATCGTTCTGTTGATGAAAACGACGTGAAACCTTACGTAAAGAAGCGACGGAAGATGATCCACGGAGACAATGTTTCGGCTCGAAATAATCTTAGACACAGTGATAACAATAAGTTTCCTTGCGTTGAAAGTAATACAAGTCAAATAGGGGATACATGTTTCGAACCCTTGTTTGATTTAGACAGACAAGTGGATCTGGTTCTCGCACCTCGACCTTATATTGACAGACTCGATCAGCAGCAGTTAATGCTGGAGCAACATTCATCTCAGCACAATAAGTACCACTACACAGCATACGATGATTACCAGAATCAACAGCCAAGTCAGAAAGGTTTGTATCCCTGCCTCTCCCAGCATCAGCTTAATGCTCACCAACAGCAGCCATCCACGGAATATCAAAATCAACAATATCCCATGCCTATTGGGAAGTTGAAACACGCCTGTAATCAAACATCTGCCTGGTGTAATCTTCAGTCTGAAACTCAGATTAAGATGCAACAACAGCAGCACTCCGAACACCATGATCAAAACATTAACCAGTTGCAACAACAGCGCCAGAGTGATTACCCACTACGACCGCATTCGGAACACGACCAGAACAAACACCAACACGACAAACAGCAGCATGATAGTTACCATAACCAAAACAATCAAGTAACAATAACGCAACAGGATCAACAGCAGCAATATATACAACAACCACAACAACACCAACCACTTAGATCAGCTGATGAGAGTAGAGACCATCGGGAGGTGGTCATCAGGCGACAGTCAACTGTTGACACGCTAGACAGTGGAATCCCCGACGACAGCACACAGTATTGCCTGCAAACTTCATACCAGGACAATGACAGTCTTGACAGCAGAATTTTAGACATAGAGAACGGTTTCGACTTTAATATATTTCTAGAACCATGAAAAAGGTCTTCCGTAACGATACATTTTTATTAATAAATGCTAACATGTGTATATAAGATACTATCAAACAATTCAGAAGAGTTAGAGCAACTAATTACAGCCGTAATCACATGCAACGAAGATAATAACGTTTTTGTAAACATAAACATTACAAAGATGATGACCACCAACAATACAAGAAATCAACATAAATTCAGGTTCGGGGGTGTGAAAATAGAGCAGCTTACGAACATCGAAAATCTGGGCTCCAGAATTGACAACAATTGTGATTCCTCAAAGGAATTCAGAAGGGAATTGACAATTTCAATGTTGAAGCTACACAACTTGAGGAAACTATGGCAGAATTCGAGCAAAACTACAAAACGGGGAAAATGGTAAGAACATGTGTTCTTCCCGTGTCAGCAAAACATGGACAGCTATCTGAACCTTTGTGACCGCACTCTTCCAGGTTGAACGATTTTTAGCCAGGTGTTCCCGTATATTAATGTCAATTTAACAGCACTTAAGGGACTCTTTCATACCTTCCCTCAAACGCTTGTATGCACGTCCCTGTGATTGTTCTCCGTCACTCAGTTCACTGTACAGGAATCTCATCGGAAGCCTTTCGCTTGCCATTCGAACAAAGTGGCCAGCCCATCTCAGTTGTGTTTATTGTAAAAGTGCATAATACCTTGCACGTGGCTCTGGGTAGCACTTTATTATCTATGGTATGGTCGTGCCAGCGAATATGCAGTATGCATCTCAGACAATTCATGTGAAAGTGATTCAGCCCCATGCCGTTACCAGAGTAAACAGCCCCATGCCATTACCAGAGTTGACAGCCCAGCTCTCACACGAGCAGAACAGGATGGAGAAAATGCAGAAACCGGGAGACCTTCGATTTAGTCATTATGCTGATTCCTCGACGTTCCCTCACTGTTGAGCCCAGTCGACCAAAAGCTGTGCCTAACGTTGTTATTGTATTAGCCAGCTCACGAGCAGTAGTCGTTGATCTTGTACCGTACTTCCGAGATAAACATTTTTCAACCGCTTGTTACTTCCTTCCCCTCACTACTAGCTGTGTATACGCTATGTCTGGCTCTGTTTGCACATTATCTTAATTTTCTTTGTGCTAATGGCCAATCCTTAGTTGTCACAAACATCAGAGCTTCAAGCTCTCCGATATGTCCCGTTTTTAGTTACGTATCAGCGCAGTTATCCATTAACAATAGTTCGCTTATCGTGTCTCCCACCACGTTGGTCTACGCCTTCAGTCTGTGAATATTGAATAGACCACCATCCATGAGGTATTTTATTGGTATGCTATTCTTGGTATTCTTAACTTAACTTAACGTCTTTATACTGGTTTAGAAGACCCTGCAGAGTCTGTATACAACCAGTTACATTTACATCACCTTGCTCTAAAAGCTATGCGCATCGAGTTTATTCTTAAATGCATTAACTGTCCCCGCCTCCACTACCTCCCCTGGCAATGCATTCCAAGCAGACACCACTCTCTGACTAAAAAAATATTTCCTAATATCTAATCTGGACCTCTCTTTAGTCAGCCTGTAGCCATGCCATCGTGTTATTGTGGGTGGCTGTATTTTAAAAAACTTGTTGTAGTCTAATTTATCCATTCCTCTGATCATCCTATAAACCTATATTAAGTCACCACGAATTCTTCTCTCTTCAAGACAATGTAGTTGTCACAAACTTACAGGCGTCTGTCATCATAGCTGAAAACATCACGATGAACAGGGTCGGGCAAGTACACATCCCGCCCCAGTTGGATCACTATTTTGTATTTTCTAAATTTGGCCATCACTGGCTTATCCGGTCCTTTCCCACTCATTCTTACGCTCTCCTGGCCACTTCAGACCGTTGTGCGTCATTTAGATTAGCCGTCGACCTGTCAAGTCGCGTTGATTGACACTTTATCATATAAGTAGACCATTTTTTCGTTATATGTTGATTTGCTAGTACAGCATTGTTCTTATTTGTTGTCCTTGATGAAGGCATATTGGTCGTAACGTAGGTTTTGTTTGTGTTCTCGTCTCGGTGCGGTCTCGGACCATACCCATTTTTAAAATTTTGATTAAATTTAATTTTAATCAACTTTAAAAATTGTTTTTTTTTCTTTTTTTTTCCTAATGGAAAGGGGTCGCAATGAAAAGGAAAACCCAGCAATAAAGAAATCAAATCGAAAACGGATGTGTCGGGCCGAAAGCTGCAGATATCGTAATCTCGCTGTAACATACCACGCACAATTTCAACGTATTTTTCAGCACGAACATCGAAGTCGCAGAAGAAGAAGAAAAATAATATGAAGAAAACGAAATAGTAGAAACAAACGATATGATGTAAATTTGTAATTACTGGATTGTGTACTTTGTCCATGGCACAGTCGTACAGACATCGGGTACATCCATGTTTATGTATATTGTCTATGACAACAAAGTGAGTCTGACACCACTAGCTGTCATATTTATATTCATTGTCTATTTCAGCGTCAGTCTGATAACAGGAAGATTCATGTTTATGTACCCTGACGGGAAGGAAGACTAACGTCTACTCATGCAAAACATACTGATCAGACATGTTAGTCAGGTTTATTCAAAACATACTGGTCAGACATGTTAGTCAGGGTCAGGCAAAACATACTGGTCAGACATGTTAGTCAGGGTCTCAGGAAAAACATACTGCTCAGACATGTTAGTCAGGGTCAAATAAAACATACTGATCAGACATGTTAGTCAGAGTCAAACAAAACATACTGGTCAGACATGTTAGTCAGGGTCAGGCAAAACATACTGGTCAAACATGTTAGTCATGGTCTCAGGCAAAACATACTGGACAGACATGTTAGTCAGGGTCAGGCAAAACATACTGGTCAGACATGTTAGTCAGGGTCTCAGGAAAAACATACTGGTCAGACATGTTAGTCAGGGTCAAATAAAACATACTGATCAGACATGTTAGTCAGGGTCAAACAAAACATACTGGTCAGACATGTTAGTCAGGGTCAGGCAAAACATACTGGTCAAACATGTTAGTCAGGGTCTCAGGCAAAACATACTGGTCAGACATGTTAGTCAGGGTCTCAGGAAAAACATACTGGTCAGACATGTTAGTCAGGGTCAAATAAAACATACTGATCAGACATGTTAGTCAGGGTCAAACAAAACATACTGGTCAGACATGTTAGTCAGGGTCAGGCAAAACATACTGGTCAAACATGTTAGTCAGGGTCTCAGGCAAAACATACTGGTCAGAAATGTTAGTCAGTGTCAGGCAAAACATACTGGTCAAACATGTTAGTCAGGGTCAAACAAAAACACACTGGTCAGACATGTTAGTCAGGTTCAGGCAAAACATACTGGTCAGACAAGTTAGTCAGGGTCAGGCAAAACATACTGGTCAGACAAGTTAGTCAGGGTCAGGCAAAACATACTGGTCAGACAAGTTAGTCAGGGTCAGGCAAAACATACTGGACAAGACCCCTGTCTCGGCTTCCTCGTATCCCGTCCTGGAAACTGACTGTTTTTATTGCAGCGTAGCTAACGAGGTATGGGATCGACGTGATCCTCGTAGTAGTGAGAGTCACACAGATGAAGCCAATCATAGCACAATCGCATGGAGGACCCCAGTTCACCTTCATCAGCACGAGGTGGATGTGAGGAAAGCTACGATAACCCGCCAATTAACGTCATTTTTAGGGCGCTCAGAATAGTAATCCTACTCATTGTCGACATTCAGGAACAACGTGTATGACACCAGGAACATCGCTGGTTGTGTATCATGTAAAACAAAAACAGAGTCAGTATGACACCAGGAACATCCCTGGTTGTGTATCATGTCTAAAAAAACAGAGTCAGTATGACACCAGCAACATCCCTGGTTGTGTATCATGTCTAAAAACCAGAGTCAGTATGACACCCGGAACATCCCTGGTTGTGTATCTTGTCTAAAAAAACAGAGTCAGTATGACACCAGGAACATCCCTGGTTGTGTATCTTGTCTAAAAAAACAGAGTCAGTATGACACCCGGAACATCCCTGGTTGTGTATCTTGTCTAAAATAACAGAGTCAGTATGACACCAGGAACATCCCTGTTTTGGTACCTTGTTTATTATAACAGAGTCAGTCAGACACCAGGAACATCCCTGGTTGTGTATCTTGTCTAAAAAAACAGAGTCAGTATGACACCAGGAACATCCCTGTTTTGGTACCTTGTTTATTATAACAGAGTCAGTCAGACACCAGGAACATCCCTGTTTTGGTACCTTGTTTATTATAACAGAGTCAGTCAGACACCATGAACATCCCTGTTTTGGTACCTTGTTTATTATAACAGAGTCAGTCAGACACCATGAACATCCCTGTTTTGGTACCTTGTTTATTATAACAGAGTCAGTCAGACACCATGAACATCCCTGTTTTGGTACCTTGTTTATTATAACAGAGTCAGTCAGACACCATGAACATCCCTGTTTTGGTACCTTGTTTATTATAACAGAGTCAGTCAGACACCAGGAACATCCCTGTTTTGGTACCTTGTTTATTATAACAGAGTCAGTCAGACACCATGAACATCCCTGTTTTGGTACCTTGTTTATTATAACAGAGTCAGTCAGACACCAGGAACATCCCTGTTTTGGTACCTTGTTTATTATAACAGAGTCAGTCAGACACCAGGAACATCCCTGTTTTAGTACCTTGTTTATTATAACAGAGTCAATCAGACACCATGAACATCTCTGTTTTGGTACCTTGTTTTTTATAACAGAGTCAGTCAGACACCATGAACATCCCTGTTTTGGTACCTTGTTTATTATAACAGAGTCAGTCAGACACCAGGAACATCCCTGTTTTGGTACCTTGTTTATTATAACAGAGTAGGGTCAGACACCATGACCATCCCTGTTTTGGTACCGTGTTTATTATAACAGAGTCAGTCAGACACCATGAACATCCCTGTTTTGGTACCTTGTTTATTATAACAGAGTCAGTCAGACACCATGAACATCCCTGTTTTGGTACCTTGTTTATTATAACAGAGTCAGTCAGACACCATGAACATCCCTGTTTTGGTACCTTGTTTATTATAACAGAGTCAGTCAGACACCAGGAACATTCTTGATTTATTCCTTTATCTGCACTAGTGGGAGAACTGGGTCAGCAGCACAACTGGTCTCTTTTTAAAAAGCAGGTGTCAAATCATTTATACATTTTTGCACCGATTGTTTCTTTAGGACTTTGATTTTTATGATAAGATTATCGGCCTCATTCACAACCCTCTTCATCCGACATTTACTACATCGATAGTAGCTTTTCTGAGTAAATGTATGTTAAGAATACGTGTACCTCGTTAAAAATGAACCGGGTTCGGTTTGAGCATACCTAAATTTAAACGAGTATTCCATTAACGTTTAACAACTCGTCTATAAAGTGATCAGGTTACCTCATCTCATATAAAACTGTGACCAAGTAATGTTACATAGTTAACATTTCATCCCTGAACGCAATATCTGCTATGGGAGAACCATGTTGTTTTGTGGTTGGATAGAAGTCCTATTATTTCGTTCCCAAACCAGAGGAACCAAGACCTACACTGGGATTTGGTTACAAGTGACCCAAAACCCACACTAACGCACAGTTACATTGAACCAAGAATCCAAACATGGTTACAATGGATCAATGATCCACACTTGGACATGGTTACAAGAGACCCAGATTCAACACCAGGATATGGTTACCAACGGACCCAAGAACCACACTAAACGCGCAGTTACAAGATACCCAGATTCCACACTAGAATTTTGTTTTAAAGGGACCCAGTATCTACACTAGAATATGATTACAACGGACTCAGTATCTACACTAGAATAGGGACCCATATTCTACACTAGCATATGGTTACAAGGGACCCAGAAACTACACTAGAATATGACTGCAAGGGAACCAAGATTCTACACTAGAACATGGTTATAAAACCCAATCGTCAAATGTCTAAGACCGTCTCTTCTACGTCGACAGTTCTTGTATGTGACCGACATATTACATATGAACGTCACATCTACAAACATCTCTTCACGTTTTCCTTTCTGTCCTGCAGTCTCAGATGTATATTTTGTACACTCATAACCGGAGCATATTAATAGTTATTGCAACACATGTTGCCAAATAAGAAAGAGAATATGGAAATGGCAGGGGCGTGTCATGAGAAGAGGTCTGGACATGAACGCAAAAACCACACTTTTGTGGACACCGGAGGGTTAAAGGAAGAGAGTTAGACAGTGAACAACTTGGAGACGCATGATGGAGAATGAGCTGTGATGTGCATGGGGGCACTGCACGAAAAGGTTGTTCAAGACAGAAAAGCATGGAAAGTCATTGTAGACTCCTAGTGTGGCACATCGAATAGAGAATTATATTGTTCCAAAGGATAGCGCCAGATTCACTCGTCAGAAAGGTCAATCACTTATTGTCACACCTGCACGTGTTGTTGCGCAGTGACGTAAAACTGTTTGTACTAAATAATCGAATCTCAATATGTTGTACTTTCTTCACATGAGGCAGTTGTCAAGCCAGAGCCGACTATAATCGTATCCCGACTCAAGTGGCGGCCCTGGAAACAGGCTGCACCAATCACTAGTGTTGTCTGACCAATGAATAGGGATAGCCACGGAAAGGCAAACCCGGTAGTGAAAAAAAGCCACCTGAAAATGGGTGTGTCGGACCGAAAGATGAAGATATCGCAAACTCGCTGTAAACAATCAAAAAATATCACAAAGTAATTAGAAGAAGAAGAAGAAGGAAAAGAAGAAGAAGGAAAAGAAGACGATTAAGAAGAAGTAGAAGACAAAAAAGAAGAGGAAGACAAAGAATAACAAGTAGAGAAGAAGAAGAAGAAGAAGAAAAAAGAAGAAGAAGAAAAAGACAAAGACGAAGAGGAGGACGAAGAAAAACAAGAAAAATAAGAACAAGACCAACAACAAGTATAAGAAGAAGAAGACGTAGAAGATGGCATGTTATGTTAATGTATCCACGTGGTATCGTTTCCTGGAGAAGGCTATGTTGATTTGATGGCCATGTAGTATTTTGGTCATCTCAGTAA
Organism: Ariolimax columbianus; assembly: GCA_036924085.1. Lineage (NCBI taxonomy): Eukaryota > Metazoa > Mollusca > Gastropoda > Stylommatophora > Arionidae > Ariolimax > Ariolimax columbianus. Next base: position 31,599,307 of record JAVGWX010000015.1, read on the forward strand.
CCTTGATTTGGACTCCTGCAATATTTATCTCTAGTTAGTTTAGGTATACCAAGATCAACAAGCCGCTGTCCGAATATATGGGCAAACATCAGATTGGTTTACAGTACAAAAGGGAGTAAGACAGTGATGTATCCTCTCATCTTATCTATACAACATACATGCAGAATGTATAATGAGAAATGTTGGAGAAGATGAGAACATTGACAATTTCGACCCATTTACGATTGGCGGGTACGAGATTCCAGAGTTACGATACGCAGACGACACAATGATACTATCAAGAAGTGCAAAAGGGCTAGAGTAACTAATTTCAGCCGTAAATGAACATAGTAAAGATCAAAACCTGTTTATAAACATAAATAAAGAAAAAATAATGACCACGGACAAAATACGGTGTCAAATGGATTTACAGTGGATGGTGAGGGGATAGATCAGGTCACGCATTTTGAATGTCTGGGCTACAGAGTTGACAAAGATGGCGACTGCTCGAGGGATATCAGAGGAGGACTGACCATGACGGTGCAGAGAGCTTGTGGCAGAGCTCCAACAGGGTGATAAAAGTGGGGGTCTTGGGTGCCTGTGTTTTTCCTGTGGCAGCTTATGGCTGTGAATCGTGGACGATTGCCAAAACTTTCGGACAGATAATCGAGTCTTTCGAGTCGGGATGTTACAGATTGTCATAACTGACAATCGAACTCAGAAATTTAAAACCGTCAAATGAAAAACGACAAATTGTAACAGCACAAATAAAATGTGTGCCGAAAAATTGTGTGTGTAACAGTGAGAGGCGATGACATCATGATACTAATGGGAACAACACCAGTATTAGACTACATCTATATTTACTCCTCGCTATAATCCACATACATCGCAAATTACATCATCAAGACAACACCGTCTGAAGATGTCGGCATCATCGCTTGCAATTTACAGCTAACTGACTAACCGACTGACTGACTAATCTGTCTAACTGACTGACTGTGCAACTAAATAACTAACCGATCAGACAATGTTAGTCAGTGTCAAGCGAAATATCCTGACCATAACCTGGGAGGACTTTGACCAAAGGTTGAAACAGAATAACAAAGTCACAAACAACATACGCCATGAAAAGAAAAAAAAAGTCTTCAAATGATAATAAAATACTGGTGCCGTCCTTATTGTAAGATATTAAATCAAGGCACGTGATGTGATTGATAAATTAATATTACAGAAAGTTGGTAGTGGTAGAAAAATCTCATTTGACTTCGAAGTTGCTGCTTTGAACTCCCGCTACGGACCCGCCTCAGTCTACCCAGATGGGAAGTAGTTCATTTGTAAACGGGTATTTGTCCTTACCGTTAGGGAAGGATTGGCGGCGGGGAAGAAAAATGGCCACTCTACCTCACGCAACATGTAGCTAAGAACAATGAATTATATAACACTTTATGTTAGTCTTAGTCGACCTGTACTTCTACAGTGGCGAATGTTTCTGTACAGATCCAAGCTAGCGTGAACTTGATGTAGCAGAGAGAAGGATTTCCTGCTTAGGGGGCCAGGCTCGTGCAGCTTATTACTCCGCTGCATTGGAACAAGCGCTGCAGAGGATTTGCAAGTCCATTTTAATAGACTCAAACACTAGAGCAAGATAGACCCGCAGCCTGTTATGCGCCATCTTTGCTGCTTTTAAAAACAACACCTGATCCTGGCCGGTGGTATGCTATGTCATACAGTCGCCGCCTACGTCATGCTCCCTGTGTTGGACAGCGGGGCTAAACTTGTTCTTGTCATTCACAAAGACCTCAACGGACCACCTGAGACAGTGGGGCTATTCTTGTCTTTGTCATTCACAAAGACCTCAACGGACCACCTGGGACAGAAGTAATGTCGAATATTTTGAATTCCACGCTAAGTTAAATTTAAAATGCAAAATGTTGGAAGTCGGAAACATGTAGACACTTCACAAACACTTTCATGCTGGTAGGGCGCAATGATGTCACCAGGTGCAACATGTTCTGATTGCTGTAGTGACGCTATTACTTCTGTGTTAACACACAGAGAGAGTATTCTATTCTAGAATGATTAGACCACACTGCTAGTCGCTCACAGTGTGGTCGTGACAATATTCAAGTCCATGTCACACTGAGAGGTTCTTGTATTCCAGAATGGTTTCACCACACTGTTAGTCGCCTACCTTATGACTGTGATAGTATTCTAGAATCTGTCATGCATACATTTTTATTTGCTGGAAGTTTTTCTTGAGTATTCTTTCATCTACCTTTCATTCTAAAGTTAAATCGATCTTGTTTCTCTCTACCTCTAGAAAACAAGCACCGACAGTATCCACTTCTTTATTTTCCTTAGTTTACTATGAGCTTCAACAGTCACAAATGTTTGATTCTCTTTCTCTCATTAGAGTATAGCAGTGGCATAGCGAAAGAGCTCAAACACCTCTCTGTAGAGGAATCGGGGCGATCCCTTTTATCAAATTGACCCAGTTATAAATTGCTACCTAGTTTACTGTCAGCGAATGAAATGTGGTAAGTGATCTGGCCTCTCTACCTCAAATATAAAAACTGTGTCGCTCAGTAAGACATTTTATTTATACCAAGACAAATTTGTTTTTGTTTCTTCGTGTTGTAAAGGCATAACCGCGACGAACTTCGGTCCAAAACGTTATGAAACTGCATCGTGGCTAGGAGTAAACAAGACTTTGAGTGAGTGGAATATAACTTAATTATGTGTAGCATGTCCTATATAGAACGTCGCTCCCATCACAGCCCAGCTGAAAGAAACTCGATCGCTTGCCAAATCTCCAGCCTGCACCAGTCATGCCCAAACATTCCTTGACATCTTGGGGTCATCGCCTTCTTGGTCTGCTTCTGCCTCTCTTGCCTGGCACCATTACCTTTCATTGCCGTTCTCTTAAGACCGCTGTGTCCATTGATGTGGATAAAGTATTTACATTTTCTGTTTATATGAATTTATGAAACAGTTCTCCTCTATGTCCAAACTCTCGTCGAATGACTGCATTCTTATTTTTTCGGTCCACCCTGTCCTGAAAGACCATTCTATAACATTTCGAATTGAAGGGCACGATTTACTTTTTTGTTTAGGTTTTGGTAACTGTCTATGTTTCGAAATCGTATGCTGCCATTGGAGAAACACATGTTCTCAAAATTCTCACTTATGTTGGTTTAATTTAACTTAACTTAACGTCTTTATTCTGATTTACAAGTCCCTGCAGAGTCTGTATACAACCAGTTTAATTTACATCACCTTGCTCTAAGAGCTATGCGCATACAATTTATTCTTAAATGCATTAACTGTCCCTGCCTCCACTACCTCGCCTGGCAATGTATTCCAAGTATTCACCACTCTCTGACTAAAAAAATATTTCCTATTATCTAATATGGACTTCTCTTTAGTCAACTTGTAGTTATGCCCACTTGTTATTGTGGGTGGCTGTATTTTTTAAAACTTGTTATAGTCTAATTTATCCATTCCTCTGATCAACTTATAAACCTGTATTGTCACCACGAATTCTTCTCTCTTCTAGACACTGTAGGCCGGTTTTTCTGAGTCTTTCCTCATACTGTAATTCTGGAATCCCACTATCAGCTTTGTCGCTATTTTTTTTATTCTTTCCAGCATGTTTATATCAACTCTATGATAAGGACTCCACACCTGTTCACAGTACTCCAATCTAGGTCTAACTAATACTTTATACAGTTTGACTGTAACTTCCTTTCTCCTATGTTTAATATTTATTTTTATCATACCTAACATTGCATTTGCCTTTTTCACTGTTACCTGAACTTGCTCACTCACCTTACCAGAATGATCTATTATAACTCCTAGGTCTCTTTCCTCATCTATCTTTCTAATTTTGTTCTCTCCCATTCTGCCACTGTTTCATATTGGATCTACCCATGTGGGTGACTGTACATTTATCTAAATTAAACTCCATTTGCCACCATTCAGGAATGTTATCTAAATCCGACCTCAATATATCCACTTCTGCTTTAGATGAGATACTACTGCATAGTTTTGTGTCATCGGCAAATTTTGCAATCATGGATTCCATATCAATGTCCAAATCATTAATAGATATCAAGAACACAATTGGTCCCAAAACCGAGCACTGGTTTGCTGGTATGCTGCCAACATTTGTTCAGGTTGTGTAGCCTCTGGTATGCTGCCAACATTTGTTCAGGTTGTGTAGCCTCTGGTATGCTGCCAACATTTGTTCAGGTTGTGTAGCCTCTGGTATGCTGCCAACATTTGTTCAGGTTGTGTAGCCTCTGGTATGCTGCCAACATTTGTTCAGGTTGTGTAGCCTCTACATTGCCATTACCAATCTCCTTGTGATTTTCTTTGAGCAGTCGCCCTTGTTAATTTTGGAGCTCAGATACTCGAATTCCGTGGCACGTTTTATTTCTTTATCCCAAAATTAAAATGTATGTCGACTTCTTGTTTTGTGTGTGGTCATTATCTTTGTTTTGTTAATGTTTACAAAGAGGCTTTGAGCTTCGCTGCATCTGATAATTATAATATAACATATGTTTATATAATAGTAGATATTAAAAAAACACTTTTACCTGTAACAACTTTTAAATTACCTATCTAGTATCCGTCAACATTGTAGACTAACAGGTCGCATTAGTAGAGGTTAGAGTAAACAATGTCAGCTCTCTAGGTTAGTGGGACGTTGGTTAACGGGTCCCACTAGTAGAGGTTGGAGTGAACAATATCAGCTCCCTAGGTTAGTGGGACGTTGGTTAACTGGTGGCACTAGTAGAGGTTAGAGCAAACAATGTCAGCTCGCTAGGTTAGTGGGACGTTGGTTAACTGGTGGCACTAGTAGAGGTTAGAGCAAACAATGTCAGCTCGCTAGGTTAGTGGGACGTTGGTTAACTGGTGGCACTAGTAGAGGTTAGAGCAAACAATGTCAGCTCGCTAGGTTAGTGGGACGTTGGTTAACTGGTGGCACTAGTAGAGGTTAGAGCAAACAATGTCAGCTCGCTAGGTTAGTGGGACGTTGGTTAACTGGTGGCACTAGTAGAGGTTAGAGCAAACAATGTCAGCTCCCTAGATTAGTGGGACGTTGGTTAACTGGTGGCACTAGTAGAGGTTAGAGCAAACAATGTCAGCTCGCTAGGTTAGTGGGACGTTGGTTAACTGGTGGCACTAGTAGAGGTTAGAGCAAACAATGTCAGCTCGCTAGGTTAGTGGGACGTTGGTTAACTGGTGGCACTAGTAGAGGTTGGAGTGAACAATATCAGCTCCCTAGGTTAGTGGGACGTTGGTTAACTGGTGGCACTAGTAGAGGTTAGAGCAAACAATGTCAGCTCGCTAGGTTAGTGGGACGTTGGTTAACTGGTGGCACTAGTAGAGGTTGGAGTGAACAATATCAGCTCCCTAGGTTAGTGGGACGTTGGTTAACTGGTGGCACTAGTAGAGGTTAGAGCAAACAATGTCAGCTCGCTAGGTTAGTGGGACGTTGGTTAACTGGTGGCACTAGTAGAGGTTAGAGCAAACAATGTCAGCTCGCTAGGTTAGTGGGACGTTGGTTAACTGGTGGCACTAGTAGAGGTTAGAGCAAACAATGTCAGCTCGCTAGGTTAGTGGGACGTTGGTTAACTGGTGGCACTAGTAGAGGTTAGAGCAAACAATGTCAGCTCGCTAGGTTAGTGGGACGTTGGTTAACTGGTGGCACTAGTAGAGGTTAGAGCAAACAATGTCAGCTCCCTAGATTAGTGGGACGTTGGTTAACTGGTGGCACTAGTAGAGGTTAGAGCAAACAATGTCAGCTCGCTAGGTTAGTGGGACGTTGGTTAACTGGTGGCACTAGTAGAGGTTAGAGCAAACAATGTCAGCTCGCTAGGTTAGTGGGACGTTGGTTAACTGGTGGCACTAGTAGAGGTTGGAGTGAACAATATCAGCTCCCTAGGTTAGTGGGACGTTGGTTAACTGGTGGCACTAGTAGAGGTTAGAGCAAACAATGTCAGCTCGCTAGGTTAGTGGGACGTTGGTTAACTGGTGGCACTAGTAGAGGTTAGAGCAAACAATGTCAGCTCGCTAGGTTAGTGGGACGTTGGTTAACTGGTGGCACTAGTAGAGGTTAGAGCAAACAATGTCAGCTCCCTAGATTAGTGGGACGTTGGTTAACTGGTGGCACTAGTAGAGGTTAGAGCAAACAATGTCAGCTCGCTAGGTTAGTGGGACGTTGGTTAACTGGTGGCACTAGTAGAGGTTAGAGCAAACAATGTCAGCTCGCTAGGTTAGTGGGACGTTGGTTAACTGGTGGCACTAGTAGAGGTTGGAGTGAACAATGTCAGCTCTCTAGGTTAGTGGGACGTTGGTTAACGGGTACCACTAGTAGAGATTGGAGTGAACAATGTCAGCTCTCTAGGTTAGTGGGACGTTGGTTAATGGGTACCACTAGTAGAGGTTGGAGTGAACAATGTCAGCTCCCTAGGCTAGTGGGACGTTGGTTAACTGGTGGCACTAGAAGAGGTTAGCGCAAACAATGTCAGCTCCCTAGGTTATTGGGATGTTGGTTAACAATGAAGAAATGTAATTTAATGAATCCGGAGGGCGACCATGTCAAATTAAATAAAAGCTAATACACAGATGAGGCCTAATCCATATAATTCTCTAACACTTCATCATTGACAACGGTAACTGCTACGTGATTTCCTTGACCTTTTCTCGCCATAATTATGGACCGATTAATTGTCAGAGCAGTGTACATTTCTCTCTCTCTTTTTCGATATATCTCTATCAATTCATCCATCCATCCATCCATCCATTCTTTCATCCATCCATCCATTCAGTCACCCATCTATCCATCCAATTCCAACCCACCCATCCGGCCATTCCTGCACGCATCCACCCATCTAACACGCGTCCATCCCTCTTTATCCCCATGTCTCTCTGCCTGCCTGTGTGTCTGTCTATATGTTTGCCTGTCTCTATCTCTCTTGTCATATTGTCCATACTCTCTCTCTCTCTCTCTCTCTCTCTCTCTCTCTCTCTCTCTCTCTCGCTCAATATATATATATATATACTTAAATCATCTCATTTCTCTGTACTCTCAACATTTAGTTCAGAATACAAAATAAACGAGTTACAACATGAACTATTGGGGTGATCAAGGACTTTTCTATGTTCGCAGCTCACTACTAACTAAGGGACAACAAAACAACACAGACAAATAAAGCTCACGAATATCAACATGGCCTGTCAAGCCACCAACTATAAGGACTATCCATCTAACAAAAAATTACTGATTATATCAGAAATAATGTCATGGAAAATGTTTTAAGAATATCAATTTTGTTAAATCGTTGTTTATGTATTCGTGGATTTATCAAATTAAAGAAAGGAAGTTGCATAACAAACACTGAGGTCTGTGATGCAGTGTTAGAGACTTCACTGTAAAGTGTCTCAGTTGTTGTGAGGTGAAGGTGACAGGTCCACTGTCTCGCCTGTTAGTCTTACAAATCCCAAAGAGATGCATCTAGTCAATGATGTTAGTCATGAAATACCAGAAACTTCATTGTTCATAGACAGCAGATTTTATAAGACCCAGTTCGTTTACCATCTGGCATGTCTTATATAAAAACCAATAATGTATCCATCTACACAACGAAACCACGAAACGTACCTTCTCATTAGAAGCATCTGTACTAACATAGCTATATGGGCTCTACATACATGTTCTGGGGTTTTATAATGTTGTAATTGTATTCTCTAGCACCGTATTATGTCTATATGGGAACCATCCACGTTTGTATCTGCTATTTATCTTATTGAACAATTATTCTAAAGTAAACAAGAGTTATCATTTCCTGAATATTGTAAAAAAGTCGCAAGAGAGAATCTGCCTGTGGCGTTTCCCCTGTCTAGGGGTAATTTAATACAGCCCAGAAAGAGGGATCTATGGCCCTGCAGCAGATCCACATGGGTGTACATATTGCGAGTATGCACGTAGGATGTAAGGTTATAATTTTCCACCTGACCAAATTTCTCTTGCTTGCTTTCGCCCTATTTACTTGACATATGGGAAGATACCAGCTCTGACCCCAATCTACCTGTATAAGGTAGCATCCTTACACTGAGCTGAACCTTGAACCTACACGGAAGCGTCTAAGTCGCGGAACGGACTAGGTAAGTGGCTACACAAACACAAACACTAGCTGGTCCATGTAGTTGCAAATAGTAATGTTAGAGTTGACTTATATGCTGCAAACTGTGGAAGACGTGTCTCTTGTCGTTTATACTATTTCTATATCGTTTTGAGAAAGAAGAGACATAACCCTGAGGTACATAGCGGAAAATTACCCAAGCATGGACTGGACCCATGCATACACCGACTGTTCTGTAACAAACACAACTCAGAATGGAGGGGGGGGGGGGGGGGGGTATTCCTGAGCCTACCAAATGGTAGAAAAATAACACTGTCAGTGGCAACTGGAAAATACTCAAGCAATTTCAAAGCGGAGGCAGAGGCACTGAAGGCTGCAGTAAAAGCAATGCTCACAGGCGAAAGCAATGAAAGCCAGATAGTCCTGTTTACAGATGCCCTGACCGTAGTTACAGCACTAAAAAGCCAGAAAAATACTGAACTTAATGATTTAAGAGCAGTACTATGTCAACTATGCCAGCAGTCCGCTCCAAAAAAGAGTAGTAGTACAGTGGGTTCCATACCACTGTAACATCCAAGACAACGTGGAGGCAGACACACTGGCAAAAGAAGGTGCAAGACTACCACAACCAGATTCTAGTGTGACCTACGAAGAGTTCAAAAGATTTCTTAGGGCCAGATACTGGGAAACAGAACATACTGGCTACACAAAAAACGATGCATATTACCAGCTGAACAGAAGAGAGCAGGTCGTGGTGTTCAGACTCCGCACAGACCACAACAGACTGACGTACCACCTATTCAATAAACTGAAGATAGGTGGCACTGACGAATGCACCTGTGGTACAGAGAAAATTACCGCTGAACATGTGCTGCAAAATTGCCCGACATACGAGGACCATAGAAAGCACATGTGGCCATCACCAGTGGCAACACTAGACAAGCTCTATGGAAGTGTCGACAGCCTCAGGATGACAGTTGCTTTCTTCGAACAAATACAAGTTGACGTCTGACAGCGTACGAAGAAGAAGAAGAAGAAACTAAGCAACGTCATTCATGGTATATTAAACCAAGCTCACGGCATTCCTGGTTTGTTAAACCAAGATGACAATATCCCTGTTCTGTTAAACCAAGCTCCCGACATTCCTGGTCTGTTAAACATCTACACAACGAAACCACGAAACGTACCTTCTCATTAGAAGCATCTGTACTAACATAGCTATATGGGCTCTACATACATGTTCTAGGGTTTTATAATGTTGTAATTGTATTCTCTAGCACCGTATTATGTCTCTATGGAAACCAACCACATTTGTATCTGCTATTTATCTTATTGAACAATTATTCCTTTATGGCATTTAGCTCAAAGATTTTATTAATTATTTTCTAGTGAGTTCTTGATGCTAGTTGTAGATAAAATAAGTTCAAAACAAGGTCTGCAGTATATGTGGTGTGTTTGACTTATTTTTACATAATCTACATAAATTGTGTAAAAGTTGGAAGAAGGAATAACATTTTAGATATTTAAATTCGAACTATTAGTTACGTTAGATTTAAAAACAAAGTATGCAAGATATTTATTTTTAAACTATAAAGGGCTGTAACAACATAAATTTAAAAAAGCTAAAGTAAACAAGAGTTATCATTTCCTGAATATTGTAAAAAAGTCGCAAGAGAGAATCTGCCTGTGGCGTCTCCCCTGTCTAGGGGTAATTTAATACAGCCCACAAAGAGGGATCTATGGCCCTGCAGCAGATCCACATGGGTGTACATATTGCGAGTATGCACGTAGGATGTAAGGTTATAATTTTCCACCTGACCAAATTTTTCTTGCTTGCTTTCGCCCTATTTACTTGACATATGGGAAGATACCAGCTCTGACCCCAATCTACCTGTGTAAGGTAGCATCCTTACACTGAGCTGAACGTTGAACCTACACGGAAGCGTCTAAGTCGCGGAACGGACTAGGTAAATGGCTACACAAACACAAACACTAGCTGGTCCATGTAGTTGCAAATAGTAATGTTAGAGTTGACTTATATGCTGCAAACTGTGGAAGACGTGTCTCTTGTCGTTTATACTATTTCTATATCGTTTTGAGAAAGAAGAGACATAACCCTGAGGTACATAGCGGAAAATTACCCAAGCATGGACTGGACCCATGCATACACCTACGGTTCTGTAACAAACCCACCACAGAATGGAGGGGCGGGGGTATTCCTGAGCCTACCAAATGGTAGAAAAATAACACTGTCAGTGGCAACTGGAAAATACTCAAGCAATTTCAAAGCGGAGGCAGAGGCACTGAAGGCTGCAGTAAAAGCAATGCTCACAGGCGAAAGCAATGAAAGCCAGATAGTCCTGTTTACAGATGCCCTGACCGTAGTTACAGCACTAAAAAGCCAGAAAATACTGCACTTAATGATTTAAGAGCAGTACTCTGTCAACTAAGCCAGCAGTCCGCACCAAAAAGAGTAGTAGTACAGTGGGTTCCATACCACTGTAACATCCAAGACAACGTGGAGGCAGACACACTGGCAAAAGAAGGTGCAAGACTACCACAACCAGATTCTAGTGTGACATACGAAGAGTTCAAAAGGTTTCTTAGGGCCAGATACTGGGAGACAGAACATACTGGCTACACAAAAAATGATGCATATTACCAGTTGAACAGAAGAGAGCAGGTCGTGGTCTTCAGACTCCGCACAGACCACAACAGACTGACGTACCACCTATTCAATAAACTGAAGATAGGTGGCACTGACGAATGCACCTGTGGTACAGAGAAAATTACCGCTGAACATTTGCTGCAAAATTGCCCGACATACGAGGACCATAGAAAGCACGTGTGGCCATCACCAGTGGCAACACTAGACAAGCTCTATGGAAGTGTCGACAGCCTCAGGATGACAGTTGCTTTCTTCGAACAAATACAAGTTGACGTCTGACAGCGTACGAAGAAGAAGAAGAAGAAACTAAGCAACGTCATTCGTGGTATATTAAACCAAGCTCACGGCATTCCTGGTTTGTTAAACCAAGATGACAATTTCCCTGTTCTGTTAAACCAAGCTCCCGACATTCCTGGTCTATTAAACAAACCAACCTCACAACATCCCTGTTCTGTTAAACCAAGCTCCCGACATCCCTGGTCTGTTAAGCCAAGCTCACAACATCCCTGGTCTGTTAAACCAAGCTCCCGACATCCCTGGTCTGTTAAACCAAGCTCACAACATCCCTGGTCTGTTAATCCAAACTCCCGACATTCCTGCTCTGTTAAGCCATGTACGATGTGATTTGAGTCTGGCACGTTGGTATTCCACACCAAGCTCACAACTCCTAGCGAGATACAAAGAGTTGTTGGTGATAAAGAACACAGCTCTATATATGTGACTTCCTAACTTTATCACAGTAAAAGCTTAAGTTCGTTGTTCTCTTCTCTTCTGCAATGCTCTGTTCATTTCTACTTTGTTCTGTTCTGTTATGCTCTGTTTCAAGAATTGACGTCCGTGCACTATGTGCAGACCCATAGATGCCCACTGTATATCACCGTGACCAAGAGTGGACACTGATGATTCATATAATGTTATTGTCAAACACTATCACAAACCACGAGCTGCTAGCTTGGACCAACCAAGAAGACATTAACATAACAGTAATCAGTCAACACTAGAATTGGATAGGACATGTCTTAAATAAAAGAACCAGACACCATCGCCAGAACTGCCATCACCTAAGACATCTTGGCAAAGAACCGTAGAGACCGAAATGAAAGTCATGAATCAGAGTTAGGGCACTGTATGAAGGATGGGTGCGGACTGGGTGAAGTGGAGGTAGTTTGTTACTGTCCTTATATGAAGCCATTAGGCATGTCTGTCACTGACCAGCTATAAAGAAGAAGTAGACATTGAAGGTTCCAGTAGCCCACTGATTGTACATACTCCTGATCTGTTCTCGCAGGAGCCCCTTCTACTAATCCATGATTTTGTTTTAGGCGTTCGCCTTATTTCTCTATTCCCTAAGGCGGTGTGCGTTGCACTAAGTTTTTATTTTGCACCTGTCGGCCCAGTGCATCCGACTTTGGCAAACATTTTATGTAAGGGTCTGCTTATTCCTGGATTTTCTAAGGGTTTACTTCTCCAGGATAACGCAATGGACGGTGGCGAAGGGGGGGGTGGATGAAGCCCGGCACATCCTGGTTGTTAGCCGTGTCACTTAACCACTAGACCACGCTTCCACTAGACCACGCTTCCACTAGACCACGTCGTCCTCTTAACCACAAGACCACGCCACCGCTCCTTTACCACTAGACCACGCCGTCCTTTAACCACAAGACCACGCCACTGCTTAACCACTAGACTACACCGTCCCCTTAACCCCTAGACCATGCCTCCCCTTAACCACTAGACCACACCGTCGCCTTAACCACTAGACCATGCCTCCCCTTAACCACTAGACCACGCCACCTCCCCTTAACCACTAGACCATGCCTCCGCTTAACCACTAGACCACACCGTCCCCATAACCACTAGACCACACCTCCCCTTAACCACTAGACCATGCCTCCCCTTAACCACTAGACCACACCTCCCCTTAACCACTAGACCACGCCGCCTCCCCTTAACCACTAGACCACGCTGCCTCCCCATAACCACTAGACCACACCTCCCCTTAACCACTAGACCACGCCGCCTCCCCTTAACCACTAGACCACGACGTCCCATTAATCCATGATTGACTGCATAACTCTACAGTCTGTGTATTGTTATTTCATCAAAAGATTGAAAGTGGCCCATAGAACAGACTCCATTATACCTAGATGCTCCCATATGTACTCAGTCTCCTCTATTGTTGAAGGAACCGACGACAAAACACGATCTCCTTAGCTCCCGCACCGGCTTCAAAATGATCTCCAAATTTCGTCCGGTACCCATTTACACATAGATTCACATTTGATAGCATATGTGTAGATTCAGTGGCTTTATACTTTTCTCTCCAAAAAGTGGTCTTACAGCCTTTTCAGGGAAGATACAGACGTACACGTATGGTTTCTATTAAAACATTTGTCCATAATGGGTAAATCAATCAAAGGCCGTCAGTCCTCTCGGTGCATAGGACATTGACAATATCCCGCCAGCATGCATGGCACTGGGCTACTTTTTATGCCTCTCTCCAGGTATAATCATTTAATTTTAGTTTCTTCACTCATCGAATTTTTGGGGTCTACCACACTCTCTCTTCCCTTGAAGATTCCATTGTAAGAGTCTGGTTATGCCTTCCGCAGTGCATGTCATAACCAGCTCCATTTTCTTCATATAATGTATTGTTCCAGTAGCTGTTGCTGTATCGTTTCCCATAGGTCTTCATTCCTCACTCACTATGTTATGCCACGTTATGCCCATTATCCTGTTATCAATGGGCAGAGTCCAGTGGTATGGCATTGGTCGTTCTCTGTGTGTCCACTCCAAACAGTAGCACAAACTTGACACTGACATTGAATATTCTAACTTTGGTGTAAATCTCGGTTTCTCTGGATCTCCATATGTTGTTTAGTGTCATAAATGACCATCTGGCCTTTCTAATTCTGATCTTGACATATTGATCATGTTGTGTCAAATTTGCTGCTCAAATAAGTCAAAATATCCACCTCTTCCAACTGTTCTCCCTCCAACATGATTGGTTCTTAGCTGATAGTGTTGAATTTAACCCTTACAGTCTTATCGAAGTTATTCAGATTCATACCTGAAGACATTAATCTAATCAATCAGGCCTAACTGTCAAAGATTAAGACACGAATCTAGTCAATTAGACCATACCAGCTATGAGAACACTAAAGAAAAGGAAATCTCCCGGAAAAGACGGGATAACAAACGAAATGCTGATGGGGCTGGGCCAAACAGCGAAGAAGAAACTGCTATCGGTCCTGAACCAAAGCTGGAAAAGGGGAATTGTACCACAGGCATGGAAAGACGCAATACTGGTACCAGTACCAAAAACAGGAAAGGACAAAACAGATCCAAATGGATACAGGCCCATAAGCCTACTGAGCTGTGTCGGCAAGCTGATGGAACGGATGATAAACACCAGACTGATGTGGCATCTGGAAGAAAAACGAATACTAATTCCACAGCAAGCCGGCTTTAGACAGCACAGATCCACTGAGGACCAGGTCATCCTCATAGCCCAGGAGATAGAAGATGCCTACCAGGCACAGAAACACACAGTAGCTGTTTGGGTGGATCTGGAAAAGGCATTTGACAAAGTCTGGAAAGATGGACTTAGAGTCAAGCTAAGAAGAAGTGATGTCTGTGGGAAGATGTACAAGTGGATCAACCACTACCTCAAACAAAGAACGGCCAGAGTCCAAGTACAAGGGCAGATGAGCAAAAAGGTGACACTCGAGCAGGGAGTACCCCAAGGGGGAGTACTGTCACCCACACTCTTCCTGGTATATATAAAAACGATATTACAGAGAATATACCAAGAAGAGTCCATAGCTCAATGTTTGCAGACGATCTGGCTATGTGGACCTCTGAAAAGAATCTCACCATAGCAAGAAATCGGATGCAGACGGCCCTAACATCGCTGGAAGAGTGGGCGAACTCATGGCTGGTCAAAATAAACGAGGAGAAAATCACATGCACAATATTCTCGCTCTCATTAAAACCCCAAAGTACCAAATTAAGTCTAAATGGCAAAATCCTGCAGCCAAACGACAACCCAACCTATCTGGGAGTCACATTTGATCGGCGCATGACATGGAAAAGTCAGATTGAGAGAAACCGAATGAAAGCCAGAAGTCAACGCCAATTGTAGAACTTGAAAAGATTACTAAACTGCAATCCATGACCGATAGAAGAGACTGCAGAGCCCAGCTGCAGTCAGAGAAACTCCGAAGACTGACCGACCATCCAATGCACCAGAGACTAAACAATTTGGGAAATGGGAAACTAAAGCGGAGAAACTTTGCAGAAATAGCCAAAGCAAAGATGCACGAAGATCCCATAAACGCACTAACAACACCAAAACCCATCACTACTGTTCGAAAACCTACCTGGAGGCAGGATATATTTCCAGAGGTGGTAGAAAATATACCAGGTATTGCAAACAAAAACTGCCAGACTGAAAAAGAAAGGAGAGATACTACCCTAAGCTTCATAACGAAAAGCTACCCAAGCATGGACTGGACCTGTGCATACACCGACGGTTCTGTAACAAACACAACACAGAACGGAGGGGCAGGAGCATTCCTGAACCTACCAAATGGCAGAAAAATAACACTGTCATTCGCTACTGGTAAGTACACAAGCAATTTCAGAGCGGAGGCAGAGGCACTGAGGGCGGCAGTGGAAAAAATGGTGACACACAGTGAAAATGAGAGCCATATAGTCCTGCTGACAGATGCTCTCGCCTTAGTCACATCGCTAAAAAGCCAGAAAAACACTGAGCTTAATGACTTAAGAGCAGCACTCTGCAAACTGTGCCAGCAGTCCGAAACCAAAAAGGGTAGTGGTACAGTGGGTCCCGTCACACTGTAACATCCAAGGCAACGAGGAGGCAGACAGACTGGCAAAAGAAGGTGCAAGACTACCACAAACAGATACCAGTATGGCGTACGAAGAGTCAAAACGGATTATCAAAGCCAGATACATGACCAAATGGGAAACCGAACATACTGGTTACACCAAAAACGATGCCTATTACCAGTTGAACCGAAGAGAGCAGGTCGTTGTCTTCAGACTTTGCACTGGCCACAATAGACTGAGGTACCACCTATTCAACAAATTGAAGATAGGGTGTACCGACGAATGCCCGTGCGGTACTGGTAAAATGACCTCTGAACATCTGCTGCAGAACTGCCTGACATACGAGGATCAGAGAGAGCAGATGTGGCCATTACCAGTGGAACTGCAAGACAAGCTCTATGGCAGTGGCGACAGCCTCAGGATGACCGCCGCTTTTTTCGAAAAAATAATGGTTACTGTCTGACTGCGTACGCAGAAGAAGAAGAAGAAGAAGACCATACCAAAGTGTTAAGAAATGCATCTAATAAATTTGACAAGGTCGTAAAGGGTTAAAGAGCTTGGTTTCCTTCATGTTGATACCCAGTCCCAATGTGGCTGATTGTTCTTTCATCATATCTTATATTGACTTTATCTTCTTCTTCTTCTTCTTCTTCTTTGCGTTCGGTTTCGTATGCTAGTTTTATGCCACCAGATTGGCTGCATCCATGAAGTGACACGTCAGTCGCAGGTCCTCAATGGTTCCCCACAGTTCGTCTTGTATGTTTCTCTCCTCGGGCCAGGTCTTCTCACGGGAGTCTTGGTGCAGTGGACATGTTTGCAGGATGTGTTCTGGAGTCTGGGGTCCTCTCTGACATGTACATTGTGCAGTCTGTGCTGCTTTCATTGTATGCATGTGTGCATTTAGTCTGCAATAACCTATTCTGAGGCGAAAAATTGTGGTTTACTGTTTCAAATTAAGTCTATTGATTGGGTCCTGTGGGTATTTACTGTTTGTTCTCTCTATCCACTGTTGTTTATATTTTTTGGGGATGTATGCCTTGACTTCTGGCAGTGACACTGGGTGGGTGAATTGTTCTCTTTGTCTTCACGCCCTGGTTAGCCTGTCCGCCCATTCATTCCCAGGTATGCCGCAGTGAGCTGGAATCCACTGGAGGGTGATTTTATTGTGGTCTGAGAGTTTGTTTTGCTGGCATATCAGTTCCCTTTCATTACTTTTTCGTGTTTCTCTTTGTGTGGCCTGCAAAATTTCCATGCAGTCGCACAAAAACACTATTTTGTTATCCTTTAACCCCTTTTCATCCAATAGTTTGACTGCTTCAATTATTGCCTGTTGCTCTGTTCTTAGATTTGTCGAGGGCTCCCCGGCAGCACTAGCTTTTCCTATAACGGGTCCATCCTGTTGAAGTATGAGTCCCGCCCCTCCTTTCCTCAATGCTTCCTCTGATGATCCATCTGTGTAGACGTGCGTCCACATCGGTTGAGGATCGGCGTCTCCAATATGCTTTAGGGTTTTTTCTCTCAATGCATGGTCTGATTCTTCCCCCTTTCTATCGATACCTGGTATTTTCGCTTCCACCGTGAAGTTGGGCTGTTGGTCTGTATTTTCAGATACTTGTTTTATTTCTCATGTCTTTGGACATTTTGATATGATGTCACTGTTCCTGGCTGTAAGGGCTTTAGATAGATGATTGAAGCTTGTTCTTTTCATGCAGTTTTTTGTTAATTCATTGACTTTTCTCTGCATTGGATGTTTATTCATACGCTTGTATTTTTCTGTCAGGTTTAGTATTTTTTTCTTCTCTGCGCTCACAGAGACTCTTGAGGCCTGCTACCGCTTCGAGTTCTCTAATTGGGGTCGCAGACCTCCAGTAATAATTCTGAGTCCGGTATTCTGTGCCTTGTCTAGTTTCTGTAGGTTGGTCTTTGACGCTGTTGCATAGACACCCATGCCAAATTCCAGTGTTGGCTGTACGTATCCAATGTAGACTTGTCTGACTTTGTTTGCATCTGCGCCCCAATTTGTCACTGCCAGTTTTTTCATCAGCCTTAGTCTGAGTGTGGCCTTCATTTGAGTGTCCTCTATGTGTGGGCCCCATGTTAATCTTTTGTCATATCTCATTCCTAGGTATGTAGGATTGTTTTCTCTAGGAAGTAGGCTATTTTCTAAATATAGGTCGACCTGCTCTGGCTTTGTAGAGAGCGAGAAGAATGTTGAGAGGGTCTTGCTTTTGTTTATTGTGACAACCCATGAGTCTGCCCATTTCTTTACTGCATTAATTGCTTCATGCATTCTTGCTTTTGCTGTTCCAATGTTTTCTGCCTGGGTCCATATGGCCAAGTCATCCGCATGGAGTGCCTTTTGGATGTGTGGTCTGAACTGTTTTGGCAGATCATTAATGAAGAGGATAAACAAGGTAGGGGATAGTGATCCTCCCTGGGGAACCCCATCATGCAGTTAGACCATTTTGCTCCTGTGTTCTTCCAGCCTGACTATCGCACATCGTGAGTGGAGGTAGTCTTTGATCCAGTCAAGTATCTATATTGGTTTTTATAGCCTGTGCTGCTGCTGCTTACATTGGGGGTTGCAGTTCAAAGTCTTCCCTGCTGTTAGGATGTTTGGAGTTTCTTGTGGTGGAGGTCTGTTTAGACTTTCTTTGAAATACTCAGCCCATCATTTATGGTGTTCCTCCAGCGTTGTCTATATCTTGCCATCTCTACTTGATTGGTTTGTCTGTCTGAATATATTTATTTGCCATTTTCTTTGGATAACGAGTAGTTATCTTTCATATTTTCGTTCTCTGCTGTCTTTTCTGCTTCATGTGCCAACTTGTCAACATATCTAAACCAAATCTAATCTCTTCCTTTCCCAAGGCCGTTTGCATCTGCTTTGTTGTCAATGTTTTTATAATGTTTTTTTTTAAATTTGGGCTGTCGGCCCTAATCTAACCTATTATACTGTATGTGCGTTTTCCCTGTTTAGCCATGATCTATCCAGCCTAAGTGACCCTCCTGGAAGCGTTTTTTCTTGCTGGTTTAGGTCCTGGGATCATTGAGACATGCAAAATCCCTAACCATTTCAGGGTAACGTTCCACACATTTCCTATTTGTGGCTGTTATCTTTAGCTCCATCTATGAGACTGTTCTCTTCCACCATTCTTACTTAAGTGTTCCTTGGCATCCCCACTCTTCTCTTCCCTGTCAGTTCCAATCCATAATATATCTGGTTACATATTTAGGTTTCGTTCTGAGGGTGTGTCCTCCTATCCTTCAACATATTCTATTGCTAGTCTCTGGGGCATTGGTTCTTAGTTCTTTGGTCAGTGGCTGACAAAGCGTGTAGTGACTGTCACACCCGATGGCATCTTTTATGGCAGATATAAACTCCCTTCAATTCATCTGTTCTGCCGTCATCCTTTTAACACTGCCCCAATTCTGATTTCATATCAGTGACTCGCTTTCGGCTTCCACCATGACAGTCAGGTGACCATTGCACTCCGGATGTCCATCCTGCGGTAAAGTAGGTTTATCTGTTGCTGTTTCTTTAACAAAGATGTTAGCCCTGAATCCGGGTGGTATTCTTAGTCTGTTCTTCACAAACGATCTTCTAGGTGCGAGTGATCCTGCCAGGAACATACGTTTACGCCAAAGTAGTTTACTGGAACTTCCAAGCCCCTCCCCCAACTGCGGGTCGGTGACGACATCCTGGAAGGTGGCTGTATTGGTTCCTATCATGTTTTATGCCCCATATATGTGATTTTTGGGGGTTGGATTTTGAGATAATAAAATTGCAATATTTTGTTCTTCTCAGAATATCAGTGAGACAAGTGCTGCATAGACTCAGTGTGTGCCCAAAGATCTAGCGATGGCTATTCGTAGATCTAGTTTAACACGGACTGATGGAAGTTGGTCAATCTTCCAGCCTAACCTCATTTGGCTATTTCCCAAGTCGATATGCTCGAGTGTCTCGTATGCTTTATGGAAAGGATTTGTTTCAGAAGTGCTGTGATATGAAGATAGTTATCATTGAGTCAAAGTGTGAGCGTTAGGACCTTATGTTCTGGTCTGTGTTTGATGAAAGGGAAGTTATAGGAAGTCCGTCAAGATTTATTAGCACTGTGGAGCCATTCAGGTGCTTACATATATATATCGTAGATTTACTCAAGGTTGCGTCATGACACGTGATGATGTTGGTGGTGATCATCGACGACAATGGACGAATTCTCCTTACTATTATATGTGTGTGTGTGTGTGTGTGTGAGTATGTGTGTGTGTGTGTGTGTTTGTGTGAGTATGTGTGTGTGTGTGTGTGAGTATGTGTGTGTGTGTTTGTGAGTTTGTGTGTGTGTGAGTATGTTTGTGTGTATATGTGTGTATGTGTGTATGTGTGTGTGTATGTATGTGTGTATATGTGTGTAGGTGTATGTGTGTATGTGTGTGTGTGAGTGTATGTTTGTGTGTGTGTGTGAGTGTGTGTGTGTATGTTTGTGTGTATATGTGCGTGTATGTGTGTATGTGTGTGTATGTATGTGTGTATATGTGTGTAGGTGTGTGTGTGTATGTGTGTGTGGGTGCGTGTATGTGTGTGTGTAAGTGTGTGTATATGTGCGTTTATGTGTGTATGTGTGTGTGTGTGTATGTGTGTAGGTGTATGTGTGTATGTGTGTGTGGGTGCGTGTCTGTGTGTGTGTGTGTGTAAGTGTGTGTTTATGTATGTGTGTATGTATGTGTGTGTTTTACATTTTTGATGTGTTGTCCTTTAGAGATAGATTGGCCAAATATGTTTCCTCTTCTTTGACGTTCACCCTGAGTCGGACCATTTGTCCTAGATCACAGCAAGGTTACAATATCTGCGACTTTTGGTCCAGCAGATGATATTTCGGGATGATATTTGTAAGGCCCTTACAGACTCAGAGCTATAGACATTGTCATCAGATTTCATGTTTTATTTAAGCGCTGGTAGGTGGATCAGTTTGAGGTTTTTGTGTGCTTGGCGCTCAAATGAGAAGATAATGAAAATATTTTTGAGTTTTCTCTCACTTTATATTCATTTTTTTACAGTCTCATCCTTACCTCTTTTATTTAGTAATTGTGGTTGCCCAGTTCTGATCATGAGCTCAAAAGTTTGGTTGCCCAGTCTTCAGTCCATGAGCTCTAGAGTTTGGTTGTCCAGTCCTCTGATCATGAGCTCTAGAGTTTGGTTGTCCAGTCCTCTGACCATGAGCTATACAGTTTGGTTGTCCAGTCCTCTGACCATGAGCTCTAAAGTTTGGTTGTTCAGTCCTCTGACCATGAGCTCTAAAGTTTGGATGTCCAGTCCTCTGACCATGAACTCTAGAGTAGGGTTGTCCAGTCCTCTGATCATGAGCTCTAGAGTAGGGTTGTCCAGTCCTCTGACCATGAGCTCTAAAGTTTGGTTGTCCAGTCCTCTGACCATGAGTTCAAAAGTTTGGTTGTCCAGACCTCTGCCCATGAGTTCAAAAGTGTGGTTGTCCAGTCCTCTGACCATGAGCTCTAGAGTTTGGTTCTCCAGCCCTCTGACCATGAGCTTAGAGTTTGGTTATCCAGTCCTCTGACCATGAGCTCTAGAGTTTGGTTGTTCAGTCCTCTGACCATGAGCTCTAAAGTTTGGTTGTCCAGTCCTCTGACCATGAGTTCAAAAGTTTGGTTGTCCAGATCTCTGACCATGAGTTCAAAAGTGTGGTTGTCCAGTCCTCTGACCATGAGCTCTAGTTTGGTTCTCCAGCCCTCTGACCATGAACTTAGAGTTTGGTTGTCCAGTCCTCTAACCATGAGCTCTAAAGTTTGGTTGTCCAGTCCTCTGACCATGAGCTCTAAAGTTTGGTTGTCCAGTCCTCTGACCATGAGCTGTAGAGTTTGGTTGTTGAATGCGCACCCTGAAAAGCGTGTTAAGTGGTGGGTTGCAGTATCTTTCCTTACATCCCGAGAGTACTGATAAAAGTGTACCTGAGTATTCTTAATGGTTGTGCTGTACTTGGCACTCATCTAGTTCGTAGGTCATGTCGACCTTGTTAGTCATTCATCCGTGAAAATAACCTGTTTCCGTGGAGACCTGCTTGGAAATGAGTTTCGGGTCTTACCCAGTATGTTTTTTCTGACCCTGACTTATATGTCCAATCAGTGTTTTATCTGACCCTGACTTATATGTCCAATCAGTGTTTCTTTCCTTACCAGACGTTAGTCTCCTTTCCCCTCAAGAGTTTGGTCAAGTTTGTTTAATCTATCGTAGGTGTTGAACTGCAGGCCTTTATTCGTCAGCTTTGTAAATTCACTCAGTGGACTTCAGCAATCGAAATAATCATCTTAAATTAACTTAACGTCTATATACTGGTTTATAAAACTCCGCAGAGTCTATTTACAGCCAGTTTCATTTACATTACTTTGCTCTAAATGCTAAGCGCATCCAATCTATTCTTAAATGCTTTAATTTTTCCCTGCCTCCACTACTTCCTGTGGCAATGCATTCCACGCATTTACGACTCTCTGCACCTTTCTTCAGTTAATTCGCAGCTATGTCCTCTTGTTCTTGTAGGTGGTTGTATTTTAAAAACGTGCTATAGTCTAATGTATCCGTTCCTTTGGTTATCTTATCAACCTGTATTAAGTCACCACGAATTCTTCTCTTTTCTAGACACTGTAGACCAATTTTTCTTTCTTTTTAACTGTAATTTTGGAATCCTACTATCAGCTTTGTCGCTCTTTTTGGTATGCTTTCCAGAATATTTATATCCCCTCTACGATAATGACTCCAAACATGTACACAGTACTCCAATCTAGGTCTAACTAATGGTTTATACAGTTTGACTATCACTTCTTTGCTTTTATGTTTAATATTTCATGTTATCCTACCTAACGTTGCATTTGCCTTTTTCCCTACTACCTGGGCTTGCTCACTCACATTACCTATATGATCTATTATAGCCCCTAGGTTATGTTCCTTTTCTATCTTCCTAATATTGTTCTCTGATATCTTAACCCTTGACAGTCAGGCTTATTGTTGGTAATTTGGGTCAAAGGCAAAAGCAGAAACTCCATATGTCAAAGATACTGTTATCAGAATATAATTCATTAATATAAAACAAATTGTCAGCTAAAATTATAAATAATAGATTTAAAGACACATAATTAAATGACATGTGACAAAGTACTCTCAAAAAAAATCTATGTTAATATGAAGTGTTCAATGACATTAATGTGGAGGTGTAAGTATCACTTCCTTGTTTTTCGTGTTACTCACTACTTTGTATTTGTTTTTTATCCTACCAATCACTTTCTTCTGTTCCCCAGTTAATATCTAGATCAGACTTGTATTGAATATCCATGTGTAATCCAAAATCAATCAATCAATCAATCAAAGACTATCGCTTCTCTCGTTGAACAGACCATTGACAACATCCTGTCAGCATACATGGCCACGGGCTGCTCTGTCTGTCTCTCTCCAGTTCTAATAATTTCATCTTGGGTTCCTTCTCAAATTCTCTTCCTGTATTTTTTGGGTCTATCTCTCTCTATCTCTTTTTTTTTTATTATTCTGTATAAGAGTCTGTCTGACTATTTTGAACGGTACTCTTCCGTAGCATATGTTCTATTCAGCCCCATTTTCATTGCTTAATGTGTTGTTCCAGAGGCTGTTGTTAGCTCCTTTCCCATATGTCTTCAATCCCCACCATGTCCTGTCACTTTATGTCCATTATTCTTCGCAGGCATCTGTTAATGAAGGACTGGAGTCTTTGTTGTGTGACCTTGGTCGTTCTCCATGTCTCCGCTTCACACAGCAGCATTAACTCTCTCTCTTTCTCTCTCTCTCTCTCTCTCTCTCTCTCTCTCTCTCTGTCTGTCTGTCTGTCTGCCTGTCTGTCTCCCTGTCTGTTTGTCTGCCTGCCTGCCTGTTTGTCTGTCTTATCTTTCTGTCTGTCTGGTCCTTCAGCGCCAAAGGCGGCACATATGGAAGAAGTCAAAACTCTACAATGCGATTGGTCCGCAGCCACTCTCTGTAGTTCTTGCTTGTTCCCTAGTCCAATGGTTGCACCCCTCCCCCCGCCCCTCCTTCTTGTGATAGCTCTGCATATAGCCTCTCTGGGTCTACCCCGCTGTCATTTGCTGGTAGGTTTCCAGTTAATCCTCTGTAATGGGAGACTGTTATTGTTCATGTGGAGCACGTGCCCAGTGCACACCTAACGTTTCTTCATGATCACATTAGAAACTTAATTTTGGTTGGACTGTAATCATACTTACTTAATAGTCATGAATTCTTTCCAGCCAATGTCCAATAGAAGTCTTAGGCATTTATTTTCAAATGCATTCAATCTATGTTCAAGCATCTTCGTCATTTTCCAGATTTCACAACCATTTGGAAGCACTGAGATGACCTGACATGTTTACTCAGTGACGTAGATCTCCAAATATGTGTTATCTGGTGAAAGGCATTTGAGACGAGGTGAATGTCCTGTGTAGCATTCCCGTTATGTGTCATTTTACTACCAATATATGTGAAATTCTTAACTTTCTGTATCACTGTTTCACTTGACCATTGAGTTGTGTATGATCTGCCAGCACTTGCATTGACGCCTTAACCATTTGGAGCTCTGATTGTATTTTGTTATTGGTAACTATCGACATGACTATTGAATGTTGCTATGGTGCTAGTTTCGCAACTTTGCTGTCCGTGACCTTGCGTAAACAGATGTCAAAATCGACATTGCTTACCAGTGCCTAGTTCTGCAGTTAGAAGAGCTAAGCACGTGACAGAGCTTAGAGCATGCTTAACAAACGGGTCAGCGTGTAGGTCCCGAATTTAAGTTGCTTGCCCCCAAATGGGTAGAAATATATAAGCAATCAAGCCATAACGATGTGGTATAGTCTTATCTAAAGTTAACGTCACTGCTGTAACGCTTCACGTCCCAAATCTCATGTAGAGTTTGCTCCACATCCCATATCTCATGTAGAGTTTGCGCCACATCCCATATCTCATGTAGAGTTTGCTCCACATCCCATATCTCATGTAGAGTTTGCTCCACGTCCCATATCTCATGTAGAGTTTGCTCCACATCTCGTATATCATGTAGTGTCCCAGCTTCTTCATCATTCATGATGCTTGCCTGTGAGAACTTGGACTGTCCTTCTTGCTTGCCTGTCAGCACTTGGACTGTCCTTCTTGCTTGCCTGTCAGCACTTGGACTGTCCTTCTTGCTTGCATGTGAGCACTTGGACAGTCCTTCTTGTTGCATGTCAGCGCTTGCACTGTCATTCTTGCTTGCGAACGTTTGGACTGTCCTTCTTGCTTGCCTGTCAGCGTTTAGACTGTACTTCTTGCTTGCCTGTGAACGTTTGGACTGTCCCTCTTGCTTGCGTGTGAACGCTTGGACTGTCCTTCTTCGACTCTGGCAGCCAGTCCTTCTTGCTTTTCGTGTAGCCATTAGCTCGCAGCTGTATTGTGATGTCATAGATCCGTTACATCTGAAGGTTGTGCCAGTAGCTGATGAATAATTTAATCAGATTTTATGTCACAGATATCCAAAGTACACACATGTTTCACTATGGCAACCCATCTCTTGAGTCTCAATGACTTGTTTAGCATTGTGCTGCAAAGCTGCATGTAAGCACATCAGCTACAGTCCTGTGTTAGTGGATCTACTGTTTCCCACATATTGGTCAATGTAGATGGACAAAAAGCAAAGCACTTAATAAGTACTTGATTAGCTCTTGATGAGCACAGCTAAGCACTTGATAAGCTCACGATGAGCACATCTAAGCACTTGATAAACTCATGATAAGCACATGTGCCAAATCTGACAGCGTTACCAGCACCAAGTTCCACCAGTTGCATCTGGGATGTGCACTTTCATTATGTTTGGTTCATATATACATTATCCGCCACTTCTTTGTAGAGTTTTTCCTTTGTAGAGGTTTGTCAGGTCTGACCGTTGATCTGGGATATATGTTTTTCAGGTCTGACTGTTGGTTTTGGGGTTTATAGCTTTGTCAGGCAGGATTGTTGGTTTGGGATGTATGTTTGTCAGGTTGGATTGTTGGTTAAGGGTATAGGTTTGTCAGGTTGGATTGTTGGTTAATATCATAGTCACACCTCTTATACCCTGGGATGTAAAGGTTTTTGAATGAGTACCGTCTTGTGGTGCTTATCACCTCTGCGAAGGACCATCGTGTGGTGCGTGTCTCCTCTGTCAATGTCCATCGTGTGGTGTGTGTCACCTCTGTCAATGTCCATCGTGTGGTGTGTGTAATCTCTGTCAACAACCATCTTGTGGTGCGTGTCTCCTCTGTCAACGACCATCTTGTGGTGCGTGTCACCTCTGTCAACGACCATTTTGTGGTGCGTGTCTCCTCTGTCAACGACCATCGTGTGGTGTGTGTCGCCTCTGTCAACGACCATCTTGTGGTGCGTGTAACCTCTGTCAACGACCATCGTATGATGCGTGTCTCCTCTGTCAACAACCATCTTGTGGTGCGTGTCTCCTCTGTCAACGACCATCTTGTGGTACGTATAACTTCTGTCAACGACCATCGTGTGATGCGTGTCTCCTCTGTCAACAACCGTCTTGTGGTGCGTGTCGCCTCTGTCAAAGACCATCTTGTGGTGCGTGTAACCTCTGTCAACGACCATCGTATGATGCGTGTCTCCTCTGTCAACAACCATCTTGTGGTGCGTGTCTCCTCTGTCAACGACCATCTTGTGGTACGTATAACTTCTGTCAACGACCATCGTGTGATGCGTGTCTCCTCTGTCAACAACCGTCTTGTGGTGCGTGTCACCTCTGTCAACGACCATCTTGTGGTGCGTGTCTCCTCTGTCAACGACCATCGTGTGGTGCGTGTCACCTCTGTCAACGACCATCTTGTGGTGCGTGTAACTTCTGTCAACGACCATCGTGGGATGCGTGTCACCTCTGTCAACGACCATATTGTGATGCGTGTCACCTCTGTCAGCGACCATCTTGTGATGCGTGTCACCCCTGTCAACGACCATCTTGTGATGCGTGTCACCTCTATCAAAGACCATATTGTGGTATCTGTTCATTATTAGTTGTTGTTGAGTCCATTCCTTATAAAGTGTATCATTTATTTTTGCTTCACATTTTGACTAACATGATCGATGGTGAATACAATGAACACACTTGAAATAGTATTATTTGGCTGAGTGGTTTGTGTGGCAGGTTTGGTCAAAGAGGATGTATGTTCCGAACCTTAGTATAGCTGATATTTTGTTTTTCTAATGGGGAGATCAAATACCAAATCTAATATGAATATGCATTTCATATACATTTGACATGTATTCTCTCTTATCTCATCAGTTGTTGAAGGCAGGTAATCTTTTATGTGCCATCATGCATGGCAAGCATTTATGGTTTTCTCTGAAGGTTCATATTTGCCCTTTGCATATTTGTTGTGACGGCAGGATCAATATGCTGAGCAGTGCATGAGCTGTAGTTGTCAGTGATCTAAATCTGACTCCTAGCGTCAGGGTCAGTGACCTAAAACTGACTCTTTGCGTCAGAGTCAACGATCTAAAGCTGATTGCTAGCTTCAGGGTCAGCCACCCAAAGCTGACTGCTATCGTCAATGCCAGCAATCCAAAACTGATTCCTAGCTTCAGGGTCAGCCACCCAAAACTAATTGCTATCGTCAGGACCAATAGCTCAGAGCTGATTGCTATCGTCAGGGCCAGCAATCCAGAACTGATTGCTATCGTCAGGACCAGCAACCCAGAGCTTCCAAGACCCTTTTCCACCTCCAAATGATGATCCTCGATAGCAGACAGTAACAAGGCAGACTAAACTGGTACTAAAAAATGTAATGCCGAAGTCCCATGTGTCGGACTGAAAGGTGCAAATATCGCAGTCAAGCTGTAAACTTCGACACGACGCATTTTGTTCTGCCGACTACATCCAGCTAATTGCACAACCTGTTTTTTTTTCCGGTTGGTAGTGGTAGTTTGAGAACGAAGAAGTAGTTCCTACAGCACAACTATCTCTTCTGGTGCCATGATTAATATCTGCGAGTTATGATATGTGTGTTGATCATATAAGACTTGTTTGGAATAACTGTGAACGTTAAATTGTACAAAAGTAACGTCTTTAACAATTTTGTTTAAATATTTGGTCGTTGTCCTTGGTGGGGACCAAATATTAATTAGGTTGAAATATTAGTTACATTATTATTGTTCTCGCATAAGATAGTTTATAAACCTTGTTTGTATTTCTTGCAATTGTTTGTTTTCCTTGAAAAGAAGCAAATAAAGTGACTTTTTATGAGGTTGGGGTGTGTCTTGAATAAGTCAATTGTCATTATAGATTTTGTTACTGACATTATAAGTCGGACCATATATTATATATTGTTTTTGTTGGATGATCAGTTTTATTAGTACGACGGTAAGTCAGTAAGTAGGTCACAAATTAATATGCTAGTTAACAAATTTAGTAGTTTCTGAAGGTGTCATTAGGTGTCTGCACCATCTAGCTTTGTGGTTACTGTAGGTAGCAGATGTCATTAGGTGTCTGCACCATCCAGCTTTGTGATTACTGTAGGTAGCAGATGTCCTTAGGTGTCTGCACCATCCAGCTTTGTGATTACTGTAGGTAGCAGATGTCCTTAGGTGTCTGCACCATCAAGCTTTGTGATTACTGTAGGTAGCAGATGTCATTAGGTATCTGCACCATCAAGCTTTGTGATTACTGTAGGTAGTAGATGTTAGGTGGCCGCACCATCCAGCTTTGTGATTACTGTAGGTAGCTGGTGTTATGTGGCACATGCATGTGCACAGCTTGGATTCAAAATGGCATCCGTTCTTACAGAGTGTACAATCAAAGAATAGCCGACTTTTGGCTAATTTTTTTCTTTCTGCAAAGGATATTCATAAGAAAATGTTTGGCACATAAAAAAAACACAACTGGGTCGTTAATTTGCTCAAGGATAAGCCTGGGCTACAACAGAAGTGGCGGCTCTCTTATGGGATTGAGACGCTGTTCTAGCTCGTGTTTTCATTTCTGGCAGGTCAAGGTCAAACTAACTGAATGGTATGAGAACCACGAAATAATATGGAAAGGGAACTGATATCCCAGCTAAACATACTCTCAGACCACAATAAAATCCCCCTCCAATGGATTCCAGCTCACTGCGGCATACCTGGGAATGAATGGGCGGACAGACTGACCAGGGAGGAAAGACAAAGAGAACAGTTCACCCACCCAGTGTCACTGCCAGAAGTCAAGGCAAACATTTAAAAAAATATAAACAACAGTGGATAGAGAGAACAAACAGTAAATACCCA
This sequence comes from Ariolimax columbianus, assembly GCA_036924085.1. Classification (NCBI taxonomy): domain Eukaryota; kingdom Metazoa; phylum Mollusca; class Gastropoda; order Stylommatophora; family Arionidae; genus Ariolimax; species Ariolimax columbianus. The sequence goes on from JAVGWX010000015.1 coordinate 31,628,264, forward strand.
CAGGACCCAATCAATAGACTGAAAAGGAAACAGTATACCACAATTTTTCGCCTCAGAACAGGTCATTGCAGACTAAATGCACACATGAAAAAAATTAAAGCAGCACAGACTGCACAATGCACATGTCAGAGAGGATCCAAGACTCTATAACACATCCTGCAAACATGTCCACTGCACCAAGACTCCAGTGAGAAGACCTGGCCCGAGGAAAAAAACATACAAGACAAACTGTGGGGAACCATTGAGGACCTGCGACTGGCGTGTCACTTCATGGAGACAGCACATCTGGTGGCATAAAACGAGCATACTAAACCGAACGCGAAGAAGAAGGAGAACCAAAATAGTCCTGCAACTGCTGTATTCTTAGTGTACTTGTTCAGTTGTTTTACCCTTTCCTTTGTACAATATCACATCTCAGATTCTTATATGTGATTTGGTTTTGTTCTTTCAATTTAGCCGTGAGTTGTATGAACCATTGAAGCATTGTGCATTTTGTTTAACTTTCTTCAGCTCTGCGTGACTTTTTCGTCCCTTCGGAAATCGTAAGGCAGATCCGACTCGTCTTGATCTAAAGTAATGGTCTAATTCGCCCGCTCTCAACTGCCTATCTCTTTCGAATTGTGTCTCAAGTTATGATCCGCACGTCTCTCTACGCTGGGATTTATATTTGATCTGCATCACCAGATCACCTGATTTACAAAACGGCCGCGTTTTTGTCCGTCTGCTCGCTATCCTCCATCCTGTTCGCGTGGTTTCTATGCGACGTGTGTTTGTCGACGGCAACAAGTCTACGTATCACCCACCACTTATCGTTCCAGGTGTGGACACATGGCCTGTAACTTACGTCGAGTTACATCGTGGTTCGATTTGGTTGCTCAAATTCTGGCGGGACTGAGTTCAGCTGCACTGACTCAAATCCCACGAAGAAGAAATAAATAAATGGTTGTCTAAGCTCCTACCTATATATTGTATCTACAGCTAAGATAAACACCAACTGTTCCACCAAATGCAACACACACAAACTACAGCACCAACTGCTACGCCAGTAACTACATCAACTGCTCCACCAACAATTACAACTGCTTCGCCGGTAACTAGACTTAATTCTAAACCACCAACTGCTGCACCAGATACATAAATAAACTGATACACCTACTATTACAATTACTACTACTACACCAACAACTACTACTACCGCAGGAAATACACCAACTACTGCACAACCTACTTCACCGCTACACAAACTACTGTACCAACTACTGGATCGCCAGTAACTAACACAAACTACTACTACACCAATTGCTGAACCATATACCTCAGTAAACTGATACGCCTACTACTGCACTAACTGCTAATCCAACTACTACACCATCTACTACCTCAGGACATACGCCAACTAATACATAAACTGCTATAAGAACTGCTATTCCAGTAACTACAACTACTACCACATCAACTACTACCACATCAACTACTACCACATCAACTACTACCACATCAACTACTACCACATCAACTACTACCACATCGACTACTACCACATCAACTACTACCACATCAACTACTGTACTAAAACAGCTGCTACGCCAGTAAACTACACCAAGTACTACACAAGCTGCTATTCCAGTAACTACAACTACTACCACATCAACTACTGTACTATAACAACTGCTACACCAGTAAACTACACCAAGTACTACACAAGCTGCTATTCCAGTAACTACAACTACTACCACATCAACTACTGTACTAAAACAGCTGCTACGCCAGTAAACTACACCAAGTACTACACACGCTGCTATACACACTACTAATATACCAAATGCTACACAAACTACTAAACTCAATACTAAACTAACTATTACGCCAGTAAACTAAACTACACAACATGCTACACCATGTAATACACCAACTACTACATCAAATGCTACACGACCTGCAACACCAACTACTAAGCGAGTAACTACAACAACTGATACACAAGTAACTACACAACTACCACACCAACTACTACCTCAAAAAATACATCAATTGTTATACGATCAACTACAACAACTCCTACACCAACTGCTACGCCAGTAACTACTATAAATACTAAATCACCAATTACTGCAACAGAGACATAAACAAACTGATACACTTACTACTACACCTACCTTTAGAACTACTGCACAACCTACTACACCAACAACTACTACACAACATATTACAACTACTACACAACCTACTAGACCTACTATTACAACTACTACACAACCTACTACACAACCTACTACACCAAGAACTACTACACAACCTAATATACCAATAACTACTACACAACGTACTACTACAACCACTTCTACACAACCTACTACACAAACTACTACTACATAACTAATTACTCCAACAACTACTACATAACTTACTACACCTACTATTACAACTACTCCCCAACCTACAACAACAACAACTACTACACAACCTACTACACCTACTATTACATCTACTTCTCAACCTACTACACCTCTACACCTGATATTACAACTACTACACTGGCTACTACACCTACTATTACAACTACTACACAACCTACTACAACAACAACTACTACACAACCTACTACACCTACTATTACATCTACTTCTCAACCTACTACACCTCTACACCTGATATTACAACTACTACACTGGCTACTACACCTACTATTACAACTACTACACAACCTACTTCACCAACAAATACTACACAACCTACTAGACCTACTATTACAACAACAACTACTACACAACCTACAACACCAACTGCTACGTCAACCGCTACACAAACTACTGTACCAACTACTGGATCGTCAGTAACGGCACCAACTACTACTACACCAATTGCTACACCAAATACCACAGTAAACTGCTACACCAACTGCTACTCCAACTACTACACACATTACCACACCAACAAAAATACCGACTACTACATCAGGAAAAACTACAACTAATACACAAATTACTATTCCAGTAACTACAACTACTACCACATCAACGACTATACTATAACAACTGCTACGCCAGTAAACTACATCAAGTGCCTCACAAACCGCTAAACACACTACTACTATACCCAGTACTTCACCAGATGCTACATAAACTACTACATCAAGTAATACACCAACTACTACATCAAGTAATACACCAAATGCTTCACCAGTAACTACACCAAGTAATACATGAGCTGCTACACGCACTACTACTATACCCAGTAATACAACAACTACTACAGCATGTACTAAACCAACTACTACAGCATGTACTAAACCAACTACTACAGCAAGTACTAAACCAACTACTACAGCATGTACTAAACCAACTACTACAGCAAGTACTAAACCAACTACTACAGCATGTACTAAACCAACTACTACAGCAAGTACTACACCAACTACTACAGCAAGTACTAAACCAACTACTACAGCAAGTACTAAACCAACTACTACAGCATGTACTAAACCAACTCCTACTATACCCAGTACTACACCAACTACTACAGCAAGTACTAAACCAACTACTACAGCAAGTACTAAACCAACTACTACAGCAAGTACTACACCTACTACTACAGCATGTACTAAACCAACTACTACAGCATGTACTAAACCAACTACTACTATACCCAGTACTACACCAACTACTACAGCAAGTACTAAACCAACTACTACAGCAAGTACTACACCAACTACTACAGCAAGTACTAAACCAACTGCTACAGCAAGTACTACACCAACTACTACAGCATGTACTAAACCAACTACTACAGCAAGTACTACACCTACTACTACAGCATGTACTAAACCAACTACTGCAGCATGTACTAAACCAACTACTACTATACCCAGTACTACACCAACTACTACAGCATGTACTAAACCAACTACTACAGCAAGTACTACACCAACTACTACAGCAAGTACTAAACCAGCTACTACAGCAAGTACTACACCAACTACTACAGCATGTACTAAACCAACTACTACCGCATGTACTAAACCAACTACTACAGCAAGTACTACACCAACTATTACAGCATGCACTAAACCAACTACTACTATACCCAGTACTACACCAACTACTACAGCAAGTACTAAACCAACTACTACAGCAAGTACTACACCAACTACTACAGCAAGTACTAAACCAACTACTACAGCAAGTACTACACCAACTACTACAGCATGTACTAAACCAACTACTACAGCATGTACTAAACCAACTACTACTATACCCAGTACTACACCAACTACTACAGCAAGTACTAAACCAACTACTACAGCAAGTACTACACCAACTACTACAGCATGTACTAAACCAACTACTACAGCATGTATTAAACCAACTACTACAGCAAGTACTACACCAACTACTACAGCAAGTACTACACCAACTACTACAGCAAGTACTACACCAACTACTTCAGCATGTACTAAACCAACTACTACTATACCCAGTACTACACCAACTACTACAGCAAGTACTAAACCAACTACTACAGCAAGTACTACACCAACTACTACAGCATGTACTAAACCAACTACTACAGCATGTACTAAACCAACTACTACAGCAAGTACTACACCAACTATTACAGCAAGTACTACACCAACTACTACAGCATGTACTAAACCAACTACTACAGCAAGTACTACACCAACTACTACAGCAAGTACTAAACCAACTACTACAGCAAGTACTACACCAACTACTACAGCATGTACTAAACCAACTACTACTATACCCAGTACTACACCAACTACTACAGCAAGTACTAAACCAACTACTACAGCAAGTACTACACCAACTACTACAGCAAGTACTAAACCAACTACTACAGCAAGTACTACACCAACTACTACAGCATGTACTAAACCAACTACTACAGCAAGTACTACACCTACTACTACAGCATGTACTAAACCAACTACTACAGCATGTACTAAACCAACTACTACAGCAAGTACTATACCAACTACTACAGCATGTACTACGCCAACTACTACAGCATGTACTAAACCAACTACTACAGCAAGTACTTCACCAACTACTACTATACCTAGTACTACAACAACTACTATAGCAAGTACTAAACCAACTACTACAGCATGTACTAAACCAACTACTACAGCAAGTACTACACCAACTACTACTATACCTAGTACTACAACAACTACTATAGCAAGTACTAAACCAACTACTACACCAATTGTTAGACTAAGTACTACTCCAGTAACTACACTTAATATCACACCAAATGCTAAGCTTACCACTACACATCCTACTTCACTACCTACTACACCAATTAACAAGCGAACAACTGCAACAACAACTACTAATGCACCATCTGATAAACCAGAACCTCTACCATCTTTTCAATGTTTACTTTTCCAAGGCTTTGATCGCGGCACACTCAGAAGATGGATTATGGCAGAATTCCAAAAAATCTTCTAAATGGGGAATTACAGTTGGGGAAAAGGTCTCGAGGCCGGCCACTACTTCGTTAGAAGGAAGTATGCAAGCGGGATATGAATGACGCAGACATCAAGTTGGAATCATGGGAACAGGACGTCATGGATTGTGTTACTTAGAGGGGCAGGATTAAGCATGGCATAGAGACAAAGGTGATACTGATTGTTGAAAGTCTAAAGATTCGGCGTTTGAGAAGACACATGCAATGCCGAAAACGATCCTGACTTTCCTTGCACACACTGTGGAAGACGCTGCTCTGCTCGGATTGGTCTTAGGAGTCACATTCGTTACCATCATGGACTGTAGTTGCATCCCTTGTTTCAAAGCACAATTACTATCGTCTGACAAGACGGAAAGAGAAAATGAATGGCAGCGATGGTCAGTGCGGGTAGGACAAACAAACATTAGACCAATTTCTCCAAGTGTGCCGGCTCAAAGAGAACAGCGTTGTGTCCTCTATTCCCTTTAAGACTTGAAACACTGAATTACGAGGGAAGTCTCAAACAAACCTCCAAGAGTATGAGGGACAGATGCAATCATTTAGAGTGAACAACGAAGAAAAATAGATATTAAAACCAGTCCGTCTGATTTAACTTCGTCTTCTTCTTCGTCGATCAAGCGATGCTATGCTTCTAGTCCGGTGAGGTTCACGAAGGAGACTGCGTTGCAGGTCTTCGCCGATCCCCCACAGCTTTTCGAGCATGGTGGCTTCCCCAGGCCAGACTGCCTCTCTTTGGTCTGCATAGGTAGGGCATTCTAGTAGACAAACTTCCGGTGTTTGCTTGGGTGCTTCACAATTGCACGTGACGGTGTCCCTGAGACCCATTCAGTGGAGGTTGGTCTTGAGTCTACAATGTCCTGTTCTGAGTCTGAAGATCTTTGTCTGCCTATCTCTGCTAAGTTTGTTTATGCTATCATTTTCTGGCTTGTATTCTTTGTGCTGTTCTCTCCATTCTGTCCTCGTGGATAGTTTGATGAGTATCTTTGCTTCTTTATAGTTCTGTCGATGGGGAATGTGCTTGCCGCCACTTCCGGCTTTTGCGAGCTCATCTGCTTTCTCGTTTCCAAGGATCACACAGTGGACCAGAATCCATTGTAAGACTAGATCTATCTTGTTTATGGCTTGAGATGGCTTGGAGTACACTGCTGAAGTCTGTTAGAATGACCGATATGATTTGAACAAATATTTAGGTTTGCCTTCTTCAGTTTCCCGATTTTTATTATGCCGGCCTGTCCGGCTTGTAATGCCTTCCTATGTTACAGCCACCACATCTCGTGTGGTCATTTTGACGCATTAACCTCTCTACCACATTAATCATGGAGGTAATCTCCAGAGAGGAATAGCGTAACTTACTCTTCAGTATAGGTCTCATACTGCATTCGGCTTTCCCTCGCCAGCTTTTGGGAACGCCTGATTCTAGCCGTTAATAGAGTACTCCTCTTCTTCTTCTTCTGCGTTCGTTCTCAATCTCCTCCTACTAAGCCCTGAAGAGGGCTTTGCAAGTAGCAGGATGTAGTCCGGAGAGCGGAATGCGTTGTGTCGCCAGTGTGCTCTAATATCGACGGTTTTTATTTCTTTAGGTTGCCATCTCCATTTGTTAAAGATTTTGCAAATTCATATCAAAGGGACATAATCTACGTGAAAAGCATTTCTAACAATTGACAATATTATTTCCCTTATCATTAACACGACGGTTTTAATATTGCTCTAAGTCAATTAGTTTTTGTTTTGCTTTTGTTTCCAAAATTTTTAGTTTGCATTCTACTTTTTTCTCTAAGGCGGGGTGCTTTTAACTGTGTTTCCAAAGGTGCAGTGCCTCCAACGCCAGCCCAGTCTTTCAAATTAATTTTTTCTTATAGGTTCACTGCCTTCGTTGCTTCAAGTTTCAGAACCCAGTAAGTTTGGGCTATGAAACATCTCACTTAAAACATCTTTACCACACCGTACAAGTTCCACATACACTGCCTGAGGATTTCCAAATCAACTGAAGATCTGATGGCAGGATGTGATGCCAAATACAGATGTGTTAGCGTGATCGGGCATGTCTAGTATACACACCATGGTATGTGCAGCACAGCTGAGATGGGTTGGCCATGTAGCATGCATGTCGGATCAACGTCTACGAAAATTGCTGCTCTATTGTGAACTCCAAAATGGTAAGAGAGCAAGAGGTTGGCAGAAGAAAATGTGCAAGGACGCACTAAAGAGATCACTGATCCAGAACAGTATTAACCATAATGACTAGGAAAGAATCTTCACCAATCGCACAGACAGGTGCAGGCCTATTGATTGACATCAAGAATAGATGAGGCTATCCAGAGACGATCGCTCCGCAAGTCAACACTTCAGCCCTTCGAAGGGACAGAGTGGGCTAGTGGTTAAGTGATACTGCTGACAATCCGTTGGTGCTAGGTTCGCTCCCCATCACAGCACCGGCCGTTACACCGGGGAAGCAAACCCTAACACAAAAATGCTTGCCGAAGTCTTATCACTGGGCCGACAGGCGCAAAATAAAAACAAAATTCAGCGCAAATCGCCTTGGGGAATAGAGAAATAAGGCGAACGCAAAAAAAAAACTGCTATACCAATGACTACACACACAATATGCTACACCAATGACTACACACACAAACTGCTACACTAATGACTACACACACATATTGCTACAAACGTGACTACACACACAAACTGCTACTGCAATTAACCCTTGTTCTACTCCGATAGAAGGGTGTGTCTTATTTCTCTGTACGGGATCAAGATGCTGAGCAGCGCATGAGCTGCAGTGGTCAGCGACTCATAGATGACTGCTAGTGTCAGGGTCAGCGAACCAATGCTGCCAAGACCCTTCTACACCTCCACACGTTGATCCTGGATAACAAGCTGTAGCAGAGCAGACTGGCTAAGGAGAAGAGTTCGAAGAGGGAATACTAGCCCGGTACTCAAAACATGCTTGCTGAAGTCGGATGTGTTGGACCGAAAGGTGCAAATATCGCAGTCAAGCTGTAAACTACGACACAACACATTCCGTTCTCTGGACTACATTCTGCTACTTAAGCCCTTTCAGTGTTTGGTAGCGGGAGATTGAGAATGAACGAAGCTAAGCCAAGCCATTTCCCTGCACAAAGAGCAACAGATAATTCAAGATTCAGATTAGCTTATTTAGTCATCTTTGAACCCATGCAAACACTGAATGCTGACAAAATGGTCCTCGTCGAATGTGATGGATAAACAAAAAGCAAAAACAAAAAAAACCACACCGCATAATGCAAACCACAATGCTCACTAGCTTGGTCTATGATGCGATACGTTAATTTCTGTACGTTGTTAACACTCAACGTGGAAACGCTCTAACGATTGTCCTGCTTTGTATCCTGTATGCCTTCTCCTTGCTATAGTGCCTCTTGATGTCAGTATAACTGCTTGAAATGAGGCTAGGTTGATGTCCATTCTCAGGACATGTTCTGTGCACACCAACGTTGGTTTATCCTTGCATCGGTTGTTAATGTTGAACATCGACAATGAGTAGGATTACTCTTTTGTGCGCCTTGAAAGTGGAGGGTTGTCGTAGCTTTCTTCACATCCTAAGCGTGCTGATGAAGGTGATCCTCCAGGCGGTTGTGCTATGCTTGGCTTTATCTGCGTGTCGCTAACTACTACGGGGATCACGTGGATATCTCACCTCGTTAGCCAGGATGTCATGAAAACAGCCCGTTTCCAGGAAGGGCTGCAAGTAAGCCGAGGTGAGGGTCTTGACCAGTATATTTTGTATGACTCTGGTCAAACATGTCTTATCAGTAATCCTTATGGCGGTAGAAACATATTGCTTTTTGGTCTCTAATCGTATTTGTTTGTTTCAATTAAATTATTTCAAGCCAATGTTCAATTATGTCCAAAGATAGTTATTGTCGTATAGATGTTATGTCATGTTATGGTATGTTGTGTTGTGTTATTTAATGTTATGTTATTTAATGTTATATTATGTATATTCATATTGTATGGTATGTTATGTCATATCATGTCATATTCTGTTGGGATATATTATATTGTGTTATGTCGAATTCTGTTCTACTTTTTTCTTATGTGTTTTGTCATGCCATATTATGTTATGATATGTTATATTATGTTATGTCCTATTCTGTTATGTTTTTTTCTGTTATGCAATGTTATGTCAAAGTCTGTTATGTTATTTTATTGTCATATTATTTCATCTCATTTATGTTATGTTATGTTATGTAACGTTATGTATTAAGTCATATCATGCTATTATTCTGTTATGTTACTCTATGTTCTTCTATGTTCTTTTATGTTCTTTTATGTTCAATTATGCTATTTTATGTCATGTCATGTTATGTTATTTTATTTCTTATAATGTTTATAATCGACATTACTGCATTTCGGTCAGGCCAAAAGATGCTCCTCTCCTACTTCTTTTTGTGTGCTCGTCCTGAAATGAAGGTAGTGTCATAGTTTACAGCGAGGCTGCGATATTTGCAACTTTCGGTCCGCTAAATCTGGGTTTTGTTAGATGGGTACATGACTTGCTTTTCCGCTGTAAACCGTATTCTTTTAGCCATGCTACTATAGTGCAGTCTGTATCCAGGACCGTTGCTAGGATGCGGAATGAGGTCATGGTCAGATCTGGCTCGCAGACCCTAATGCAAGCAGCCCGCTATGAGTAGGTGCCTGCTGTCGGCTCATTCACTGCTGACCATATGGCTGCATTTGAGACCTTGAAGAAAATGTTAGGTTCCACACCATTATCAAGGCCTCGTGTGTAGAACTGGTCCTGAAAGGGGCACAAAGTATAGTAACACCGTAACCGCAAGACATATCGGTAGAAGAAACTAATAAACAAGATAGATGGTGTTTGGACAGACGTCCTACATTCGGTTATGTTATGCTTCTCTGCATCTGCGTGACGCTCACTAATATGGGGATCACGTCGATCCCCATCTCGTCAGCTTGATTGCCACAGTCAGGTTGACTGCCACAGTCAGCTTAACTGCCTTGAAAACAGCCAGTTCCCAGACAACGATAATTGGAAGAGAGATAGTGGTCTTGGTCAGTGTATTGTGCCTGACCCTGACATCCTGGTCAGTATGATGGGCTGGACCGGACTAACGTCTCAGTTCCCCGACCTCTAGTTGTAGAAGAGAAGTGACTAAGATATGTTATCTCACCATCATTATGACAAAGTTTTCGCAACGGTAGCTGGAATGTCTATTTACTTGGAATCCTGGTATTCAAACAGGCATGTTTTTAATGTCTGTTGCCATGTAGCCGAAGGCTAAAAGTAAGTAGAATGTCCTTTACAGACCGCCACCTATTATTACAACCGCCATCTATGTGTCTGCCAAACAGGACACAAGTAGGAATCGAACTTGGAACGTTGGGATTGTGAAAACCGAGTGAGTTTCATCCCTGGGCCACCAGCCTCCAGCCGAAGATTACAGGCTTTCAGTAGTAAATATTTTAAACTTCCTGCGGATTACTAGGCCTGGGTACAACTAAACTGGGTAGATTTTTCACTAGAATATTTGAATTTGTCCGGGTAGCGGCCGTTAAGCCTCCTCTTTTCGATATCTAACTGCCAAGGGATTTTTAACGTGCTCGACACTGAACACGGGAGTCCGATTTCACTGCCTGGAGATGAGGGGAATTTTACCGAAAGATAAACATGAAAAAAATCCATATCTCCAACGTGATTCGAATCCGCGACCTCCGCACCTGAGGCGGACGCCTTACCTCGAGACCACTGGAATGCCCTGCTCCCTATTTTGACTACCTTGTATGGACACTAAAACACGCCTGACAATGGCAAAATAGACAGACTAGCAAAGAAAGAATCAAGACTCAACAGGCAAACATAGCAAGAACTCTACAAACAGCTCACAAGAACACCAAACAAAGAAACAAGGTTGGGCAAATGATCCGTTGAAAATACAGAAACGGAGGTCTATATGGGTATAGCCGGTCCAAGTCGAAGTGACAGTTATCAATCAACTAACAAGGAAGTATTAGAGCACCATTTCAGGCTGAGAACCCAAAACGTCCAACATAACAAGGACTTGAAAAGAATCCAACCACAACGCATTCAAGAGAGCCAGCTGTGTACACACCCACACAAAACCGGTGATCCTATCTTTGAGTGCTCAGTGCTCTTCTGTGTTAGAAAAATGCTTCTTATTCGGAGACCAGATAAATGGAACATTTTGTATAGCACTCAACAACAACTATCAAATACGAGCAGATACCATTGTCAGGCATTGTGTCAAAGGTCTGGATGGATCCGTAACCACATTACGATTAGCTAAATGATTAATCCGGAGATATTGTATCACGATGTTCCGTATGGCTATTGCTTATTTGTTTGGCTTGGCTTGGCTTCGTTCGTTCTCAATTACCCGTTACCAAACCCTGAAAGGGCTTAAGTAGCAGAATCTATTCCAGAGAACTGAATGCGTTGTGTCGTAGTTTACAGCTTGACTGCGATATTTGCACCTTTCGGTCCAACACATCCGACTTTAGCAAGCATTTTTTGAGTACCGGGTTAGCATTCTCTCTTCGATCCCTTCTCCTTAGACAGTCTGCTCTGGTAGCAGCCTGTTATCCATGATCACCGCATTGAGATGTAGAAGGGTCTTGGCAGCTCTAGTTCGCTGGCCCTGACGCTAGCAGTCAGCTGACTGCTCAGCATCTTGATTCCGCTTATTTGTTTGATTAAAGATTTGCCACTTTGGATTCTACTGGCGAAGGTGGGCTCTCTTTCACCCAGGCCGAAGTCCTTTTGGTGATATCAGGACGTCTTAGTCAGTGTATTGATGCGTGTGTGCATCTGGTGTAATGTCGACGTATTTGCCAGTGTGTGGATGCATGTGTGTGTCTGGTGTAATATGGACGTACTGACCAGCGTATAGATGCGTGTGTGTATCTGTTGGTAACGTGTTTAACCAGTGTATAGGTGCGTGTGTATATTTGTTTCTAATGTGAGTGTTTGGCCAGTTCATGGATCCGCGTGTGAATCTGGTGTAATATTGACATATTAGCCAGTGTTTGGATGTGTGTGTATATCTGTTTATAACGTGTTTGGCCAGTGTATGGATGCGTGTGTATATCTGTTTATAACGTGTTTGGCCAGTGTATGGATGCGTGTGTATATCTGTTTCTAAAGTGTTTGGCCAGTGTATGGATGTGTGAGTACATTTGTTTCTAAAGTGTTTGGCCAGTGTATGGATACGTGTGTACATCTGTTTCTAACGTGTTTGGCCAGTTTATTGATGCGTGTGTACATCTGTTTCTAACGTGTTTGGCAGTGTATGGATGCGTGTGTATATCTGTTTCTAACGTGTTTGGCCAGTGTATGAATGCGTGTGTACATCTGTTTATAACGTGTTTGGCCAGTGTATGGATGCGTGAATACATCTGTTTATAACGTGTTTAGCACGTGCATAGGTGAGTGTGTACATCTGTTTGTAAAATGTCCTAAAATGGCTGCTTTGGAATACAGTAAAAATCGTATTTGTTGCCAGGTTTGGATTCGGTGTACCTTGATTATTTGACCGGGACTCTAACTGCTAGGCCAGTAGCTCCTCCGTCTTATTATCACTAGCACAAATCTTAGCCGTCTCTTTTTCTTTAAGTCCCATAGCAGAACAGCAGTCGGAGATAAAGTGCTAGATACTGTTTCTGTTTCTAACAAGCGACGTCAATGCACTCCGGGCGTACCCATAGGTGTTCAGTCTTTCTCGGCAAATGGAGCAGGGTATGAGTGGTGATGGTACCTATAGCTTGCTGGTTGTACACACTCTTGCTCCGTCCTTTCATGCTCCCCACTCCGTTCGAGCCTAGTTTGGTGTGAAAACGTCCCATTCTGTTGACTGTTGCTGCATCTATTGCAGTGTCCTCATCTAACAGGCTGCCGCTGATCGATTTCAAAATGTCATTCCTTACCATCACTAACGTGTCCATGATGGGAACTTGTGAAGACAAGATGTCAGCTCTTTCATTGCCCTGAACTCCAGCATGACCAAAACAGTAGATCCACGTCAACCCATGGAAGTTTGAGGCCTCAATAGCTGCTATTCCCTCGTACCTAAGCCATCCCTTCTGTACCTTCTGAAGTACAGCTTGCGCGTCTGTCACAAAGGCTGCCCATTTTAAAGAGGTCTCAGATATCCGTCTCAGCGCTGAGAAGGCCACTGCGTCCATCTCCATTCTCAAACTAGAGACTTGAATTGTATGCTGTTGCCTAAATACGCGGAGCAGCGCATGAGCTGCAGCAGTCAGCGACCCAAAGCTGACTGCTTGCGTCAGGGCAAGTGAACCAGAGCGGCCAAGACCCTTCTACACCTCCACGCGATGATCATAGATAACAGGCTGCAGTAGAGCAGACTGGTCTACGGAGAAGGGTTCGAAGAGGCAATGCTAACCCAGTACTCAAAAAATCCTTCTGAAGTTGGATGTATTGGACCTAAAGATGCAAATATCGCAGTCAGGCTGTAAACTACGGCACAATGCACTCCGTTCTCTGGACTAAAATCTGCTTCTTAAGCCCTTTCATGGTTTGGTAGCGGGAGATTGAGAACGAACGAAGCCAAGCCAAACTAGAGACTTCATTTGAACTAAGCCACAGCTTGTGTGGGGGGTTGTCAGTTGCCGTTCTCGCTACCTTACTTTCCCTAGCCGTAAGTCAGGTACCCATTGTCAAACGATCCTGGGTCGACTGAAGCGTCCTGGTAGAGTTGAATCTAGTAATATTTGCCGTGAAAATCGAATGCTCAACTACTTTATTAATCAATGAAGTTTTCACAGCGTAATAACAACTTGATCTACCTCCTCAGACACTCGATCTAACGTCTCCCACTTCGCATTAGATCTACCGACCAGTTTTGTTCACGTTTGATTTCACCGTTACGTCATCCCATTCATTCCCGCTGGACCTGTTCTTGGTCTTAGTATTTCATTGAGTCCTTTAAGTGCGTCAGCAGTTCCTTCGGTCTATGTAGTACACAATAATTCCGACATGAAAGTAAAATGATGTACCAATACGAAGTCATTTAATGGGCGATAAATATATACGGATAGCTGGAATATAGATACAAGAAAATAGTTTGCCCATCTTTCAACTTGCCGCTCTGTTATATTTCAATCGCTTGGTTACAATTACGGAACCGCATGTTAACGAGCGAGGAATACGGCTGTTGCTTTCATTAATTTGAAATCAAAACGTGGTGGGGTTTCTTTTGGAAGGGGCGAGAGTGAGTGGTGTGGAGTGGGACGTTGGGTTAGTGTTGGTGGGGGTGGGGGTGAGGGTGAGGAGGTGGTGGATTAATGACGAAACGAACAGAACATTCGAGACCAGTAAGAAATCAATGAGTAAGTTAATTCTTGTGTGCGCTCTGAAATGGATGTTAAGTAGCCGTAGGTTTTCTCAAATCTTAGCGTGCTGATAAAGGAAGATAGGGGTCCTCCAGGCGGTTGTGCTATGATTGCTTCATATACGATTAGAATCACAGCATCAATTGATTGTGAACCTCACCGGACTAGAATCATAGCATCAGTTGATTGTGAACCTCACCGGACTAGAATCATAGCATCAGTTGATTGTGAACCTCACCGGACTAGAATCATAGCATCAGTTGATTGTGAATCTCACCGGACTAGAATCATAGCATCAGTTGATTGTGAACCTCACCGGACTAGAATCATAGCATCAGTTGATTGTGAATCTCACCGGACTAGAATCATAGCATCAGTTGATTGTGAACCTCACTGGACTAGAAGCATAGCATCAGATGATCGTGAATCTGGGATCAAGATGCTGAGCAGCACATGAGCTGCAGTGGTCAGCGACCCATAGCTGACTGCTAGCGTCAGGACCAGCGAACCATAGCTGCCAAGACCCTTCTACACCTCAACGCGGTGATCCTGGATAACTGGCTGCAGCAGGGCAGACTTGCTAAAGAGAAGGGATCGAAGAGGGAATGCTAACCCGGTACTCAAAAAATGCTTGCTGAAGTCGGAGTGTTGGACCGAAAAGTGCAAATATCGCAGCCAAGCTGTAAACTACGACACAACGCAATCCGTTCTCTTGACTACATTCTGCTACTTACCCTTTCAGGGTTTGGTAGTGGGAGATTGAGAACGAACAAAGAAGAAGAAGATCGTGAACCTCACCGTACTAAAATCATAGCATCAGTTCATTGTGAACCTCACCCGACTAGCAGCACAGCATCAGTTAATCGATGAACAAGAAGAAACACACAAGGGGAAGCGAATTTACAAGTAATCAGCATAGGGTGGAGGCAGATGGAGTCTTATGCAGCCGGGCATGCCTTGTTGCATTACATTTTCCAGGATCACCACATGGAGGTGAAGAAGGCTCTTTGCAGCTATGGGCCGCTGGCATCTACCCTTGAGTCGCTGACCGCCACATCTCATGTACTACTAGGCATCTTGATACCACAGCTAGATCGATCAACATACCTGTAATGAGGTCTGAACCCTCTATATTTACGCCGTATACGCCGTAAAGCTAGTTCACTATCACTGAGCTAATCACACGCTGTTCAAGTCATAAATAAAGTCAACCTGAAAAAGGCAAACTCAATAACGCCAGACGAAGAAAAAAACATTACAACGAACTTGCAGAAGACGGTCTGCTCAACTCACGAACCACGTGTTAAATATTCAGGTAATAGCACCAATACATGTCCTGTCTGGAACCAAGATGTCTGAAACCGCTTTCATGTGAGATTAAAAACAGACGCCGTGTCTCTGATCGCTGGATCTGATTTTGCTTATTTCTATCTGTCACGAGAAGTTATAGCCGAGTCAGAACAATTCCGGTAGTGGTTTGACTACCCAGTGTGATGATTTATTAATGTTCTAGTTTCTACTTCAAACGAGACTTGTGGAAGAACAACTGATTGCTGCCAAAGACACCAAAAAAAAAAAAACAGTATTAAGAAAAGAGTGGCTCGATGTCTCCTGTGTAAATATTAAGGGAATCAACATCATCAGGTGTCCTGCCGGTTGGCGTTGGTGATTATGGACCTCTAACCGTTTCTATCACGCGTGTCGTTTACCAACTTTGTTGTAATTATCACCCATGCCATTATCTCAGGCTGACCTACATCTTGTCTCTCTGGTTTCTTCTGTCTCTCTTTTCTGCTATCTTTCCCGTTGCCACAACCTGCTCCAAACCGCCTCTACTCATAACATGTTTGAAAAAGGGAAGACTGTCTTGTTTTGATCTTTGCAATGAGTTATCTTTGTGTTTGTTCATTGAAATCTCTGCATCATTCTGTAAATCCACATCCCCGTTGCTTCTAAAGATCTATGCACTTGCTTGCTGATTGTCCATGATTCCCTGCGGCTTGTCAGTGATTCCATGTAGCATCAAAGAAAGTTCTTTCTCAGTTCCAGCGACAAGGTTTTTGTTGCACAAAAATTATCTTCATGGTCTGGAAGACAGATTCTGCGTGGGATATTCTGCATTTAGTTTCGTCAACTGCATCTCCCATCTGATGTTATGTATGTTCTTAGATATTTAGACGTGTTCGCTTTGATGCAGTATTTTGGAGAGTTCCGTTTCTTAGTCACTATCATCACCTCCGATTTCTTTTTATTTAAACTGAATCTTCTATTTTCCCCTTTTGCTGAACGACCCTTTCTACCAATTCCTGCAAGTCTGCTGATAGTGTATGAAACCGACTGGCAGGAAATTCATGGAATAAGAATCAAGAAAGGGATGTCATAGAAGGCACACACAGAGAGAATGATTGGTCAGGCAAACACATTCCATAGGCGTTCGGTCTAGGACGCGTGGCGCCCTGTGAGTTTTGTTCAGTACTGTCTCATGAAAGTGCGAGACTGGAGTAGCCTCTCCAGTGCATGAACCTGAGTCTTGAACATGGACACACTGGGCTGCCCAAACTGCAGGATCCCTCTCTGGAGCAATCCAAAGGAATGCAAATGAAGACAATTTGGCACCAGCTCAGCTGCAAGAGCTGCGGGAATGAGTTCGCAATTTTGAAACCGTCCGCGTTAGGTACTACCACTCCAGGTTTTCTGTCTGGGTTTACTTCCGTATCCCTACCCTCTCCTGGGGTATCCACAAGGCAGTGGAGTCGTTGCCCAAAGATGCTAGCTACTCAAGACATCTGATTACACTCTCATCGTTCCAGAATTAGCCAACACTCTCTGGAACTTGTTTGTTTAAAATCAGAGGTCTCCTCTCCTAGGCAAACTGCCTGAACAGGCTAACGAGCTCCGTCTAGCCAGGGCTACCAACCAAGGTTAAGGAGCCCAATCTCCCTGCCCAATTATATTACTGGGTACTTGGTCGCGCCCCTCAGCAGGCTCTGTAAGAAATATGTGGCCCTCAATAATGGTGTTGCTGGGGACACAATAATGTAGGACAGGCCATTAACCAGTAACCAAAGCACATATTCTAAATAAAGGTGTAGAACGGATTCACACCAAAATACGTTTCCTAGACAACCACTGGCTCTCTGGGAGAGTGACGGGTGCAGTAGGACATTGGACCTCGAGGCCAAACAACTAATAAGTGAAAATGTCAGGGATTCTGAGCCTGTCATATGTCAGATAGATCTGTGCTACAAGTTAGAAAGCCTGTTAGGGCTTCTCATATGTGCTAAATTGAGAGGCATGGCCGTTGCTGAGATGATCGGTGGAGTATTCGAATGGAGATGTAGGCAGGATCTTCGGTTCTGAGTTGGCTATATGGCATATATATATATATATACATATACATGACGTGTTCAAAGGAAACCGGACCTAACTGCCCCAAGTGAATATCGGTACGATGCGCACTATGACGTTACTTCAGGTCCAAACAGCACATACCAACAGTCAAGTTTGCAAAATTTAATTATCATCCGACTCATAGTTTCTTCAGCAGATCGTTGAAAACATGGCGGGTGTGATACGGAATGCGTCCAGAGTTGATCACAGAGCAGTGATTCGTTTTCTTACAGCTGAAGGGTGTCGACCAGTTGACATTCATTGCAGAATGCAGGCGGTTTATGGTGACAAAAGTGTGTCGAAGACAACAGTGAAGAACTGGACAACGATGTTTAAAGAAGGACGTGAGTTAACGGCCGATCTTCCGAGACCAGGTCAGGAGCGTATTCTTGCGTCAGAAGAGGCCATCGATAAAACTGATGCAGCAGTTCTGGAGGACCGTCGTCAGAGCTTACGTTCGCTAGCAGAAGAATGTGCTGGTGTCGCTAGGGACAGCTGAACTGGTGGTTAACAAGAAACTGAAGTATCGGAAGGTGTTCACAATGGGTACCGACATCCACCCCCCCCCCCAACTGCCTCACCCCCAAGAAAAAAAGCCGGCGGAAAAAGGATGTGTCCGGCCGAAAGCGCAGATATCAGAACCTCGCTGCAAACTACAACACAAAGTCACGACCATATCAGAACGATTGCAATAAGAAAACTGATTGATTGATTGGTTGATTGATTGATTGATTCACCTTTTCTTTCCAAAAAAATCACTACACACGTTCTCTTTGCAAGAAGCCTACATACGAGCCTTTGCAAGAAGCCTACATACGAGCCTTTGCAAGAAGCCTACATACGAGCCTCTGCAAGAAGCCTACATACGAGCCTTTGCAAGAAGCCTACATACGAGCCTTTGCAAGAAGCCTACATACGAGCCTTTGCAAGAAGCCTACATACGAGCCTTTGCAAGAAGCCTACATACAAGCCTTTGCAAGAAGCCTACATACGAGCCTCTGCAAGAAGCCTACATACGAGCCTTTGCAAGAAGCCTACATACGAGCCTTTGCAAGAAGCCTACATACCAGCCTTTGCAAGAAGCCTACATACGAGCCTTTGCAAGAAGCCTACATACGAGCCTTTGCAAGAAGCCTACATACGAGCCTTTGCAAGAAGCCTACATACGAGCCTTTGGAAGAAGCCTACATACGAGCCTTTGCAAGAAGCCTACATACGAGCCTTTGCAAGAAGCCTACATACGAGCCTTTGCAGGGACAGTTTCGTAGCAACAGTTTTACATGGTGAATTAACTAACCCCGTTCACTACCCTCTGTAGTCCCATTTTACATCTGGCCTAGAAGGTTACAGTGGCTCTATTCATATAAATGCATTCACGATTCCGGTGACCTTCTTTTAGATCATTCGTTTTCTTTCTTTCTCTAAGTCTTCTTTATGGTGCCAAAGTGAACACAGACCAACACAAATAATGAATTTTTTATGAGAAAACGTTGTGATGTCTTCTCCCGTCTGTCGCGTTGAGCAGTGTTCTGATTGAGATTCCCCGATAATGAGAGCGTCATTAGCAACCCATGTTTCCGTCTGTATGTATGTCTGTGCTGCGTATTTTGCTTGTAATCGCCTTATTTCGTAAGATCAAGCTAGAAGAGAAGGTACTGTCGAAATAAACTATGTCCTTGCTTGTTGTTCTTATTCGCTTTCAAACTCCCTCTGTCAAAACCAAAAAGGGTTTTGCGACTAGCAGGATGGAGTCTGGAGAATGGAATGCGTTGTGTAATATTTTACGGCTTGACTGTGATATTTGCACCTTTCGGTCCCACACATCCGACTATTTTTGGGTTCAGGGCTCCCTTTCCCTCTTCGATTCTTTTTCCTTAATCAGTCTGCCATGTTGTATGCTGTTTATGTTTCAAAGAATTGACCTCACTGCACTCCAGGCATACCCATAGGTGCTCAGTCTCTCTCATCAAATGGCGTAAGATATCGATGAAGATGGTCACAGTTTTACACTCTTCCGCTCCGTCCTCTCATGCGCTCCACTCTGCTCGATCCTGGTTTAATGTCGAAACTTTGCAGTCTGTGGATTGCTGCTTCATCTACTGCGGTGCCCTCATCCAGCAGACGGTCATTGATTGATTTCAAAATGTCACTTCTATCCATCCCTAATGTGCCCATGATGGGAGCTTGTGAAGCCAAGATGTCAGCTCTTTCGTTGCCCTGAACCCCAGCATGAGCAGGATAGCAGATCCATGTCAACTTCGGGAGGTTCGAGGGCTCAACAGCTGCTATCCACTCGTATCTAAGCCATCCCTTTTGTTCCTTCTGAAGTACAACTTGCGCGTCTGTCACGATGACTGCCCTTGTTATAAACGTATCAGATATCCATTTCAGTGCTGAGGTCACTGCTTCCGTCTCCATTCTCAAACTGGAGGTTGTTGAAATGTATGCCCTACTGCGCTCAGCAACGACCTCTCCTCTCACTCTAGCCGAGAAACCCCAGCCTGATGTCCCACTATGCAGCACTGATCCGTCGGTGTATATGACAGCGTCCCTCTCCCGCGTGTTCTCAGTTATCAGCTGATTCACCTCGTGCTCTGCTCTCCCATTGCTCCGTTCTCTGCATTCCTTGCCTAAGGAAATGATGACTCTCTGGTACTCAATCATTCTATCACAAGTTTGGACCAATTCTTCACCTTTTGCTATCGTCGCAGCTGGAGTAGCGTGTTCGATTAATGTCTCTGCATATGCATGAAAATAGCCCGTTTCCAGTGAAAGCTACTAGAAAGTCGAGGTGAGTGTCTTGGTCAGTATATTTTGACTGATCCTGACTAACACGTCTGATCAGTATGTTGTGCCTGACCCTGACTAACATGCCCGATCAGTATGTTATGCCTGACTCTGACTAACATACCTGATCAGTATGTTGTGCCTGACCCTGACTAACATGCCTGATCAGTATGTTGTGCCTGACACTGACTAACATGCCTGATCAGTATGTTGTACCTGCTATCCATGATCACCACGTAGAGGTGTAGAAGGGTCTTCACAGCTGTGGGTCGCTGGCTACCATTACCTTATGCACTGATGCTCAGCATCTAAATCCCGTGTCCTTGATTGATGTTGAATGCCCACTTCGAGTAACTCTAATCATTTATGGGCACTGAAGAGCGCGTTAAATGTTCGGACATATTAGGGTCAGGTAAATTATACTGATCGGACATGTTATGGTCAGGTTAATTATACTGATTGGACGTTAGTCCGAGCCAGGTAAAATATACTGATCGGACATTTTAGTCAGGATCAGGTAAAACATCCTGATCGGACATATTAGTGAGAGTCAAGTAAAACATACTTATCGGACATGTTAGTCGGGGTCAAGTAAAACATACTCATCGGACATGTTAGGGTCAGGTAAAACATACTTATCGAACATGTTAGGGTCAGGTAAAACATCTTATCGAACATGTTAGTCAGGGTCAGGCAAAACATACTTATCGGACATGTTATGGTCAGGTAAAACATACTTATCGAACATGTTAGTCAGGGTCAGGCAAAACATACTTATCAAACATGTTAGGGTCAGATAAAACACACTGATCAGACATGTTAGAGTCAGGTGAAACATAATGATCGGACATGTTAGTCAGGGCAGGTAAAAAATACTGATCAGACATGTTAGCCAAGGTCAGAAACAACATACTGATCAGACATGTTAGCCAAGGTCAGAAACAACATACTGATCAGACATGTTAGCCAAGGTCAGAAACAACATACTGATCAGACATGTTAGCCAAGGTCAGAAACAACATATTGATCAGACATGTTAGCCAAGGTCAGAAAAAACATACTGATCAGACATGTTAGCCAAGGTCAGAAACAACATATTGATCAGACATGTTAGCCAAGGTCAGAAACAACATATTGATCAGACATGTTAGCCAAGGTCAGAAACAACATACTGATCAGACATGTTAGCCAAGGTCAGAAACAACATACTGATCAGACATGTTAGTCAGGGTCAAGAAAAATATATTGACCAAGACCATCACCTTGGCTTCTTAGTAGCTCTCCCTGGAAACGGGCTATTTTTATGGCAGTCTGACTAACGAGGTGAGGGATCGACGTGATCCTTGTAGTAATGAGCGACACGCAAATAAAACCAAGCATAGAACAACCACCTGGAGGACCTCGATCCACTTTCATCAAGACGCTCAGGATGTGAGGAAAGCTACTGTAACCTGTCAATTAACGTTCTTTTTAGGGCTCACAAAACAGTAGCCCTACTCATTGTAGGCATTCAACAACAACAATAAATGGACCAGCTTCAGAGTTGGCATATGTTACACATTGGACCAAAATGGGAAAGAAAGAAGTTAATACCCATTTAGAGTTTGATTGGGAACCTATTTACTTGGGTAGATTGGGCAGATCAGCAGGCGGCCTGGATCGAATATAGTTTCAGATTAGATATTAGAAAATAATTTGTTAGTCAGAGTGGTGAATGCTTGGAATGCATTGCAACACGAAGTAGTGGTAGCAGGGTTCATTCATGCATTCAATAATAAATTGGATCCGCATGTGTTTTTTTAGATCACGTGAATGTAAAAGAAACTGGTTTTATTGAGACTCTTGCAGTCTTCTAAGCCAGTTTAAAGACGTTAAATTAAGTTGACAGTCCTTCGATGTTGATTTAAATACATTCAGTTGAAGTACCATCTCCGCATCGAACGTCAGCTGCAATGTATCTCCAGTATACTCTTGCCGTAATGGTGGAATCTGAGAGGCTTTTTCTCCTGAAGTTATCAACCCACCTAAAGAGTTGTCTGCCTTCCACGCGACCCTCCAGTATGGTCGTAAACAACACATGGTCTTGTTATATGACCAAAATAACGTAAATGTCTAGCTATAATTTCTGTCATCAATTCTTCGACTACTTTTTCAATACTTCCATATTTGTTTTCTTCTCTTTCCAAGAAAAGCGACCCAATCTTCTATATACCCTCATGCCGAAGGCTCAATGCTCTTTTCCAACATCTAACAATTCTCATTTTCAAATTCTGATTTATCTGTTTGGATGTCAGTATGTATCGTATGTTGCCGAATACCATCTTGGCCTTAACTATTCTCTTTCTGATTTCTTTTTTACAGCTGCCATATTCCGTTATTATATGACCTAGATAGGAGAAACTCTGTACCTGTTAAATTTGTTGATCTTTTTTTTTCATATGCATACATTATTTCTTGTCACTTTTCACAATTATCATAGTCTTTGTTTTCGTTATGTTTATGTCTAATCCAAACTATTGACTTATTTTGTATATTATTGTCACAAGCTTATGTATGTCTTGTAAATATATATGAGTGATGTTTTATGATCAACGATGCTTCAGTAGTGCCTTGGCAATAAAAGGATTGACCGACTGAAAATTCGTTTCCAGAATCCGTCCGATTTCTGTGTTAGATACAAGCTGCTAGAGCTGGATCTATTAGCAACGGGAGCCTAACGCACAACCAGCTCTACCACTCTGACGCTTCAGGTGACACAGAAGAGCCAGTAGATGCAGTAGTGAATGAGCCAGAGACTAATGGTTGGCTACTTACATCAGGATCAGGTACCCATAACTGACCAAAAGACTATTTCGTCTCCTGGTCTTGGCCTTGGAAACTGACTGCAGTAGTGCAGCCTGGCCAAGAGATTAGAGAAATGAGCGAAACTAACCCAGTCCCAAAAATAGCTTGCTGAAATCGGATGTGCCAGACTGAAAGTCCTAGATATCGCATCCAAGCTGTAAACCCCCACACTGCATCCCTACCGTCCATTTTTTTAAGCGTTCGCCTTTTTCCTCTTTCCCCCAAGGCGGTGTGCGTTGCACTATGTTTTGTTTTTTTGCGCATATCGGCTCAAATCATCCGATTTCGGCAATCATTTTATGTAAGGGTCTGCTTCCCCCTGCAGTTTCTAAGAGTTTGTTTTCCAGGGGTACGACGGTGCTGTGGGGAACGAACCCAGCATCTTCTGGTTGTGAGCCGGGTCACTTAACCACTAGCCCACGTCGTCCACTAAGCGTCCTTTTAAGGACAAACGTTTAAAAAGTAGAAGAAAAAGAAGAAGAAGATGAAGAAAAAGAAGGAGAATAACAACAAAAACAACAACAATAGCAACGGCAAGAACAATGAAACCAAAATAATAGAACATGAAGGAAAAGTAGAAGAAGAAGATGAAAGAACAACAGGAAAAACGTTGAAAAGTAGAAGAAGAAGATGAAAGAACAACAGGAAAAACGTTGAAAAGTAGAAGAAGAAGAATAGGAGGAAGAAGAAGAGAACCAACAAAAATAATAACAACAGCAATAGCAACGGCCAGAACAATCAAAGCAAAAATATAGCAGCATGAAGGAGAAGACGAAGAAGAAGAAGAAAGAAGAGTAAGAGAATGAAGAACAAGATGATAAGGATAAGAATAGAAGGAGGAGGTGAAAGAGGGGCGAGGATGAAGAAGAAGATGATGATGAGAAAGATAAGAATAGAAGAAGGAGGTGGAAGAGGGGCGAGGATGAAGAAGAAGATGATGAGAAAGATAAGAATAGAAGGAGGAGGTGAAAGAGGGGCGAGGATGAAGAAGAAGAAGATGATGAGAAAGATAAGAATAGAAGGAGGAGGTGAAAGAGGGGCGAGGATGAAGAAGAAGAGGATGATGAGAAAGATAAGAATAGAAGAAGGAGGTGGAAGAGGAGCGAAAAGGCCAGAATTATACAAAACTAAAAGAACACGAAAGTAATCATGGAACCACACGATAAACTGTATACAAGAAGAAAGAAGTACACCTTTTAAAATAACAAAATCTAGGGTAACAAGAATAAGAATTCAGAGAATAAATAGAAACCAATTGTATATAATAAAAAGAGTTGGTAATCCCAGTAACACGGACAGAAACAACAACATGCCACAAGAAAATGGATAAAGCAAAATTCCAAACAAAAGCCCAACAAACAGCCGAAGACAAACTGGATGGTAACATTTAAGTCAATATTACTACTACGCCATTAGTACCACTTCCAGTGATCACGTGGGTGTCAGAGAGAGGTGAGAGTTATCGCTCCTATAATCCGATAAACATCGCCGCCAGAGGGCGTTATGCGATCGACGTGCGTCACTTTTCCCCGCTACTACTTCCCCCTTTTAACCGCTTTCTTTAGGTCTTCTGTTCTCTATCCTGGTTTCTTCTATTCTTCTTTCTCTTCATTTGTTATTCTTCTTCAGCTCCTGTTTCCCTCTTTTTCTTTATTTATTTTTGTCTGTTCTAATTATGAAATGCGATGCTTGCGAAGAATTATTGGCATTTCATATCTGGATCGCGTTACAAACGAGTGTTCTTGAAATTGCTAGGAAGGAGTTAGGCCAGTATAAAAACGTATTGACATAAAAACGTATTGGACATATATCACAATCGGTAGGGCTGACCAATACCGTACTGCAGGGCACTGTGCCCGGGAAGCATGGGAGAGGAAGACCAAAAAAAAGAGATGGGAGAACAATATGAAAGAGCGGACGGGAAGGTCTTTAGCTAAAACTAATACCCTGGTGAAAAATCGAGACGAATGGGGGGAACTGGTTCGACAAACTGCAATAACGGTGTCTCAACGACCTTCTAAGTTACTGGACTGATGATGGTGATGTTCTAATTATTGTTAGTCTTCTTCTTCTCTTTCTTCTTCTCTTTTCTCGTGTTCTTCTTCTTCCTCCTTTTCTTTTTTTTTAAAAACTCAAACTAACTGAACTTCTTTATACTGATTGTGAAGTTAACTACAGAGTCTGTATACAACAATTTTCTTGGAGTGTGGTTAACCAATGTGCGAGTTCGTCTTAATTGATTCAAACACTGGAGAAATATAGACCCGAAGCATGTTGGGCGCCATCTATGCTGCTTTTAACAAACCACCTAACCATGGCCGATGGTATGCCATGTCACACAGCTAGTCGCCTCTTACGATGTGCTCTCTGAGGGGCAGTTATGCTATTCTTGTCTTTGTCATACACAAAGACCCCGGCAGACCACTCCATTTCTTAGTCGTCCTCTTCTTCTCCTTTTCCTCTTCGCTTTCTTCTTCTTTTTGTTCTTCTGCTACTTCTTTTTTCTATTCTGTCTCTGTCTCTATATTTGCTTATTTATTTTATGTTTCTTCTTCTTCTTTTTCTTCTTCTACGTCCACTTCTTCTTCTGTTCTTTTGTTTTTTTTCTCTCATTTTCTTCTTCTTTGTTATCTCTGTCGCCTCTTCCGTACCTTTGCTTCTATCGTCATATTCTTCTATTTCCTTGTTTCCTTAATTTTACTCATTGCCCTCTTTATCTCACACTTTTCAATAAATATCTTCATCTTTCTTATGCTTATTCCTTTTCTCATTCTTTTGTTTAACGATGAATTTTAATGTTAAACTTCCTACAGTTTTGTGGTCTGCCTGATCAAAATAATTTGCAGAACATGATGCAGTTAATGTGTCTGTAAATATCAAGTTACCTTACAAAACTTGGTGTTGTTTTGTAATCTGACAAGATCTAAATAACCTATGCACCCTGGTGTAGTTATGCAATCTGATTGGATCAGGTTAACTTATGTAGTGTGATGTAGATCGGAAATCATATTGGATTAAGTTCACTTATGTAGCTTGACATAGATCGGAATTCAGATTGGAATAAGCTAACTTATGTAGCTTGACATAGATCGGAATTCAGATTGGAATAAGCTAACTTATGTAGCTTGAAATAGATCGGAATTCAGATGGGAATAAGCTAACTTATGTAGCTTGAAATAGATCGGAATTCAGATTGGAATAAGCTAACTTATGTAGCTTGATCTAATGCTTCTGATTGGATCTAGTTAACTTATGTAGGTTGACGTAGTGCATTAATATGATTGGATCAAGTTAACTTTAAGGTAAAATTATTGGTAACGATCCTCATATAGTGCTGTTATTCTAAGCTAATTATAATGAGTTAATTGTAATCTTGTCTACGGGTATTTGGTTGCAATCTTCACTGGCTTTTCACAAATCACGACTCGTTCTGACGAAGTTAAAACT
Organism: Ariolimax columbianus; assembly: GCA_036924085.1. Lineage (NCBI taxonomy): Eukaryota > Metazoa > Mollusca > Gastropoda > Stylommatophora > Arionidae > Ariolimax > Ariolimax columbianus. The sequence continues at coordinate 31,655,603 of JAVGWX010000015.1, forward strand.
CAGCCCTCCTGGCTGTAGTTCAATTCGTGGTTTCTCAGTAGTCTTGCTGTTATCGGGATCACAGGGTCGACCCCCCCCCCTCCCCCTCCAAACCCCAACCTCGATGGCCAGACTGTTGTGACACAGCCTGTTTACAGTAGCAGCACTACAGGATATCGCGGTCATTATGTTTCACTTGACCTTTTTGAGGCAACGTGCACAGTTTCACTAATCGCCGTTTTTCCTTCCTGCATTGTAAGTCATGTATCCAGGTACAGCTGGGTAGACTGAAGCGTTGCGTTCATGGTATTTTAGTTCTTAGTTGTCAGTCCTGTGTGCAGGTTGCAGCTCTGATTTGATCTGGATGTAGTTGTGAGAAGGATTTCCTGCTTAGCGAGCAAGGCTCGAGCAGCTTATTAATCCGATGCTTTGGGACAAGTGCCACGGAGGGTGGTTAACTGATCTACGAATCCATCTTAATAGAACCAAACACTAGAGCAAAATAGACCCGCAGCCTGTTATGCGCCATCTTTGCTGCTCTAAACAAACCACCTGACCATGACCGGTGTTAATCCATGTGACACAGTCGCCTCTTACGATATCCTCTCTGTCGGGCAGTGGCTTTATTCTTGTCCTTGTCATACACAAAGACCGCGGTGGACCACTTAAGGTTCCTGGTATTTACCTTTAATTCCAAAAACGTACTGAAGAAGGTGGACCCAGGTCTGCTTTGCTGTAGTGCGATGTGAAGCTAATAAGTTACATAAATTTCCATTTCTGCTTCAGGGTTTTACCGCCATTGTAGAAAATGCGTTGTATAAGTTGATTGCTGTTTTTTTAAAATAAGTATCATCATTGCTGAATCTAACTAACCATTCTCTCAAAACTGGAGAGTCAATAGACATGTGTGATAATCATCTGTACAATGCTTGCCTTTATTCTTCTTCTTCTTATTATTATTATTATTATTGTTATTATTATTATTATTGTAATTAATCGTTCGCAATCGGTGGCTACCAAGACCTGAATATGGCTTTGCAATTAGCAGGATGTTGTCGGGAGAACAGAATGCGTTGTGTCATAGTTTACAGGTTGACTGCGATATTTGCACCATTCAGTCCAATACATCGGGCTTCAACTTATATTTTTTAGTACCCACTTCGGTCCCTTCTCCTTAGCCAGTCTGCTCTTTTGCAGCCTGATTGTTATCATCTCCACCTGTGAAGATGTAGAAGGGCCTTGAGTCGCTGAACATACCGCTAGCTGTCAGATAACGATCTCACTGACCGCTGGAGCTGGGGAGGACGACTAACATCTGGTCCGGCAAAATATACTGATCAGACATGTTAGACAGGATCAGGCAAAATATACTGATCAGACATGTTAGTCAGGATCAGGCAAAATATACTGATCAGACATGTTAGTCAGGATCAGGCAAAAATATACTGATCAGCCATGTTAGTCAGGATCAGGCAAAATATACTGATCAGACATGTTAGTCAGGATCAGGCAAAATATACTGATCAGACATGTTAGTCAGGATCAGGCAAAATATACTGATCAGACATGTTAGTCAGGGTCAGGCAAAATATACTGATCAGACATGTTAGTCAGGATCAGGCAAAATATACTGATCAGACATGTTAGTCAGGATCAGGCAAAATATACTGATCAGACATGTTAGTCAGGGTCAGGCAAAATATACTGATCAGACATGTTAGTCAGGATCAGGCAAAATATACTGATCAGACATGTTAGTCAGGGTCAGGCAAAATATACTGATCAGACATGTTAGACAGGATCAGGCAAAATATACCGACCAAGACCCTCACCTCCGCTTTCTAGTAGCCCTCCAAGGAAACTGGCTGTTTTCATAGCAGCCTGGCTAACTAGATGAGGGATCGACGTGATCTCCGTAGTAGTGAGTGACACGCAGATGAAGCCAAACATCGCACAACCGCCTGGAGGATCCCGGTCCACCTTCATCAGCACGCTCGCGATGAGAGGAAAGATACTACAACCGCCACTTAACGTCCTTTTCAGGGCCCACAAAAGAGTAATCTACTCATTGTGGGCACTCGCAAACAACAACAACAACCGCTGCAGCTGATGCATAGCTAAGGATCGTGATCCCTCCTTTATTATTCCAACTTGTATTGTCAGTTGGCGTTCATTCTGCTTCGTTTTTTTAAATGTTTTATTATTGTCCAGGATACAATTACATTTTCTTTCTTCAAATAGTCTCCTTAGAGTTCTTCTGAAGACATATTGTTTCATGACCATGTGTATTACACGCCATGCTCTGTATGGCATGTTGCGTGAACCTTCTTTGGATTATAGATTATCCATTCATCTAACATGTTGAATGTATGTGATTTACGATCTTCATTTTTAAAGACCGCTCGCTTGTCATGGCACAGGTCACGGTGTTCAACTGCCCTGACCGTCAAGCTCCAGTCTACCCAGTTGTTGTTCTTGTTGTTGTTGTTTCGAATGTCTACAATAAGTAGGATTACCCTTTTGTGCGTCTTGAAAAGTGGCGGGTAGCATTAGCGTCTGCTTTGCTTTATCTACGTATCGCTCACTAGTATGAGAATCACCTCAATCTCTTAGCCAGGCAGTGATGAAAACAGTCCGTTTTGAGGGAGGGTTACGAGAAAGCCAAGGTTATGGTCTTTTCCAGTACATTTTGCCTGGCCCTGACTAACATGTCTGATCTATGTGTTGTGCTGACCAGACGTTAGTCTTCGTCTCCTACTCAGTTGTAAATAGGTATCTGGCATTCAACTATGAAAGTAAAATGCATAGACGAAAGGAACTGGTCACCTTACCTCATACAAGCTGTGACTTAGTATACTGGAGTCTCTAACAACTTAATTCCCCGACAGTAATGTTGTTGTTGTTGTTGTTGCTTGTGTTGTTGTTGTTGTTTGTGTTGTTGTTGTTGTTCAATGACCACCATGACTCATCCCGAGCGTACTGATGAAGGTGGACAGCGGTCCTCCATGAGGTTGTGCTATGCTAGGCTTTATCTGCGTGATGGTCACTACTACGGGGATCAAGTCGATCCACATCATCAGCCAGATTGTCTTGAAAACAGCCCGTTTCTATGGAATGCTACATGTAAGAGAGACAGCAGACTTGGTCAGTATATTGTACCTGACCTTGGCGCGACGTCCTGGTCAGTATGTTGGCCTGACCTGACTGTTTCCTCAGTCCTCCCGACAGTAGTGCAATTACAATGGTACAAGCCTTTACTTTATTCCTTTAGGCGAGGCACTTCCCTTCCAACCACAGACCAGGTCGTTTATTAGTACAAATATGTTCGCGTTGACTCTATTGTCCAAAATTTTCAAGTCCTACTTTTGAAACTATATATGTAAGGGAAATAACTTACAACACCAACGTAACAAATAGTATGTGTTCCTATGGTTCCTTTGCATCTAATGTTATCGTGTGCTTCCCTCGGTCGAGCCATGACCCTCTGGAAGACAGCCTCAAAATCTAACGGTGTTTTCCTGTACTGTTTATTCGGACTGTCGCCTGATAGCATCCAAATCGTTTGGGCCTAGTCTGGGTGTCTAGTCAAGATTCGTCTGGCAACAACGGACTGCTCTCGTCTTCAATCGTCTGTGTTTTCTCAGCACGGCGCCATGTTTTTTTAAAATTCGGACTTCTCGATCTTGCCTCCAGTTAGATGACTATTATATCCAAGTCGTCGTCAATGCTAGAGAGTAACGAACACGGTACAGATATGGCCTCAGGGAACAGCAGACGGCGATCTCCAAAATTGTTGTAGGGCTGTTTCCCCAGCAATGTTTAATTTGTTCCTCTTAAAGTGATATAACGTGTACTTATTAACTGGCTGAATTCTCAGTTCGTACGTCAACACAATGTATCGCACCTGTCTCGCGTCTCCACCTTGTCGGTAAACGTAGGTATCCCAATGGCCAATTCGGACTGGTCTTCTTATTCTTCTTCTATTTTTTTCTTCTTCTTCTTCTGCGATTATTGCTCACTTAAACTGGAACTCTGGATCCTTCATAGTTTCTTCTTCTCCTTTTTCGTCGTTCGTTCTCTAACTCTCGCTACCATGATCTGAAAAGAGATTTAAAAGTATCAGGATGTAGTTGGGAGATCGGAATTAGTTGTGTCGTACTTTACAGCCTGATTGCACCTTTCGGTTCGACACATCCGTTTTTTTGGGTACCGGCGTAGCCTTCCCTTTTCGATACCTTCTCCTTAGCCAGTCTGCTTTGTTGCAGCCTGCTATCCAGGATCACCGGGTGGAGGTGTGGACGAATTTTGACAGCTCTGGTTTCTCTGGTCCAGGCGCTGACAGACACCTTATGGTAGCTTACAGCTACAGCTGGGGAGGATGACTAACGTCTGGGCAGGCAAAATATACTGATCAGATATGTTAGTTGGGGTCAGGCAAAATATACAGATCAGATATGTTAGTTGGGGTCAGGCAAAATATACAGATCAGATATGTTAGTCGGGGTCAGGCAAAATATACTGATCAGATATGTTAGTCAGGGTCAGGCAAAATATACAGATCAGATATGTTAGTCGGGGTCAGGCAAAATATACAGATCAGATATATTAGTCGGGGTCAGGCAAAATATACAGATCAGATATGTTAGTTGGGGTCAGGCAAAATATACAGATCAGATACGTTAGTCGGGGTCAGGCAAAATATACTGATCAGATATGTTAGTCGGGGTCAGGCAAAATATACAGATCAGATATGTTAGTCGGTGTCAGGCAAAATATACTGATCAGACATGTTAGTTGGGGGTCAGGCAAAATATACTGATCAGACATGTTAGTCGGGGTCAGGCAAAATATACTGCTCAGACATGTTAGTTGGGGTCAGAAAAAATATACTGATCAGACATGTTAGTCAAGGTCAAGCAAAATATACTCATCGGACATGTTAGTCAGGGTTAGAGAAGAAGTCCGTAATGAGATACCAGGAATGCATTGACAAAAAGAAAAGACCTTCAGAGAAAAACACAAGCTGCAAACCTCAAAGGATATATCAACAGAATCGTGAAAACAAATCAACGTCGCGCTAATTTGGCCAATCACAATGTATGAGACTGAAACGTAAACTCTAGAAAAGAAGGATTGAAAAAAGCGTATGAAATGTCGTTCTATGGTAATATGGAAAGAGTGAGAAGGACAGAAAGAAGATACAATGACAATGTTCTCACTAAAGTAGACGCACAAATACAAATATGGAAAATTATACAAAATCGAAGATTGAGTTGGCTGGGTCACATTTTGAGACATGAAAGTCTTCTACAGAATATGCTAGAGAGCAAGATCCAAGTAGAAGAATGAATGGGGTAACAACACTCATCATTACACCCCGAGTATGCAAAGACATTAAAGTATGAACTCATGCTGAATTGGAGAGAGCTGCAGAGAATATTATCAAATAGAAAGACATGCTCAGACAACATTACAACCAGTCTTAAGACTGATCAACCAGAGGATAGTCAAATGTTCTATTTTTCTAATATTGTTCTCGCCGGTTTTGTAATTATGTTCCAATGTGGATCTAACTATGTTGATGCCTGTACATTTATCTACATTAAACTCCATTTGCAAGCTTACAGACGATTCTCGAATTCTATCTAGATTCGACCTCAACATATCCACTTCTGCTTTAGATGAGACACTACTGCATAGTTTTGTGTTATAGCAAATTTTTCAATCATGGATCCCATATTAATGTCCAAATCGTGTATTTATATCAAGAACAACATTGGTCCCAAAACCGAGCCTTGTGGCACTCCACTGTTTACTTCACACCACTCAGAGTACTCTTTATTTATGCCCACTCTCTGCCTTCCGCCGTTAACCAATTTTCCATCCATTTGGCACCTTCCCCACCTTTGCCCTGTGATTGAAACTTTCTAAACAATCTTTGATGAGGTACCCTATCAAAGGCCTTTGCAAAGTCTAAATAAATAACATCCACTGGCTCCCCTTTATTTATCATTTTAGTAACCTCCTCCATGAATTCTAATGGATTTGTTAAGCATGATCTCCCTCTAGTAAACCCATGCTAACTATTTCTGATTATATTAAACTTGTCTAAATGCATTACAATGGTTTCTTCAATTATTGACTCTAACAATTTACAAGCTGTGCTTGTTAAACTCAGCGGTCTATAATTTTCTGGATCTGATTTTTTGCCTTTTTAAATATGGAGGTCACTCCTGCATCTTTTCAATTCCGTGAAACAACCCCTTTTGCAGGTGATTGAGAACATAATATAACCAATTGTTTTTTTCCAGTTGGACTCTTATTTGAAACACCAATTTTGGATGAATACCATCTTGACCTGGACATTGATCTCTTTACAACCCCTCCAATTTTTTAAAAACCATTTCTCTTAAAACAGATTGATGTTAATCCCGCTGAATCCATTTCTCTTTAAAAATGTCCATAGGATCTAGTATCTTGGAGCAGTCCTCTTGTGTGTAGACTGTGCCAAAGTACTGAATGAGTAGATTAGCTGCTTCCCTATTCTCACTTATTATTTTGCCTGTGCTGTCAATAAGAGGGTCTACTTTGTCTTTCGTTCTTTGTTTATTTCTAACATAAGAAAAGAAGCTTTTACTATCAGTCTTGATCCTTTGAGCAGTTATTTTTTTCGAAGCCTATTTTTGCTGTTTTATTCACAACATGTACTATATTCTGCTTTGCCAAATATTTTAAATATGTTTCTTTTCATTTGTCTAGTTCTATATATGTTTCCATGCTGTATTTTTAGCTCTTCTACATTTAACTACAAATCTAGTTATCCACTTTTTACGCTTAGGGTTTACCTCCCTATAGGGAACACAATCCTCTGTCAGCTTTTCTAGAACTGTTTTAAAACTATCCGTCTCTGGTTCTTCTGTTCCTCCGACAATTTATTTCCAGATTATGTGGCTCGATGCCTCTTTCATCTTCTTAATATCTGCCTTTTTGGGGTTTTGTAGTGGGAGTTTGAGAACGAAGAAGAAGAAAAAGAAGGAAAAAAAGAAGAAGAAGAAGAAGAAAAAGAAGAAGAAGAAGAAGAAAAAGAAGAAGAAGAAGAAGAAAAAAAAGAAGAAACAGCACAAGAAAGAAGGAAAAGAAAAAGAAGAAGAAGGAAAATACGGTATTGGAGAGGATCAACTGCGGAATTGATAATCAACACATGTGATAAAAGGGATAGTAGGATCCATGATCGCCAACGCCGACTTGCAAGGCACTTGGCGATGATTCATTTTTTCTATACGGTTAATTCAGGCTTTCTTTCGCCTTCACACTGTAATACCATAGTAATGTAGTTGTGATGATGGTATTAAAGGTTCAATTGAGGCCAAAACTGAGCCAATTTTTGTTTTTTTAATTTCAATTAGGCGGATGACGACATAGTGAGTGGTGCTACAGCCGGAAAGAAGGAATGAAAGCAACTACTCTTATCAGCACTGACCTTCTGATCAGCAAACAGATCGCCAATGACTACCATAGATCCATCAGCCCGCACTCATCCAGCGCCCTCATGACTGCAGGGGGGGGGAGGGGGGGGGGGGGGACTTCTCAGCCGTCTTCTGGTCAGTTCGGGACATAACTAAACGACTGGAATGAGAGAGTGGTTTTCTACAGACTCTGCAGAGTCTTCTGAGGATGTTGATGTGATCGAGAGGCGAGGCACTATCTTTTCAAAGCGATGAATGGAAACGGTGGACGATCGAATCCCGCAAATTCTCAAGCGGACCCTGTACTCAAAGGAGGCGGGACAAGAGTACCTTCATCTGGTGTTACCCCAGTAGTCTTGACGTACGTCTTGCCACTGGTCAAACGTAGCTAGGAACCAGAGAGTGAAGTTGATGACCAGCTCATCTTCTTCCTCACTATAATTAAAATACAGCACAAGATACATCAAGAAAACAAAACTTGCTGACGAGTCAAAGCTATCATTGCTTGCGATGGGCAACTAACTAACTGACTAAGTAAGTAACGAACTTACCAACTAACTAACCAATTAACTAACGAACCAACTAACCAACAAACTAACCAATTAACTAACAAACTATCTATATAACTAACTATATAACTAGCCAGCTCACTAACTAACTCACTAACAAGCTAACCACTAACCAACTAACCAACAGACTAACTAACTAACCAACCAACTAACTAACAAACTAACTAATAAACTAACTAACCAACTAACTAACGAACTAACTGACTAACCAACTAGCCAGTTAACTAGCTAATGAACTAACTAACGAATTGACTGAGTAACCAACTAACCAACCAAATAACTAACTCACTAACTAATAAACTAACTAACTAACGATTTGACTGAGTAACCAACTAACCAACCAAATAACTTACTTACTTACAAACTTACTAACTAACCAACCAGTTAACAAATTACTTAACTTCTATTCCCGTCTGGGTGCTGTTCTCCGTGATGAGGGAGTTCGGGCTGAAAACGTTATTAACGATCATCTTTTGTCTACATCCAACCTGCACTATTGTGCATGGACCTCGCTATGTTGTATATAAAACTTTACACATAATATTCAAGACACTGGGATACATCTGTCGATCCCTGAGAGATGTTTATAGGTTATTGACAGAACATGTTGTTGTAAATGTCGTTTAGTGTATCTTAGTCAATAATCTTAAAATACAGCCTGATCGTTTAATTGTCTTTTTTTTTTATTTAACCAAGGTTATCATTTTTGCCTCTTTGTAAGTTGTACTTGGATTAAGAAAACTTTTTGTCTAAAGCGCAAGAAAATAATAATAATAGCTGTCCATCGTTGTCGATGAGGACCGCCGACATCATCCATGTCACAGATTTCCTTGTTGGGTGTGGGTGCGCATGTGGCTGAACAGGCCAATGCGAGCACGAAAATATCTGCTACATATCGGGCACACGAGGTTTGTAGAAGGGGATGGTGTTCCCGCTGCTCGGGATTTCCGCGTCTCTCGTCTGTTCTGGGCTTCCACAACACGGTCATCTTCACCGGCAGCTACACCCGATTTGACTGCGCTTCTTCAGATCTGTTTTGCGCAAGACATTCCCAGGTGTCGATGTCTATCTGGCAACTTTTTAGTGAGTCCTTCAGACCGTCTTTAAAACGTTTCTTTGGGCGCCCTCTCTCGCGCCATCCCTCTCTCAGCTCGCCGTAGAGAAGCTTCTTTGGGAGCCGCTCGTCTGACATACGGACGAGGTGTCCGGCCCATCCTAGTCGTGGTTAAACCACTTCCACACAGGTTGCCTGAGGCGAATATTCCACATCCGATGGCAAGATCGTGTCACTGACATCGAGGTTCTCTCGAGGGCTAACATGCCCAGCATCCATGCAAGAAAATAGAATTTAAAATATATATCCCTAAATGACAACCAACTTTTCACATCCTATGAAGTCAGAATAGTTATACGATGGATACCTGGTCACTTAAATACACCTGGAAAGGACAAAACAGACAGACTGGCTAAGAAGATTCAAGTCAAGAACAACAATACACACAAACAATTGTATAGACAGTCAAAACACTACTGAAGACTGCGAACAAAGAAGTCTGGTTAAATAGATAGGCAAAGGGAAATACTGTGAGAGAAATCTACCAACATATGGCCATCCCAAATCCAAAGACAACATCAACCTATTGATAAGGAGAGATCAAAGCAACATTTTCCAACTTCACACTCATCATATACAACTTAACAGTCACTTGAACAGAATCCAACCATAACATACGCCAGAACGTCGGCTGTGCACACATCCTTATGAAACTGCTGAACATCACCATTTTGAATGTCCAGCGCTTGTCGGTGTTAGGAAAGAGCTTCCTCCTCCGAGGTCAAATGGAACACTTTGTACGGAACTAAACAATAGCTCACAAACACTTGCAGATACCACTATATGGCATTAGGTCAAAGGGCAGGAGCTCATAGGCCACTGTATCAATAACCAACCAATCAACCAGCAGAGATCAATGACGATTATCTCTCACGAAATGAAACGAAAGTTAGAAATGATGAGAGTTAGAAATCCACACGTTTTAAGCCAAACATACATACATTTATATATATATATATATGGCTTGGCTTCGTTCGTCCTTAATTAATCTCCCGCTTCCAAACCATGCAAGGGTTTAAGTTGCAGAATGTAGTTCAGAGAACGTAATGCGTTGTGTCGTAGTTTACATCTTGACTGCGATATTTTCACCTTTCGATCCAACACATCCGACTATAGCAAGCATTTTTTGAGTACCGGGTTAGCATTCCCTCTTCGATCCCTTCTCCTTAGCCAGTTTTCCATGCCGCCGCCTGTTATCCAGGATCACCACGTGAAGATATAGAAGAGTCTTGGCAGCTCTGGTTCGCTGTCCCTGACGCTAGCCGTCAGCTATGGGTGGCTCACCACTTTATATATACATACAAATCAGATAGAGACTTTGTGATAAATGTTATAACAGGTGGTGAAAGATGGCTTCTTTAAGGAAAGATGTCGAAACAAAAGGCTTCAGTAGATTGGAGCAGTAGGATGAAGACGCCCAGCAGCGCATACGCTGCAGCGGTCAGCAACCCAAAGTTGACTGTTAGTGTCAGTGCCAGTGCCAGTAAACCATAGCTGTCAAGAACCATCTACACCTCCACGCGGTGATCCTGGATAACAAGCTACAACAAAGCAGACTGGCTACGTTGATTGGAATCGATAAGGGAAGACAGTATGGTACTAAAAATGCCTGTTGAAGTCGGATGTGTCGGACCAAAAGGTGCAAATTTCGCAGTCAAGCTGTAAACTACGACACAGCGCATTCCGTCCTCCAGACTATAATCTAGTACCTGCAAAGCCTTTTTCAAGGCTTGGTAGCGAGAGATTGAGAAGGAACAAAGAAGAAGAAGATTGGAGAGGCATCACCTCGACCGTCAGAAAGCACAACAGAGTCACTCACATATGAAGGTTCTGTTGATCGAATTATTGAATTAGTTCACCTTGAGTTTGTTTCATACGGTCAAGCGATCAATAAAAAGTATTACTTGGATGTTATCAGGCGTTTGAGAGAAGCAATGCGAGGACAGAGGTCTGAAGCATGGACAAACAAAATATGAATTCTGCACCACGATAACGTATCTGCGCACACGTCACTGCATATTCGGGACTTTTCATCACAGAATGGGACAACTGTTGCCCCACAGCCACCTTATAGTCTGGAATTAGTAGCTTTATTCTTTTTTTCCTTGAAATCCAATCCTTGGATGATACGCGGAACCAGAACTAACACAAAGTAGATCATAGACAACCAGCAAGCAAGCGCATTATTTGGAAGCAACAGAGATGTGGTATTACAGAAGAATATTGGTCTATGATCGCCAACGCCAACCGGCAAGGCACATGATGATGATGACTATTTGTTTGTTCCAAAACTTGAAATACATCCTTAAAAGAACCGCTTTTAGACCAGAGAAAAGATGAAAGAAAATTAGCTACGAGACATGCATACTATCCCATAAAAGTAGTTGCAGGACGTATTAACAAATGTGTTGTTTTGCTTTTATTAATTTTTGTTGTATATGTGTTTCTTATAGGTTTGTCTCTTTGTATTCTACTGGAAATGACATGCTAGCGAAGAATACTTGGCATTGCATATTTGGATCGCGTTACAAACGAGAGTGTTCTTGATACTGTTAGGAAGAAGTTAGGTCAATGTAAATACTTATTGACTATAGTAACAACACGAAAATTGACATGGTATGGACATATATCCCGATCGGTGGGGCTGACAAAGACCGTCCTGCATGTTGCCGCGGGGTTGTGAGAATGTCTTCATGTGTGTCCCGGTTACGGGATGACCTGACCTGACCTGACCAACGACCTTTTAAATTACGGAACTGATATGATGATTCTACTGGCTGAGGAACGCCTTTTTTCACCAAGGACCGTAATCGTGTATGCGGTATCAGGTCGTATTAACCAGTGCTTGGATGCATGTGTGCGTCTGTATGTCCCTATGCTAGTGTTTCAGTGATCCAAGATGTTTCTGAATAGTTCAAACCAGACAGAATGTTCTTGCTTACTGGAGTATGATGCTTCAATGTTGTGAAGTGGTCAAGCCGTTTGCCTCGTGTTCAGACGGTTGGGGTTCGATTTCGAGCTGCGGCCGCCGGTTAATGTTGGCAATTTTTTTCCGGAGATCCCTGGGTTCATCGGAAATCCCTGGGTTCATCGTAGATCCCTGGGTTTATTAGAGATCCATGGGTTCATTAGAGATCCCTGGGTTCATTAGAGATCCGTGGGTTCATTAGAGATAGCTGGGTTCATTGCTGGAGATCACTGGGTTCATTAGAGATCCCTGGGTTCATTAGAGATCCCTGGATTCATTAGAGATCCATGGATTCATTAGAGATCCCTGGATTCATTAGAGATCCCTGGATTCATTAGAGATCCATGGGTTCATTAAAGATCCCATGATTCCTTTGAGATCCCTGGGTTCATTAGAGATCACTGGGTTCATCGCTAGAGATCCCTGGGTTCATTAGAGATCACTGGATTCATTAGAGATCCCTGGGTCACCGGATACCCCTGGGTTCATTAGAGATCCCTGGATTCATCGCTGGAGATCTCTGGGTTCATTAGAGATCCCTGGATTCATTAGAGATCCCTGGGTTCATTAGAGATCCCTGGGTTCATCGCTGGAGATCCCTGGGTTCATTAGAGATCTCTGGATTCATTAGAGATCCATGGGTTCATCGGGGATCCATGTATTCATTAGAGATCCTTGGGTTCATGTGGATCCTTGGGTTCATCAGAGATCCCTGGTTTCATCAGGGATCCCTAGTTTCATCGTTGGAGATCCCTGGTTTCATCGGAGATCCCGGTGTTCATCGCTGCGGCTACAGAGTTCGTGTTTTGCGATGCTCTCGGCAGGTGGCATACCGTTCTGTGGACAGAGACGGGGAGCCAGTAATGGAGACCGAGGCGATGAAATCGAGTCCTCCCCTTTAACCTTTGATGTTGTGTGTGTGTTTTTATTTGTTGTTGTTATTCAAGATTTGTCTCTCTGTATGCTTCACGCGCGTTCCACCCCGGACCGTAGTCATTGAGGTAATATCAGGACGTAAAAACCAGTGCTTGGATTACGTCAGTATGTACTTATGCTAGTTAGGGCGATCTCAGTGGTCAACTCCAAGCAGAGTGCAATGGAAGGGCCTTACCCTGAGGGCGCGCGTGTAAGAGTTGTGTAAGAGTCTGATTATTGGACAGGGTCTTATGAAATAGAGTGTACGGAAGCTGTAGAAAAAAGATGAGAGTCTGAGACTGCCGTTTAACAAAAGTGAAAATACGTTGGTAGAATTGTATTCACAGGGACGACAGCTTTTTCGAAGGAGACAAGTTTGAATGAATTGTAAGAATATTTGTATTTGCAAAAAAACGGTTTCTTTTTAAAGCAGTTATCGTACATCGCGGTCACATATTAAATATATCTCGCATACACATGCATGGATTATGGACGCTTAACATTTTTCTCCACAACACAGCCACACTATGTTTGAAAGATATGTTGACAAGTTGTCTCCCATTTCGTTCGCATCTTTTCATCATTAAATGCGTTTCCCCGTTAACGCTTTATACCTTGCTTCTTCTTCATACTATTCTAAGGAGTGTTCTGAATTTAATTTATTCAAATATTGAGTCCAAAACAGATATTAAGACTGCTACATTTATATGAAGAATGTCTTCTGATCGTTTAAAACAAGCATACTCAATGTCCAAACTGGCATACTTAATGTCCTATCGCACGCACGTTAACATCACTGCTTGTATTAATAAATCTATCAACGGTTGAGCAAAATCGAACTTAAAATGTGCATTTAACTCCTAGCAAGGAATTAAAATCGTACATCGATAGTTACCTCTCTATGCATATTGAGTTCGCCTTCTTAATGAATAATGCGAAAATGGACGCGCGAAGCTATAACATTTGGTTGCTAACGGATGGATTAGGCATAAAACAAATGAAGAGACCCGGATGAGGTAATAGGCGTCGCGTGTGCATCTCTCTTCAATGTCTCGTCTGTCGTGGCGACCCTGTTTAATAGTTTTCTGTCGTGGGTGCTAAGCTCACCGGCTGTTGACAATCAAAGCGACGCAGGGTTGGGTTGAATATACTATGTCTATATGTCTTCGCCCACATCGACACACGTGGGATATGTATGTTGATAGTCGTGTTTTGAATACACACATACACTACATACACATATACGAATCTCTCTCTCTCTCTATATATATATATATATATATATATATATATATATATATATAAATATATATATATATATTTATATATATATATAAATATTATATATATATATATAAATATAAAAGTAAAGTAAAGTAAAGTATCCCATAGCATTACTGCCGTGGGAGTGTGAGGTGTTAGCGATCTCACATTTCAAAGGCTCGGCTATATGAGGGCGGTAGCCATCTCCTCTCCCTCGCCGCTTTTACTTCCCGGACTGAACCGGTACCCATTTAAGGCTGGGTCGACCCGGGAGCCATTGCGGTCTGAATATATATATATATACATATATATATATATATATATATATATATATATATATATATATATATATATATATAGTGATCGTTGACTGGTCATGGCCAGGTGTGTTTGAGTGTCAATGGATCCACTGTAGATCTATTTTGACAGCACAGAGATATTTGGATAAGGTCAGATCTACAATGACCAGCAACTTCTAATGCAAGAAAGACTAACATCGAATCTGTGAAAATAATACACATGTACATATACATAGGCTTTATATATATATATATATATGAAACGGGATTGAGTGGCGAAGAGGTTGCAATCATGGTTTTTCTAATTCAAATGATCCGGGTTCAAATCCCATTATTGTTGGTTTGACGGGTTAGACATGTTGCAGTGTTTTCGTGGTATTTCCGCGTCTCCCAGTGGACCTAGGTCTACGTTGGTGAGTGCCAAGTCAGACCCCAACTCGGAGTTACCGTGAGAAGTACATAGTCCGTGCTCTGTCGTCGACACTTGCGCCAATGAAATCGACTAAGACACAATGGGTTCGCACATGCGCAATGACGTCTGTTCTTCTAATTATTATTATTAATCAACCTCCCTGAGCGATTATCTCTATAGGATTCGTGTTGATAGAATTTGAGTACACGTGGCTTTTCTTCCCATTCAGCTCAGAAATTGGAAATATATTTGGCTTCTTCCAGACCACATAGTGGAACGTGACGCATTTTTCTATGTATTCGCTTTCATACATCCCAATTGGAAACGTAGTTTATCTCACGTTCATATTCATTCAATCAGTGGCGTGCTTATCTATCTGATACCTGGGTCGATTGCCCCCCCCCCCCACGACTCTCACCTGGGGCGACCTACACACCCCGTTATCTACATTGGTACGTCTTTGGGGTTACTTCCGTAAGGTAAAGGTTAAGCCAGCGCAATAACCAACTGCCGTGGGAAATGAAGTGTTAGATACTGCATTAAATGAGGTCTTAGCATCTGTTAAATGTACTCTGGACCGGTGCCTCTGTTAGGCCAACTCGACAACCGACTAAGACACAGGCCTCAGAGAGGAGCAAACATTGGAGGGATGCAGACCTCAGAGGGGTGAACATTGGAGGGTAGTAGACCTAAGAGGGGCACAGGTCTCAGAGGAGAGCAGACCTTAGAAGGGATCAGAGGGATTCAGAGTGTAGACTGCCAATGTGTTAAGATATTGAGAAACAAAAATATTTTTTGGTGAAGTACATAACATAAACTGCAGTAAAGGATGAAGTGTTGGAAATCCCACTTGCCTTCGTCTTCTTCTTTCTCTTCTTCTTCTTCTTCTTCTTCTTCTTCTGCGTCTATCCTGGAACGGACTTTGTGACGTTGTGTTGTAGTTAACATCAAGACTGCGTTATATATGCCTTGCGGTTCAGCACATAGCGGTTGATACGGCTACATGAAGATCGGCAGACCACGTGACAGAACAATAGATTGACCACATCTTTGTCAGACGAGCGTTCAGACATATACAACGAGATGTTGGAGTGAATCGAGGTGCAGATGTTAAATCAGACCACCACATGTTGCTATGGATGCTGCAGCCCAAACTAGAAAAGTACCCATTACAGGGCTCAAGGAGAAGGAGATATACCGTACACTTTTACAAGACCATGAAGGGAAGACAGAATATAGCATAACACTTAATAAAATATAACAATAGCTATATAATGACGTGGAGGCACATCTGACACACGAAAGTTAGCTACACCTCCCCACAGAGTCTGAAGACACATATGGCACACGATAGTTAGCTACACCTCCCCACAAAGTCTGAAGACACATATGGCACACGAAAGTTAGCTACACCTCCCCACAGAGTCTAAACACACATCTGGCTCACGAAAGTTAGCTACACCGCCCCACAGAGTCTAACAACACATCTGGCACACGAAAGTTAGCTACACCTCCACACAGAGTCTGAAGACACATCTGGCACACGAAAGTTAGCTACACCTCTCCACAGAGTCTAAAGTCACA
The DNA here is from genome assembly GCA_036924085.1 of Ariolimax columbianus. NCBI lineage: Eukaryota > Metazoa > Mollusca > Gastropoda > Stylommatophora > Arionidae > Ariolimax > Ariolimax columbianus. The sequence continues at coordinate 31,672,172 of JAVGWX010000015.1, forward strand.
TCTGGCACATGAAAGTTAGCTACACCTCCACACAGAGTCTAAAGTCACATCTAACACAAGAAAGTTAGCTACACCTCCACACAGAGTCTAAAGTCACATCTGGCACATGACAGTTAGCTATACCTCCCCACAGAGACTAACGACACATCTGGGACACGAAAGATAGCTACACCTACACACGGAGACTAAAGACACATCTGGTTCACGAAAGTTAGCTACACCTCCCCACAGAGACTAAAGACACATTCGACACACGAAAGTTAGCTACACCTCCCCACAGAGTCGAAAGACACATCTGGCTCGCGAAAGTTAGCTACACAGAATCTAAAAACACATCTGATACACGAAATAAAAACAACCACATCTCACAACAACAACAGCTATCAACACACGAAAAAAAACTAAACTTCTGGCACACTAAAAAAACTAAACTTCTGGCAAACGAAAGAAAACTAAACTTCTGGCACACGAAATAAACTAAACTTCTGGCAAACGAAAGAAAACTGAATTTCTGGCACACAAAAGAAAACTAAACTTCTGGCACACGAAAGAAAGCTATACTTCTGGCACACGCAATAAAACTAAACTTCTAGCACACCAAAGAAAACTACACCTCCCCACGACGTCTAACGACACATCTGAAACACGAAAGAAAACTGCATCTTCCCACGTATTACTGTGTCGTTAGAAATAGAAGGGCTTGATTTTGTCCCTTCATTTTTTTTCTTGCTTCTAATTTATTCTACGAAATTTATGGACTTTTTGTTTTGTAAATCGATCTTGACATTTTTATAAAATTTGGTGTGGGGCGACGGGGGAATTGGGGTGGGTACTATGAATGAGTAAATGGTCGGAGGCAACATAATATGTCTCCCTGCTATGGGTGCATTATCAGTTCTCTTACTCTCTGCCTCTACTTCCATAACTTGTCAAGAAGTGGATACCGTCTCGTTATGGAATACCGGGAAACGAGAGAGCAGAATGTATGACAATGGAAAGTGCCGCAGACAAGGAATCGGATGTACACATGAATATACCAATAGAAGCAAATAATGATTGAATCAATGTCTTTGAAATGGGGATATATTGAAGAATGAGGCGCATGGACAAAAAATAAGCAAATAATGATATGTTTGGGAAAATAGCAGTGCAAAATAAAGGAATTGATGAATCAAATAAGAGTCGGCCAGTTAGGGTAACACTGGACGATTACCGTAAAACAGTAAAGGAATTGATGAATCAAATAAGAGTCGGCCAGTTAGGGTAACACTAGACGAGTACCGTAAAACAGTAAAGGAATTGATGAATCAAATAAGAGTCGGCCAGGTAGGGTAACACTAGACGAGTACCGTAAAACAGTAAAGGAATTGATGAATCAAATAAGAGTCTGCTAGTTAGGGTAACACTAGACGATTACCTCAATACAAAGAGACAAGCGCAAACGTATGTGTGTTGCGCCTCAAAACGGCACAGAACCGACTCCGCAGCCACATGTACACAAAATTGAAGATTGGCAACTCAGCTGTGTGTATGTGCGGACAGGCACATCGTAATGCAAAGCAGATACTGCAGAACTGTCCCGTAAATGGTATACAGAGAAAACCCCATTGACCCAAAGAAACAATACTGGAATAGAAATTTTATGGTCCTATGTGTGAACTAGAAAAGACAATGGAGGTTATACAAGAGACATTGTTGAGGATATAGACATTATATTTTCAAGCGAACGGAAGAATAACAGGGAGAAGAACAAGAAGAAGAAAAAGAAGAGATGACAGAAGAATAAGAACAACAACAAGGAGAATAATTTGAAGAAGAGGAAGAACAAGAAGGAGAAGTAGAAGAATAAGGAGTAGATGAAAAAGAAGAATGAAGAAGAAGAAGATGAATAATAATAAGAAGAACAAGAACAAGAGGAAGAACAAGAAAAATGAGGGATAGCAGAAGAATAAGAGCAGCAACACGGAGAACAATTGGAAGGAGAAGAAGAAAAAGAAGAAGAGGAGGAAGAACAAGGAGGAGGAGGAGGAGGAGAAGAAGAAGAAGAGGAGGAGGAGGAACAAGGAGGAGAAGAAGAAGAAGAAAAAGAAGAAGAGGAGGAAGAACAAGGAGGAGGAGGAGAAGAAGAAGAAGAAAAAGAAGAAGAAGAAGAAGAGGAGGAAGAACAAGGAGGAGGAGGAGAAGAAGAAGAGGAAGAAGAAGAAGAAGAAGAAGAGGAGGAAGAACAAGGAGGAGAAGAAGAAGAAGAAAAAGAAGAAGAGGAGGAAGAACAAGGAGGAGGAGGAGGAGAAGAAGAAGAGGAAGAAGAAGAAGAAGAAGAAGAGGAGGAAGAACAAGGAGGAGAAGAAGAAGAAGAAAAAGAAGAAGAGGAGGAAGAACAAGGAGGAGGAGGAGGAGGAGAAGAAGAAGAAGAAGAAGGAGGAGGAAGAACAAGGAGGAGGAGGAGAAGAAGAAGAAGAAGAAGAGGAGGAAGAACAAGGAGGAGGAGGAGAAGAAGAAGAAGAAAAAGAAGAAGAAGAAGAAGAAGAAGAAGAAGAAGAAGAAGAAGGCGTAGATGAAGAAGAAGAAAATAAATCCCTAATAGAAACTTAGAAAGTCAAGTAGCTGAACATTTGTATTTGGGTAGACGGGAGCGCACTGAAACCAGGGATTTAACCGGTCATCTCTGTCGCTAAAAATAATTTCAATCATTTTAAAAAGCAGGTATTATCCTCGTCTAAACTCTTACACAGCTCTGAAAGGAGTTTAACTGAGCTAAGGACAAGACTGTCGACAGCTGCATTCAGAAAGAAGGAACGGAAAAAATGGATGTGAATGGTAGAATGCGAGCAGCAGTTTTAATTAACTGGCAGATAGAATAGCAGCCTATCGTATTGCATTTGTCAACATCCTGTTATCGATTTTTATGTCACCCCTATGACACCGCCCTCAGCTCGGTGATTGGTCGGCTACCATGAATACAAACGCTATCCACGCCCCTCCAAGGTCGCGTTCTTAGAGACACGAAGAACGACATAAAATGGAACAATTGGTAGAGGCAGGCTTTGTGGTTTCGGTGAGGATTTACAGAAAGCCCGCGTGTTGCTCCTTGACTAGCGTATCGTACAGCGGAGAACATAACGGAAGAGGGGACAGGCAAATTCTAGGCGGGGACTTCGTGGGCAGGACTGATGATAACACAACCTGGCAGTTGCGTATGGCCAATGTGTTTGCTGGCACACGACCAGAGCGACACTATCCGTACCCGATCTCCATCCGTGTGGTTTCCATCGCGGGCAGTAATCATTCCAGTTGTCGCTTCTACCATCCTGTCGTAAGCGACTTGACTCGTATCCTGTGAGCATTTCCTTGACGTCTATTTCAAGAGCTGTATACATCGAGGACACTTTGGCGCGAACACCAAAGATATAGACAAGACCTGTAAAATTTCGCGTGACAAATTACATTATTATTTACAACTGTAACAATTTGCTCGAATTCTGAAACCAGTGATTTGTTGCGCCGTTGTTGTAACATCATATCACGCGTACCGTTATCCATTAACAGTGCAACGGGTTGCTTGAACGAGCCATAGAATATATCTCCTGAACAAGGTGCCAATACATGGACAGACGAAATTGTCAGTGATATATCATTCCATCTGTGTAACTTGGCAATCGAAGACGTATGTATGAGAACGTCCTGTGGGCGATTTGCGAGCGTGTGCAACGTTCATTCCACTAACTCTAGGATATCAAGTATTCGAAAGCCAAAAAATTAACCCCGAACGAGTTAGAACATCTAAATTACTTTATTTGTTAAACAATAAATTGACTGCACTTAGAGACTGATCACCGAATTGTGATCTGATTTAACATTATTTTGTTAAATCTTAATTTTGCCAAACAATTTGCCACTTCGCAGAGTTCATTAAGTACGACCATTTCATTCATTACCAAAAGTATTTTTAGAGTTGATAAATAAATAACGTTTGTCCAACACATCGCCGCGCAATGTGCAGGTTAGTTTTGATATTACGTTCGAGGAAAATAAAACGAAGGTTCTTACCTGAGCTCGAACCAATGGTCTTCTGATCGATGTTGAAATCACACGATCACCCGATCCTGACTTTAAAATAGTCCTTAAGCATTTTGTTATAATTTAAAGTTAAAATGACTCCCAGACACAAGAAATATTTCTCGCACACGTAAGAATACATTCAGGGCCAGTTTTATATGCACCTTACACGGACTTCTGAGTCCGAATACGTTCGTAGTTTGAGACGAGGACTGCAGCTGTAACTGGTGGCCTACCAGATCCTTTGACCAGTAACTGGGCAAAGGTAGTATCGTAGTAAACATTAACACTGAGAGCGTCGATGCAAGTTACTCGAGCTATTGTCACTTCTGGTGACGTTTCTGTGGTAGCTGGTTTCAATGGTTCTTCTAACTTCCTGAGAAATACCGAAGAAGGTGAACCTGAGTTATCCTAATTGTAGTGCAATGCAAGCGCTTCTTAGTAGGTTTATGGCTGCGGGGATTAAAGTGTCCTTCACCGTAATCGTTGTCTGGGCTGCCGCTACACAGCAAGTTTGTGGCAGAACGACTTGGACGTAAGGTGCAAATCTAAAATCAATATCTTTCAAGTGACCCTGATGCCAGTCATCTCTCTCAATATCGTTGATTGACTGTTTGAGATTTAGTGTTAGGGACTTGCCGCATGGACGTTTGAATATCAGTCTTGCTACATTCCGAATGTGTGTTACATACTAGTAGTATTGGCGTTTGAATATCAGTCTTGCTACATTCCGAATGTGTGTTACATACTAGCAGTATTGACGTTTGAATATCAGACTCTTGCTACATTCCGAATGTGTGTTACATACTAGTAGTATTGACGTTTGAATATCAGACTCTTGCTACACTCCGAATGTGTGTTACATACTAGTAGTATTGGCGTTTGAATATCAGTCTTGCTACATTCTGAATGCGTGTTACATACTAGTAGTATTGGCGTTTGAATATCAGTCTTGCTACATTCCGAATGTGTGTTAAATACTAGTAGTATTGGCGTTTGAATATCAGTCTTGCTACATTCCGAATGTGTGTTACTAGTAGTATCGACGTTTGAATATCAGTCTTGCTACATTCCGAATGTGTGTTACTAGTAGTATCGACGTTTGAATATCAGACTCTTGCCGCATCGCCAATTGAGTGTTCGAGATTTGTCGCATCACCTATTGAGTGTTAAAAACGTGTCGCATATATTCTCAACTTTTTGTGAAGTTAAATTAAGTAGTTACAAATCTAGATAGCTTTGCTGTTATTTCTTTAAATATTCAGGATTCCGGATCTCTGAAAGTGACTCAATTTTCTTGGGGGAAATATATATTAAATAAACCCGACTTCAAGAATACAATTTAAATCAGCATATTAAAAACTGACGTCTTTTAAGCAAGAAAATAATTCTACAAAGTTGTTTCTGGATAATTCATTCTTAGGATTTCTTTGAGAGACATTTAATTCTACGTAGGAACTAACCGGTTCTAGGCGAAGCAAGGTTACTACACGGATTTTAACTGGGCTAGCAGTAAAGTTGCACTAAAGCCTTCCATCTTATGGTGAAAATTTCTAATTCTCAATGCATCATCCAAGTTACTATCCCGGCCAAGGAAATAGCGGAGTGTCGCCATTTTCTTCATCACCACACCCAGGTAAAGTAACCCTACAATTTGTGTTTATTTATTATGGTTTTAAACCGTGTTAGTTTAGTTTAATTGAGTTTAGTCAAAGAATCAACGTCATTGCACACTGTTTAATTTTGACTGTGGGTTATCCCATAATTGCTCTGTTTTTCTCCATATTTTGGGGGAGAATCTCATCACAATGCACGAACTCCGTAGCACCGGCGAGGTTCCCATAATTGATTCAGTAGATTTTTAACAAAATTGTGAATTTTGCCTGGGCAGTGGGCGTTAAGCCTACTCTTTTCGATATCCAATTGCCGAGGGAATTTTTAATGTTCATGACACTGCACGCTGTGAGTTTGCTGCTGTTGTCTAATGCCTGCAATGAGTAGTCTATGTTTACTTTTGTGTGTGTCCCGAGGAACACGTTAAGTGGTAGGTTGTAGTAGCTTCCTTCACATCCCGAGCGTGCTAATGAAGGTTGACAGTGGTTCTCCAGGCGGTTGTGTTATGCTTTGCTTCATCTGTGTGGCGCTCACTACTATGGGGATCGTGTCAATCCATATTTTGCCAGCCTGACTCTTTTGCAAACAGCCTTATTTAGTGTAAAGGGACATGGAAGAGAGATAGTGGTCTTGGTCAGTATATTGTGCCTGACCCTAGAGCAATGTTCTGGTCATTATGTTGTGCCTGGTCGGACTAGCGTCTCATTTTCAAAAATATTGTTGTCGAACAACTCCTTCTTTTTAACCAGTCATTTTGGCTATACCACAACGCATAAGCCATTCAAAAGATAGTGGCTACCCATACCTACACTCTCGTGCAGTGCTGAAACACACTTCTTCTTGTCATTGTACTGTAGAGTCGAATACATATTCTCAACTTTTTTGTGAAGTTAAATTAAGTAGTAACAAATTTATATATTAATTTCTTAAAAATGCAGCCTTCCGGATCTCTGTAAGTGACTCAATTTTCTTGAGTGAGATATATATTAAATAAATCCGACTCCAAGAATACAATTTAAATGAGAATATTAAAAATTGACGTCTTTTAAGCAAGAGAATAATTCTACAAAGTTGTTTTTGGATAATTCATTCTTCGGATTTCTATGAGATACATTTAATCCGACAAAGGAATCAACGGTTCTGGCGAAGGAGCAAGTCACCGTCTCCAGATTGAGAACTGGGCATAACAGACTCAAGGGACATCTTTACAGCAAAATGAGGATTGGGACAGATGATAAGTGTCCATGTTGGGGAGCATACTATGGCCGTGGAATACATCCTACTAAGTTGCATGCTCACGCAGGAAGAGAGAACAATACTGGCCTCGCGAGATAAATATGAGACAAAAAGCTGAACGTAGTCAAAACAGTCTTACAAACAACAGTATCCTCGTTGGAAAAAAAAACCGAGATCTTGATCTGAGGACGAACGAAGAAAAGCAGAAGGAGAAGAAGAAAAAGAAGACGAATGTCATCACGTCGAATAATTTTTCAACTCTAAAATTCGACACTTTCATAACGCTATTCATTCCTGCTGATGTAGTCGGCTAGGAGGTGTTAGAGGCGTAGGGATAAAGGTCGCTTGTTTCTATAGTCACCAAGCGAGTACAGCATATATTTTTATTTTCACTCTCTACATATACTTCTCCTGCTGCCAAGCCCTTAACAGCGTTTTGCTAGTAGCAGGATGTAGTCTGGAGAACGGAATGCGTTCTTTGCATCTTTCGCACCGACACATCCGTCGTGGGTAGTCTATACACGTACATTTACGCATTTCCGTGATTGTGAAGACAAGTTCTCCTATATATATATATATATGAGCAAGCACTCGTTTTTCATGACAAAATATAGGGTACAGATCATGTCATCGATATGCTCCAGCTGAAATAATTGCAAATTGGTACCTGGCATACGCCTAGGAAGTAAAAGGCATCGTGGAAAGGAACTGACCATCTAACTTTATACAAGCTGTGATTTCTTTTCTTGTTTTTTTTTCTTCATCTTCTTCTGTTTCATCGTTCATCCTGAAAAGAATACAGCGATGCTGCGATAAATGCGAGTTTCGATCTATCACATCTGATTTGGGTACTGTGGTTCGCCTTCTCTGCGCGATTCCTATCCCTTAGCCAGACTACCTTAGTGCAGCCTGCTTCCAGGGCCACAGAGTTTAACTCTATAAGGTAGTCCCCCTGGATTATACGTCTAAACAAGTCGGTTTGAAGATCCATGAGGGAAAGACAGAACATAATTAGGGTCAATGCAGCAAACACAGAATCAATCCGGCTGGGAGGAACGCCACTGGAAGAGGTAGAGGTATTTACATACATAGGAAGCATCATCAACAAGGAAGGAGGACAGACGAGGATATTTTTTTTATTTTTTTTATTTTTTTGCGTTCGCCTTATTTCTCTAATCCCCAAGGCGGTGTGCGTTGCACTGTGTTTTTATTTTGCGCCTGTCGGCCCAGTGCATCCGACTTCAGCATGCATTTTATGTAAGGGTCTGCTTCCTCCTGCATTTTCTAAGGGTTTGCTTCCCCGGGGTAACGGCCGGTGCTGTGATGGGGATCGAACCCAGCACCTTCTGGTTGGGAGCCGTGTCACTTAACCACTAGGCCACGCCGTCCCCTAGACGAGGATATAAAAACCAAGATACAAAAAGCAAGAGTTGCATTAGGAATGTTGAAACCAAGATGGAACTCCAAGGAAATACGAAGGAAGACAACCCATAGCTGTCTGCTAGCGTCAGGGCCAGCGAACCAGAGCTGTCAAGACCTTCTACACCTCCACGCTGTGATCCTGGATAACAGGCCGCCACAGCGCAGACTTGCTAAGGAGAAGGGATCGAAGAGGGAATGCTAACCCGGTACTCAAATAACCCGGTACTAGAGTCTGATGTGTTGGTCCGAAAGGTGCAAATATCGCAGTCAAACTGTAAAGAACGACACAACGCATTCCGTTCTCTGTGCTACATTCTGCTACTTAGGCCCGTGTCTGAGCTGGTTTGGTGAGGGAGATTGAGAACGAACGAACCCAAGACAAGTGTGAAGCCAGTCCTGCTGTATGGAGCGGAAGCCTGGAGGATGACCAAAGGTAATGACAGGAGACTGCATGGGTTTGTCAACAGATGTCTGGAGGATGACCAAAGGCAATGACAGGAGACTGCAGGGTTTGTCAACAGATGTCATGAGGATGACCAAAGGCAATGACAGGAGACTGCAGGGTTTGTCAACAGATGCCTGGAGGATGACCAAAGGCAATGACAGGAGACTGCAGGGTTTGTCAACACATGCCTGGAGGATGACCAAAGGCAATGACAGGAGACTGCAGGGTTTGTCAACACATGCCTGGAGGATGACCAAAGGCAATGACAGGAGACTGCAGGGTTTGTCAACAGATGCCTGGATGATGACCAAAGGCAATGACAGGAGACTGCATGGGTTTGTCAACAGATGCCTCAGAAAGATGTGACAAAGGTACAAACGACAGGCTGGGGTAGAGGGCGGGAACGGGTAAATTGGAACAGGAAATCTTAGGAAGAAAGTGGAGATGGGTGGGACATAGATTAAGAAAACCTCAGTCCATTATCACCAGGCAATCCCTGTCGTGGAACCCGCAGGGAAGGAGAGACATAGACAGACCAAGGAATACATGAGACAAGATCTGGAGGCGGAAGTAAAGAAAACAGGAAAACGCTGGAAGGAAGTGGAAAAGATTGCACAGAACAGAGCTGATTTGCGAGGGATGGTTGATGGCATATGCACCCCTGATATAAGGCGAATGAGAGGTAGTCACCACAAAATAGTCCTAGTATAAATAATGCTTGTTATTTTCTTGTATATTTACTTGTTTGATGGCACACAGTCTGATCTGCCTAGCACAAAGTCAGATTATTGCCACTAATTCATTTCTGCTGAAATGAAAAATATCAATATTTGTGTTTTGTGTGTGTGGTATTGACGTCCGTCTTCCATCGTATTCCTGTTTCTAAAAATTAAAATCGCCTATAGATTCGGCTTTATTGCATGTGGGAGATCTCGTATTTATAGGTGCTCAGTCTATTTCATAGCTCAAAGTTTCGATAACAGAGCAGAAACTCAGCACTTCCCCGTCGACTCTTAATTTTCCACTAGTCAGTTACCAATTTATAACTGGGTCCACTGGGAGAAGTGGTCATGCAATAAACAACTCGCGAATTACCTGATCTGTATTAATTCGGTGATGTGGGATGCACCAACAAATTGCTGGAAAATCCGAAGGCAAGGATACACGGAGACCAACAATTTGACACTCTATTCTTGAGAATTCCAGATAATTAACGGAAAGGATAAATTAGACTATAACAAGGTTCTTTCTTCAAAACGCAGCCACCTACATGAACAAGAGGGCACAGCTACAATTAACTAAAGAAAGGTCAGGATAAGATATTAGGAAATATTTTTTGTAGCCAGAGAGTTGTGAATGCTTGGAATGCATTTAAGAATATATTGGATGTGCATAGTTTTTAGAGAAAAAAAAACTGAATGAAACTGGCTGTATAAAGACTGTGCAGTCTTCTAAACCAGTATAAAGACGTTAAGTTAAATATTGAAATTTAAGGACGGAGCTATATATGCAATCTTGGTGTTTATATTGTATTTGTAATGTAAGGGTATTTCCGCACTGTAAACTTGTGGGTTTATAGTGAACTGGTATGTGATGTAGTAGACTGACATATCTTCATCATGTAGCATATCCTTTATAGAATGTCGCTCCCATCACATTCCGTCTTAAAGAAACTCGTTCCCTATCCAAAACTCCAGCCTCCCCCACAGTCATAACCAGGCATTCCTGGATATCTTGGTGCCATCGTCTTCTTGGTCTACCCCTGCTTCTTTTGCCTGGCACCATACCTTCCGTCACTGTTCTCTAAAGACCGTTGTGTCTCTTGATGTGGCCAAAGTATTTACATTTTCTGCCTAATGGAATTGATAAACCAGTTATTTATACTATGCTCAACTCTTGCCAAATGTCTAAATTTGTCTTTTTCTCTGTCTATAGTATTCTAAGAATCTTTCTGTAACATTTTGACTCGAAGGATTCGATTCTTTGTCTGGAAGGTTTGGTAACCGTCCATGATTCGCAGGCATAAGCTGCCACAGGAAAAACACAGGCTCTCAATACTTTTATTTTTGTCGTTTTGTTTGAACTCTGCCATAATTTATTTATACTGTTCAGTCTCTGCATTGCCATGGGTATTCTTCTTCTGATTTCTTTCTAGCAGTCGCAATTCTTATGAATTCTTAAGTCCAGATATTCAAAATGCATGACCTGATCTATTTCCTCACCACCTACTGTAAATTTATGTTGACATCGTGTTTTGTCGGTGGTCATTATCTTTTGTTTTGTTTATGTTTATAAACAGGTTTTGATCTATACTGTGCTTATTTAGAGCTGAAATTAGCTATAATGGACTATATCCAGTGTAGTAGCTTGAAATGTAGAAATATAATTCTACATCATATTACAATCTAGTGTTACAGTACATTGTAATGTTATCATCATCAGGTGCCGTACCGGTTCGCATTGGCGAACATGACCTCCATCCGCTTCTCTCACGTGTGTCGTTTACTAACTCTGTTGTTTGTCGCCCATGCCATTCTCTCAAGCAGTCCAGCATACTCTCTGTCTACCTCTTCTCATAACATGCCCCAACAAAAGATGACTGCCTTGTTCTGATCTCTGCAATGAGTTGTCTTTGTGCCTCTGGGAGTTCTGTACCATTAGTCTTCCTTCCAGTACATGGGACCCGCAGCATTTTTCTGTAAAATTCGTTGTACTTGTTCATTTGGGTAGACTGGAGCGTATGAAGGTCATTCATTTAGCCAAGCACCTTAGCCGTTAGAACCCAGGGCAATAACTGCTTTTCGTAATCTTATATCGACAGAAACAAGAGCGTTTAGATTCAATATATGGGTTATCTCATTTTAAACTTCCAAGGATCGCTTTGTTTTAATCTCTTCACTGGTTCACTCCGTAGAACCGATATACTGGCTCGCAAATCTACTTAAAACGATCTAGCGCTAATAAATCGGCTTGTAAAGTTGTAATACTAATAAATAACAGGTTCTACATATCAATAATTATAAAATTTATAAATATATATGTGCTTCCCTCTCACCGTTTGCCATTAGAACGGAAAATCTCTTCCCAGACTCGAAAGTATTTCGCAGTGAATGAGTTCAATTATGTGATCATTATTATCTACTCTCTTAAATTATGTGATTGCTTTAGTCTGCTCTCTTAAATTATTTGATCGTTATAGTCTACTCTTTATGTGATCGTCATTATCTACTCTCTTAACTTATGTGAATCGTTATTCTTAATTCACCTACATCTCTGTGATTGTTATTTTCAATTCATTTACATTCTTGTAATCTATTCTGTCAATTCATTTACATTTCACTGATTGTTGTTGTGTGTAAATTCACTGATATGTCTGTGCTTTTATTGTCAATTCATTTGCATTTAATTTGTCGTTATTTTCAGTTCACTTACATTTCTGTGATCGCCATTCTCAATTCACTTACATTTCTGGGATCATTACAGTCAACTCTAAACAAAGATGTAATCATTATTGCCTACATTAAAACATATGCGAACTTTATTACGCTTTCCCATACAATTATTTGATCTGAAGGTTCTACACTTCACAACGCATAAATCGGTATTACTTGTCATCGTTGTGCTTACTCTTAAAATGTATGCGATTCTTATTGTCTACTCTCTAAACATGTGATCATTGTTGTCTATGTTATTCCACTTGATCTTGGCTTGGCTTAGTTCGTTCTCAATCTCCCACTCCGAAACTCCGAAAGGGCTTTAGTAGCAGAATGTAGTCCAGAGAACGGAATGCGTTGTGTCGTAGTTTACAGATTGACTGCGATATTTACACCTTTCGGTCCAACACATCCGACTTCTGCAAGCATTTTTTTAGTACCGGGTGAGCATTCCCTGTTCGATCCCTTCTCCTTAGTCAGTCTGCCTTGCTGCAACCTGTTATCCAGGATCACCACGTTGAGGTGTAGAAGGGTATTGGCAGCTTTGGTTCGCGGGCCCTGACGCTAGCAGTCAGCTATGGGTCGATGACCACTGCAGCCCATGCGCTGCTCAGCATCTTGATCCCCCACTTGATCTTAGAGTCTGGTCTTTCATTTCTATTATTGTTGTTGTCTATTATCGTAAGTTTTGTTGTCTCTTTATTGATTTGTCTGAAATTCCGCTTTTTTGCTGTTTGTTAATCTTAATTTAAAAATAGTGTTTGGTAATATTCAATTCTGTTAGCCCATGTTGTCTAGTCTTTCATTACGTTGTGCGTTATTGTCTAACCTGTCATTACGTTGTGCGTTATTGTCTAACCTGTCATTACGTTGTGCGTTATTGTCTAACCTGTCATTACGTTGTGCGTTATTGTCTAATCTTAAATTGTGAAAAATGTTTTTGTCTAATCTTTAATCATGACAACCGTTTTTGTCTAATCTTAAGTTGTTATAACGGATATTGTCTAATCTTAAAATGTGATCGGTAACTGTATTGTGTGATCTTAAATTGTGATAACCGTTATTGTCTAATCTTTCATTACAATAAACGTTATTTTCTCATCTTAAATTATGAAAATCGTTATTGTCTAATCTTTCATTACAATAAACGTTATTTTTTCATCTTAAATTATGAAAACCGTTATTGTCTAATCTTTCATTACAATAAACGTTATTTTCTCATCTTAAATTATGAAAACCGTTATTGTCTAATCTTTCATTACAATAAACGTTATTTTCTCATCTTAAATTATGAAAACCGTTATTGTCTAATCTTTCATTACAATAAACGTTATTTTCTCATCTTAAATTGGGATAGCCGTTATTGTCTAATCTTAAATTGTGATCGGTAACTGTTATTGTGTGAACTTAAGTTGTGATAAATTATTGTATAATTTTAAATTATGACAACCATTATTGCCTTATCTAAAATGTGTTGTTTGTTATTGCCTAATCATTCTTTTTTATCAATGGTTATCATCTGAACATAAACTTCGCTCATCATTATCGTCTATTTTTAAACCCCAGCTTAAATTTCGTTCATCATTATGGTCTAATCCTAAATTCCGTTGATCACTATGGTTTAATCTTACACTTTATTGATCTTAAATGTCTTCTGTTAAATTATGCTGACCTCTTTTATATTAGCTCTCTGGGATCAAGATGCTGAGCAGCGCATGCACTGCAGCGGTCAGCGACCCATAGCTGACTGCTAGCGTCAGGGCTAGCGAAACAGAGCTGCCAAGACCCTTCTACACCTTCACGCGGTGATCCTAGATAACAGGCTGCAGCAGGGCAGACTGGCTAAGGAGAAGAGATCGAAGAGGGAATGCTAACCCGGTACTAAAATAATGCTTGCTGAAGTCGGATGTGTTGGACCGAAAGGTGCAAATATTGCAGTCAAGCTGTAAACTACGACACAACGCATTCCGTTCTCTGGACTACATTCTGCTACTTAAGCCCTTTTAGGGCTTGGTAGTGGGAGATTGAGAACGAACGAAGCCAAGCCCTATTAGCTATCTGAAATATCGATTATCCTTATTACCTACACTTCTGTTTGGTTGATCGCTGTTACGAGCCCTGATACTTTATCGATTAGTATTGTCTGCTATCTGAAATGCCCTTAACATCACAGATCAACAAGGACCTCGCCTTGTATATATCTTGTGATTATCTGAGAAACTAGACACAAGCAATCTAATTCAGGTGTCACTGATACACATACGTCTCTAAGGGGATTGAACAGCCTTGGAGTATATTGATATCAAATTTCGGGCCACGCAAGCACTCACGTATCGTGTTTTATTCTAATAAATCACAGTGCAACCAATGCAGAATGTCCTCTTTCAGAAAGCTTGTACTAAATCACGTACGGACATTCTTACAGTGGCGTCTTCTACATAAACTTGGCTTTTATTTCACAATGTAAGATAACAGATGAAATACATTTCAACAGAAAAGTATTACAATTATGGATGGTAAATTTAAATGAGTCATTACAAATACCACATTACAATTGTGACATTTAAAGGGAATTCAAATTACATTATTTTCTTCTTCTTCATGTTCCTCTTCTTGACCTTCTATATTCGTTCTCAATATTCCACTACCAAGCCCTAAACTGGGTTTTACAATTAGCTTAATGTAGTCAGGAGAACGGAAAGCGTTGTGTCGCTAGTTTACAGCTTTACAGCAATATTTGCACCTTTCGGTCTGACACATCCGTCTTTTGCACCGATTGTAGTTCTAGTTCGAATCACATTCTACTCGCTCGTAGGCTTCGTTCCTACCACCACCCCCCCACCCGCCCCCCTTTCCTACCCGCATTAAACACTGTATGGTAGATAATCGACATGTTTCTAAATATAGAACACTTTAATGAAGTGTGAGTTGACAGATAGATATTGCAAGGGAAAACGTCTCTTCCAATGAAGTGTGAGTTGACAGATAGATATTGCAAGGGAAAACGTCTCTTCCAATGAAGTGTGAGTTGACAGATAGATATTGCAAGGGAAAACGTCTCTTCCGATGATGTGTGAATGTGATACAAGCAATCAAAAACAAGCCTGCGTAAGCTAAAGCATTCTTCTAGTGGTCAAAACCTCAGATTTAATGCGAAGATTCAGCAGTGCATGAGCTAACAGGGACCATTGAGGCATAGCTGACTGCCTGCATCAGGGTCAGCGAACAATAGCTGACCAAGACTCTATTCTACCTCCACGTTGCGGCCCTGGGAACAGGCTGTATTAGTCACAAGCTTAGTCCGGCAAAGATTTAGGGACCGCAGAGGAAAAGCAGGCCCGGTACTAGAAAAAGACAACTGAAATGTGTTGGGCCGCAAGGGGCATATATCGAAGCCTCACTGTAAACTAAGACACAGCATGACAAAGTTATTTTCTGGACGAATGTCCGAAAATAAATAAAAAAGAAGAAGTTGCTATGGTATCGCCAATAGGGATCCTGTTCCCTGATCTTATCTTAAAGATATTATATATTTAAGATCAAATCTGTAATTTGGTCTTCACAATTTTCTTTGTGATAATGTCAATATGTGAGCGGCAGCGGTCAGCGACCCATAGCTGAATACTAGCGTGAGGGCCAGCGAACCAGAGCTGACAAGATCCTTCTACACCTCTACACGGTGATCCTGGATAACAGGCTGCAACAGGGCAGACTGGCTAAGGAGAAAGGATCGAAGAGGGAAGGCAACCCGGTTCTCAAAAATGCCTGCTGGAGTCGGATTTGTTGGACCGAAAGGTGCAAATATCGCAGTCAAACTGTAAACTACGACATAACACATTCCGTTCTCCGGAATACATTCTGCTACTTGCAAAGCCTTTTCATTGGCTTGGTAGCGAGAGATTCAGAACGAAGAAAAAGAAGAAGAAGAAAGAAGAAGAAGAAGAAACGCAAAATTAACTTTTATTTGATGCAACTCCTTTGATCTAACTTATTTGATCCAATTCATTTTATTCAATTCTTCTTCTTCTTCTGCGTACACAGTCAGACAGTAACCATTATTTTTTCGAAAAAAGCGGCGGTCATCCTGAGACTCTCGCCACTACCATAGAGCTTGTCTTGCAGTTCCACTGGCAATGGCCACATCTGCTCTCTCTGATCCCCGTATGTCGGGCAGTTCTGCAGCAGATGTTCAGTGGTCATTTTACCAGTACCGCACGGGCATTCGTCGGTACACCCTATCTTCAATTTGTTGAATAGGTGGTACCTCAGTCTATTGTGGCCAGTGCGAAGTCTGAAGACAACGACCTGCTCTCTTCGGTTCAACTGGTAATAGGCATCGTTTTTGGTGTAACCAGTATGTTCGGTTTCCCATTTGGTAATGTACCTGGCTTTGATAAGCCGTTTTGACTCTTCGTACGTCATACTGGTATCTGTTTGTGGTAGCCTTGCACCTTCTTTTGCCAGTCTGTCTGCCTCCTCGTTGCCTTGGATGTTGCAGTGTGACGGAACCCACTGTACCACTACCCTTTTTGGTGCGGACAGCTGGCACAGTTTGCAGAGTGCTGCTCTTAAGTCATTAAGCTCAGTGTTTTTCTGGCTTTTTAGCGCTGTGACTACGGCGAGAGCATCTGTCAGCAAGACTATGTGGCTCTCATTTTCACTGTGTGTTGCCATTTCTTCCACTGCCGCCCTCAGTGCCTCTGCCTCCGCTCTGAAATTGCTTGTGTACTTACCAGTAGCGAATGACAGTGTTATTTTTCTGCCATTTGGTAGGTTCAGGAATGCTCCTGCCCCTCCGTTCTGTGTAGTGTTTGTTACAGAACCGTCGGTGTATGCATGGGTCCAGTCCATGCTTGGGTAGCTTTTGGTTATGAAGCTTAGGGTAGTGTCTCTCCTTTCTTTTTCGGTCTGGCAGTTTTTGTTTGCAATACCTGGTATATTTTCTACCACCTCTGGAAATATATCCTGCCTCCAAGTAGGTTTTCGTACAGTAGTGATGGGTTTTGGTGTTGTTAGTGCGTTTATGGGATCTTCGTGCATCTTTGCTTTGGCTATTTCTGCAAAGTTTCTCCGCTTTAGTTTCCCAGTTCCCAAATTGTTTAGCCTCTGGTACATTGGATGGTCCGTCAGTCTTCGGAGTTTCTCTGACTGCAGCTGGGCTCTGCAGTCTCTTCTGTCGGTCATGGATTGCAGTTTTGTAATCTTTTCAAGTTCTACAATTGGCGTTGACTTCATGCCACCTGTTATGATTCTCATGGCTTGGTTTTGAAGTTTGTTAACTTTATCGAAGTTCGCCTTCGCTGCTGTTGTCCATGCCGCGATGCCATACTCGAGAACTGGTCTCACTCTTCCAGTGTACAGTTTCTTTAGTATGCCTTCGTCTGCTCCCCAGCTTGTGCCAGCAAGTTTCCTCATGATCGCCATTCTTTCTCTGGCTTTCATTCGGTTTCTCTCAATCTGACTTTTCCATGTCATGCGCCGATCAAATGTGACTCCCAGATAGGTTGGGTTGTCGTTTGGCTGCAGGATTTTGCCATTTAGGCTTAATTTGGTACTTTGGGGTTTTAATGAGAGCGAGAATATTGTGCACGTGGTTTTCTCCTCGTTTATTTTGACCAGCCATGAGTTCGCCCACTCTTCCAGCGATGTTAGGGCCGTTTGCATCCGATTTCTTGCTATGGTGAGATTCTTTTCAGAGGTCCACATAGCCAGATCGTCTGCAAACATTGAGCTATGGACTCTTCTTGGTATATTCTCTGTAATATCGTTTATATATACCAGGAAGAGTGTGGGTGACAGTACTCCCCCTTGGGGTACTCCCTGCTCGAGTGTCACCTTTTTGCTCATCTGCCCTTGTACTTGGACTCTGGCCGTTCTTTGTTTGAGGTAGTGCTTGATCCACTTGTACATCTTCCCACAAACATCACTTCTTCTTAGCTTGACTCTAAGTCCATCCTTCCAGACTTTGTCAAATGCCTTTTCCAGATCCACCCAAACAGCTACTGTGTGTTTCTGTGCCTGGTAGGCATCTTCTATCTCCTGGGCTATGAGGATGACCTGGTCCTCAGTGGATCTGTGCTGTCTAAAGCCGGCTTGCTGTGGAATTAGTATTCGTTTTTCTTCCAGATGCCACATCAGTCTGGTGTTTATCATCCGTTCCATCAGCTTGCCGACACAGCTCAGTAGGCTTATGGGCCTGTATCCATTCGGATCTGTTTTGATTTTATTCAATTCATTTCATACAATTCATTTGATCAAATTCATTTGATCCTAATCATTTGATCCAATTCATTAGATCCAACTTACTTGCCTTCCGAGTCCTGGGCACCAGGTTAGAAATGTTTCCCTTGTTCAGCCATGCGGATTGCCTTGTCCTCCCCCCTCAACATGTCATCCATATTGTATTGTATTGTCTTGTATTGCTCTAAAGTCGCATGTCTGATCATCCCTGTATCCTCTTTATTTGTTCCTGCATCGTGATACAACAGTGCGAAGTATATTTACTGTTCCATGTTGCGTAAGGTGAATGGTGCCCAACTGACTTGATCCAACTGACTTGATCCAACTGATTTGATTCAACTGATTTAACCCAACTGACTTGATCCAACTGATTTTATTCAACTGACTTGATCCAACTGACTTGATCCATCTGACTTGATCCAACTGATTTGATCCAGCGGACAGTTTCTCATCTAACGTAAACACAGTTCTTTAGCTTTCGTCATTTGCTCTCATCAAAACTTGTCCTCAAGTGTGGTTTTGTTTTGAGATATTTAGTCATTGCGAGGCAAGCCGTCCGGTATTAGCCCTAGAAAAAGTATTATGATTTTTTGTAAGAATATTAATATATTATAGATTAAATTCAAAAATCGGGACGGCGTGGCCTAGTGGTTAAGTGGCACGGCTCACAACCAGAAGGTGCTGGGTTCGATCCCCATCACAGCACCGGCCGTTACCCCGGGGAAGCAAACCCTTAGAAAATGCAGGAGGAAGCAGACCCTTACATAAAATGCATGCTGAAGTCGGATGCACTGGGCCGACAGGCGCAAAAATAAAAACCACAGTGTAACGCACACACGCCTTTGGGAATAGATAAATAAGGCGAACCTAAAAAAAATATAAAAAAATAAAAAAAATTCAAAAATCAGAAATAGATATAGATATGTAAGACTAACAAAACGACCAATTAAACAAAATCTAACAACTTAAAGGCCACTGATATATAGTAATCTTACCAATGTAATAACAACTATTTAAAGGACTTTGTCAGACAATTGTTGATTGGTAATGAAGGTTGGATACATTTTTGAAAGGGTTTTACTATAAAATTATTTCCATGACTTTACTATACAATTATTTATATGACTTTATTAAAAAATGATTTATAGGGCTTAATTATAAAATTATTGATGCAACTTCATTATAAAATAATTGAGTTGACTTTATTATAAATTTTTAATAAATTATTGATAGAACTTAATTATAAAATTGTTTAAAAGTCTTTATTATAAAATTATTGATAGAACATTACCAAATTATTTATGTGACTTCATTTTGAATTTTTGATATGACTTTTTTTATAAAAAATTATTGATATGACAACTTCACTATACAATTATTGATGACTTTACTATAAAATTATTGATGACTTTACTATAAAATTATTGATGACTACTATACAATTATTGGTATGACTGTACTATAAAATTATTGATATGACTTAATTTTAAAATTATTGAAATTAGATCATTATAAAATTATTGAAACGACTTTATTATAAAAATGCTCATATTACTTTATTATAAAATTATTTATAGGATTTAATTATAAAATTATCGATAGGACTTCATTATATAATTATTTAAAGGTCTTTATCTAACATTATTGATAAAGCCTTAATAAACGATTGTGTATACGATTTCATTTTGAATTATTAAATGACTTTATTATACAATTATTTACTGGACTTTGCTATACACATATTTAATCGCGTAATTGATTTAAATTTTTAGTTATATGGCCATCATCACGTATCATGTTCATTGCTGTTTTTGTTGAATGCTCACAATAGGTAGAAAATGTTTTTGTGCGCCCTGAACAGGACGTTAAGTTGCGATTTGCTGTAGCTTTCCAAGCAACCCGAGCATGGTGATTAAGGTAGACCAGTGTCTTCCCAGATAGGTTGGACATGCCAAGTGGGAGAGTCTGGCCATTTACTTTCAGGATCACTTCTTGGGGCTTGGGAGAATTGTGTTCGTGGTTTTGGATTATTTTCTAGCGATTTGTCTCTATACTATATTGAAGCACAGAAGATACAATAGTTTGGACATCTGACAAAAATTCAATATGATCAACCTGCAGCGAAACCATACTACATGGAAGTTTCAGAATCAGGAGCAAGAGATCGATAAGGACGACGATGGATCGATGGATAGAGAGGATAAAGGAAACGCCTCAAAAGTTCAACATGTCAGCCATTCTATCCTTCCAAGAAGTCAATATTCTATCTGCGACCACACAAGACAAGCACAAGAGGAGAAAAGAAGATGAAAAAGAAGAAGGGAGGACTCAGTGATCTCGAGGTAAGGTGTTAGCCTCGGGTGCCGGTTTGAATCCCGGTGGAGACCGGAATTTTTTTCACGTGGATCTTCTGGTAAAAATGTCCATGATCTCTGGGTAGTGAGATCGGACTCCCGTGTTCAGTGTCAAGCACGTTACAAATTCCTTGGCAGTTGGAAATCGAAAAGACTAGGGGATCAAGATGCTGAGTAGCGCATGAGCTGCAGTGGTCAGCGACCCAAAGCTGACTGCTAGCGTCAGGACTAGCGAACCATAGCTGCCAAGACCCTTCTACACCTCCACGCGATGATCCTGGAAAACAGCCTGCAGCAGGGCAGACTGGCTAAGGAGAAGGGATCGAAGAGGGAATGCTAACCCGGCACTCAAAAAATGCTTGCTGAGTTGGATGGGTTGGACCGAAAGGTGCAAATATCGCAGCCAAGCTGTAAACTACAACACAACGCATTCCGTTATCTGGACTACATTCTGCTACTTACCCTTTAAGGGTTTGGTAGTTGGAGATTGAGAACGAACGAAGAAGAAGAAGAAGAAGAAGAAGAAGAAAAAAAAGAAGAAGAAGAAGAAAAGACTAGGCTAAATGCCGCTGCCCGGACAAAATTCAAGTTAAAAATCTTCCCAGGTGGTTTGTTAAGTGCAGCTATAGATGGCCCCTAACTTCCTTCTGGTCTACTTAGCTCTAATCTTTGAGTCTATTCAGAATAACTCGCACATCATTTAAACCACCCTTCAAGTTACTGGTTGTGTACAGATCGTGGAGTCTTTTAAAGCAGTATAATGACAAGAAGAAGATGAAGAAAAAGAAGAAGAAGACGAAGAAGAAGAAGAAGCAACTTCGTCTAGGACAAACGAACTGGAACAGAAACCACCAATGCAAGCTAGTACGTAATTACTTTAGCACAAGCTTTGTGTAAGTCGGCCGACTTGCCGAGTTGACCTGCGCCTTTTTGTTGAGGGAAAGGGATGAAAGACAATGAGATAAACCATTAGCAATATTTTGACTCAGTAAATTTGAGGAAACAAAAATATAATCGATGGAACGCCTACCATTGGACGGACTAGTGTGTTTCTAGGAGTTCAGAACACTAAACAAAATGCAGTAAAGACTGGGTTACATTAAAAATTGCCGTCAGGGATGGAGTTCTAGAGACTTCATTACAATACGGCTCAGTTAAAAAAAAAAAATTTGTACTGATAACTTCACTTGATTGTCGAGTTTTCTATCCCAAAACTTCACTTTCTCGCAACATTATTTTCAGAGACTTCACTTCCTTGCCGCAATATTTTCCCAACCATCACTTCTTCACCTCGTTTTTCTACTAGACTTCACTTCCTTGCTGCAATATTTTCCCAACCATCACTTCTTCACCTCGTTTTTCTACTAGACTTCACTTTCCATGTGACAATTTCTTCCACGATTTCACTTTATGACCGCATTGTTTTTTCAAACTTCCATTTTTCGCCTCATCTTTTCTAATTTCGCTTCTACGCCTCCTTTCCTTCCCCAATTTCACTTCCAGACAACAATATTTTTTTCTGAATTTGTCTTGCTAACTTCACTTGCACGCAAAATTATTTTCCCGAATTTCTTTTCCTCATCGCTTTGCGTTCTCCAACTTCACTTCATCACCGCATTGTCTTCTCAGACTTCACTTCATCACCTCATTGTCTTCCCCAACTGCACTTCATTCTCTTACCCAACTTCACTTCATCACCTCATTCTCTTTCCCAAACTTCACTTCATCGCCTCATTCTCTTCCTTAACTTCCCTTCCACACAATATTTTTTTCTCAAACGTCACTCCCTCGTCACACTATCTTCCGAAACTGTAAGGAAAGCTTGTGCCCAATGGGATGTGAGTTCAATTCACAAACTCAACTTGCCAGGTTCAAATCCTGTCGCACTCGGTTTGGAAATACCAGGCATGGTGTCTATCTTTTTCATGGTTGTTGTTGTTGCTTTGAATGCCCACAACGAGTATGTTACTCTTGTGTGCGCTCTGAAAACGGCGTTAAGTGGCGGGTTGCAGTAGCTTTCCTCACATCTCGGGCGTGCTGATGAAGGTGAATCGGGGTCCTCCAGGCGATTGTGCTATGCTTGGCTTTATCTTCGTGTCGCTCACTACTACGGAAATCACGACAAACCTCACATTGTTAGCCAGACTGTTGTCCTCGACAACAGCCCGTTTCCAGGACGACCAACGAGAAGGTCAGGTGAGGGTCTTGGCCAGATTATTTCTCCTGACCCCGGCTAACATTTTCTGATCAGTGTGTTTTGCCTGACCAGACGTTAGCCTCATCGTCCCGTCAGGTGAGGGTCTTGGCCAATATATTTCTCCTGACCCCGGCTAACATTCTCTGATCAGTGTGTTTTGCCTGACCAGACGTTAGCCTCATCGTCCCGTCAGGTGAGGGTCTTGGCCAATATATTTCTCCTGACCCCGGCTAACATTTTCTGATCAGTGTGTTTTGCCTGACCAGACGTTAGCCTCATCGTCCCGTCAGGTGAGGGTCTTGGCCAATATATTTCTCCTGACCCCGGCTAACATTCTCTGATCAGTGTGTTTTGCCTGACCAGACGTTAGCCTCATCGTCCAGTTTTTCTTGGTACACGTGCTTCTCTTGGTCTTTTCTAAACTGTAAACCTGCCGAAATCAGAGGACAATTTCTGATCTATTGCTGAAGCTATTCAGTTCGTGCTCTATCAGCGACCACATCTAGCAATGAAAGATGCTGGCATATACGGCGACGCCCATTTTCAAAGAAGTCAGTTCTTTAGATAATCTTCCATTTGTGTCCGGCAAGTACCCGGCAACACAGATCAGAATGGATAGTTCATAACAGCCCCGTCCTATTCTTTGACAGATAAATCGTTCTGGCCTCTCCACGGCTGTCACGCTCTTGGAAAACACACACCAACAAAAATAGAAAGCGAAATAATATCAACTCCAGTTTCGAACCCCGTCCCCACACTTGACGACCTCGCATCGGAGCAACAACGCCAGGAACTATAACAATCGGAGTAATAGAACGGGATAAGATGTTATGGGAAAACAGCGATGCTAAAAAATGGAAAATGGAAAAGTAGTCTCACGTAATTTAACTTAATTTGACGTCTTCATACTGGTTTAGAAGACTTAACAGAGTCTGTATGCAACCAGTTCCATTTTCTTGTTCGAAAAGCTACGCATTCAATCTATTCTTAAATGCACGAATTGTCCTTGCTTCAATTACTTTTGCGACAATGCATTCCAAGCATTTGCCACTCTCTGGCTAAAAAATATTTTCAAATATCTAATTTGGACCTTTCTTTAGTTGAAGCTATGTCCTCTTGTAGGTGGTTGTATTTTCCACACAAAAAAACTTGTTAAAGTCTAATTTATCCTTTCCGTTGATCATCTTATAAACCTGTACTGTCACCTCGAATTCTTCTCTCTTATAGACACAGTAGGTCGGATATTCTGAGTCTTTCCTCATAACTGTAACTCTGGAATTCCACTATCATCTTTGTCGCTGTTCTTGTTTGTATTCTTTCCAGCATGTTTATATCGTCTCTACGACAAGGACGTCACACCTGTCTGACAAGCAGGAGGTCTCATAGCAGACAATGTTGTCAAAGATGAAGCGTTAAAGCCTTCATTGTACTAAGTCACAGCTTTATATGGTGGGGTGGCCAGATCCTTCCTCGCTGCGTGTTTTTTTTTACCGTAGCCGGGAACCGGTACCCATTTAGAGCTGGATCGACTGGAGCTACTGTTTGTGGGAGTTGAACCCCTTACCTTTCCCATGACAAGTGATAGCTCCACCACTGGGCTAATCAGCCAGAATTATTATCAATTTAAACATTAATATTCAAGTTGAAAATGAGAAAGGAATCAAAGATAAGGCGAAGCTGCGGTAGCACTGTGGATTAAAAACAGTGTAAAACAAATCAAAATTTGGTATGGCCAGATCCCGCGCTAAGACGGAAACATCCTACCTCATTAGAAGATTGGGGGGGGGGGGGGGGGGGGGGTCTGCAACCATTTTATTTCCCGACAGTAGCGTAACTGCTATAAGACAAACCTTCACTTAATCAACAACCTGGTTTTATTTTGAATTTGATGAAAGAGGAAAGAATATGACCATATATGGTAGTCTAATCTCCGATGGCCGAAAGATTAAGGCGATCAATGGGGGAAACGTCGCGTGAATAATATCGCCTTTTGATGTCCATCCCCTTTGTCCGGGTCTGACTGGCGTGAACTAGCATTAGCCCTTAAGGAATATCTGATGTCCAAATAAACAATTTAGTTACTAATTTCTACGTCTATCATATAAGGAATATTTATTCTAGTTTTGTTTATCAGAATAGCTTTCACATTTAAAAAAATATATTCCTTCTACCTAAAGTAGAATACCGCAATAACTTGTCTCAGTTGAAATTAACTATTTATTTACTCGCTGCACGCATGATAAACTTCGGTCCATCCAGTATCCAGAGGTGTGGATGACGTGTCCAGAAGGGGCGACACTACGAGCAGTTATCTGAGCATAACCACAGTTCTTATCTGCATTGCTCACCCAGCCGCGATAATTATCTGCAACAAAACAAATGACTTACCCCTGCGTGGATGTCCGGTACTGTCTTCCACGGTCCAGCATGGCATGGCGCCAGTTGACAAACATTTCCCTGACCACAGACTTTAAAGTCACGTAATATTTCACACCATCTCTGGTGTCTCCCACGCATTTTGTGGGTAGGGCTAAGTTTGAATGTAGAATATATTTCCTATAAATACCAATCTGACATCGTCCAAGGTTTATTCGTGTGGAAGTTCTCAAAGTGATAGTTTTCTTGAAATGGATGATATGCTCTGGACTAATGTTTTTTCTGCTTTACGAGCTGCAAGCCAGGAAGTCTGTAAGTAATTTAACTTGAAGTCTTTATACCGGTTTAGAAGACTTTGAATACAAAGCAGTATATTTACATTCACTTGATCTAAAATACCTATGCGCATCAAATCTATTCTTTAATGCATACATTCTACCTGCCTCAACTTCTGCTTCTTCTTCTGCGTTCGTTCTTAATCTCCCGCTAGCAAGCTCTGAATAGGCTTTGCAAATAGCAGAATGTAGTCCAGAGAACGGAATGCGTTGTGTCGCTAGTTTACAGCTTGACTGCGAGATTTGCACCTTTCGGTCCGACACATCAGTCTTCGATAGATTGCCTCCACTATTTCCTGTTACAATTCATTCCAAGCATTCACCACTCTCTGATTAACAAAATATTTCCTGATATCTTATCAGGATCTGTCTTTAAATAATTTGTTCTTGTAGGCAGCTGTATTTTAAAAACAAAAGTTTTTGAGCCTTTTCGTTTATTAAAATTATAAACCTGTAATAAATCACCTCGAATTCTTCTCTTTTCTTGGCACTGCATGCCGGTTTTTAGTCTATCCTCATACCTGCAGTTCTGAAATTCCATTATCATTTTTGTCACTCGTCTTTGTATCTTTTCTAGCATGTTTATATCACCCCTACAATAAGGACGCCACAACTGCACACAGTACTCCAATCTAAGTCTAACTGATTTATACAATTTGGCTATCACTTTCTTGCTTTTATGTGTTATATTTCTTTTCATCGTATCTAACATTGCATTTACATTTTTCACTGCTACCTGGACTTGCTCACTCAATCCCCTGTATGGTCTATTATATCCCATTTCCTTTTTTATCATTATAATATTGTTTTCTCCCATTCTATAATTGTTTATTATTGGATCTACCCAAGTGGATGACTGTGCATGTATCTACAATAAACTCCAATTGTCAGCTCTCAGACCATTCCAAGATATCTAAATCCGACCTAAATATATACACTTTTGCTTAAGATGAAATACCAAATTATCAAGCATGATTTTTTTACAAAGCGAGTTAAATTGCTGGGTATTTTGTTTTGTCATTATTAGTTTTTGTCTTTCCATTCGGGGACATACGCCATTGAGAACCCTCATATAGTAAGTTCGATTTTGACCTGCCCTTTCTGTGTCTCAACATGTGAGGTCCAGGAAATGAAGTTCATTTTCAGTTTTGTTTCTCCAGGTATTTCTTTGTTCTCCCCTCCCCTGTGTATTCCTTGTTAAGGCCTACCTGATTGCGCTTCCCATAGCGTATGTGTCCTGCTTTTGATTTGGTATTGGCTCCTTTCCCATAGGTCTTCACTCCTTCATATCCTGCCATCCTAAACCCATTATTTTCCGTAGACATTTATAGACAAACGACTGGAGGTTTCTCTGTATTGCCTTTGTCGTTCTCCCAGTATCTGCTCCGTACAGTTTATATTAACTTGACATTAGTATTTATTTCTCTGCATTTCATTATATTATTTAGTAACAAGATAGTTATATATTTTTTTTTTCGTTCGCCCTATATCTCTATTCTGTAAGGCGGTTTTTATTTTGCACCTGTCGGCCCAGTGCATCCGACTTCAGCATGCATTTTATGTAAGGGTCAGATTCCTCCTGTATCTTCTCCTGGTTTGCTTCTCCGGGGTAACGGCCGGTGCTGTGATGGCGATCGAACCCAGCACCTTTAGCTTGTGAGCCGTGTCACTTAACCACAAGCCCACGCCGTCCCCTAGTAACACGAATGATGTTCTTACTACTTGTACGTTGAAGGTAAATACCCAGAACTTGTGCAGGAACCGTGTCGTCTAGTTGTTGAGAGCTTTGGGCTTTTGGCTACAGTCGAACAAAACCAGGTTCTTCTTCTTCTTCTTCGTACGCAGTCAGGCAGTAACCATTATTTTTTCGAAAAAAGCGGCGGTCATCCTGAGGCTGTCGCCGCTGCCATAGAGCTTGTCTTGCAGTTCCACTGGTGATGGCCACATCTGCTCTCTCTGATCCTCGTATGTCGGGCAGTTCTGCAGCAGATGTTCAGCGGTAATTTTACCGGGCATTCGTCGGTACCACCTATCTTCAATTTGTTGAATAGGTGGTACCTCAGTCTATTGTGGCCAGTGCGAAGTCTGAAGACAACGACCTGCTCTCTTCGGTTCAACTGGTAATAGGCATCGTTTTTGGAAAACCAGGTTCAAATTCCTTCGTTTTAAACTTGACATTTCGTTTGTTTCTTCCTGTCATGAAGGATTGTCCCAATCGTCCGCTTTGTTAATAAAACATTGATCTCAGAGCAAAAGGAAAGCATGTCCTTTGCAGAACGTGGCTTTTATGTGCAGTACTGTAAGTTGCCATTATTTTCCATACGTGGATAAGTGACCGTACCATGAAATAACCACGCGTTTGCCAAGCTTGAACACGGCGCAACTCACAAAGCGTACTTCAAGTATACTTTTCTTTAGTGATCGCTCAGGCAACTGTGCGCACTAATTTTGCATATTTGATACCAGCTTTTCAGTTCGGCAGTTCAAGTGTCATCTCCGTATTGGTCGGCTCCAATAGTCTAGTGCACTCTTGCCGCAATCTGCCTAGCCAGTCTAACTATTTCTAGTCATCACCTGATAACATCGTCTGCATCCTATCCTCTAGAATGAACTTCAACATAGAGGCATGTCTTGTTCTATGGCCAAAATATCTTTCAAATATTGATTTCGGTAATTAATTCTCTTTTCACCACCGTTTTCAAAACTTACAAAACTAGCATGTTTGATGGTTTTTTTGTTTTGTTTTTCTGCGTGCACGTTTCAGATTACTCTAAGCTAAAGTGAACAGTATGAGATTATCATAACTGCAAAATTATCTGCTATTTTCCTTTGATTTAATTTGACAATTGATAAATTCAACACATGTTAAGGTAATCTAGAAAAATAAATATCAGCAATCGAATTTTAGTGGGCAAACCACATCGAGGTCCCTGCAGATAAGCATACAGACATTAGCGAAGAGCTAAAGGGACACGAAAACATAAATACGGCTCCTGAAGAGCACATGATGGCCAAACTAACAATGCGCGAAATGGAAGAGGCTATGAGAACACTAAAGAAAAGGAAATCTCCCGGAAAAGACGGGATAACAAACGAAATGCTGATGGGGCTGGGCCAAACAGCGAAGAAAAAACTACTATCAGTCCTGAACCAAAGCTGGAAAAAGGGTATTGTAACCCAGGCATGGAAAGATGCAATACTGGTACCAGTACCAAAAACAGGAAAGGACAAAACAGATCCAAATGGATACAGGCCCATAAGCCTACTGAGCTCTGTCGGCAAGCTGATGGAACGGATGATAAACACCAGACTGATGTGGCATCTGGAAGAAAAACGAATACTAATTCCACAGCAAGCCGGCTTTAGACAGCACAGATCCACTGAGGACCAGGTCATCCTCATAGCCCAGGAGATAGAAGATGCCTACCAGGCACAGAAACACACAGTAGCTGTTTGGGTGGATCTGGAAAAGGCATTTGACAAAGTCTGGAAGGGTGGACTTAGAGTCAAGCTAAGAAGAAGTGATGTCTGTGGGAAGATGTACAAGTGGTTCAACCACTACCTCAAACAAAGAACGGCCAGAGTCCAAGTACAAGGGCAGATGAGCAAAAAGGTGACACTCGAGCAGGGAGTACCCCAAGGGGGAGTATTGTCACCCACACTCTTCCTGGTATATATAAACGATATTACAGAGAATATACCAAGAAGAGTCCATAGCTCAATGTTTGCAGACGATCTGGCTATGTGGACCTCTGAAAAGAATCTCACCATAGCAAGAAATCGGATGCAGACGGCCCTAACATCGCTGGAAGAATGGGCGAACTCATGGCTGGTCAAAATAAACGAGGAGAAAACCACGTGCACAATATTCTCGCTCTCATTAAAACCCCAAAGTACCAAATTAAGGCTAAATGGCAAAATCCTGCAGCCAAACGACAACCCAACCTATCTGATCGGCGCATGACATGGAAAAGTCAGATTGAGAGAAACCGAATGAAAGCCAGAGAAAGAATGGCGATCATGAGGAAACTTGCTGGCACAAGCTGGGGAGCAGACGAAGGCATACTAAAGAAACTGTACACTGGAAGAGTGAGACCAGTTCTCGAGTATGGCATTGTGGCATGGACAACCGCAGCGAAGGCGAACTTCGATAAAGTTAACAAACTTCAAAACCAAGCCATGAGAACTATAACAGGTGGCATGAAGTCAACGCCAATTGTAGAACTTGAAAAGATTACAAAACTGCAATCCGTGACCGATAGAAGAGACTGCAGAGCCCAGCTGCAGTCAGAGAAACTCAGAAGACTGACGGACCATCCAATGTACCAGAGACTAAACAATTTGGGAAATGGGAAACTAAAGCGGAGAAACTTTGCAGAAATAGCCAAAGCAAAGATGCACGAAGATCCCATTTACGCACTAACAACACCAAAACCCATCACTACTGTACGAAAACCTACTTGGAGGCAGGATATATTTCCAGAGGTGGTAGAAAATATACCAGGTATTGCAAACAAAAACTGCCAGAGTGAAAAAGAAAGGAGAGACACTACCCTAAGCTTCATAACGAAAAGCTACCCAAGCATGGACTGGACCCATGCATACACCGACGGTTCTGTAACAAACACTACACAGAACGGAGGGGCAGGAGCATTCCTGAACCTACCAAATGGGAGAAAAATAACACTGTCATTCGCTACTGGTAAGTACACAAGCAATTTCAGAGCAGAGGCAGAGGCACTGAGGGCGGCAGTGGAAGAAATGGTAACACACAGTGAAAATGAGAGCCATATAGTCCTGCTGACAGATGCTCTCGAAGTAGTCACAGCGCTAAAAAGCCAGAAAAACACTGAGCTTAATGACTTAAGAGCAGCACTCTGCAAACTGTGCCAGCAGTCCGCACCAAAAAGGGTAGTGGTACAGTGGGTTCCGTCACACTGCAACATCCAAGGCAACGAGGAGGCAGACAGACTGGCAAAAAAAGGTGCAAGGCTACCACAAACAGATACCAGTATGACGTACGAAGAGTCAAAACGGCTTATCAAAGCCAGATACATGACCAAATGGGAAACCGAACATACTGGTTACACCAAAAACGATGCCTATTACCAGTTGAACCGAAGAGAGCAGGTCGTTGTCTTCAGACTTCGCACTGGCCACAACAAACTGAGGTACCACCTATTCAACAAATTGAAGATAGGGTGTACCGACGAATGCCCGTGCGGTACTGGTAAAATGACCACTGAACATCTGCTGCAGAACTGCCCGACATACGAGGATCAGAGAGAGCAGATGTGGCCATTGCCAGTGGAACTGCAAGACAAGCTCTATGGTAGTGGCGAGAGTCTCAGGATGACCGCCGCTTTTTTCGAGAAAATAATGGTTACTGTCTGACTGTGTACGCAGAAGAAGAAGAAGAAGAATTATAGTGGTACTTCTTCTTCTTCTGTGTTCGTTCTCAATCTCCCGCTATCAAGCCCTGAAACAGGGCTTTGCAAGGAGTAGGATGTAGTCCGGAAAACGGAATGCGTTGTGTCGCTAGTTTACAGCCGTAATGGTACTATTAGAAAATATAGATCCGATTGTCTGCGGGTCTACTGGTTGAGGAACACTGGTTGAGAAATCCGGTAGAACGCTTGTTGCGAAACCATGAGGAACACAATTTGAGAAACCATGAGAAACGCTGGTTGAGAATCCACGAGGAACACTTGTGTTGTAGAATACTTTGAGAAAGGTTGTAGAATACTATTTAGGGAACACTGACTGAGAAGCAGTGGTTGAAAAAACTTATTGGTTATTAGTTTACCAAGCACTAATCACTTTGGGAGGCCGGTTGGTTGGTTATACTGATAAGAAAAAGAACAAGCGGAAGAAATCGTATTTTCTATCTTCATTTCATCATTTTATTTTTTTTATTTTCTTAATCAATTTTTCCTAGCATGTCTGAAGATGTGCTTGAGGATGGTAATCTTATGTGGAAAAGAAATCTTTGCCATTATAATCAGCCACCACTAAAAGCTCTGATACCCGTTTGCTGTAATTAAAAGCGATGTTTCACCTCGGAACGAAAGAATGAATGATTGTAAATGCTCAGAAGAATGCTTTCTGTAAAAGCAATGCTTCCCATTCGAGAGAAAAGGTATATGAATTATTAATGTCACTCTAGGCATCTCCATCGTCATTCTCGGGTCTGTGTGGAACATTGCTCTGTGCATCTGGGCAATCGTATACGTACTACGTCACGTTCCGTGCTGATGGCATTACGTACTACGTCACGTTCCGTGCTGACGTAATTACGAACTCCGTTAATCCAGCGGCGGCTCCGAAATTGTCCTCCTGACTTATATCAGGTTCACATTTACATCTAGGTCTACTGAAATATGCAAAGTATACCATGATTTTTTTTTCAATTCGGCACATGAACTGTGTAATTTGGAGCAGAGATTCGATCAATCAGGATATGGATTTTCACAGTGGCAGCAAACGGTTGTGAGACATGGGACATTAAATAAATCAATTTCCCAAATGATCACAGCTTTTGAAATGAAGAGAAATTATATTGAAATCATCATGTTCCGAAAAAAGACATGACATTTTGCAATCGCTAGGTATTGAAAGTTGGATAACTTCGCAACTAGTGATAGAATGATTGAGTACCAGAGAGCCATCATAACCTTAGGCAAGGAATGCATAGAACGGAGCAGCGAGAAACAAGAGCACGCGGTAAATCAACTGATAACTGAGAACACTGAGGAGAGCGACGCTGTCATATACACCGACGGATCAGTCGTGCACAGTCGGACATCAGGCTGGGGTTTCTCGGCTAGAGTGAGAGGAGAGGTCGTTGCTGAGCGCAGTAGGGCATGCATGTCAACAACCTCCAGAATGAGAATGAGACGGAAGCAGTGACCTCAGCACTGAAATGGATATCTGAGACTTCTATAACAAGGGCAGTCTTCGTGACAGACGCACACGCCGTACTTCAGAAGGTACATAAGGGATGGCTTAGGTATGAGTGGATAGCTGCTGTTGAGGCCTAAAACCTCCAGGAGTTGACATGGATCTACTGTCCTGCTCATGGTTCAGGGCAATGAAAGAGCTGACATCTTGGCTTCACAAGTTCCCATCATGGGCACATTAATGATGGATAGAAGAGACATTTTGAAATCAATCCATTCCCGCCTGCTGGATGAGGTCACATCAATAGATGAAGCAGCAATCCGCAGACTGCTGAGTTTGGACATTAA
This sequence comes from Ariolimax columbianus, assembly GCA_036924085.1. Lineage (NCBI taxonomy): Eukaryota > Metazoa > Mollusca > Gastropoda > Stylommatophora > Arionidae > Ariolimax > Ariolimax columbianus. The sequence continues at coordinate 31,705,128 of JAVGWX010000015.1, forward strand.
ACGCGGTTTGAGCGGAGTGGGGCGCATCAGATGACGGCGCAGGGGAGTGTACAACCAGCGAGCTACATGGGCCATCAGCATCCATACCTTACGCCATTTGATGAGGGAGACTGAGCACATATGGGTATGCCTGGACTGCAGTGACGTCGATTCTAAGAAACAGAAACAGAAGCAACAAAAGAGTAGAATTGTTTCATGTAAAGAGACGTATCCCTTGTTGTTCGCTGTAGTCCTTGTGTATGACACGTACAAAAATTGCACCATTGTCTTACAGAGAGCATGTCGTAAAAGACGGTTACTGTGTGACATTGTATAACACGGGCCCTGGATAGATGGTTTGTTTATAGTAGCATAGATGGTGTCTAACAGGTTGGGGCTCTTTATTATTTTGCTCTAGTGTTTGGGTATATTAAGATGGACTTCGGTTAGTCATCCTCTGCGACCCTTGTCCCAACGTAGCGGGGTAATAAGCTGCTCGAGGTTAGTCCGCTAAGCAAGAAATTCACCTGCCGGTTACATTCAGCTCATAGCAGAGCTGTGACCTACGCATGAAGAACTGGTCGACGAAGACTAAGAAGAGACATAACGGTCCGGAGAGGGCATGGTTCCTGGAAGGAGGAAAGATGTCATCAGGACATTACGAACTGGCTGGGGATGTCTTTACATCGAAAAGCACATCCAATTTCAGCAAGCTTTTTTTTTTTGTATCAGGTTTGCCTCCACTCTTCTCTCCCCATCCCTTGGCCCGGCTGCACTAGTTTCCAGGGAATCCACGCGGAGATGGAATACGGTCTTGGTCGGCTATTGTTCGCTGACGGGGACGCAAGCATCCAGTGAGTCGCAGTTAGCTCATGAACAGCTCAGTCCTGACCCAGGATTGTAAAACCAAGATGACAACCTATAGACAACACGCTCTCCAATTTGGAGATAAAAATTAATGGCGACTCTATCATATTTTGACTATTAATAAGTAAGACACATGAGGTGTATATTAGGGGATTGGGTGGCAAGAGAGAGTGTCACAGTTTTACACAGAGCATGCACTCGATGTTGAGCCAACGACGTCTACGGTGGTTGGGACATGTTTATCACACAGAAGACGGAAGGCTACCAAAGGAAATCTTTTATGGACAGCTAGCCATTGGGGTTAGCAGAATCGGCCGTCCCACGTTGCGATTCAAGAACATTTGCAAGAGGAACATGAAGTCATGCGACATCCCAATCGAAGAAATTTCTCAGGATCGAGCTATCTGGAGACAGTCAGCTTAAAGAGGCATAGTGCCTGCGGACGCTCGTAGAGGTCTTCCGGCCGCTGGAAGAGATCGAGAAACAGCCAGGCAATCCAGCCTCCTTAGTATGGTTGTACGATCTGGGGCATGCACTGTCACTCGCGGATTTGTCTGTACAGCCATATCAGACAGTGTTGAAATACCGGAGACAGAACGAACAACACCACGCGAGTGGTCTATAGAGACTGGGACGTCTATGATGATAATGAATTTTCTTTTTTGTGTTCGCCTTGTTTCTCTAACCCTCAAGGCGGTGCGTTGCACTGTTTTTTTTTGCTCCTGTTGGCCCAATGCATCCAGCATGCATTTCATGTAAGGGCCTGCTTCGCTGGGATAAAGGTCAGTTCTGTGATGGAAATCGAACCCAGCACCTTCTGGTTGTGTGCCGTGTCACTTAACCCCTAGCCCACGCCGTCACCACAATGATGATGAATAAGTAAGATCAAGCATAAGGTTGAAACCCACAACAATAGAACGTGAATGTTTTAACAAGGTGTAAAGGTGTCAGTTGAAAAAAAATGTTATGATAATTATATGCATATACATCTGATGAAAATACAACAAATGCAGTGTTAGGGCCTATCCGCCATCTCGAGTAACAATGCAAATGGTAATCATATATATAATATCCTGCCGCAGACGGATTTGTCGGACCGAAAGGCGCAAATATCGCAGTCAAGCTGTAAACTAGCGACACACCGCATTCTGTTCTTCTGACTACATTCTGCTACTGAGCTACTTACAAAAGCCTGTTCAGAAATTAGAGAAGTGGGAGATTGAGAACAAACGCAGAAGAAAAAGAAAAAAAAAATATATATATATAATTATGTAAGATAAGAGCAGCGAAGATGGTGTCTAACAGGCAGTGGGTCTAATCTTGCCGTCGTGTGTTGGCCTTTTTTTAGTGCTGCCAGGACAATGATTTGTCAGGAATACACACTAGTCGACGATTTCACAAGGAAACGTGCTGTGGTTTTCCATTTGGATCAGTTAGTTCGTTCATTTTGTTTGTGTTTTATTTCCCTTTGATTATCCTGGCTTGGTTATCCGGCTATTTGAAATAGTATTTAGGTTACCATGCGTCTTATTTCCATGGTCCAGTGCACACAACTGAACTTCGGGAGATTGGCACTCTTAGTTCTGTTTGCTGACATTACCGATGTGGATGGGATATGTACACACGTGCCAACAATTTATAAATACATAGAGATTGCGTCCTTGTCGGTTAACAATATTCCCACGAAACATCGCTTACACGCTGTGTGATACTCCTACAACCCCTTGAGGATAATGGGAAAGACTTGCAGCGGTAAACGACCCATAGCTGACTGCTAGCGTCAGGGCCAGCGAACCAGAGCTGACAACACCCTTCTGCACCTCCACTGGGTGATCCTGGATAACAGGTTGCAGCAGGGCACACTGGCTAAGGAGAATGGATCGAAGAGGAAATGCTAACGCGCCTGCTAAAGTCGGATGTGTTGGACCGAAAGGTGCAAATACTGCAAACTACTGTAAACTACGATATAACGCATTCCTCTGGACAACATCCTCTTACTTCCTAATCTTTCTTTTTATTTTTTATTTTTTTTTGCGTTCGCCTTATTTCTCTATTCCCGAAGGTGGTGTGCGTTACACTGCGGTTTTTATTTTGCGCCTGTGTGCTCAGAGCATCCGACTTCCGCATGTATTTTATGTAAGGGTCTGCTTCCTCCTGCATTTTCTAAGGGTTTGCTTCCCCGGGGTAACGGCCAGGGAAGTATTGGGGATCAAACTCAGCACCTTCTAGTTGTGAGCCGCGTCACTTAACCACTAGCCCACGCCGTCCCCCGCCCCCTTGGGTTTGGCTACGGGGGATTGAGAACGGATGAAGAAGAAAAGGAAACTGGTTGTTTACATATTCTACAGAGTCTTCTAAACCAGTATAATGACGTTAAGTTATGTAGAATGTTCATTACTGAACGACACTCTCCTCATAGTCTGTCCGTATAAATCTCTGTTCGTATAAATCTCTGTCCGTATAAATCTCAAGCGGTCAGCTGCTCAACCTCCTTCATCCAAATGCAGCCTTTTATTGTCGGCGTGTATCCATCGTTGTCTTTTTCAGCCTCGTCTTCCATGAACCATTTGGACTTTTTTTTTCTCCCTGTCCGTTATGTTTCATGTGTTCGACATTTTTCAATTTTCGAAACATTTAGGTCTTCCAGCTTGGATTTTGTACATCTGTGCTCTAAAGTTAGGTTCCCATCGATGATGGCGACACCATCAGATAGTTTGTGTCTTGATGATGTGACGCGCTGAATTTAGAATATAGTCTTCTTGGCTCTCAGTCTCCCGTTACAAAGCCATGACAACGACTATGCAAGTAGCAGGATTTTCTCCAGAAAACTGAATTCATTGTGTCGTAGCTTACAGATAGACTGCGATATTTGCATGTTTCGGTCCAACACTTCCGACTTCAGCAAGCATTTTTGAGGGTTAGTTTTCTCTCTTCGATCACCTTAGCCAGTCTGCTCTGCTGCAGCCTTTTATCCAGGATCATCGATGGAGGTTTAGAAGGGTCTTGGCTGCGCTGGTTCGCTAGCCCTGACTCTAGCAGTTAGCTATGGGTCGCTGACCGCTGCAGCCCATACACTGCTCAGCATCTTGACCCCTAGAATATAGTGAGGAAGAAGCTGCTCTGGACATCACACTCATTTGTTCCGAGCAAGCTTGGGCCAGTGGCTAGACAAGTCAATGTACGGTGGTAGTTGAGGGTGCAGGCAGGCCTTATCTATATATATAGGCAGCGTGGCTTATCTTGGGACGACAGTTTCACAAATTCCACTTCAGCAGGTGCCAATCTCGCCAAGTCCAGTGTGGCATACACGTGGTTTTTTTAAAATACGATCGCTTCTCCGCTAACGGAAAGTAATGGCAACCTGCCGTACTGCACACCTGCCAAAATGTATGTAACAGCGAGACAGGTTGGAGGTTGCAAGAAGCGACGCTCTGCGAAGGACATGTTACTTACCTCAATCAATGTGTAAACAATACCTCCTCTTTCGGTGATTAGCTTTTATCGTTATCTTGCATTATCGCTCTCTCTCCTCTCTCTCTCTCTCTCTCTCTCTCTCTCTCTCTCTCCCTCGTGTGTGTATGTGTGTAAAAGTCTCTCATTCTCACCATCTCTCTTTCACCTCACGTTACTTCTCCTTTCCCCCCCCCCCCCCCCCCCCCCCCAAAAAAAAAAACAACAATAAATTTAAATGTATTCTACGATCACAAAAACCATATAATCCACATTACTTTGGGTCGGTCTTTCCTGGATATCGTGTCGATTTTGTCAAGGCCGGACGACATTTATTTGGGTAAGATTTGGTTATTTTTGTACACAATAATAAAAAGCGGAGAATCTTTCTGCAGGTCGTTAACATGCCAAAGTGCGTTCATGTTTTGTATGTGTCCTGCCTTAATGGCTTTAGTTCGATCTTACAATGGGCTATTAGTGCAGGCAGACGTGGAATTAATGTATCATGTTTATTTTAGCATGCTCTGTGTGTGTTTGTGCAATTGAAGAAATGTGTGTTTGTTTGTTAGTTTTATAACATTGAAAAATGTTTTTATTCTGCAGTACATTTCACTTTATAGTTTCATTTAATAGTCGTAAGCCTGCAATAATTCCTTGTCAGATTGTATAGCAATAATGCGAATAAACATTACAGTAAGATAATCGATATGCATAAATACGAACCTGCGCAATCTACAAACAAATAAATCTATTACTTATTAGTATGGAAATAAATAGTCTATTTCTTCCATTTGGTTCGTTCTCAAACTCACGCTACCAAGCCTTTGCAAATAGCAAGATGTAGTCCGGAGAATGGAATACATTTGTGTTGTAGTTTACAGCTTGATTGCGATATTTGCACCTTTCTGAACTATACATCCGACTTCAGCATGGTTTCTTTTAAATACTGGGTTAGGATAGACTTGCGCGATGCAATCTTGTCTACCTAAACCCAGATTTAAGACGGTGTCGCGCGGGTTGGGAGGCCTTCCCGTCGATAACGCCTGTGCCTCGACCAGAGCCTGCGTATCACTCTCTTTAACTCCACAGTACTACCTACTATGTGCTAAGCGACAGAAACTTGGTCACTCGCTTAGGAGATATCAAGTTCAAGTCTTTCTCGGGAGATGCATGGTCGGCCTCACGTTTCATAGTCAGGTCCCCACACAAGGTCTACACAATGTCAGTTATTCCTGGTAGAAGATGCGGTTATTTATGCAGACAAGACTCCGCTGATTGGGCCAACCACTTCTGAGAAGAACGTACGATCGACGGAGCACAGCGGCGACAGCAATATGGTACCCCTAAGATTGTATGTCGGAAGCTGGTACGACAAACTGCAATAACGGTGCCTCAACGACCTTCTAGGTTATGGGATTGATGATGATGATGATGAACTCTTATGCAAAGCTAAAAATAATTTAACCCTAAACATGACCCGTGTCTTATTGTTACTACCCTGCTCATGATTACTATGTATTTTTACTCGTCTGTTTCTAGTTAAACAAGTTGTTCTATGTGCCTATCTTACTGACTTTTTTATTTTCCATCAGGTCAGACGAGCATGTACGAGGAAGATTTACTAAGTCAAAGAGCACGTGCATTTCCCCTATCACATGGGTTGATGCCAACCCCACAGTTTTCTCCCTTTGCTTTCTCGATGCACCATGACCCGATGTCCCTAGCCGGTAAGTTTGATTGTTAGGTTTGTTAGTTTGTTTCTATGTTTGCGAACAAGACAAAATTAATGACCAACTGGACGATGGCTTTGTCGGTGGGGTAGAAGGTAACGGCAAGGAACTAATGGTCGATAGTTTTAAATATATTTGTTCGATTGTCAGTGATGAAGGATCAAAATGCGAGGTGCTGACCATAATAGCACAAGTAATAGCTGCTCTTGGACGGCTTAAAATATGGCAAGATGAATGGTTAGCCAAATTCACGAAGATCAGATTAATGCGCACATTGGTCCTGTCAATATTCCTCTATGCTCGTGAGACATGGACAATTACAGCTGATCTGTAGCGGACTTTTGTTGTAGCCATACACTGCCTGTATTCTGCGATGAATTTCAACTGGTCGACATATTTCAACTGTAGAAACCGAATCACCGCTTGCTGATCAACTATGAACTGATTCCGCACCTGCCATGTTTTCAACGGTCTGCAGAGTCGGAGGATAATGACATTTTGCAAATTTGACGGTTGGTATGTGTTGTTTACACCAGACATTACGTCATCATGCGGATCGTACGTATGTTCGCTCACTTGTTGCAGTTTGGTCCGGTTTCATTTGAACACGCCTTGTAAATACATATATATATAATATTATATTATTAACGTACATACATTACTTATAGAAGTTACAATTGTATGGAGCAAAAATTACTATTGCATAGTGAAACACTAGCATTGAATCGTGAAAAACTACAATAAATTGGTGAAACATTAAAATTAGATCGTGGAAGATTATAATTACATAGTGAAACATTAAAATTACATAGTAATAAAACTGCAATTACACAGTAAAACTTTAAAATAACATCGTGCAAAATTACAATTGCATGATTTAAAATTAAAATTGTGATCGTATTCAATTAAAATTACATCGTGCAAACATAGATGACTAACTGCAAAATTACAATTACATGAAATTTAATTAAATAAAAAAAAAAATTTTAATGTTAGTTCAGCATTGTTGTTATTTGTTGCCCCTGATGAAGGCCTATTGGTCGTAACGTTTCCATATGTCCTCAGTGAGTCAGGGACAGCAGTTTGGAGGGTACCACCATCTGGGCACACCTGATCACAAACGGGTTCTGACAGGGACACAGTCGGACGCTGCAGATAAGAACATCAAGGTAGTGCTAGAGAACAGGGATCTGTGGGGAAAGTTCCACTCTCTTGGCACGGAGATGATTATTACTAAAACTGGCAGGTGAGTTTTCAGTGAACATATCCCTTGGCTTTATGTTTGTACTTTCCCCCTCCATACGAGTGGTATCCGTCTTAGAAAAGATGTCAACTTAAAATTCAAGCATGTCGTGAAAGGTGACTGACGAAGATTGTGGATGTGGCTAGTTTCTTCTTCGATCAACTGATGCTATGTTTCTAGTCCGGTGGGGTTCAGGAAGGACTACGTTTTAGGTCTATCACCGGTCCCAACACTTAGTGTCTTTTTTAGGACGCACAAATGACTAACCTACTCATTGTTGGCTTTTGCAAATAGCACTAAGGACGATTATTCTTTCTCGAATGTTTATATATGAATAAAGCCTGAAGATAAAGCCTGTAAATCATGGACGATTACCAAAACTTCTAGACAAAAAATCTAATCCTTCGAGTCAAAATGTTACAGAAAGATCATCAGAATACCTTGGACAGAGAAAAAGACAAATGTAGACATTCAGTAAGAGTTGAGCATAGAGGAGAACTGGTTTATCTAAAATTCCAGTTTGGCTAGAAAATGCAAATACTTTGGTCACATCAAGAGACACAACGGTTTTGAGAGAACGGTAATGGACGGTATGGGGCCAGGCATAAGGAGTAGACTCAGAAGACGATGGCACCAAGCTATCCAGGAATGCCTTCAATTTGTTGAATAGGTGGTACCTCAGTCTATTGTGGCCAGTGCGAAGTCTGAATACCACGATCTGCTCTCTTCTGTTCAACTGGTAATAGGCATCGTTTTTTGTGTAGCCAGTATGTTCTGTTTCCCATTTGGTCATGTATCTAGCTCTAATAAGCCTTTTTGACTCTTCGTATGTCACACTAGTATCTGGTTGTGGTAGTTTTGCACCTTCTTTTGCCAGTCTGTCTGCCTCCTCGTTCCCTTGGATGTTACAGTGGGGTGGAACCCACTGTACCACTACTCTTTTTGGTGCGGACTGCTGGCATAGTTGACAGAGTACTGCTCTTAAATCATTAAGTTCAGTATTTCTCTGGCTTTTTAGTGCTGTGACTACGGCCAGGGCATCTGTGAACAGGACTATATGCTTTCATTTCTTTTGCCTGTCACCATTTCTTCTACTGCAGCCCTCAGTGCCTCTGCCTCCGCTCTGAAATTGCTTGAGTATTTTCCAGTCGCCACAGACAGTGTTATTTTTCTACCATTTGGTAGGCTCAGGAATACCCCTACCCCTGCCCCTCCGTTCTGTGTTGTGTTTGTTACATCACCGTCGGTGTATGCATGGGTCCAGTACATGCTTTTGTAGTTTTTCGTTATGTACCTCAGGGTTATGTCTTTTATCTCTTTTTCAGTCTAGTTGTTCTTGTTTCCAATATCTGGTATATTTTCTAACACCTCTGGAAAAATATGCTGCCTCCAGGTAGGTTTGCTTACAGTTGGGATGGGCGTTGGTGTTGTTAATGCGTTCATAAGGTCTTTGCTCATCTTTGCTTTGGCTATTTCTCCGCTTTAGTTTCCCATTTCCAAAATTATTTAGTCTCTTATGCATTGGATGGTCTGTCAGTCTTCTGAGTTTCTCCGCTTGCTGCTGGGCTTTGCAGTCTCTTCTGTCGGTCATGGATTGCAGATTTGTAACCTTTTCAAGTTCTACAATTGGCGTTGACTTCATGACTCCTGTTTTAACTCTCATGGCTTGGTTTTGGAGTTTGCTAATTTTGTCAAAGTTCGCCTTTGCAGCTGTTGTCCATGCAGCAAAGCCATACTCGAGAACTGGTTTCACTCTTCCAGTGTATAGTTTCTTTAGTAGACTTTCGTCTGCTCCCCAGCTTGTGCCAGCAAGTTTCCTCATGATTGCCATTCTTTTTCTGGCTCTCATTCGGTTTCTCTCGATCTGACTTTTCTATGTCATGCGCCGATCAAATGTGACTCCAAAGTAGTTTGGATTGTCGTTTGGCTGCAGATATTTTCCGTTAAGACTTATTTTGGTGTTTTGGGGGTTTGTTTGAGAGCGAGAATATCGTACATGTTGTGTTTTCCTCATTTATTTAGATCTGGCAGCATTCATCTTCCATGCGTGAAACATAGTCTTGCCTAAATATGACTTGGCTTGGCTTCGTTTGTCTAAATCTCCCGCTACCAAGCCCTGAAAGCACTTACGTAGCAGAATGTAGTCCAGAGAACGGAATGCGGTGTGCTGTAGTTTACAGTTTGACTGTGATATTTGTACCTTTCGGTCCAACACATCCGACTTCAGCAAGTAGTTTTTTAGTACCGAGTTAGCATTCTCTCTTCGATCCCTTCTCCTTAGCCAGTCTCCCCTGCTGCAGACTGTTATCCAGGATCACCGCGTGGAGGTGTAGAAGGGTCTTAGCAGCTTTGGGTCGCTGGCCCTGACGCTAGCAGTTAGCTATGGGTCGCTGACCACTGCAGCTCATGCGCTGCTCAGCGTCTTGATCCCTTGCCTAAATATAGAGATGCCTGCAAGTAGTCCAGCTGGGCCTCAGGAATAAAACTACTTAATTCTCAAACAATACAACATGTAACTACGTGACAAAGGTGTGTGATAAACACGAATGTATTAGTGTTCTTGCAAACAACGTCACCAAAATATGTTAGCTTACTAGATGTGTTCACAAAGACATCAAATGATAGAAATACAAGGGAGACAATTGTAAAATGAAACAATAGCAGGAATCGCTCATCTGACACGCTCAGGGCCATAAATTACACCGCGCGATGGGTATTCAGACTTTGGGCCACCATTTACTGATAAAATCTGATAGGAATTGTGGATGTAACTATCAAGAGGGGTATGTTAGGCATGAAAAAAGGTGTTACAGGTCAATGGCAGACGGCCAAAAAGATGATAGATAGGACTTGAGTTAGTCGGTTGCATTCTACCAGAATTTGGGGAGGAGGGGGGGGGGGGGGAGGCTATTCCTGAACTTGCTAATTATCTTCTTCTTCTTTAGCGTTCGTTTTCCTGAAAAGGATGTTTGTTACGTGTCGTAGTTTACAGCGAGGCTGTGATTTCTGCCCTTTGCGATCCCACGCATCCGATTTCAGCAAGGCATTTTTTATAACCAGCATTGACGCAAAGGTGCAGCAGTGAAGGCGCTGACAGCTGACTGCACATTTATCTACATTAAACTCCATTTGCCAGCTCACAGACCCTTCTTGAATTGTATCTAAATCTGACACTTCTGCATTAGATGAGACACTACTGCGTGGTTTTGTGTCATCAGCAAATTTTGAAATCATTGATCCCATATCAATGTTCAAATATCAAGAACAATATTGGTACCAAAATCGAGCTCTGTGGCACTCTGCTTTTCACTTCACACCGCTCAGAGTACTCCTTATTTATGCCCACCCTCTGCCTTTTTCTCGCTAACCAATTTCCAATCCATTTGGCACCTTCCCCACCTATTTCATGTGATTTTAACTTTCGAGATACTCTGTCAACGGCCTTTGCAAAAGCTAGATAAATAACATCCATTGGCTTTCCTTTATCTATCATTTTAGTAACCTCCTCCGTGAATTCTAATAAATTTGTTACGCGCAATCTCCCTCTAGTAAACCCATGCTGACTATTTCTGATTAGATTAAACTTGTCTAAATGCATTACAATGTTTCCTTTGATTATTGACTCTAACAATTTACAGACTTTGCTCGTTAAACTCACTGGTCTATAATTTGTTGGATCTGATTGTTTGCGCTTTGTTAATAAAAGAATCACTAGTGCACCTTTCCAATCCCGTTGAACAATCCCTATTGAGACTGATAGAGAACATACTATAGCCAATGGTTTTGCTAGTTGGTTTCTAATTTCAAACATCAACTTTGGATGAATACCATCTTGACCTGAACATTTATCCACTTTCAATCCTCCAATTTTTTTTTCAAAACCAGGCGGCTTAAGTTTAGTCTGGTCTAGGAAATAGGGATCGCAGTACGAAAGTACTGTAGGTACTCTATCAAATGCCCTTTATTAATCTAGGTAAAAACATTCACAGAAAAATTGAGATCAGGTCTCAAAAAGCAAATGCAATTACATACCAGCTGTTACCATTAATGAAACACCCTAACAAAAACGTGTCCACAAAAAATAATGTTGATCAACAGTATGTTTATGCCAACTCCGTTACCAGAGCTAAACGTGGACTTTTTAACAACGAGAAAGATCACAACATGTGAGATGAGGTGCCTCCGTAGCTAGGAGAGACATAATGTGGAATGCAGAGGTGAAAAGAATAATTGAATCAAGACCCTGCATCTTGACCAACTACCCCTATGCACCTATAACGCACGCCGTTCGGGTTTTTGTAAGCGCAGCAGACCGAGAACTAGATGGATAGGAGATGTTGGGGATATTCTAAATCGTCATGTGATGATGACTACTTTAGCGACGCGTCTGACCCTGGACAGAAAACTGCGGCTCCCCACATGGCACAAGTGGTCAGGACAAGACACATCAGTTTTGCCGAGTGAATAAGTTTTAACAAGAAAAGTTTTACTAGGTGTTAAAAAATACAGGTACAACATAACGTAAAAGAGTTCAGGCCTCTCAAATCTAATCCTAGGCCGGCTGCCACTGTTTCTAGACTGTAACCACGCCCTCATATAACCAAGGTACTCCAACTGTGAATGAAAGTGCATACCGCCCCAAAACATAAATTACATTAAAAACTCAACTGCAAATCCTGGTGATATAATATTCTTCTGACGGAAATAAAAACGCAAGTTATGTAGAGACAATAGAAGAGATATAGAATGTAGAGACAATAGAAGAGATATAGAATGTAGAGACAATAGAAGAGATATAGAATGTAGTCAGTAGAAATGATGGCTTGTATCTGTGCATCATCTCTACGGGCTGGTGCGATTGCGGTCGTGTGGCCGTCAATGTTGCGTTTTCATCTGAAATATCCCGAGTTCGATTCCACAACGTTCATGCAATTTCTGTTCATACTTTCCGACTATTAAACATTGAAAATTCAAACCGCTTGTGGTTCATATCCCACATTTGACGAAACAATGCGGTTTTATTTAGCACCCACAGACACATGCACACACTTGACAAGTGTATCGGTCTGGATTGAAACTGAAGGTGTATTAATAGACAAATCTGATACCTAGCTCACAGACTTTATCGCGTAACAGCTCGGGGCATACAAACCACTTTTACAATGCCATTTACAAATGTTAACATATTTTGTTGGACGAATCAGGTGTTTTTTACTATTCCCTTAACTTTGTTTCTCTGTATTTTGTTTTGTTGCCTGTGCATTGCCATGGGGATTCCGTCGCTAAGCTGTCTGCCTTGTGATCAGCTGGTGTGGGTTTGACTCCTGACTTCGCCGTTTTTTTTCCCACGGGTGCTTGATGCGGAGTCCCCTGCATATCGTAGTTGCCACTGGGGTCGGGCGGCTCAAGACAAGAGACTGAGGATAAAAAGTAGCACAGTTAATCCTTACTAAAAATAGCGATACCAAAATATATTATGCCATCATCATTCGCGATTGACGGCGGTCTTTGCCTTGCATGGCCAATCTTAGAATCTATCGTGGGTTTCAGTTTTCTTTTGTTCTGGTACGTTAGCGGACCATTACTTAAAGGATGTTATAGGTTCTTCACATCTTCGTTCTGCTTATTTATCTTAGAATCAAACTATTGTCCAACAGAGAACATGTAGAATGCCATTGGTGTAGTCTAACCTATCGCAAATACATGGATTTGCACATTCTTTCTGTTCTTATGTGTAGACTTTTTTAGGTACGAAATAGTCTTCTGGGTTTGAAGAAAATCTGTACAAATAATACACCATATGAGACACAGGAATACAGGTCCTAGTGAGCTTTCCCAAGTCATGATTAGCTTTCCCAAGTCATTAAGTTTCGATTGACACACAGGAATACAGGTCCTAGTGAGCTTTCCCAAGTCATGATTAGCTTTCCCAAGTCATTAAGTTTCGATTGAGACACAGGAATACAGGTCCTAGTGAGCTTTCCCAAGTCATGATTAGCTTTTTCAAGTCATTAGGTTTCCCAAGTCTTGATTAGTTTTACAAGGCCCTGATTATTTTTTACAAGCCGTGATTAGTTTTGTTTTTTTAAATGATTAGTTTTCTCAAATCCTGTTTAGTTTTCCCAACCATGTTAAGTTTTCCCAAGTTATATTTAGTTTTCTCAAGCCATGTTTAGTTTTCTCAAGCCATGTTTAGTTTTCTCAAGTCATGTTTAGTTTTCCCAACCATGTTAAGTTTTCCCAAGTTATATTTAGTTTTCTCAAGCCATGTTTAGTTTTCTCAAGCCATGTTTAGTTTTCTCAAGTCATGTTTAGTTTTCTCAAGTCATGTTTAGTTTTCCCAAACCATGTTTAGTTTTCCCAAACCATGTTTAGTTGTCCCAAGTCATATTTAGTTTTTTCAAGTCATGTTTAGTTTTTTCAAGTCATGTTTAGTTTTCTCAAGTCATGTTTAGTTTTCTCAAGACATGTTTAGTTTTCTCAAGTCATGTTTAGTTTTCCCAAACCATGTTTAGTTTTCCCAAACCATGTTTAGTTGTCCCAAGTCATTAGTTTTGCTAAGGATTGGAAGAGTCCCTTTCTTATGAAAATGATTTTGTTCTGTCTTGACAAGAAAATGTATTGTCTAGATCGGTCCCATAACAGAAAACCTGTTCTACCCAGGTGTAAATTGGTACCTGAATCTTTAACTGTCCGAGAAAACAAAGCAGCTACGTAAAAGCATATATTTCTTTAAAATCTGTACCAATTATATTTTAAGTGTAGCCGTTTGATCCAGCTCCGTACGAAACCGTTGATCATCATATCCCTAAGTAACCTCTCACACCAGACACAATATCGCCAATATGTGTTTGCGGGCAGGCAGTACAGACATCCGAACATATCCTGCAAGACTGTTATATGCTTAGACAATTGTGTAATGCTCGCTGACCGACGGAGACAAACCTTCACACAAAGCTGTTTAGAAGCCTTGAAGAACTCTCCAGTATGGCCACCTTTATCCAGAAAACTGGACTTTCCATGCAGACGTAACAAGAAAAAGCACGGCGAACGAGGAGATGATTTCTTTGAGTGATCGCCGCTCAACGATGTTAGAAAAATGTGTATTCCTCGTAAGACAGATACATGGAACGCATGACACTAAAAATCTAAAAAAAAACACATACAAAGTATTGGTCCACCGATCTCGTCAATATTTCTCTTGTTCCTGCAGTCAGGTCTCTATTAGCGTCGGCAGCCATTATACCTCTTCAAATTAACTGTCTCCAAACAGCCCGATCCTGAGCAATCGTTTCCCATATTTCAGATACGATGTCGCTTGACTTCATGTGCGGCTTGCATACATCCTTGAATAGCAGTGTTGGACTGCCGATTCTTCTAGCTCCATGTGAGGTTTTCCTTTGGCAGCCTCTTAACTTCCATGTGGAAACATGCCTCAACCATTGAATGTTGGCTCTTCGCCACAATCTTTCTTTTTTCTCTGCAACCAGAAGGCCTTTGTGAGCGTCGGCAGCTGCAATACAACTTCCAACTGTCTCCAAACAGCTCGATACTAAGCAATCGTTTCCCAGGGATCAAGATGCTGAGCAGCGCATGAGCTGCAGTATTCAGCGACCCATAGCTGACTGCTAGCGTCAGGGCCAAGCGAACCATAGCTGCCAAGACCCTTCTACACCTCCACGCGGTGATCCTGGATAACAGGCTGCAGCAGGGTAGACTGGCTAAGGAGAAGGGATCGAAGATGGAATGCTAACCCGGTATTCAGAAAATGCTTGCTGAAGTCGGATGTGTTGGACCGAAAGGTGCAAATATCTCAGTCAAGCTGTAAACTACGACACAACGCATTCCGTTCTCTGGACTACATTCCGCTACTTAAGCCTTTTCAAGGTTTGATAGTGGGAGATTGAGAACGAACGAAGAAGAAAAAGAAGAATTTCCCAGCATTACGATGGAATGTCGCATGACTTCATGCCCCACTTGGAATCGCAGTGTTCGACGGCCTATTCGCTTCAATGACCGCCCATAGAAGATATTCTTGCCATTATGGATACCATGCCCCTCCATCGAATGCTGGCTCAACAGCGAGTACATGATGGCAGTGTTTGCTCCACTACATGTACAATCCCATTATGTGGCACTCTTACCACACAATCCTCAGTATACGCCTTAGGCACCTCAAGTAAAAGGTGTCGAGTCGCGTCTGAGAAATAAAGGCTTCTTGTCCGTGTAGTCGCATTGCACTGTGCAGCAAATAGCATACTTTGGTTTTCAACTTGTGATCAGAACACCGCCATACAAACCACGCGAAAAGTTTCTATTCTAAGAAAGATATTACAATAAAATTGAACAGAAATCTACAATGACAACTTGAAAACGATAAACAGGAAACAGTCCTATTTTGCTAATAAACATAGCAGGCTGAAGTCGTAAAATGTGTGAAGAAGTTATTCACGTCACAACCATTCATGAAAGGATGTTCCCACGCCTGGACAAAAACGAGACATGAAACAAAATAACAACAGAAACAGAACAGCCGAAAGCCGAACTGCAAGCTTTCTATGAGACGATAATCAAAATATACCTCTGGTCGATTGTGTCTGTGATTACTCACGAAAAGTGCTAGAAAAATATGAAAATTGACAGGGACAAATAATTTAGCACATAATTGTAATTAGCGTAACTGTTATAATTTTGTGCAACCCGAATGTCATGGAGTAGCATGTCTAGCACCTACGTGGTTTCATACAAGTATCCACGCCCTGTTCGTGGGAACCCATCTTTTTCGACTCACCTGGCTAGCGTTTGGTCAATGTTTGTAATGTAATGTAGTAGAATTTCATGAGTCGAGAGCGGCTTTTTATTGCTTTAGGGAATTTGTGGAAATCGAAAGAAATTATGTCCGCTACAAAAATATTGATATTCAAATCCGTTGTATCGCATGGTTTTGTGACTTGGGAAACTTCGGAAAGTACAATAGAAAAAGTCTAAGCTACCCTACCATCAATGGATTGAGTAAATAGAATGGTATGATAAAGTCACTAACATGGAACTGCAAGGGGGAGGGAGGGGGGGGGGGGGAGAACGGACAGACGCCCACCCCCCACCCCCCCCCCCCCCCCCTGAGACGTGTTGGTAAAAGATAGGAAACATTACGGAAATTAGCTGATAGCATTTCAAGATAGTCACTGTTTTGGAATTCTCAGGGCAAGAGAAGTAGGACAGACAAACAATCATGGAGTAAGGTAGAAGAGTGACTAAGTAACTAAGGTAGAAGACTCTACACACTCGAGAGCAGGAAAATTGAGACCAATAAATCTAAGACCGGCTGGAGGCGTTTAGATCGGGGGTAGGGAGGGGGCGGGGGAGGTGACTGTAAATGATGACCCATGGCAGGAAGACCTTTGTTGACGGCCTATGCTCCGCAAGTAGATGGAGGGTTTCTTTTTATTTGTCATTCGTTTTCAAAGACTCGCCACCAAGCCCTGTAAAGGGCTCGCAAGTAGCAGGATATAGTCTGGAGAACGAAGTGCGTTGTGTCCTAGTTTACAGCTTAACTGCAGTATTTGCACCTTCGGTCCGACACATCCAACTTCAGAAGACATTTTTGAATACCGGGTTAGCCTTTCCTCTTCGATCCCCTCTATTTAGTCAGTCTGCCTTGTTGCATTATCGTATCTAGTATCCTGTCCTACTTGTGCCTTTCAGCATCAGGTAATGAAGATGTTTCTCGACCGGGCCATGCGTTTTTCGTACACGTGTAGCCTTAATGCGTCTGTAATTGCAGCTGTCAATCTTTTCCATGGTCCTGAGGAATACTATCTGGTGTTTGACGTGTCATGTGGCCGACATGTGTCATCTGATGAAGTCTAGCACTGATGCTGTACCAATTTTCTGGTATTAAATCAGTCAATATCGCCTATGTTAGTCAGGGTCAGGCAAAACTTGCTGGCCAAGACACTCACCTAGGCTTCATAATAGCCCTTCCTTGAGACGGACTGTTTTCATGGCTGCCTGGCTAACGAGGTAAGGGATCGACGTGATCCCCGTAGTAGTGAGTGACACGCAGATAAAAGCCAAGCAGAGCACAATCGCCTGGAATTCTGCGGTCCACCTTCATCGGAACGGGATGTGATGAAAGCTACTGCAACTCAACGTTCTGTTCATGGCGCACAAAAAAGTAACCGACTTATTCTGGGTATTCTCAAACAACAATATTCTCTAATTACATTCACATTAACTTAACTTAACGTCTTTATACTGGTTTAGAAGACCCTGTATACAACCAGTTACATTACAGTAAATTCACATTACAGTAAATTCACATTACAATAAATTCACATTACAGTAAATTCACATTACAGTAAATTCACAATACAGTAAATTCACAATATAGTAAATTCACAATACACTAAATACACATTACAGTAAATACACATTACAGTAAATTCACATTACAGTAAATTCACATTACAGTAAATTCACAATACAGTAAATTCACAATACAGTAAATTCACAATACAGTAAATTCACAATACAGTAAATACACAATACAGTAAATACACATTACAGTAAATACACATTACATGCACAGTATCCTTGTCATCAGTCCGGCATGTATGCCGCCTGCGAGGAAGCCAACAATATGCTGTACACCTCATGCTTCCCTCTGTGGTCAGGATGGTGTTTTCCCTGTTCGGTCTGGGAAGGAAAGCCATATCACTATTAGATGCAATAGATAATCGCTCGTGGAAGTTTTTTAAGTCAGAATCATGAACCCCCGCCAGTGGCAGTGCGTACCTAGGTCTTTTAAACATTAACTCTAAATGTTAATTCAGTTAAATCGTTAGAAATTAAACATCTCAAGATATAAATTTGAAATCTGAGATCAGCATCCACATTAAGTTAAATCTGTATTTGGGATCAAGATGCTGAGCAACGCATGCGCTGCAGGGGTCAGCGACCGATAGCTGACTGCTAGCGTCAGGGCCAGCGAACCAGAGCTGTCAAGACCCTTATACACCTCCACGCGGCGATCCTGGATAATAGGCTGCAGCAGGGCAGACTGGCTAAGGAGTAGGGATTGAAGAGGGAATGCTAGCCCGGTACTAAAAAATGGTTGCTGAAGTCGGATGTGATGGAATGAAAGGTGCAAATATCACAATCAAGCTGTAAACTACGACACAGTGCATTCCGTTCTCTACATTCTGCTACTCAAGCCCTTTCATGGTTTGGTAGTGGGAGATTGAGAACGAACGAAACCAAGCCAAGCCAAATCTGTATTTGGGGTCATTATCACAGGAGCAGACCAGACAAAACGTATTGTGGACCCGTTGATAACCACGGATGGTATATAAAGGGCCATCAACCCCTAGGGATGTGTTTAGCCTAGGACACTCGTTAACAGTGTGACAAGATTCTATTCATAGTCCAGACCGTTGTTGTCTTAATGTGGCGCCGTTGAGTTGTTGTCCTAATGTGGTGCCGTTCAGTTGTTGTCCTAATGTGGAGCCATTCGGTTGTTGTCCTATTGTGGCGCCATTCGGTTGTTGTCCTAATGTGACTACGTTCGGTTGTTGTCCTAATGTGGCGCCGCTCAGTTGTTGTTTCAACATTCAGCGGCCGACTAATTTCTTCCTTGAAGACGCTCCTTATTATCGGTAAATTGAAGCTAGTGACACAGCTCACAACTCGAAGGTGCTGGGTTCGCTCCCCAATCACAGCACTCCGTGAAAGCAAATCCTTAGATAATGCAGGAGGCATGTGACTCTTACATAAAACGCATGCAGATATCGGATGCGTTGGGCCGGTGGGTGGGCGTAAAGTCAAATCATAGTGTGACGCACACCACCTTAAGTAATAAGGCAAACTTGGAGGTTTGAGTGGTCTCGAGGTAAGGCGTGGGCCTCGTGTGCTGGAGGTCGCAGGTTACAATCACGGTGGAGACCGGGATTTTTTTCACGTGAACTTTCTGGTATTTCTCCGGATTTCTGAGTAGTAGGGATCTGACGCCCGTGTGCAGTGTAGCGCACGTTAAAAGTCCCTGTGCAGTTGGAAAACGAAACGAGCAGACATAACGACCCGCTGCCAGGGCAAAATTCAAAATTATATTAACCTATTTTTTACGGCAGCCTCATCGGTGCTACGCAGTTTGTGCATTGAGATTCTCCAAAATTATGGAGAAGAACATAGCACGAAAAACATAGCACAAATAACATAGCACAAATAACATAGCACGTATGGGATAAACTTTGTGCAATGACGTTGATTTTTCGACTCCACTAAACAATACTTGGGTGAGGTGGATACCTTCACATATTTGGGCAACACCATTGATACTTCAGTGTGAAGGCTAGAATTGGGAAGACAAAGACAAAATTCATGTTACTAAATAATATATGGAATTCAAGGAAAATAAAGATAATACCAAGTTAAGATTGTTTAATAGCAATGTCAAGTCAGTACTTTTGTATAGAGCTGAAACCTGCAAATAATATAATTCGTTGTTGTAAGGTTGTCTGAGCATGCCTCTCCATTTTCTCATATCATGTGGTTGATCAGTCCTACAAAAGATTGTTAGGTTGTCTGAGCATGCCTCTCCATTTCCCCATATCATGTGGTTGATCAGTCCTACAAAAGATTGTTAGGTTGTCTGAGCATGCCTCTCCATTTCCCCATATCATGTGGTTGATCAGTCCTACAAAAGATTGTTAGGTTGTCTGAGCATGCCTCTCCATTTCCCCATATCATGTGGTTGATCAGTCCTACAAAAGATTGTTAGGTTGTCTGAGCATGCCTCTCCATTTCCCCATATCATGTGGTTGATCAGTCCTACAAAAGATTGTTAGGTTGTCTGAGCATGCCTCTCCATTTCCCCATATCATGTGGTTGATCAGTCCTACAAAAGATTGTTAGGTTGTCTGAGCATGCCTCTCCATTTCCCCATATCCTTCATTTCAGCATAGGTCTGTTAATGTTTCTGCATGTCAAGGAAGCACATGTGAATCTTGTTAGCCGGCTTATTTATTTTCTTATGGATCTTGCACTTTAGTATCTTCTATAGCAGATTTTCAAATCGCATATTGTGCCCAAGCAACTCAAACCTTTCTGTATTTTTTTGTAAATTTGTTCCTTGTGCTTCTACCTCAGTGAAGACATTTTTATTTATTGATTTATGTCCCTCACTATATGACATTCTACAAGAGCACCACATTTCAAGCGCTTCCAAGATTTGTTCTTTGTTTCAACCCCATGCACTGCAATTAGCTATATGTGAATTGCGATTATTCTTTTCTTCTGTTCTATCCTGATATTCTTTGAGGTTAGCGATTTTTTCGGTGTAGGCCTTTTATGCCAATGCAATTCTTGTCTTAATTTCTGTCTCATTGTGGGCATCTTCTGTGATGGTTTGCACTAGATTTATTAACGTATGTTCTTCGATGATTGATGATTAAATATTTGTTCATGTGTTGCCTGTTACCAAAGTCTTACCGTCTTCAATGTGTTTATTTTCGTGCCAAATTCGTGTTCCTGTGCTGTCAATTGTTTTAAAGTAGATTTTACAACGCTGCAACTGATCCTCCCAATATTTTGTTTATTATCGACCAATATGATGGCATTAACTTTCATACCGTTGACTGTGACACCACCATTACAATTCTGAACAACACCAATATGTACTAAATGACAGACCTAGATGTTCTGGAAGAACTGATACCCATACTTAACTTAACTTAACGTCCTTTTACTGGTTTATAAGACTCCGCAAAGCCTGTTTCTTTTACTTTCACTTGACCTAAAAATAATTATGCACATACAATCTATTCTCGAATGCATTACTTTACCCTTTCTTCGCTTTTTATGTGGCAATGCATTAAAAGCATTGATTACTCGAACGAAATATTTGTTTGGTATCTAATCTGGACCATTCTTTAATTAATTTGTGGCTGTGCCCTTTCGTTCTTTTAGGCGGCTGTATCATGAAAAACCAATTGTGTTATATAATTTATTCTTCCCGTTGATTAAAACATGTATTTATTTATTTTTATTTTGATAGGGTCAAATGGATCAAATATAAACATGTACTAAATCACCACCTTATTCTTCTCTTTCCTACACACTATAGGCCGGGTTTTCTTCCGAATCTCACAATCAGTCCATCTTCTCGGTATCTTTCCAGCATGTTTATATTCATTCTGTTATACGACTCCACATATGAACACAATACTAAAATCAAGGTCTAACTAATGTGTCAGACAGTTTGACTATCACTTCCTTGATCCTGTGTTTAATATTCCTTTTTATCATACCTACTATTGCATTTGCATTTTTCACTGCTACCTGGACTTGCTACTTGACTAGGTCACCCTGATCTCAGTACAACGCATTCTCTAACAGCTTATTCCCGTTGGCAACGTCTGCTGTAACACTATCTATACCTTGACCGTAATAGTGAGTGACACCGGGAGTAGGGTGCACGCGAAGAAGATACAAGAAAAACAGATTAGTCAATATGATTAGAAGAATTGCCAGCACATCTTTGGTGTGTGCAGCGGCTTAACGGGTCCCATAGTGACTACAACTAGGTAGTTGACACGAAAACATAAATACCAGCTACCGAGACGGGGCGATAACAGCAACCTGGGGAATGGAAACAACAGAAGGCGCGCCGGCCTGATCGCATTGGCCGGTCATCCTTTCAATGGATGGCGACAACTTCCGTCAACAAAATCAAGATGTCATCCCGGTCACGTGCTACGCATTCCGCAATGACGTAATGTCAGGACAGCAAGTGACAGTCGAGAATGGACAAATAAGAGTAATACCCCATATAATACTGATATCTAGGTAAGGTCTTTTCATCCGTGTGATATCGGAACTCCAACGAGGCGGCAAAGAATAATAACACTGCAACCGACCAAGCCTAATGTGAGAAACGACCGAAGAAGGTGGAGCATTGGAATGGCTACCCCATCCTGTAGAAGCATTAAGCGATACAAACTTCAAAAGAAATGGACAGGTTTACATTTGACGACTTGACGTGTAGTTGTTGTAGACATGTGCATCCACTAGACATCTATATACCAAACTCTCCCACTAGATATCTATATACCAAACTCTCAAATAAATCCCACATCTATATACCAAACTCTCCCACTGTGACATCTAGATACCAAACTCTCCAACTATGACATCTATATACCAAATTCTCCAACTATGACATCTATATACCAAACTCTCCCACTATGACATCTATATACCAAACTCTCCAACTATGACATCTAAATACCAAACTCTCCCACTATGACATCTAAATACCAAACTCTCCCACTATGATATCCATATACCGAACTCTCACTTCTTAGGTCGAGTATCCTCCACTATGACATCTATATACCAAACTCTCCAACTATGACATATATATACCAAACTCTCCCACTATTACATCTATATACCAAACTCTCCCACTAGACATCTATATACCAAACTCTCCAACTATGACATCTAAATACCAAACTCTCCCACTATGATATCCATATACCGAACTCTCACTTCTTAGGTCGAGTATCCTCCACTATGACATCTATATACCAAACTCTCCAACTATGACATATATATACCAAACTCTCCCACTATGACATCTAGATACCAAACTCTCCCACTATGACATCTATATACCAAACTCTCCCACTATGACATCTAGATACCAAACTCTCCCACTATGACATCTATATACCAAACTCTCCCACTATGACATCTAGATACCAAACTCTCCCACTATGACATCTATATACCAAACTCTCCCACTATGACATCTAGATACCAAACTCTCCCACTATGACATCTAGATACCAAACTCTCCCACTATGACATCTAGATACCAAACTCTCCCACTATGACATCTAGATACCAAACTCTCCCCCTATGACATCTAGATACCAAACTCTCCCACTATGACATCTAGATACCAAACTATCCCACTATGACATCCATTTACCGAACTCTCACTTCTTATGTCGAATATTCTCCACTATGATAGCAAATACCAAATTGATATCACTTTGTAAATATGTACCCAATCTTTTCTCACCGTAACAATATGTACATGGTCAATTATATACCATTTACTCTCACTCTGGCTATACGTAGACAATCCTCTTTCACTACGACATCTGTCATCAAACTCTCCTCCTACTAGAACAATCTATGCGTAATACTCTCATTATGACAAAGTGTGCACAATCTCCATTTCCCTCATCTCCTGGTGTGCAATTATCTCCCTCTTATCCATGAAGGCGATGCACGCTTTCAACCATCCAGTAACTCTAATCGAAAGCGATGTCAAAGGTTATCCCTGAATAATAGACACCCGCGTCTTTATATGGATGTACTCAAGGTCTTCCCGCATCATCTGTATTTTCTGTCTCACCCAATTCTGATGTAGACTTTCTAAACAGCTTTCCCTTTGATGGGCTTCTTCTTCGTACGCTGTCAGACATCAACTTGAATTTGTTCGAAGAAAGCAGCTGTCATCCTGAGGCTGTCGACACTGCCATAGAGCTTGTCTAGTGTTGGCACTGGTGATGACCACATGTGCTTTCTCTGGTCCTCGTATGTCGGGCAATTTTGCACAAACATGTGGGAAAAGTTAATTACTCTGACAAAACTATACGCTTCATTTTACGTATTCTACCTCAAATTGACTGACCTGATCATCTCCAATGTTCCAACTTGTTATGTCTGTATCAAATTTACTAGTTCATTATGTGGGATACCTCCAAGAACGCAGTCTGTTCCTGTGGGGAACAGATCTAGATCTAGCTGAATCCGATCAGACACTTTGTCATTCAAATGGTCCTCAGATCACTTGTCCTTTTCAGAATAATACGCCAGCTAAATCCAACTTGTCCTTTTCAGAAATTGCTGCGGGTCAGGTCTTCTACCCTGGGGGCCACTCTTCTCTCTCTTCTCACCTCACTCTGTTTCATTTGACTCTGTCCTACAGTCACACTCTTGCACAACTTTCACACGCGCCCTCATGGTGAGGCCCTTCCATTGCACTTTGTTTGGGCTAGCTTCTGAGGGCGCACAAACCTAGCATAGGTACATACAGACGCACACATTCATCCAAGCACTGGTTTATGCGTCCTGATATCGCCCGATGGACTACGGTCTGGGGTGGAAAATGGCGCGCCTCCGCCAGTAGAAACTAGTGAGGCAAACATCTAAGCAAAAAAAAAAAAAAATTCCCGCATCATCTATCACGTTCTGTAAGCAGGCATATACGAGTCGCTGAACCCTGTCAGCTCAATCACTATCAGAAACAGATGAGTTGACCATTTTTTTCTTAAAAATTGATTTGTTAGTTCAGTATTGTTGTCCCTGATGAAGGCCTATTGGTCGTAACGTAGGTTTTGTTTGTGTTCTAGTCTCGGTGCGGTATCTGACCATACCCATTTAAAAATTTTGATTAAACTCAACCGTAGTCAACTTTTACAAGTTTTTTTTCCCATTCACTGTGCGCGTATCTTCAGCCCCTACTTGAAAACTTTAATTAAACGATGAATGTACGGAAAATGTAGTGAACTAGTCCTACTTGAATAACACTTTAGAGAATTTATTGGTGGGAGAGATTGATGGTTAGATTTGTAGTAAGATTGGTGAAAAGGATGTGTGGATAGAACGATGGATAAATGGAAAGAGAAATGTATTCTAAGATAGATAGACACATTCTTAATGCTAATGTTTGGACTGTTCGGCTTGCTGTTACGTTGTACAGTATGATTCTCAGCATCCAATCATACCAATACCCATTTGTCGCTCAACTGAAGTCTAAGAATAGCTTCAAGCAAAGGTCAATATGACAGGAATTCTCAATTTAAATCAGATTAAAGGTGAATCCCTGACGTTACGATGAATCATGGCCTACTTTAGATAGACCGTATGACTTACCGGGTCAATTATTAGATTCTTTGGGATCAAGATGCTGAGCAGCGCTTGACGCAGCGGTAAGCGACCCATAGCTGACTATTAGCGTCAGGGCCAGCGAACCAGAGCTGTCAAGACCCTTCTACACCTCAGCGCGGTGACCCTGGATAACAGGCTGCAACACAGCAGACTGGCTAAGGAGAAGGGATCGAAGAGGGAATGCTAACGCGTTATTCAAAAAATGATTTCTGAAGTCGGATGTGTTGGACCGAAATGTGCAAGTATCGCATTCAAATTGTAAACTACGACACAACGCATTCCGTTCTCTGGACAACATACTGCTACTTAGGCCAGTGTCTGAGTTTGGTAGCGGGAGATTGAGGATGAACGAAGCCATTACATCCTTTATAGATTAATCTATAAAAACATTGAAAAACTACATTCATTAACTCACGTAGTGGAAGCCTACTTCTTCACTTTCTGTTTTGTCTTCACATGCATTTTGTCGATATGTGTGGGGTGTTTAAGATGAACGAATACTTTCACCCATTCTCAAAATACCGGTTTCAGAAAACCCTTGAAATAATTATAAGGTTTCAGAAAACTCTTGAAATAATATCAAAGTCTCAGAAAACTCTTTAAATAATGTTAGTCTCAAAAGACCCCTGAAATAATATTAAGGTCTCAGAAAACCCATGAAACAATGTTAAGACCTCCGACAAAGACTTGAAATAACGTTAAGGTCTCCTAGAATCCATGAAATAATGTCACCAAGAACTTTTACATTGAAACTAAAACATCTGCAATTAGGCATGGGCTGTTGAAAAAAATGTATACAAAAAAGTATCTAAATTACATTTTAGTCCCGATATTTCGAAGAACTGATGTAGACCTTTCGCACAAAATGTGAGACCTTTCTGTGAAACTCCAGTTGAGAAAGTCTTAGCTCTTTTCTCTCTTGTGGCAAGACACTTTCGTCTATGGCTCGAAACCGTTTTGTCTGATTCTTTACATTCTCGTCATGTGGCGTTTTTCGACTTTACAAAATATTAATCTTGGACCTTAATCGCTACCAGCATACTTGACGTATATTTCAACCACATCCGATATGCAACACCCGGGTCTACCTCTGTACCTGTTACCACGGATACGGCCCGTTCACTACCGACAGGTTGCACACCTTTAAGGTGCGAACTGTGAAAACTAAAGCTTAGGGTTCGCCTGGAACCAGTGTTTCTCAGCGTGGGCCAGTTGATCCAACCTCGGGGGCCTACACCATATGCTGCATGTACACATTTTTAATGTTGATGCAGAGTGGTTAGCGCACTTGCTCTTAAGCCAATGTGCCGGGATTGCTTCCCGACAGCGACACGCTCCATCTGGTTGGCTTTTCCCACCAAGTGATGCATAAATCACCATTTCAGCTGTCCCGTGTTCACGAAGCCTGCCACCAAGTTTTTGCAGTGGTAGTTTCAAAAGGCATAGGCAGTTGCTAGCTTCATTCACTGCCCTCTTTAGTAGTCCTTTATGATATACTTTGAAGGCTACAGTGATGCTTTTCAACCTTGGTACCACGCAGCTGTAAAAAGTAACCTCACGTTCTGTTAGGAAAGGCAAGACAGCAGAAGTCAGCAAGTCACAACTGACAACAATAACAAAACACACACATACATTTGTTATGTTATGTTATGTTATGTTATGTTATGTTATGTTATGTTATGTTATATTATATTATATTATATTATATTATATTATATTATATTATATATTATATTATATTATATTATATTATATTATATTATATTATATTATATTATATTATATTATATTATATTATATTATATTATATTATATTATATTTATTACAGAATGAATTATTTATTAAATTATATATTATATTTGTTATTATTTCTTTAAATTATTTATTATATATCTTAGTTCTTATTCGACCTGTACTTATACAGGGGCAGATTCCCCTGTGCAAGTCCCAGCTCTGGTAGGAATTGGATGTAGCCGGGGGAAGGGCATCCTGCTTAACGGGCTAGGCTCGAGCAGCTCGCTGCGTTGTGACAAGTGCTTACAAAGGATAGTTAACCGATGTGAAAGTCCATCTTACTAGACTAGAGAAAAGTAGACCAGCAGCCTGTTAGGCGTCATCTATGCTCCTCTAAACAAATTACTTAACCCTGGCCCGTGTTATGGCATGCCACACAGTTAGTCGCCTCTTACGATATGCTCTCTATGAGTCAGTGGTGCTATTCTTGTCTCTTGTATTCATCCACAAAAACCCTGGCAGACAACTCTAATAATATTATTTATTATTTGGTATTATATTTGGTATTATTTATTATACCGTTTTTATTATTTATTCTTCTTTTCTACCTCCTATCAGACGTCGACTTCAATTTTGTTCAAACAGCTCTTCTACTGCTGACCCCACAAATGACTTATCTGGTTCGAGAATGTCGGGATCATTTAGAAGCAGATTTAACAACTGCTATAACAAAACCTATAACAATTGCTATAACAACACCTATAACAACACCTATAACAACACCTATAACAACTGCTATAACAACACCTATAACAACACCTATAACAACACCTATAACAACTGCTTTAACAACTGCTATAACAACACCTATGACAACTGCTATAACAAAACCTAAAACAACTGATATAACAACACCTACAACAACTGCTTTAACAACTGGTATAACAACACCTATAACAACTGGTATAACACCTATAACAACTGCTATAACAACACCTATAACAACTGCTTTAACAACTGGTATAACAACACCTATAACAACTGCTATAACAACACCTATAACAACACCTATAACAACACCTATAACAACACCTATAACATCACCTATAACAACTGCTATAACAACACCTATAACAACTGCTTTAACAACTGGTATAACAACACCTATAATTTCTCTACCCAACACCCACTCCTAAAACAACTGCAACTGCGCCCCCTCCTACAACTTCAACTGCGCCCACTCCTACAACAACTACGCATACTTCTGCAACTACAACTACGCCCATAACTGCAACCACGCCCACTCGTACAACGACAACTGCGCCCAGTACTACTACAACTACTCCCACTGCTATTACAACTACAACTGCGCACACTCCTACAACTGCAACTACGCCCACTGTTACAGCAACTACAACTACGCCCACTGTTACAGCAACTACAACTACGCCCACAACTACAACTGCGCCCACTCCTACAACTACAACTGTGCCCACTCCTACTACAACTACAACTGCGCCCACTTCTACAACTACGCCCACTCCTACAACTACAACTGCGCCCACTCCTGCTACAACTACAACTTCGCCCACTCCTACTACAACTACAACTTCGCCCACTCCTACTACAACTACAACTGCGCCCACTCCTACTATAACTACAACTGCGCCCACTCCTACTACAACTACAACTGTGTCCCCTACCACATTTGCAAAAACTACGTCCACCAACACACCAACTGCGTCTTCTACCACAACTGCAGCTACTACGTCCACTACAACTGCAACAATTACGCCACCACTACAACTGCAACTATTATGCCACCACTACAACTGCAACAACTACGCCACCACTACAACTGCAACGACTATGCCCACTATAACTGCAACAACTCGCCACCAATACAACTGCAACAACTACGCCACCGCTACAACTGCAACAACTACGCCACAGCTACAACTGCAACAACTACGCCACAGCTACAACTGCAACAACTACGCCACAGCAACAACTACGCCACAACTACAACTGCAACAACTACGCCACAGCTACAACTGCAACAACTACGCCACAGCTACAACTGCAACAACTACGCCACAGCTACAACTGCAACAACTACGCCACAGCTACAACTGCAATGACTACGCCACCACAACTGCAGCAACTATGCCCACCACTTCAACTGCAACAACTACGCCATCTGATTCTACCACCACTACTACCACCACTACTGGGGCTACTATTACCACAACTGCCATTAAAAGTTGCCCCCACTAATGCTACATCTGCCTCAGCCACCACTACTGGGGCTACTACTACCACAACTGCCATTAAAAGTTGCCCCCACTAATGCTACATCTGCTTCTACCACCACTACTGGGGCTACTACTACCACAACTGCCATTAAAAGTTGCCCCCCTAATGCTACATCTGCCTCAGCCACCACTACTAACCGATCTATATTTCCACCAGCTAATTCACCCGTCTGCCCACCTGGCTCTAAAAAAATCCAGAAAAGTCATCAACGGGTTTGCCACTTCTGTAACTTATCGAATAAGTTGACAGTGTTTTAATTTCTTCAGTTTTCAAAAGAAGCATGCACGGGCTGTTAATGGATACACAGTATCACCCACTGTGGCCCACCACAACCATTTAATCACACCTGGTCCACAATGGGAGACAAGTACCACATGAGCATGATAATTTCAAGCAGAAATTCAAAATCAGAAAAACACTGAACATTTAACGAAACAAAAAATAATAATGAATAACAGGTGTTTCGGATCAGGACAGATTTTACAAAACAAAATTCTTGAACGCGCGTTACGAGCACGCACATCCACGCGCACCATCGTATATAGATGCAAATGACACTAAACCGAACAATTAAGCAATGTCGCCTGTTTGGATTTAGTGCGGTTTCGTGGGTGTTGATGCAACAAAAGCCAAGAGGGGATATTTCATCTCGCGCATAATCACAAAGCACAATTATTAATAGATGTCATGTGACAGATGAGCAAACATGCGCCGTGTACCAGTAGCCCATTAATATGAATATGGCCGTGACCTGTTGCATGTGTGATGTAGTTCCGGGTCACAGTCTGAAAGTAACCAGCATTTGCTCACGTGCAATACCACTATCAAACCATCGGATCACGACATTATTGAAAAATTATGCATAACTGTATCTTCCCGATTTTACACTTCAAAGACAAAATCAATATATCAAGAATACATGAATGAGTGCCTGCAATGAGCCTGATCACTTCTTTGAAAAAGGCGTTAAGTGGCGGGTTGTAGATTTCCTCCCATCCTGAGTGTGCTAATGAAGGTGGGCCATTGTGCTCTGCTTGGACTTCATCTGCGTGACGCTCATCACTAGAGGAATCATGTCGATCCATATCTTGTCAGTCAGACTGCCTTGAATAGTTTGTTTCCAGGGAACGCTACATGGAAGATAGGCTGTGTTCTTGGCCAGTTTGCTGGGCCTCACAGGACTAGCGTCTCAGTTAAGCGACGTTTTGGGACGTCACATGATGATGGGGATGTTAAAATTGGCATACTTCAAGCAAAATTACGTAACAAAATACTTACCATAAACTTAAATATATTTTTTTGGATGAAGATGCTAACATCAGGGCCAGCGATCCAGAACTACAAAGTCCCCTCCACATCCACGTGGCGATTTTGGATAGACTGGTTAAGAAGAGGTGAACGAAGAGGGAAGGCTAACCCGGTACCCAAAAATACCATGCTGAAGTAGGATGTGTCGAACCTAAACGTGCAAATATTGCGGTCAAGATGTAAACTACGACATAACGCATTCCGCTTTCCACAATGCATCCTCCTTCTTGCAAAGCTCTTTCAGTTTGAGAAGAAAAGAGAAAGAGGAAGAAGAGGAAGAATTGTAAAGACATATTGTATTCCGGACATGGTAATTTCTGTAGTGAACGACGACACAATGACTTACTTGTAGACAGCTATTGCCCAGACAAGAGCCTGTGCTTATGTTTTTAGTCATTATAGAGATTGTTTGTTTACAAAATTGGTGAACATTTGCAATACAGAGATGAATAAACGTAATAATAATGAATGAGGCATCTGGGGCAACAACTTTTGTCAGGGCAGGTTGAATGTAGCCCTGGGTGGTATGTTGTAAAAGTATGTTATAGAGGAATCATAATGGCTACCTCATATCCTTCCACGATCAACTGATGTTATGTTTCTAGTGCGGCAAGGTTGACGAATGAGCCTGCGTTTCAGGTCTTCGCCGGTTCCCCACAGCTTTTCCAGTATGGTAGCTCTTTCGGTCCAGGCTGCCTCTCTTTTGTGTGCATACGTAAGGCAACAAAGATGGCGCCGTAACTGACTGCTGGTCTACATTGTTCTACTGTTTTGGTTCATTATAGATGCCGTCAGACCACGGATTTGCCTGGGATTCACACTAGTCGACGACTTCCACTTGTTTTCACGGAAACGTGTTGTTGTTTTCCGTTTAGACTGGTTAATTTGTTCGTTTTCTGTGATTATCCTGGTCTGGGCATCGACACTACGCTTAAACCTGTGTCGTATTTCAGGGCCTACCTAGTTCACACGGCTGAACTTCACGAAATTGGCGTGTGATAAATGTAGACACTATTAAAATGAGCTGAACACAGACAGGAAGAGATGCCAGACTCACTCACACGCTGAGTGATGTCCCTACGACCTCTTGTGGTTATGGAAAAGGCACGATACACAAAGTTGCCCTATTTTTTTTTATTTTGCTTTTGTAGGTCCAGTGCATCCGACTTTGGCATGCATTTTATGTAAGAGTCTGCTTCCTTCGGCATTTTCTAAGGATTTGTTTCTCCGAGGTAATGGTCGGTGCTGTGATTGTGGCGCTAACCCAGCACCTTCAGATTGTGAGCCGTGTCACTTAACCACTAGCCCACCCCGTCCTCTTACTTGAATGAAAAGCAAAAGCCGGCTGCCCTTAAGTCGCCACGGAATATGCAACAAGTTATTTGTCCCCCTGATCTGCTAGTAATATCATGTTCATTTTCTGTTCTCCAAGTTTGGATATCATTTGTGAAGAAAATGTTTTCCTAAACCGCAGGCGGATGTTCCCGACCCTGAAAGTGACCCTGGACGGCCTTGACCCCCACGCCAAGTACATCTTACTGGTGGACATTGTGCCGGTCGACGACTGCCGGTACAAGTACCACAACTCGGAATGGGTTGTAACCGGCAAAGCTGAGCCACACATGCCAGGCCGGCTTTATATCCACCCCGACTCGCCTGCTTCTGGCGGCCACTGGATGAAACAGCCTGTCACGTTTCACAAGCTAAAATTGACCAACAATAACTTGGACCAAAATGGACACGTGAGTACTGTTTATTATTTCTCTCTTGTTTCCTTGTTCGTTCATTGTCATCAATCAATCTAAATTTGTTGCTCTGCCTGTGGAGCAAGGCACTTCAACAACTACGTCGTCCTAATGTTGTTCCATCTCCGTCCATGTCGTTTCAGTTTCCTTTATGTTTCTCTCAAGCTCAAATCACTTGTCGATATGTATTGTGCCTACGTCACACCTAGTGGTATGTCGGGGTCTTTGTATATGACAAGGACAAGAATAGCGCCACTGCCCCACAGAGAGCAAGTCGTAAGAGGTGACTGTGTGACATGACATAAGACCGGCCATGGTTAGATGGTTTATTTAGAGCAGCAAAGATAGCGCCTGACAGGCTACGGGTCTACTTTGCCATAGTGTTTGAGTCTATTACAATGAACCCGCAGCACATCAGTTAATCACACAACGCAGCGGAGTATTAAACTGCTCAAGCCTAGTCCACTAAGCAGGAAATCCCGCCTATAGCCAGGTCATACCAGAGCTGGGACCTGCACAGGGGCATTTGCCCCGGTAGAAATACAGGTCGACTAAGAACTACGAACATCACAAAGTGGCAGGCCCTTTCCTCGACCTTCCTTTGTCGCCTTTTACAACACGTGTTGCAGGTTGCAGTGTTCCTATTCTTTGCTCCCCTTCCGGATTGTGGCAACATTCACCACCGGAATCAAATGTCCCTGAGCAAGATGCTGAGCAGTGCATGAGCGCCAGCGGTCAGCGATCCAAAGCTGACTGCTAGAGTCAGGGCTAGGCAACCAGAGTTGAGAAGACTCTTCTACACCTTCATGTGGTGATCCTGAATAAGAGGCTGCAACAGAGCAGACTAGCTAAAGAGAACAAGGTACCAAAAACTGCCTGATGAAATAGAATGTGTGGGACAGAAAGGTGCAATATCGCAGTTAGGCTGTAAACTACGACACAGCGCATTCCGTTGAAGTACATGTTACGTCATTACTTCAAATACTGTGCACATTTTTTTTTATTGGGGTAGGGGGAAATTAAAACACCCCGCATTAGGACGCTCAGCTCATGCCTTCCTTTCCCTGTCAACCAACCAACCATATCTTCATCTTTGACCCACACAATCCCCCTGCCCATCTGCAACCTTCCTCAACCCGCCCATGACTTCTACCTCCCAACCACCAACCTCTCTCCCTTTCAACCCGCCCGGTCCATCTTTCCGTCTCTCTCTTTCAACTTACTCCCCCTCCCTAAACCTGCCCGTCTTTTCCTCCTTCAGTCAACCCCCATCGCCTTTCTAATCTTCCGTCTCACAACAACCCACCCATCACACCCCTACCCTACAACAACCTTCCCCCACCCATTAAAACAATATAAAAGAACCTGAGCGTACTCCCTTTCCCTCCCTACCCTCCCCCTCCCGTACATCACCCCCCCCCCCCTTTCAACCATTTGGCCTAATCCACATTATGATGTATATCCAACGTTTCTTTTCTGTAATAGCAGAAATATATTGCTGTTTGCTGTCTAATCGTATGGTCATTTTTGGTAATTTTGCAGCTTTCACAAGCAAATGCTAATAGTAAAAAAAGTAAAGGTTTGTCCCATAGTAGTTACACTACTGTGGTAGAATGAAGTTGTTAGAGATTTCAGTATACTAAGCCAAGGTTTGTACCATGGTAGTTACACTACTATCAGGGAATTTTGTCTCACTTCAGTATAAGTCAAGATTTGTCCCAAAGTAGTTACACTACTGTCAGGGAATGAAGTTGTTAAGAGTATAGTAAGCCGCAGCTTTATGGGGTAGGGTGACCAGTTCCTTTCCTTACTTCCCTAGTTATGTCAGGTACCCATTTGCAGCTGAGTTGACTGGAGGGTGACGCTTGTGGAAGTTGACCTCTGTACCTTTTGCCATGAAAGGCAAGTGCTCTACCACTGTTATTTCATCATCAAGTGCCTTGCCGGTTGACGATCATGGGCCTTAATTTTCTCCTATCACATGTGTCGTTTACCGCCATTGATCGCTTTTCATTCCATGCCTTCCACTGAGGGCGGCAGTGGAAGAAATGGTGAAAATGAAAGCCATATAGTCCTGCTTACAGATGCTCTCGCCGTAGTCACAGCGCTAAAAAGCCAGAAAAACACTGAGCTTAATGACTTAAGAGCAGCACTCTGCAAACTGTGCCAGCAGTCCGCACCAAAAAGGGTAGTGGTACAGTGGGTCCCATCACACTGCAACATCCAAGGCAACGAGGAGGCAGACAGACTGGCAAAAGAAGGTGCAAGACTACCACAAACAGATACTAGTATGACGTACGAAGAGTCAAAACGGCTTATCAAAGCCAGATACATGACCAAATGGGAAACCGAACATACTGGTTACACCAAAAACGATTACCAGTTGAACAGAAGAGAGCAGGTCGTTGTCTTCAGACTTCGCACAGGCCACAATAGACTGAGGTACCACCTATTCAACAAATTGAAGATAGGTGGTACCGACGAATGCCCTTGCGGTACTGGTAAAATGACCGCTGAACATCTGTTGCAGAACTGCCCGACAGTTCTGCCAGACAGAAGGAGGAGGAGGAGGAGGAGGAGAAGAAGAAGAAGATTCCATGCCTTCAAGCTGTCCAATATTTTGTCTCGTTTCATCCCTCTTCTCGTCGGTTCTGCGACCATGTTATTTGCTGATTTTGCCTGGGCTATTCATAGGGGGGGGGGGGGGTGGGGGGGGTGGGGGGGTGATGTACGGGAGGGGGAGGGTAGGGAGGGAAAGGGGGTACGCTCATGTTCTTTTAAATTGTTTTAATGGGTGGGGGGAGGTTGTTGTAGGGTAGGGGTGTGATGGGTGGGTTGTTGTGAGACGGAAGATTAGAAAGGCGATGGGGTTTGACTGAAGGAGGAAAAGACGGGCAGGTTTAGGGAGGGGGAGTAAGTTGAAAGAGAGAGACGGAAAGATGGCCCAGGCGGGTTGAAAGGGAGAGAGGTTGGTGATTGGGAGGTAGAAGTCATGGGCGGGTTGAGGAAGGTTGCAGATGGGCAGGGGTATTGTGTGGGTCAAAGATGAAGATATGGTTGGTTGGTTGACAGGGAAAGGAAGGCATGAGCTGAGCGCTCTAATGCGGGGTGTACTTGTGTTTTAATTTCTCCCTACCCCAATAAAAAAAAATGTGCACAGTTTTCATTTCATAAGTGCATCCCCCATCAGAACTGATGTGGGTGTCCAAGTACTGAAATGAGTCTACTTTTTTCAGTTCATCTCTACTATATAAGTCGATTCATTTTTAAGGGCTAGCAAAAGCTTTTGTGCATAGCGAAGATAGCGGCCTCAAGACCTCAAATGATGTGTGGCGTTATGGGTCAGGATGTCCTTAGGTTCTTCGCCATAAAGACAACGTCTGCAGGTACCGATTAATCAGTAGTGCTTGGTGAGAGATTGTGATCAGACAATCTCCTGGAATGAAAGGAACGGAGAGGGTTGATATTTAACAAAATATTCCAGTGTGATAAATGGTCTTGACTTCAGCTGTGAAGAAGTGGCTATCCGGGATCTATATTACAAGTGCAGTCATACTTTCATCATCACTTCAGATGGTGCAGTGGAACTACATGAGCCATGATACGGAAGGTACTTAACAGTTTACAGCAAAAACCTTTCTTCGGAAGGTAGAGGGAAGGTAGAGGGAAGGTAGAGGGAAGGTAGACGACTGTTTACACGCACCTTTCTTCTTCGTTCATTATCATTCTTCCGCTCTCAAACCCCGAGAAGCAAGTAGCAGGATGTAGTCCCGAGAACGGAATGCGATGTGTCATAGTTTACAGCTAGACTGCGATATTTGCACTTTTCGGTCCAACACATCCGACTTCAGCAGGCATTTTTGAGTACCGGATTCCCTTCCCTCTTCGCTCTCTTCTCATTAGCCAGTCTGCCCTGCAGCAGCCTGTTATGCAGGATCACCACGTGGACTCGTCCTGGCAGCTCTGGTTCGCTGGTCCTGACGCCATCAGTCAACCATGGGTCGCTACCTCCGCAGCTCATGCGCTGGTCAGCGCCTTGGTCCCCATCCTTGCTTCTGAAGATACAGGACAGCTGTTAAAAGCATGAATTTTGTTTAGGAAGGTTGAAGACGGTTTGCGGCAAGAACCTTACATTGGAAGGTATTCAGCCGTGTATGGTATTAGCCTTAGTTTTGAAGGTAACGGACTGTTTACAATATAAACATTGCTTCAGAAGGTACAGGAGAACTGTTTATGTCAAGAGCCTTGCTCCGAAAGTACAGGAGGACTGTTTATGTCAAGAGCCTTGCTTCAGAAAGTACAGGAGAACTGTTTATGTCAAGAGCCTTGCTCCGAAAGTACAGGAGGGCTGTTTATGTCAAGAGCCTTGCTCCGAAAGTATAGGAGGGCTGTTTATGTCAAGAGCCTTGCTCAGAAAGTACAGGTGGACTGTTTATGTCAAGAGCAATGTTCAGAAACTACAGGTGGATTGTTTATGACAAGATCCTTGCTCAGAAAGTACAGAACTGTTTATGTCAAGAGCTTTGCTCAGAAAGTACAGAACTGTTTATGTCAAGAGCCTTGCTCAGAAAGTACGGAACTGTTTATGTCAAGAGCCTTGCTCAAAAAGTACGGAACTGTTTATGTCAAGAGCCTTGCTCAGAAAGTACAGGCGGACTGTTCATGTCAAGAGCCGGCACGGAGGTATCATGCTTTCGGGAGCTTGGGTGGGTCTACTGCCCTGGTCATGCTTGAGTCCATGACAGTGGACGAGTTGACGCCTCTGCATGAAGGGCAGCCATAGTGGTCACTGGATATGGATGCCATTCTGTCGTACAACAGCATTCCTCACTTGAATACAGATACGGGATCAAGACGCTGAGTGGCGCATGAGCTGCAGTGGTCAGCGACCAATAGCTGTCTGCTAGCGTCAGGGCCAGCGAACCAGAGCTGCCAAGACCCTTCTACACCTCCACGCGGTGACCCTGGAAAACCGACTGCAGCAGGGCAGACTGGCTAAGGAGAAGGGATCGAAGAGGGAATGCTAACCCGGTACTAAAAAAATGCTTGCTGAAGTCGGATGTGTTGGACCGAAAGGTGCAAATATCGCAGTCAAGCTGTAAACTACGACACAACGCATTCCGTTCTCTGGACTACATTCTGCTACTTAAGCCCTTTCAGGGTTTGGTAGCGGGAAATTGAGAACGAACGCAGAAGAAGAAGAAGAAGAATACGGATACTGCAGCAGAAGAAATGGTACTTCAAAGACTACATAATTTTGAAATTGAGCGGGGGTATTTTCTCAGTGGTTTAATTCTTTGGCTTAGTTTCCATCATCGGTTGGTCTGTCCCGAAAAAAATTAACGATTACATTAATTGTTGCTTACTGTTTAAACAAATGTTCTCGTATTGTTGTTGAATTATGTTTCACCTCGATCTCCCTCGCACGTCTATTCAGCCAAGAATTAATTTGGACATCCGAGAAACTCAATCAATTTTCGAGCAGTCAACAGCGTCAAAAATCACGTGCAGAAACGCCATTTTGGTTTTCGTACTTCCCTGAACTCGCTCTCTGGAGACCACAAAAAATGGGGGAGTAACAAACTTTGATCAGTTCCTCTCGTTCTTCGTTTACAAGATAATCTCCCCTTATTTTATCGCCTGGATCGAGAAAATTGAAAATGCGGGATTGGTGGAGTGGCGGGAAGGCACTGAAACGAAACAAAACTGAACAAAATGTAATTTATATAAAACCGTCTGATTTTAAGAGGTGTTGGATGTAAGATGTAGGAACAGACATTTGAAAAATTACTGGTACAATTTTGGTATTTATTCGCGTGAATACACACGTGGCCTTGTATGTAGCTTTGATGCCAAAACAAATTCATGCATTTTTATTTCAAGTGTATACATTTTGTTGCTTTTAACCGCTAAAAAATTAATAGATAAGTAGTTTTAACTGTTTCCATCCATAATATTTTGAATAATATATATTCATAATATCTCTTAAATTTTTGAAAAATTTTGATTTAATATTGATATATTTATTTTTTAATTGTTAACTGCTACTTACAGTTAAGGTACATTTTCCAATTTAAGAAAAATTGGTAAAGAGAAAGTTTTAGGTACTGTCTATGTATGACAGTTACATAAGGAAATGTCACAGTGCTGTGGTATTGTAGGAAAGTTTGAGCCCATCAGCTCAGCGGAATGAATCAGTTAAGTAACACTTCGATTAACCAGTCTATGGTAGATGGCTATCAACGGTTTTACACAACCCATTATTCATACAGACCAATATCATACACAGTGTGGAATACGTACACAAGTAGGAATATATGTGTTTGCAATAGAGCTCTCTATACATTACCCCCATGTACAGTACGGATTCCAAGATGCAATACGGCGAATGACCTGACAGCAGTCCGAAACTAGTAGCTTGTTACATGCATCAAGAGTCAACGAACAACAGCTGACCAAGACTTGATTCCGCCTCCAGGTGGCGGCCCTGTCTAAGAGAAGAGGGACTGCAGTGGGAAGGCAAACGAGGTACCCAATAACAAGTATGCTGAAACCGGATGCATCGGACCAAAAGGCGCAGCAGCCTACGTCCCATCACAAACGTCCTTTTCAGGACGAATGCAGAAGAAGATGAAGAAGAAGAAGAAAAATAAAAATACAAAGAAGAAGAAGCTTGCATAAATGGTCCAATAGTAGAGAGACTAAATCACTTCTATATAACAAGGGGGTCATGTATGAGCTCAATTAGTGAAATGTTCCGGTTTCCCAGATGTTAATCGGTACCTGACTTATGAGTTATGAAGGTCATACAACTGACTGTTCCTATAGAATGTAGCCAGCTTTCTTTATCCTTCCATACTTTCCCTTTCGCAATAACCACGCATCCATTTACATCCGATTGACTGGAGTGTGCCGATAATAAGTTCTTCTTGGTCCAGAGTCTGAATAAAAGAAAAACGCAAACATTGACCCAATCTTTACAACTAAGAAGGAAAATTAGATAAATGTGGACTTCATTCGTACCCGCATTCAAGGACAAGTCGGTACAAACTGATCACAAAAATGCTCTAGTGTTTTCTTAGAAGTATCTTGCAAGGGGAATTCCCCAGGGGTGTATCAGAATTACAGCTCATGTTAACGGGATATGCAAAACAGATCAAGCATCCCTTGATAAATTTGGCAGCTCACGCGACGTAAATTAATATTCATAAGGCGTGCATGGAAACAGAAAGCGAGCTCTAAAAACATGAGGGCCCGTAAGGGATTATGGAAGATCTCATAACCATTCTCTATGGAAGGCAGTGCTAATAACAATTAATAGCATTGATTACCGGTGTTGTACTGGCCAGTTAATTGCCGAGTGAGAGATGGGATCAAAGAATATTTCAACTGTAAACTGTCAGGTCACCTGTCACGCTTTGTATCTAATACGATTCGATGGTCCACGCTTTGTTTCTTAAATGCATTCGAGGGTCCAATCTTTGTTTCTAATATGTATTCGATGGTCCACGGTTTGTTTCTAATATGTATTCGATGGTCCAATCTTTGTTTCCAATATGTATTCGATGGTCCACCATTTGTTTATAATATTTATTCCATGGTCCACCCTTTTTTAATAACATTTAGTCAATTGTCTACCTATTGTTTATAATATTTATTCCATGGTCCACCATTTGTTTATAATATTTATTCCATGGTCCACCATTTGTTTATAATATTTATTTCATGGTCCCCCATTTGTTTATAATATTTATTTCATGGTCCCCCATTTGTTTATAATATTTATTGCATGGTCCCCCGTGTTTATAATATAAATTTCATGGTCCACCATTTGTTTATATTTGTTCCATGTCCCACGCGTTATTTCTAATATTTGTTCCATGGCCCACGCGTTATTTCTAATATTTGTTCCATGGCCCACGCGTTATTTCTAATATTTATTCCATGGCCCACGCGTTATTTCTAATATTTATTCCATGGCCCACGCGTTATTTCTAATATTTATTCCATGGCCCACGCGTTATTTCTAATATTTATTCCATGGCCCACGCGTTATTTCTAATATTTATTCCATGGCCCACGCGTTATTTCTAATATTTATTCCATGGCCCACGCTTTGCTTCTAAAATTCTCAAGAGACTACCAATTATCTAGAGTATCAACGAGTTTTCATGGTACGTGGAAACATACTGATCAGGTCTCGAACTCAGGTCCTCGTTGGTTCTACTGGAAACAGGCTGTGTCATAACAATCTGATCAACGAGGTGGGGATCGAGACACATATCCCCGTATCGATGATTTAACTGATGCGCATCGCATTGCACTACATCAAGGAGGACCCCGGTGAACCTTCTTAAATGCGCTCGGTTTGTTAAGAGTAACTGTAACTTACTACTCAGTACAAACAGCTCCAAACAACAACATATACCCATCTGAGTTTCCGTACTTCTATTCACACAGTTAAGAGGCGTCCGAAAATGACTTTTTTCTAATTGACACAGAAAGTCTTGAAAACGCAAAGATATACAGAAGCAAGACCACCCTAATAGCGACGACTGACATCCGAGCAGGAAAACTGGTCGTCTCTCGGACATAAACATCCCTTCCCTTGATTCCAGTGGGCGGGGAGGGATCTCATAAATTTGTCAATGTCCCGTCTCTGCTACCGAGTGCAACATTTGCCCGTGCCCAGAGCTAACGTTTCACAAGAAGCTTCACTACCGTTTATGAGCTCATGATGAGATTGGAACGCGGTAGAGGGGCCGATGCAGTCCTATTCACTTCATTCCTTGCCTGGTGATCAAGGAATAAGTCCCCTGAGTCATGAAGGTAAAGGTAGTACTAAATTGGACAATGCTGTCAAGGAAAAAGTGTTAGGGACCTAATTGCACTAGGTCTCGGTCATTAATAGATTGTGTGGCCAGCTTCTGTCCTTGCTTCCTGTACTTTCTTGACTCATTTAGAGCTGGGTTAACTACAGCGTAGGGGATCAAGATGCTGTGCATGATTTATAGCGGTCGGCGACCTTTCTCCTTCGCTTGGTTGCCTTGGATTACAGACTGCAACAGAGCAGACTGACTAAGGAGAAAGGAGGGCAGACTGGTTAAGGAGAAGAGAGGGCAGACTGGCTAAGGAGAAGAGAGGGCAGACTGTCTAAGGAGAAGAGAGGGCAGACTGACTAAGAAGAAGAGAGGGAAGACTGGCTAAGGAGAAGGGAAGGCAGACTGGCTAAAGAGAAGGGATGGCAGACTGGCTAAGGATCAGGGAAGGCAGACTGGCTAAGGAGAAGGGAGGGCAGACTGGTTAAGGAGAAGGGAGGGTAGACGGGCTAAGGAGAAGGGAGGGTAAACTGGCTAAATATAAGGGAAGGCAGACTGGCTAAGGAGAAGGGAGTGAAGACAGGCTAAGGAGAAGGGATCTAACAGGAAAGACTAACTCGGTACCAAACAAAAATGGCATGCTGAAGTTGGATGTGTTGAACCAAAAAGTGCAAATATCTCAGTCAAGCTGTAAACTACGACACAATGCATTACGTTCTCCTGACTACATCCTGCTACTTGCGAAGCCCTTTTCAGGGGTTATTAGCGAGAGCTTGAGAACGAAGGACGACGAAGAAGAACGACGCGAATAATAATAATAATAATAAGAAGGCTGCAACGTTTCGATAACATGAATCGTTCCCGGCATCCTTGTCACGTTAAGCGTGGTCTCTACAACTACGCTAGTCAGAATCTCTCATTCTTCTTCTTCTTCGTACGCAGTAACCATTATTTTTTCGAAAAAAGCGGCGGTCATCCTGAGGCTGTCGACACTGCCATATAGCTTGTCTTGCAGTTCCACTGGTGATGGCCACATCTCCTCTCTCTGATCCTCGTATGTCGGGCAGTTCTGCAGCAGATGTTCAGCGGTCATTTTACCGGTACCGCACGGGCATTCGTCGGTACCACCTATCTTCAATTTGTTGAATAGGTGGTACCTCAGTCTATTGTGGCCAGTGCGAAGTCTGAAGACAACGACCTGCTCTCTTCTGTTCAGCTGGTAATAGGCATCGTTTTTGGTGTAACCAGTATGTTCGGTTTCCCATTTGGTCATGTATCTGGCTTTGATAAGCCGTTTTGACTCTTCGTACGTCATACTAGTATCTGTTTGTGGTAGTCATGCACCTTCTTTTGTCAGTCTGTCTGCCTCCTCGTTGCCTTGGATGTTGCAGTGTGATGGGACCCACTGTACCACTACCCTTTTTGGTGCGGACTGCTGGCAGAGTTTGCCGAGTGCTGCTCTTAAGTCATTAAGCTCAGTGTTTTTCTGGCTTTTTAGCGCTGTGACTACGGCGAGAGCATCTGTAAGCAGGACTATATGGCTTTCATTTTCACTGTGTGTCACCATTTCTTCCACTGCCGCCCTCAGTGCCTCTGCCTCTGCTCTGAAATTGCTTGTGTACTTACCAGTAGCGAATGAGTGTTATTTTTCTGCCATTTGGTAGGTTCAGGAATGCTCCTGTCCCTCCGTTCTGTGTAGTGTTTGTTACAGAACCGTCGGTGTATGCATGGGTCCAGTCCATGCTTGGGTAGTTTTTCGATGTATCTCTCAAATTGAATACGTCCAGTTCATTCTATTGCAATCACTATCACCTATACTCCCATTGCTATATTTTCATTACCGCCTATACTCCCATTGCTATATTCACACTACCGTCTATATTCCTATTGCTATATTCATACTACCATCTAT
Source organism: Ariolimax columbianus (assembly GCA_036924085.1). NCBI lineage: Eukaryota > Metazoa > Mollusca > Gastropoda > Stylommatophora > Arionidae > Ariolimax > Ariolimax columbianus. The sequence goes on from JAVGWX010000015.1 coordinate 31,748,196, forward strand.
ACTCCCATTGCTATATTCACACTACCGTCTATACTCCCATTGCTATATTCACACTACCGTCTATATTCCCATTGCTATATTCATACTACCATCTATACTCCCATTGCTATATTCACACTACCGTCTATATTCCCATTGCTATATTCACACTACCATCTATACTCCCATTGCTATATTCACACTACCGTCTATACTCCAATTGCTATATTCACACTACCGTCTATATTCCCATTGCTATATCCATACTACCATCTATACTCCCATTGCTATATTCACACTACCGTCTATACTCCCATTGCTATATTCACACTACCGTCTATATTCCCATTGCTATATTCATACTACCATCTATACTCCCATTGCTAAATTCACACTACCGTCTATATTCACATTGCTATAGTAACACTACCGTCTGCACTCCCATTGCTATATTAACAATACCGTAGTGTTTATTCCCGTTGCCAGAAAACAACTTGTTCTCGGGAGGTGTCTGGCGTGGTCATGCCGTTTGCTTCGTGTTCAGACGGTCGGGGTTTGAATTCCAGCAGCGACGGTCGGTTCATGACGTCAATTTTTTTGGAGATCCCTTGGTTCATCACTGGAGCACGAAGTTCTTTCTTTGTGCGATGATCTCAGCAGGCGGGGATGCCTTTCTGTTGAGAGAGACTGAGCTATATGGGGAACCCGAGGCCATGAAGTTGAGCTCTCGCCTTTAACCTTGTTTTTTTTAACTTTTCACTTGTGATCAATGACGATCAGTGAATGTCATATTTTCATATACTAAGCCAAGGTTTGTCCCATAGTAGTTACACTACTGTCAGGGAATGAAGTTGTTAGACTTCAATATTTCAGGGATCAAGATGCTGAGCAGCGCATGAGCTGCAGTGGTCAGCGACCCATAGCTGACTGCTAGCGTCAAGGCCAGCGAACCAGAGCTGCTAAGACCCTTCTACACCTCCTCGCGGTGATCCTGGATAATAGGCTGCAGCAGGACAGACTGGCTAAGGAAAAGGGATCGAAAAGGGAATGCTAACCCGGTACTAAAAAAATGCTTGCTGAGGTCGGATGTCTTGGACCGAAAAGTACAAATATCGCAGTCAAGCTGTAAACAACGACACAATGCATTCCGTTCTCGGAGCTACATTCTGCTACTTAAGCCCGTTCATGGTTTGGTAAGTCAAGGTTTGTCCTATAGTTACACGTCCTATAGTTTCAATATAAGGCAAGGTTGTTTTGGGTCTCATTTTCGCTCTTGTGGATTAATCATTGGTGTGGTTCTTCTTCTTCTGCGTTGATCTACAAAAGGACGTTGTGATGTTTACAGCGTGACAGCGATATATGTGCATTTCGGGTGGCACATCTGATTTCAGTTGGCTTTTTTTTAGTACCTGGTTTCCATTGCGATGCCCAACCATAGGGCTGGCTACAGTAGCTACTAGTGCAGCCTGTTTCCCGGGCCGCCGCGTGGAGGCGTGATAGGGCCTTTTACAGCTCTGGTACAAACAAGCCATCTGGTAGTCCCAAATAGTTCTGCTCATTTACTGCTGCATCTTGACCGCAGCTATGGTTCTGGTTAAGAAACAATTTTTAAATGTTCTCAACTAAACCAGGTTTCGTTCTGAATGGAACAAAAAGGGCCGCTGAAGGCCGCGTGGTACATATTTCACAGAAGAATGTTAAATCCAAGGTACCGATAAAATGTAATGAATATCTCACTTAAGGTACAAATGAACAAGAGAAAACAGTCATTGAGACGAGACAGTCCAATGTTAATATGCACGTTTAAGAACTAGGACGTAGTGGCAAATGGAAACTTCCTAACAAATAGCCAGCAACTGATACGTTGCCTGGACGAGTTAACAGTGTCCATGGAGAAATGTCAACAGCAGAAGTGATAAGGGAACACTAGCTCTGTGAGGCATTGCCTAAGCCAGTGCCGGAGGTCCAGGTAAAACATTAGCCTATTCGCGACCTGGTGCGAAAGTTCGCGACACGTTTATACGCGGATAACTTTACATTTTATGCGCTTACTCGTGGAGGTCCGGTCAGACAGTGTGGTGGCCCTTTCACTTGAGTGGATGAACGGGACGGTTTGAATACTAGTCTTCTGATCATGGGATATGAGTTGGATACATGGCTCAAATAGGGTACATGACTAAAAGGATGTATTGCTCTGACAAGATACATAGCTCTAACATGATACATTGTTCCAACAGAATATACATAGCTCTGACATGATACATTGTCCCAACAGAATAAACATAGCTCTAACATGATACATTGTCCCAACAGAATAAACATAGCTCTGACATGATACATTGTTCCAACAGAATATATATAGCTCTAACATGATACATTGTCCCAATATAATATATATAGCTCTGACATGATACATTGTTCCAACAGAATACAGGACTAACTTGATCCAAAGGGATACATAGCTTCAAAGGGATATATAGCTCCAAAAGGATACATGACTCTAAAAGAATACATAGCTAAAGGACACATAGCTCCAAATTGATATATATTTCCAAATGGATATAAAGCTCTAAATTGATATGTGTCTCCAAATGGATATATAGCTCTAAATTGATGTGTCTCGAAATGGATATATAGCTCTAAATTGATATGTGTCTCCAAATGGATATATAGATCTAAATTGATGTGTCTCCAAATGGATATATAGCTCTAAATTGATATGTGTCTCCAAATGGATATATAGCTCAAAATGCTACGTAGCTCCTAAAGGATACATGTCTTCAATTTTGGAAAAGCTGCAGCTTTTCACCATTTTTCGCTAACATTGCCTCAACAATATGTTGTCGACTGTCTCTTCGGTGGACTTGAAATCATCTTGTATATTAGTCATATTAAAAACAGGTGCATGACAACAGCTTGGTTTTATTTCACGTACGTTCTGATCGTTACGGAACAGTTGAAAACTAATTATAAAGATGTTCGCAATTATTTATAGAAAAATAAGGAAAATAAAAAAAGTACAGATGTTAATACGTCACGTGTTAGTTCTATTGACGTCGTTCTTTGGCTCTCATACCTCCCCCCCCCCCCACCCATTGTTTGGATATCATACCCCCCCACCCCCATTGTTTGGCTCTCATACCTTCCCATTGTTTGGCTCTCATACCTCCCCATTGTTTGGCTCTCATACCTCCCCATTATTTGGCTCTCATACCTCCCCATTGTTTGGCTCTCATACCTCCCCATTGTTTAGCTCTCATACCTCCCCATTGTTTGGCTCTCATACCTCCCCATTGTTTGGCTCTCATACCTCCCCATTGTTTGGCTCTCATACCTCCCCATTGTTTGGCTCTCATACCTCCCCATTATTTGGCTCTCATACCTCCCCATTATTTGGCTCTCATACCTCCCCATTATTTGGCTCTCATACCTCCCCATTATTTGGCTCTCATACCTCCCCATTATTTGGCTCTCATACCTCCCCATTATTTGGCTCTCATACCTCCCCATTATTTGGCTCTCATACCTCCCCATTATTTGGCTCTCATACCTCCCCATTGTTTGGCTCTCATACCTCCCCATTATTTGGCTCTCATACCTCCCCATTGTTTGGCTCTCATACCTCCCCATTGTTTAGCTCTCATACCTCCCCATTGTTTGGCTCTCATACCTCCCCATTGTTTGGCTCTCATACCTCCCCATTGTTTGGCTCTCATACCTCCCCATTGTTTGGCTCTCATACCTCCCCATTATTTGGCTCTCATACCTCCCCATTATTTGGCTCTCATACCTCCCCATTATTTGGCTCTCATACCTCCCCATTATTTGGCTCTCATACCTCCCCATTATTTGGCTCTCATACCTCCCCATTATTTGGCTCTCATACCTCCCCATTATTTGGCTCTCATACCTCCCCATTATTTGGCTCTCATACCTCCCCATTATTTGGCTCTCATACCTCCCCATTGTTTGGCTCTCATACCTCCCCATTGTTTGGCTCTCATACGTCCCTATTGTTTGGCTCTCATACCAAAATTATTTGTTTAACATCCTTCCTTTATCTGGTTCCCATACCTCTATTGTTTGGCTTCCATTCCATTATTATTTGGTTTGCATACCCCAAATTGCTTGGTTCCCATACCCCCCCCCCCTTATTTGGCTCATGTCTCCCCCCATTGTTTGGTTCTCATATCCCCATTGTTTGGTTCCCATATCCCCATTGTTTGGTTCCCATATCCCCATTGTTTGGTTCCTATACCCCCATTGTTTGGTTCCCATATCCCCATTGTTTGGTTCCCATATCCCCATTGTTTGGTTCCTATATCCCCATTGTTTGGTTCCTATATCCCCATTGTTTGGTTCCCATATCCCATTGTTTGGTTCCCATACCTCCATTGCTTGTGACTTGTATATCACACTTTACATTGTATAGCAGAACGGAATAATAACAACAATAATAATAATAATAATAGTAAAGATAATAAAAACAAGGGTACGAGAAGTTGTTTGTAATATACCTTGTCAGGGATAGATAACTTCCAGCGCTGTTCAAACCAATGGTTGAACTTTTGTATGTGTTCACGACGTACTTCTGTTCCGCGTCCATTCATTGACTTGATTCAAGAACAGCTCCCTGTGTATTTATGGTATTAACCTGTGTAGGTTATGTTATCGCTGTAGTTTCGTTATGTTATCGCTGTAGTATCGTTATGTTATCGCTGTAGTTTCGTTATGTTATCGCTGAAGTATCGTTATGTTATCGTTGTAGTATCGTTATGTTATCGCTGTGGTATCGTCACTAAATTTTGTTGAATGCCGACAGTGAGTAGGTTTAATCTTTTGTGCACCATGACAAAGACGTTGACGGGTTGTCGTAGCTTTCCACACATCCAGAGCATGCTGATGAAGGTGGACCGGGATCCTCCAAACGGTTGTGCTACGCTTAGCTCATCTGTGTATCGTTCACTAGTACGAGGATCAAGTTAATTTCTCACCTCGTTAGCCCAGGCTAGCATGAAAACAACCCGTTTCCAGGAAGTGCTACGTGGAAGGCGAGCTCGGGGTCTTGGCCAGTATGTTTTGCCTGACCCTGACTAACATGTCCGATCAGTGTGTTTTACCTGACCCTGACTAACATGTCCGATCAGTATGTTTTGCCTGACCCTGACTAACATGTCCGATCAGTATGTTTTGCCTGACCCTGACTAACATGTCCGATCAGTGTGTTTTGCCTGACCCTGACTAACATGTCCGATCAGTGTGTTTTACCTGACCCTGACTAACATGTCCGATCAGTATGTTTTGCCTGACCCTGACTAACATGTCCGATCAGTATGTTTTGCCTGACCCTGACTAACATGTCCGATCAGTGTGTTTTGCCTGACCCTGACTAACATGTCCGATCAGTATATTTTGCTTGACCCTGACTAACATGTCCGATCAGTGTGTTTTGCCTGACCCTGACTAACATGTCTGATCAGTATATTTTACTTGACCCTGACTAACATGTCCGATCAGTATATTTTGCTTGACCCTGACTAACATGTCCGATCAGTGTGTTTTGCCTGACCCTGACTAACATGTCCGATCAGTGTGTTTTGCCTGACCCTGACTAACATGTCCGATCAGTGTGTTTTGCCTGACCCTGACTAACATGTCCGATCAGTATGTTTTGCCTGACCCTGACTAACATGTCCGATCAGTATGTTTTGCCTGACCCTGACTAACATGTCCGATCAGTGTGTTTTGCCTGACCCTGACTAACATGTCCGATCAGTATATTTTGCTTGACCCTGACTAACATGTCCGATCAGTGTGTTTTGCCTGACCCTGACTAACATGTCCGATCAGTGTGTTTTGCCTGACCCTGACTAACATGTCCGATCAGTGTGTTTTGCCTGACCCTGACTAACATGTCCGATCAGTATGTTTTGCCTGACCCTGACTAACATGTCCGATCAGTATATTTTGCCTGACCCTGACTAACATGTCCGATCAGTATATTTTGCCTGACCCTGACTAACATGTCCGATCAGTATATTTTGCCTGACCCTGACTAACATGTCCGATCAGTATATTTTGCCTGACCCTGACTAACATGTCTGATCAGTATATTTTGCCTGACCCTGACTAACATGTCCGATCAGTATATTTTGCCTGACCCTGACTAACATGTCCGATCAGTATATTTTGCCTGACCCTGACTAACATGTCCGATCAGTATATTTTGCCTGACCCTGACTAACATGTCCGATCAGTATATTTTGCCTGACCCTGACTAACATGTCCGATCAGTATATTTTGCCTGACCCTGACTAACATGTCCGATCAGTATATTTTGCCTGACCCTGACTAACATGTCCGATCAGTATATTTTGCCTGACCCTGACTAACATGTCCGATCAGTATATTTTGCCTGACCCTGACTAACATGTCTGATCAGTATATTTTGCCTGACCCTGACTAACATGTCTGATCAGTATAGACGGATTTTACCTTGTAGGGTGAAAACAAAGGGAATGACTAACGCTGACGCCAATTGCCTTGAATCCTTTACACTAAAGGGCAAAACGTTTCGACCAACCCTCGTCTGTGATATGTCACTTTCTGGTCGTCTCCTCATGTCTTATCTTAAAACATTTGCTGATTTCCTTAATTCTCCAGATAATTCTCAACTCGATGCATAAATACCAGCCGCGTCTTCATGTGGTGCAGGCCAACGACATCTTCACAATGAGGTGGAATACATTCAACACCTACTCGTTCGATGAGACCACCTTCATAGCTGTCACTGCATATCAGAACGAACAGGTGAGGACATTCATGAGCTTGTGTTCCGCGGGGAACTTGTGTGGATCTAGTGTCACGTCATGCTGGAGTTTACGGAAATGGAGGAGTTCATATGCTGGCTTCGACGTATAACATAAGATGAAATTAACCTTGGTAAAACCAAAAATACTATAACATAAGATTAAATGAACCTTAGTAAAACCAAAACTACTATAACATAAGATTAAATTAATCTTGGTAAAACCAAAAATACTATAACATAAGATTAAATGAATCTTGATAAAACCAAAAATACTACAATATAAGATTATATAAACCTTGGTAAAACCAGAAATAATTTAATATAAGAACATTTGATGTACGGAACACGGAATACGGAACATTTGATACGGTTGTTGTTGTGGGCCCAGTGGTAATGGGGCCCTTCGATCATATGGCTTGCAATTACATCTGCGCATTCTTGTTAGTATCCCTTGTATCCTAGTATCAGTTTTTTAGGGAAATACAACATGTTCAATATTTATGGAATAGGAACTGTGATATCTGCAAGTATTTATTTGATGTTAAGTTCAATATATTATCTGGAATAGGAGTTAGAACCATTATTCTATATCTGCACGCGTTTGTTAGTGTTAATACAATGTAAAATATTCCATTGATCTGAAATCGGAGATAAAACATTTATATGATATCTACATTGTTTAGTTAATTCATTCTTTAGTTCAGAATAAAATGTTCCGTTTTTCTTTAATCGGGGGTATATCCATTTTCCTATATAAACACGTGTGTGTAAGTTCAATATAAAGTGTTCCATTTATATGGAATCAAGGGTAGAACAATTCTCCAGTATCAGCACGTGTTTGTTAGTTCATTGTTTAGTTCAATACAGAGTGTTTCATTTACCTGGAATTGGGAGTAGAACAATTTTCCTTGCCTTGTTTAGTACCGAGTGTTCGAAAAAAAAAAATAAACGGTTCTGAATGAGTATGTACTCAGCTGTAACCAGCTAAACTGAGTGAATGCTATTGGCGATTTTAGTTTACAGAGATGGGGATCCTGTGGCTAGCCTTCCCACCCTGGTCAATGTGTCTTGGTTTTTCCAATATTTATATAATCGTATCGTATATTACATTTATTTCTTGTTTTATCCAGGTTTATATAATCTTATATTAAATTATTTCTGGTTTTACCAAGGTTCAAATAATCTTATGTTATAGTATTTTTGGTTTTAAAAAAAGGTTGATATAATCTTATTACAGTATAGGGGACGGCGTGGCCTAGTGGCACGGCTCACAACCAGAAGGTGCTGGGTTCGTTCCCCATCACAGCACCGGCCGTTACCCCGGGGAAGCAAACCCTTAGAAAATGCAGGAGGAAGCAGAACCTTACATAAAATGCATGATGAAGTCGGATGCACTGGGCCGATAGGCGCAAAATAAAAACCACAGTGTAACGCACACCCGCCTTATGGAATGGAGAAATAAGGCGAACGCAAAAAAAAATAAAATATTATTAATTACAGTATTTTTGGTTTTACCAAGGTTGACATAATCTTATATTATAGTATTTTAGTTTTATCAATGTTTATTATATTATTTTTAGCTTTAAATTGTATTTTAGAATCTATGGTTTTACTGTCCACAGATCACACAGCTGAAGATAGACCATAATCCTTTCGCCAAGGGATTTAGAGACAATGGACTAGGAAGAAAGTAAGAGAGTGTTCATTGAGTGTTTGTTATTTTGTTATTTGGTTAGTTCATTGTTTGTTATACGTCTACTTCTCTTGTCATTTATGTGAGATTTTTACTTTGTTAAAAATATGACTTTTGTGCTCATGTGGATGATGTGTGTGTGTGTGTGCATGTGTGTGTGTGTGTGTGTGTGTGTGTGTGTGTGTGTGTGTGTGTGTGTGTGTGTGTGCGTGCGTGTGTCTTTTTATGTGTATGAGTTACAGAAAACAAAATAGTGTCACAGCCCCACTGGGCAGCAGACGTCCATGAGCGAAGGCATCCGGACATCAATGGAAGACTGGGCCCGGCTGCTGTCCCTATGGACGTTATGTATTGAGTCTCGAACCTGCAGATCATTTCACTGAGAACCAAGCTACTGATTTACATAACCTGTTTCGTCCTCATCCTGATGTACAGGCCTGAAACCTGGACTATTCTACATAGCGCATTGAAGATTTCAACATAGGCCGCAGATGCTCGATTTCTTGCGATACACTGATATGAACGGGTCTCAAACGATGAAGACATCTGGAAAAAAAACATGTCTCTAAAGCACATTAACCATGCTAAACCGTCGCCGTTTCCATGTAAAGCACATTAACCAAACCAAATCGTCTCCGTTTGGCACTATTTGAACGAGAACGTGCCCGCTCACCGGCCCTTTAAGCAGACCTTGCACATCTCTGAAACTACCCTCTCTATCCTGGCCCTTCTCCCGGACACTCTCTACACGAACTGGGTAGGTCATACCGGAAAAATAGCATCCTCATTACACGCAGCCTGTAGAGTCAGCCACTCATCGTGCATATTAACTATGCTCTCTATTATAGTCTTTCTCCCATGCAGCCCACACACTACATGGGTTGTCAAACCGAAAATACACCCATCATCATTACACGCAGCCTGTGGAGTCAGCCACCCATTGTGCTCATTAACGGTTAACGCGACTGACGCGTGTCGCCTTAACGGACTAACTACCTAGATATAGTTAAAAGCGAATAAAGAGGGCTCTACGTCTCGCTAGCAACTACATCAAGTTAGACCATGTCTATGGAAACGGCCACAGCTAACGCTCAGATACAGGCGTGCTGAAAGGGACCAGCTGTAGTGGTGGCCCAATGCTTTACATGGAAAGAAAAAAAAAATTTTCTAATGCTAACCCTGTGGTTATTTGAACGGATTTGCTGTGTGGCAGCGAGGGGGAAATATGATGGAACCTTACGTTTTGGAGAGAAATAAGTGTGGTTATTTGAACGGATTTGCTGTGTGGCAGCGAGGGGGAAATATGATGGAACCTTACGTTTGGGAGAGAAATAAGTGTGGTTATTTGAACGGATTTGCTGTGTGGCAGCGAGGGGGAAATATGATGGAACCTTACGTTTGGGAGAGAAATAAGTGTGGTTATTTGAACGGATTTGCTGTGTGGGAGCGAGGGGGAAATATGATGGAACCTTACGTTTGGGAGAGAAATAAGTGTGGTTATTTGAACGGATTTGCTGTGTGTTGGAGCGAGAGAGAAATGTGATGGAACCTTACGTTTGGGAGAGAAATAAGTGTGGTTATTTGAACGGATTTGCTGTGTGTTGGAGCGAGAGAGAAATATGATGGAACCTTACGTTTGGGAGAGAAATAAGTGTGGTTATTTGAACGGATTTACTTGCGTGGGATGCTTGATAGTGGGCTGGCCTGTGCCGTCTTGTGTGTGCAAGCATTAGTGATTTTGGAAAGCGATCGACGCATTACTGCCGTGAAAGAAGGAAGGAATGTCCGTTTATCAGATCGGTTATTTGAAGGTTGGCACATTTCCAAAATGAGGTGCACTCCAGTCCATCCAGTTGAAAATAAATACCTGGTTCGGAACTGCACGATAACGAGGAAGCTGAACTGGCTACACCCCGACTCCCCCCCCCCCCTTTTCCTTTCCCAATCTTCCCTTTAAAAAAGCCCCAATCTGGTACACTATCTCTAACACCAGTATTATCTAATGAGAAGAAGTATATGTCAGAAGGAGAAACCAATATTTGCTGGAGAAGCATCTAATCAAAGAGGAAAAAGAAAAATCTAGTGACCACAATATCAGCAGATGTCACCTAGGAAACCCAACAAAGATGCAATAAGGCGAATCAAATCACTGAACAGTTATCAGCAATACTTAACTGCAAGCACATGACAATATGACTACCAAAAGAGCCTTATATAACACGATTTGTGTCCCGACACTTTGCTACCAATGTCAAAACTGAGCATCAATTGAAGAAAGATAAATCGTAACAGCAGAAATGAAGTCTTTGCGAAGGATATTGGATGTAACAAGGACACCAGGAGACTGGTAGGAACAACACCAGTAGTAGACTACATTATTAAAGGACAACATATAGTTTCGTCTTGTAACAAGCCTGCCCCTGCACAGCATCTCCCCCCCCCACCCCCCCCCCCCCACCCCCCCCCCACCCCCACAGCCCACCGAAACGAGACTGAAGGTCGACCACGAATCTGAATACAGAAATATGATAGGCGATTAATGCGGACTCGTTCTGGAGATCTCTTCATAACCTGACGATGAATGCAAAGCAAGAACAAGAAGAAAGAGAGGAAGAAGAAGAAAAAGAAGAATAGACGTAATAGACTATTCGTTACTGTTTCAGCACAGATGGCCAATACTGGTTTACAAATTCTAATTCAGACTAAGAGCCGCTACACGAATATCTTGAGACAGAGATTTAGAGAGCTTCCTTTTCACTGCGATTCAAATCAACAACTAATGTTTTCACATTAAGAATCGTCAATTCATATATATATATATTATAGCATTCAGGTACCAATATATATATATATATATATTGGTACCTGAATGCTAGGCGTTAGGAAAGTCATGGCAGCAAAGAAGAGACCTTGTCAGTAATCCTAACGGGTTAAAAATTGCAGCAGTGAATGTAGTGACAGTAATCAGTGACCCATAGCTGGCTGCTTCTTATCATGGTCAGTGACCCATAACTCAGAAAGACCCTATTCCGTCTCCGAGTGGCGGTCCTGGATACAGCCTGGTCAAATGTAGGCAGGCAATGAGAACAGAGATCGCAGTGTACACAAAAAACCAGCTGAAACCAGATTTACCGGGACGAAAGGCGCAAATATCACAGCCTCGCTGTAAACTTGGACACTACGTCCTTTTCAGGAATAACTCAGAAGAATTAAAAAGCTGTATTGTACTGGCAGGAAATACAACATATTCTGCTCTTTATCAATTTTACAGAGACCATAGGCTGCCATTGAAGAGACCGTCCGATAGCGACATGGATCAGGAGAAAGGTGAGTGACGGACACAACTAAAATGGATAGAAATGGATTGTATTAGCTGCTGCCCTAAGTTTCTGCTTCTTTATAGCTCTGTTGATGGCGAGTCTACTTCCCGCCACTTTCACCTTTTGCTAGCTCATTTGCCTTCTGTTCTCAAAGATCACACAGTGGGCCGGAATCCACTGTAAGACTAGGTCTTTTTTTTAGGAGGGGGGGGGGGGGTGTTGGGGGGGGGGGGGGGGCAGCCCGATGTTATTTTCACACATTTTCATCAGGTGGGTCTTGTTTGGGGCTTGAGATCGCTTCGAGTACGCTCCTAGAGTTTACTGGAATTACCGCTTTTCTTATAATTGTGGTAGAAACAAATGCCTGGTTGGGGATTTCTGTTATTACCTTGTTGGTCTTGAATTCTTTTCAGCCAATTATCTAGTACATTAATTTTCAAAAGAATCAGTTTATTGTGTCCGTGTCGTTTTCCAGCTTTCGCAGCCACGTTAGCTCTGATATGACGTTAAACAGCTTGAGTTTTTCATATTTTCTATCTCCAAAAGTTTGTTTTGCATATGAGGGCAAAGCAATACGTGTGAAAATTTTATTTGACGAATCTCCATCTTCGTTATTTTACTTCCCAAAACTTTCAATCTTCTATAATAGTTGTCAATTCAGCTATATTGTAGTAGATTTGTTTGTAAAATTCATGACTTTGTAAGAGAAATGTATGAGGTATGACAGCCATTAGACAGATCTCAAGTTCGGAGATGGATATAGAATCGGCTATTTGAATGATAAACTGTTTAGAACTAAGAAAATTATGCTATAGAAATATATATATTTATTGGAGGCCTAGTTAAGAAATTCCTTCAATACAACTTTTGAGATTATCAATTCTCTAAGACGAACAAGAATTACTATTTAATGGAGAGAAACGGGATCATGACGCTGAGCAGCACACGAGCTGCAGTGGTCAGCGACCCAGAGCTGCCAAGACCCTTCTACACCTCCACGCAGTGATCCTGGATAACAGGCTGCAGCAGGGCAGACTGGCAAATAGAAGGGATCGAAGAGGGAATGCTAACCCGGTACTCAAAAAATGCTTGCTGAAGTCGGATGTGTTGGACCGAAAGGTGCAAATATCGCAGCCAAGCTGTAAACTACGACACAACGCATTCCGTTCTCTGGACTACATTCTGCTACTTAAGCCCTTTCAGTGTTTGGTATGGGGAGATTGAGAACGAACGAAGAAGAAGAAGAAGAAGAAGAAGAAGAAGAAGAAGAAGAAGAATTGAGAGAAACAAGTTTTAAGAGTTAGTTGTCCATCACAAGGGTTGATGACAGCACAATTAGATAGTTATTGTCTTGAATATGTACCTTGCGCTGTATTTGGATTATAGGGGGATTTTAAAATGCGCTGGTCATCGACCTCACTCTCTGATCCCGAGCTACCTTGGGCTAGTAACAAGATGAGACGACTGGAGATTTTTTTGATTTTTTTTATTTGCGCACGCCTTATTTCTCTAATCCCCAAGGCGGTGTGCGCTGCACTGTGGTTTTTATTTTGCACCTGTCGGCCAAGTGCATCCGACTTCAGCATGCATTTTATGTAAGGGTCTGCGTCCTCCTGCATTTTCTAAGGGTTTGCTTCCCTGGGTAACGGCCGGTGCTGTGGTGGGGATCAAACCCAACACCTGTGGTTTGTGAGCCGTGCCACTTAACCACTAGGCCACGCCGTCCCCCCGACTGGAGATAATTCAGGACACAGGCGCTTTGGTCACACCTCCTTTGAGACCAGGGGTCACTTGCATCCATGAATTACTGACACGAAGAACATCAACCTGTTTAAAATCAGTATTCTAAGCAAAGATTCAGCCATGCTTAGGGAAGAGGTGGACGCCTTGTGAGCACCGTTGATACTTCAGGGGAAACTGTCAAAATTGGGCTAAAATTATGAAACAATGATCGCTGCTACTGAATAATATACAGAAATATGTGTAAATAAAGAAAGTAAAGTTACTTGGAATCCTGGTATTCAAACAGGCTATCGGCTATCTTCCTGTGGATTACCAGGCCTGGGGGAAGGTACAAATAATTTGTTGTAGATTTTTATTTTGAATTTTAAAAGCCTATTATTTTCGATTTCTAACTGCCTAGGAATTTTGAACGTGCTCGACGCTGAACACGGGAGTCCGATCTCACACCCAAAGATCAGGGTGAAAAGATTCTGGTCTCTACCGTGATTCGAACTTGCGACTTTCGGCACCCAAAGCGGACACCTTACCTCGAGACCACAGTGATCCCTAATACAGATAATTCCAATGTCAAGTCAGTAATCCCGTACAGAGCAGAAACATGGAAAACAACAGACAATACAGATGGTTTAATTCCAATGTAAAGTCAGTAATCCTCTACAGAACAGAAACATGGAAAACAACAGACAATACAGATGGTTTAATTCCAATGTAAAGTCAGTAATCCTTTACAGAACAGAAACATGGAAAGCAACAGAAAATACAGATGCTTTAATTTCCATGTAAAGTCAGTAATCCACTACAGAACAGAAACATGGAAAACAACAGACAATACAGGTGGTTTAATTCCCATGTAAAGTCAGTAATCCTCTACAGAACAGAAACATGGAAAACAACAGACAATACAGATGGTTTAATTCCCATGTAAAGTCAGTAATCCTCTATAGAACAGAAACATGGAAAATAACAGAAAATACAGATGGTTTAATTCCCATGTAAAGTCAGTAATCCTCTACAGAACAGAAACATGGAAAACAACAGAAAATACAGATGGTTTAATACCCATGTAAAGTCAGTAATCCTCTACAGAACAGAAACATGGAAAACAACAGACAATACAGATGGTTTAATTCCCATGTAAAGTCAGTAATCCTCTACAGAACAGAAACATGGAAAACAACAGAAAATACAGATGCTTTAATTTCCATGTGAAGTCAGTAATCCTCTACAGAACAGAAACATGGAAAACAACAGAAAATACAGATGCTTTAATTCCCATGTAAAGTCAGTAATCCTCTACAGAACAGAAACATGGAAAACAACAGAAAATACAGATGCTTTAATTCCCGTGTAAAGTCAGTAATCCTCTACAGAACAGAAACATGGAAAACAACAGAAAATACAGATGCTTTAATTTCCATGTAAAGTCAGTAATCCACTACAGAACAGAAACATGGAAAACAACAGACAATACAGATGGTTTAATTCCCATGTAAAGTCAGTAATCCTCTACAGAACAGAAACATGGAAAACAACAGACAATACAGATGCTTTAATTCCCATGTAAAGTCAGTAATCCTCTACAGAACAGAAACATGGAAAACAACAGAAAATACAGATGGTTTAATTCCCATGTAAAGTCAGTAATCCTCTACAGAACAGAAACATGGAAAACAACAGAAAATACAGAGAAAATCCCATTTGTTCGTTAATAAATGTCTACAAAGGGTAATGGGTATAGGTTTGCAAGACATGGTGAAGTAGCTGACCTATGGGTAAGGAGCCCTAGACAACCATCCAGACAACATATCAAACGTAGGCAATGGCGTTGAAAAGGACACACGCTACGGAAATCACCATCAAACCTCGACAGAGAAGCCCTTACATGGAAGCCACATGGGAAAAGGAAGAGAGGTAGACCGAGAAACATCTAGAGAGTGACTGAACATAATTTTCATTTAATGGACCTTAACTGAAGAGAGGCAGCATAGGAATCTCAAGATCGGGCCTGTTGGAAGAGGGTTGTCGATGGGCAATGCCCTGAAAGGAGTAATGGTGATTAATGATTGATGATTTCATGGAGAAACTGTATCGAGCTGAGAGACAATTGAGGCAATCTGTCATTTCTATGATGGAAATACAGAAATTTATTTGAGCTCGAATTGAGAAATGGCTTCGATACAATATCTGACAGAGATTACCAATTCACAGAGGTAAATTGAAGCAGCGATTTGAAGCAAATACTATATTGCGCTGAGACATCCTGTCATTTCTATCATGGAAATATATTTATTTATGTGAGAGCGAGCGAATGGAGACATAGCTTCCACACAACTTGTGAAACAGTTGCTTAAAGAAACAAAAATGAACGGCGCTGATAGAAACCTGAGACGATCAGTTTTATGATGTAAATATGTGGTTATCTGTACGTCAGTGAGAGAAAATGTAGACATTCGCTAATTGTATGAGGGGAAAATATGTAGTTATGTTAGCGAAGGGAAAAGTATCTCGCATACACCTCGTATAATATTCAACAGACCTGTTATTTGTGAGTAGTTCAACACAGCTTGAAAGCAGCAATTGCCGACACCTCTGACTGGTCAGTTCTATTGGTGGAGCTAAAAAGGCGGCATCCGATGTGCCAGTTAAGTCACGTCTGTCCTGGCCTCTGAGCGCACGAACATTCTGTTCTCCCGGGAACAGTAGAAGAGAAACTGAGCGCAGACGATTGAGTTTGTCTCCTTTCTCTGCAATATTAATGAGCTGACGAAATTAGCGCAGGCATCAGTTCTTTCTCTTTGGAGCCCGTTTCGACACTCTCTGGTTGCGGCTAAATTGATTATGGGATTGCTGAAAATGATGCACACACCTGGCAGGCTTTTCTTTTTGACATACGGCGGAGTATAGCGAGCTGAAGCTAACAATACAGCTAGTAACATTTCTGCTTCTAGAATAATGTCCTTTCTTATTCTAGTAGCAGGACATGGCCACGAACTACAGTTTGTGTCTTTTAAAATATCAAAATACTTAACGTGCGTTTACGTTTAGTGTCTGCAGTTATTTGTTTATACGGGATCAACCTACTGCACCATTCCCCAAACTATATTGATTCGATTCCATACATGCTCCAGTAGACTCAACTGTAGAAGGGTCCTTTGCTTAATGTTAAGGAAGGAAAGGCAGCAAGGAAGGGAGCTGGTCATTCCCTTTCATAAACACGATGTGGCAAGTTAAAATTAAGTCTAAAACTTTATCCCCGACAGCTGTGTCTGTTATGGGAAAGCTTTTATCTTCTTTTACGACTTTCTGGAAATTCAATGGACGTATTCTTTCATTTCGCCTCAGGAATCCTTTTCTTCTACTGCGTAAAAGAAAAACTAGACTTTATTCTTATTGTTGGGCAGTCGAGGGTTTTTCAGAATTACACGCCGCTTTGGTGCTGCAGTCGTCACGTCGTGTGCTGGCTGTGTTTGTTTATTTCACCCCTAACAGAAAAACATAATATGTCTTACTGGGGATTAGAACCGCTTCCCCCATTGTCATCATAACGAGAAAAGTACCTCGTGTCTGGCAATCTGGACATATCAGGATGTGTAAAAGGGCAAGGAGGACCAGCCTGTGTGCTGGATAAAAAGCTGCGCTGAGTGAGGTGACCATACACAAGCACAGATTAATGTCATTGAGAATGGCTTCTCATCTGGTAGACAGTCAAAATACAAATATATATATATATGCCCACATCAGCGTACGATGAAGATGAGATAGAAGAAATGTATGCTACCCTAGAATAAATACCGAATAACAAAGGTCATAGATAATGTCGTGATAATGGGAAATTGGAATGGGATTGTTGGAATGGGTTCTGAGGTGGACATAGTTGGTAAGAATGGGCTGGGTACTAGGAATGTTGGCATGGGTTCTGAGCGGGACATAGTTGGGAAGAATGGGCTGGGTACTAGGAATGTTGGCATGGGTTCTGAGCGGGACATAGTTGGGCTGGGTACTAGGAATGTTGGCGTGGGTTCTGAGCTGGACACAGTTGGGCTGGGTACTAGGAATGTTGGCATGGGATCTGAGCGGGACATGGTTGGGAAGAATGGGCTGGGTACTAGGAATGACAAAGACTAGTAGACTTCTGCCACCAGGAAAATTACATAATAACAAACACCTGGAATCAACTCCCAGATAGAATGAAATACACACATAAATGTCATGGGAATAAGGGGAGAAAGCAAATAAATATACATCATGGTGAAAACAAAGATATAGAAACCAAGTTTAAAAATCAATTACTTACCCTGGTGTGGATGCTGATTCAGATCATAATTTGCTTATTATGAAATGCCAACTACGATGGAAGAAACCAGGAAAATCGCAAAAAATAACGGAAAAGTAGAATTTAAGTGCTTTAAATGAGTTGGAGAGAAAAGTTCAATTACAAAGCTCTGTGACTTCTGCTTTAGGGCAAAAACATGTTTCTGAAGATATAGATCATCAGTGGCGGAAAGTAAAAGAGGCAGCAGAGATAAGATTGGGTAAAAAGAAAGCAGAAAACAAACCGTGAGTAACAATGCTAAACAAAAGGGAGAAAAGATGTAAAGGGGGAAACATGAATACAGAGCATGGTGTTGCAACGTATGAGCTTATCAAGAATGAACTGGATCGAGATTGCTAGATGACGAGAGAAAAATGGTGGATAGAACAATGCGAAGAAATTGAAGATCTATAGAGATCAGGGAAATTCGATCAAGTCCATAAGAAAGTAAAACAATCTTTTCGTAAACCTAAGGGCATACAATCACGGATGATTAATGATAATAATGGGAAGCTAAAAACAGACCCAGAAAACAAAAAAGTGAGATGTAGATAATATGTTAAGGAACTGTACAATGATGGGGGCCTGTATCAAGATAACACACCACTAAATAACATACCATTGACAGAAGAGAGATTACCTTTAACCAGAGAATAATGTAATACAGCACTTTCTTTAATCCCAAACAACAAGGCACCTGGGATAGAAAAGTTAACTATCGAGCTACTGAAAGCAGCGGGAGACACTTTACACTTTTTCAACACGTAAATAACATTTACATTAAGGGAATATGGCCAAAAGATCACACGATTTCAGTATTAATTCCTTTGCCAAAAAAAATCAAATCCTGTACAATGGGGTCAATTACGAAAGATAAGTTTGATAACGCATGCATCTAAAATTCTTTTGAAGATTATTCATATGAGAATTTCTTGAAAAATAGAGGAGATACTGATAGATAGCGTTAGATTTCGCAAGACCTGAGGTACACGGGATGCCATCGAATCATTGCGGCTTCTCGCAGAACGAATGATAGGTCAAAAACGTACACTGTTTATCTGTTTTATTGACTACGAGAAAGCCTTTGATCGATTTCCCTGGAGCAAACTATTTAAGCTTTTGCTGAAAATATGTATAGAAAGAACACTCATTAGGTTAATCCAGAACCTGTTTGAAAATCAAGAGGCGATTATTTCAATCTGCTTGCTTGCTTGCTTTCACCGAGTCCCTGTAACGCATGTTCTGAGATAATGATGACCAAGGCTATGCGGAGCTGTAATAGGGGTGTCCAAATTAATGTCATCAAATTTGCCGATGACCAAGCGATAGTGGGAGGATCAGAATCAACGTTGCAAATGCTGCTTGATAAAATTAATTGCACTGCCAACGATTTTGTTATGCCAATAAGCACATCGAAGACAAAGACTTTGGTAATATCTAAGCAACATAAGCACATAAATATATACATCGATAGAGAAATAATCTAACAAGTACAGTTTACATATTTTGGGCAAACCATAACAGAAGATGCCATGAGACAGAAATTAAGACAAGGATTGCAATGAAATAAAAGGGCTTAAGAGAAAAACAGAAATTCTTACCCTCAAAGAGTATCAGGATAGATGCGAGGAAAAGAATAATCGCCACTCATATATGGCCAGTTGCACTGCATGGGGCTGAAACATGGACTCTAGCAAAGAAGGATGAAAAATGCTTGGAAGCGTTTGAAATGTGGTACTTTCGTAGAATGGAAAGAGTGAGTTGGACAGAAAGATCCAATGAATGACAATGTACTCACTGACGTGGGTGCACAAAGACAAATATTGAATATGATACAAAAACGTCGGTTGAGTTGACTGGGTCACAATATGAAACATGAAAGTCTTCTACAGAAGATACTAGAGGGTAAGATTGGCTTGGTCACAATATGAGACATGAAAGTCTTCTACAGAAGATACTATAGGGAAAGATTGGCTGGGTCACAATATGAGACATGAAAGACTTCTTCAGAAGATACTATAGGGAAAGATTCAAAGAAAGAGAGGACCGGGGCGATCAAGACTCACCTTTACATCTCTGGCATACAGGGAAATTAAAGTACCAACTTATGCTGTAATGAAGAGCTGCAAAGGATAGGGTCAAATCGAGAGACATACTCAGACAACCTTTCAACCAGTCTCTGGGCTGATTAACCAGAGGATAGGGTCAAATGGAGAGACATAGACAACCTTACAACCAGTCTCTGGGCTGATTAACCAGAGGATAGGGTCAAATGGAGAGACATACTCAGACAACCTTTCAACCAGTCTCTGGGCTGATTAACCAGAGGATAGGGTCAAATGGAGAGACATACTCAGACAACCTTTCAACCAGTCTCTGGGCTGATTAACCAGAGGATAGGGTCAAATGGAGAGACATACTCAGACAACCTTACAACCAGTCACCGGACTGATCAACCAGAGGATAGGGTCAAATGGAGAGACATATTCAGACAACCTTACAACCAGTCTCCGGACTGATCAATCAGAAGATGATGATGAAAAATGCCAGAAAAATTACAGCAACAATTTAAACCATGGTTAAATTAAGAATAGTTACAATATTTAACGCATAAATTATCTGCTTCTTAAATTATTTTGTTTTTACAACCTATTTATTGTGCCAAATATCAACAATTTACTGATATGTTCTGTAACCGTTTCCGCTACCAGTGACATGTAATATTAATATGGTTATCTTAATTATGGTGAGAAGTAGTAACATAACAATTAGGCATGCAGTGGTCCAAACCTAAAAATAATCAGGTCCTGAAAGAGTTAAGGCATTATTTACTAAATAAAATGAGATATTTCTTTTGTCAACAGATGAGCATGCCAAGCGTCGACCAGACGATATGATGGTCATGAAGATGAGCTCTCAAAGAATGACCTCGCCCCACATTGTCAAAGAAGAACGACAGTTATCTCAAGCTGACTCCACGGAGGATGCTTCACAAGAACGAGAAGATCTCCTGGAGTCAACCGCATGCCACATCATGAGCAGCAAACACGATGGGAACAGAAGAGCGACCACACACGACACGAGTCCTATCCCGTCTCCTGGTCAGTGTCAGTACGAGAGCGGTCTGAAATCTGGAGGGTATGGCTCAGTATCATGCATGAGCACAGCTAGAGAGTCCGTGTACTACCCACACCATCACTCGTCCGCTGGAAGAATGACCGGCGCTAGTCCTTTTTTACCGGCCTCCTCAAGCTCTTCTCTCCTCCAAAGCATGAACCCTGGACTTAGCTTCAGCTCACAGATGGCTGCGTGCAGACTGGCCGCCCAATCCTCTCCGGATTGCTCTCTTCGACAGTCATCATCAACTTCGTCACCATCATCTTCATCAGTCTACGGCATGAGACCCGGTGTTGGACAAGGACCCCACGCCACTCTCTCCTCATGCACGTATATGCAGCCACCACAGCACAGCTACGCCCCACATCATCTTGCCGCCAACATGCACGTAATGAATATGAACTTCCCAGGTCAACTGGCGTGACGTCATAGTCCCTGTTAAAACTTAGCACAAAAACTTGTGAGGTGGCCTCCAGCGATTTTGCTTCATGTTGTGTCATCGACCTCATGTATCCAACCCGCATGCTCCCCCTAACATTTGTTTATCAAATTCCTTTTTAAGACTAGACACATTTGCTGCAAGGACTAAACAGTGCTGCGTCTTGGCGATGTTTCCTTGGTAACGCAAAAATAAAGACACCAATGGAATGATTGCCGCTCAATCATCAAAGCCATTCAGCTCCTTGTAGAGCACAGGAACAATGACATGCCAGGTTGACGTGTTTTACTTGTAATTGGCCTGTCCCTACTTGTTGAAAATATATGTGGCTTATAGTTTCTACAGCACGGCCCCAATCCCTCCTTAGTCGCTTCTGATGACATGTGTATCCAGTTACAGTGTTACTATTCTCTACGCCACTTCTGGATAGCAAACTCACGATGACTGCTCGGGTTTTGGCTTTTACCTAAAGTAGGATATTTGTATTCAATATGCACCCCTTTCCAACCTGAGTTGGGTGGGGTGGCGTAGTGTAAATCGAGTGCAGGATTGGTTTGCAATTCCAAGTTCGGATTTAGAAACCACTTCGTGTCCAGGTTGACAGTGTATGTCGGGGATTTTTCTCGGTATGACGACTTCTCCGCGTACAACGAAATTGCTGTACTGCAAAACTGCCATAGTTAAACTACAAACAGATAAATCATACACGCACGAGTCAACTGGTCAATACGTCCGCACTGCAAACATATACACGCACGCACCCACCGGCCAATACGTCTTTACTACAAACGTATATATACATTCGTTAACTTAACAAAACATCCACACTACAAACAGATACACACAGGCGTCCACTGGCCAATACGTCCACACTACAAACAGATACACACAGGCGTCCACTGGCCAATACGTCCACACTACAAACAGATACACACATGCGTCCACTGGCCAATACGTCCACACTACAAACAGATACACACAGGCGTCGACGGAGAAATACGTCCATACTACAAACAGATACACACACGCGTCCGCGGGCTGATACGTCCACTCTACAAACAGAGGCATACAAGCTTCTGCGGGCCAATACGTCCACGTAAAAACCACGACAATGTGTACATTTCTTGTAATCTTGAAAATGTTTGCGTTAAATTCCTGTGTTCTGTACATGAAGAAATAAACGAAAATAACCTGCAGATTCGAATTAGCATAATCTCGTTTTGATTGATTTTTAAACGTTGTTCTCCAAAACACAGATGTGTTGTTGTTGTTGTTGTTGTTGAATGCCTACAATGAGTAGGATTACTCTTTTGTGTGCTCTAGAAAGGATGTTAAGTGGCTGGTTGCAGTAGCTTTCCTCACATCCAGAGCGTGCTGATGAATCTGGACTGGGCTCCTCCAGGCGGTTGTGATATGCTTGGCTTCATCTGCATGTCGCTCACTACTACGGGGACCACGTATATCCCTCAGCTCGTTAGCCAGGCTGTCATGAAAACAGCCCGTTTTCAGGGAGGGCTACGAGGAAGCCGAGGTGAGAGTATTGGCCAGTAAACTTTACCTGATCCTGAGTAATATGTCTGATCAGTATATTGTGCATTACTAGACGTTAGTCTTAACTTAACATCTTTATACTGGTTAAGAAGACTCCAAAGTGTCTGTATACATCCCGTTTCTTGGAGGGTTCATCTTAATAAACTCCACTAGAGATAAGTGGACATTCAGACAGTTGGCGCTATCTATAGCTAATCTTAAAAACCACCTGGGAAAGGTACAAATAAATTGATTAGATTTTTAATTTCATTGTGTCCAGGCAGTGGCCGTTAAACCTATTTTCGATTTCCAACTTTCGAAAATGTTAACGTGCTCAACACTGAACACGGGAGTCCTTCTTCGTACGCTGTCAGACGTCAACTTGAATTTGTTCGACGAAAGCAGCGGTCATCCTGAGGCTGTCGACACTGCCATAGAGCTTGTCTAGTGTTGGCACTAGTGATGACCACACGTGCTTTCTCTAGTCCTCGTATGTCGGGCAATTTTGCAGCAGATGTTCATGGGTCATTTTCCCTGTACCACAAGTGCATTCGTCAGTAGCACCTATCTTCAGTTTATTGAATAGACCGAGTCTGAAGACCACGACCTGCTCCCTTCTGTGTAGCAAGTATACTCTGTTTTCCATTTGGCCATGTATCTGTCCCTAATAAACCTTTTGGACTCTTCGTAGGTCGCACTAGAATCTGGTTGTGGTAACCTTGCCTTCTTTTTGGATGGAACCCACTGTACCACTACTCTTTTAGGTGTGGACTGCTGGCATAGTTGACAGAGTACTGCTCTTAAGTCATTAACTTCTGTATTTTTTTTACTTGTTAGTGCTGTAACCACGGACAGGGTATCTGCAAACAGGACTATCTGGCTTTCATTGCTTTCGCCTGCCACCATTGCTTCCAATGCAACTTTCAATCCCTCTGCTCTGAAATTGCTTAAGAATTGTCCGGTTGCCACTGACAGTGTTATCTTTCTACCGCTTGTTAGGCTCAGGAATACCCTACAGTTCCATCTCATGGTTAAATACAATTCCATCTCATGGTTAAATACAGTTCATCTAATGGATAAAAACAGTTCCATCCCACGGTCAAATACAGTTCCATCTCATGGTAAAATACAGTTCATCTCATGGTTTAATACGGTTTCTGTCATGGTTAAATACAATTCATCTCATAGCTAAATACAGTTCCCTCACATGGTTAAATACAGTTTATCTACTAATCACATTTCTTCCATTGACTAAAATAGCTCTTCTGTGATTAAACATATTTCACCCCATAAAGATAACTCTTCTCACGACCAAACACATTATATCCCATGACTAAACACATTATAACATTATAACCCAGGGTTGTATACTCTCTCCCACACTCTTCAATATCTTCTTGGAGAGAATAATGGAGACGACCTTAAAAGGACATGTTGGCACGGTTACAATAGGTGACAGGCTTATCACAAACTTCGGCTTTGCTGATGATATTGATGTATTGGCAGGCACAGAGAGGGAACTCCAGGAGTTGATTGGTAGATTGGATAGAACTGCCCTGAGTTTTGGTATGGAAATAAATGCTGATAAAACAAAACTCATGACCAATAACGTCGCAGGGTTTCAATCTGTCATAGAGGCAAATGGGCAGGTACTTGGGGTGGTGAAACGTTTCAAATATCTTGGATCGTTGATCAGCGAAGAGGGTTCGAAGCCAGAGGTAATTGCCAGAATAGCACAAACAACAGCGGCGCTGACTAGGCTGCAACCTATTTGGCGAGACAAGCGCTTCGCCCTCGGCATAAAAGTCAGACTACTGCGCTCTTTGGTGCTGTCAATATTTCTGTATGCCTGCGAGACCTGGACCATTACAGCAGATATCCAGGGCAGAATACGTGCAATGGAAATGAGGTGCTATAGAAAACTCCTAAATGTTACATATAAGGATCGTGTCACGAACGTAGACATCCGTCAGAGAGTTGAAGACGCTATTGGTCCTTTTGAAGATCTGTTCACAGCTATCAAAAGACGAAACATGGCCTGGTGCAGGCACGTCGCGAGGTCCAACGGAATTCCCAACTCGATAGTCTTTGGATCCGTACCGGGACAGAAAGGGCGAGGACGTCCAAGGAAGAGATGGGTGGACAACATCGCTGAGTGGTCAGGCCTTCGTCACGGTGAGATACGTCAGGCGGCGACAGACAGAGAGAGCTGGCGTGGGATTCATGTCTTCATGTGTGCCCCAACGACCTGATGGGTTACGGGATGAACTGAACTGAACTGAAACACATTATACCTCATGACCAAACACATTACACCCTATGACCAAACAGTTATACTCGTGATTAAACACATTTATTCCCATAAAGATAATAATTCTTCTCAGGACCAAACACATTACACCCTATGACTAAACAGTTATACTCGTGACTAAGCACATTTGATTCCATAGAGAAACATATTATTCTCACGACAAAACAATTTGAATCATATGACTAACACAGCTTTTACTCATAAACTAAAAACATTTCATCCCATAACTAAAACAGCTTTTCTCATAAACTAAAAACATTTCATCCCACAACTAAAACAGCTTTTCTCATAAACTAAAAACATTTCATCCCATAACTAAAACAGCTTTTCTCATAAACTAAAAACATTTCATCCTATAATTAAAACAGCTTTTCTCATAAACTAAAAACATTTCATCCTATAATTAAAACAGCTTTTCTCATAAACTAAAAACACTTCATTCTATAACTAAAACAGCTTTTCTCATAAACTAAAAACATTTCATCCTAAAACTAGAACAGCTTTACTCAAAACTAAAAACCTTTCATCCTATAATTAAAACAGCTTTTCTCAAAACTAAAAACTATTCATCCTACGACTACAACAGTTCTTCTCATGACTAAAACAGTTTTTTTCGTGACTAAACACATTTCCTCCCTTGGTTAAAACAATTCTTGTCTTGACTAAACACATTTTATCTCATGACTAAAAGTTTTTCTCGTGACTAAACACATTTCATCCATTGACTAAAACAGTTCTTCTCATGACTAAATGTTCTCATGACTAAACACATTTCATTCTACGATTAAAACAATTCTTCTCATGACTAAACACATTTCATCTCTTGACTAAAACAATTTTTCTCGTGACTAAACACATTTCATTCCATGACTAAAACAGTTCTTTTCATAAGTAAAAACATTTCATCACATGACAAAAACAGCTTTTCTCAATACTAAAAACATTTAATCCCACGACAAACAGCTTTCCTCATAACTAACAACATTTCATCATTCGATTAAAACAGTTTTTTGTATGAACACATTTCATTCCTTGACTAAAACAGTTTTTCCTTTGACTAAATACATTTCACCATATGATTCAAACAATTTATCTTGTGACTTAACACATTTCATCCCTCAACTAAAAGTTATTTTCATGACTAAACACATTTCATCCCTTAACTAAAAGTTATTTTCATGACTAAACACATTTCTTCCCTTAACTGAAACAGTTCTTCTTGTGTCAAAACAAGAAAAAATGCACAATAAAGAAGAGAAGACACTGGAACAAAGAAAGACTGATCTAACCTGGGGACAAGACAGTCAGTTTGAGAGATCAGCATGCCTGAGAAAGACATGTCTGATTGACTAATTGATTGATTGATTGATTGATTGATTGATCGATTGATTGATCGATTGATATTGAATGCTCACAAGAATTGTCTGCTCTTTTGTGCGGAAGGAAAATGGCGTTAAACTGTGGGTTGCAGTAGCTTTTTTAGATCCCGAGCGCGCCAATGTGGGTTGACCGCAGTTGTGCAATGCTTACCGTCATCTGCGTTACGCTCACTACTGCGTCGATCCTTCACCTCGTTAGCCAGGCTGCACTTAAAACAGCCCGTTTTCATGGAGAACTGATAGAAAGCCGATGTGGAGGTACTGGCAGTATATTTTGCCTAACCCTGACTAACATGTCTGATCAGTAAGCTTTGCCTAACGCTACTAACATGTCAGATCAGTATGTTTTGCCTGACCCTAACTAACATGTCTGACCAGTATGTTTTGCCTGACCCTGACTAACATGTCCGATCAGTATGTTTTGCCTGACCCTTACTAAAATGATCAGTATGTTTTGCCTGACCCTGACTAACATGTCCGGTCAGTATGTTTTGCCTGACCCTTACTAAAATGATCAGTATGTTTTGCCTGAACCTGACTAACATGTCCGATCAGTATGTTTTGCCTGACCCTTACTAAAATGATCAGTATGTTTTGCCTGACCCTGACTAACATGTCCGATCAGTATGTTTTGCCTGACCCTTACTAAAATGATCAGTATCTTTTGCCTGACCCTTACTAACATAATCAGTATGTTTTGCCTGACCCTGACTAACATGTCCGATCAGTATGTTTTGCCTGACCCTGACTAACATGTCCGATCAGTATGTTTTGCCTGACCCTGACTAACCTGTCCGATCATTATGTTTTGCCTGACCCTGATTAACATGTCCGATCAGTATGTTTTTCCTGACCCTGACTAACAGGTCCGATCAGTATGTTTTGCCTGATCCCTACTAAAATGATCAGTATGTTTTGCCTGACCCTGACTAACATGTCCGATCAGTATGTTTTGGCTGACCCTGACTAACATGGTCCGATCAGTATGTTTTGCCTGACCAGACGATGGTATTGTGTCTGACCGTGGCGCGACATCCTTGTCAGTATGTTATGCCTGGCCGTGAAGCGACGTCCTTGTCAGTATATTGTGTCTGGCCGTGGCGCGACGTCCTTGTCAGTAAGTTGTGCCTGGTGTGACGCGACGTCCTTGTCAGTAAGTTGTGTCTGGCCGTTACGCGACGTCCTTGTCAGTATATTGTGTCTGGCCGTGAAGCGACGTCCTTGTCAGTAAGTTGTGCCTGGTGTGACGCGACTTCCTTGTCAATGTGTTGTGCCTGGTGTGACGCGACGTCCTTGTCAGTATATTGTGTCTGGCCGTGGCGCGACGTCCTTGTCAGTATATTGTGTCTGGCCGTGGCGCGACGTCCTTGTCAGTAAGTTGTGCCTGGTGTGACGCGACTTCCTTGTCAATGTGTTGTGCCTGGTGTGACGCGACGTCCTTGTCAGTATATTGTGTCTGGCCGTGGCGTGACGTCCTTGTCAGTAAGTTGTGCCTGGTGTGACGCGACTTCCTTGTCAATGTGTTGTGCCTGGTGTGACGCGACGTCCTTGTCAGTATATTGTGTCTGGCCGTGGCGCGACGTCCTTGTCAGTAAGTTGTGCCTGGTGTGACGCGACTTCCTTGTCAATGTGTTGTGCCTGGTGTGACGCGACATCCTTGTCAGTATATTGTGTATGGCCGTGGCGCGACGTCCTTGTCAGTAAGTTGTACCTGGTGTGACGCGACTTTCTTGTCAATGTGTTGTGCCTGGTGTGACGCGACGTCCTTGTCAATGTGTTGTGCCTGATCGTGCTAGCACTTCTCAGAAAGACATGATAATCAAAAGATATTAGCCAAGCCAACAGACACTAGTTGTAGTCCCATATCAAACATTGATGTCGGGGATGAAGTGTCAAGTGTCAGTTTGTTTGTCTTTTTTACGTAGTGGAGTCAGTAGTTCATTTCCTCACTGCTTTTTTTTTCTTAACTCAATGTCAAGTATGCTGTTACAGATAGGCTGACAGGAGCGTTTCGGAAATGGGGATCAAACCCGCCTTCCGTTACAGTGAATAACGGGCGCTCTACTATCATCCTACTCTGTCGCGCCAACAAACACTGCCGGTCACCTTTATTCCCCTTGCTGGAGTTGTTGTTGTTTCGAATGCTCACAATGAGAAGGGTACTCTTATGTGCTCCCTGAAAAGGGCGTTAAGTGACGGGTTGCAGTAGCTTTTCTCACATCCTGAGCGTGCTGATGAAGTGGACTGGGGTCCTCCTGGCGGTTGTACTATGCTTGGCTGTATCTGCGTATCGCTCACTACTACGGAGAACACATCGAACTTCACCTTGTTAGCCAGACTGTTGTCCTCGAGAACAGCCCGTTTCCAGGACGACCAACGAGGGGGTCAGGTGAGGGTCTTTGTCAGTATATTTCTCCTGACCCTGGCTAACAGTCTCTGATTAGTGACCATTTCTGGGGTAGTCTGACGTTTTAATGGCTGAGGATTACAGACCGCTTACCCACCTACTGTCGCCACGTCGTGTGCGGGCTATGTTTGTTTATTTCACCACCAAAAGAAAAACAACATATGCCAGTACATGGGATTCGTTCAGCCACTGTCCTTATCAGCAGGTATTTATCGAAACTATTTGGTCATGTGCACCTCGAGAAAATGTCCCTTTTCCAAATTCGGTAAACAACATGACGAAAAATGCAGCCGTATCAAAGAACATACACAGGTAAAAGGCAACAAAGAAAACAGATCAAGACAGTCCTATCAGGTTGGAAATACTTTGTGTTCGGAATGACAAAAACATCTGCGACTAAACTGGTAAAAAAAACTACACGGAAGTTTGAGTCGAACTGTGTAAAGCATTAGGACTGCTCCGAGATCCCAGAGCCTATAGATATTTTTCAAAGAGACATGGATACAGCGGGATTAAGATCAATCTGTATTACAGAGGAAATGGTTTTTAAAAAATTGGAGGGGTTGAAAGTGAATAAATGTCCAGGTCAAGATGGTATTCACCCAAAATTGCTGTATGAAATTAGAAACCAACTAGCAAAACCATTGGCTTATTATGTTCTCAATCACTTACAAAAGGGATTGTTCCACGGGATTGGAAAGATGCAGGAGTGATCCCCTTATTCAAAAAAGGCAAAAAATCAGATCCGGCAAATTATAGACCGGTGAGTTTAACGAGCATAGTCTGTAAATTGTTAGAGTCAATAATCAAAGAAAACATTGTAATGCATTTAGAAAAATTTAATCTAATTAGAAATAGTCAGCATGGGTTTACTAGAGGGAGATCATGCTTAACAAATCTATTAGAATTCATGGAGGAGGTTACTAAAATCATAGATAAAGGGGAGCCAGTGGATGTTATTTATCTAGACTTTGCAAAGGCCTTTGATAGAGTACCTCATCAAAGATTATTTCGAAAGTTAAAATCACATGGAATAGGTGGCGAAGTTGCCAAATGGATTGAAAATTGGTTAACAGGAAGAAGGCAGAGGGTGGGCATAAATAAGGAGTACTCTGAGTGGAGTGAAGTGAAAAGTGGTGTGCCACAGGGCTCGGTTTTGGGACCAATTTTGTTCTTGATATATATAAATGATTTGGACATTGATATGAGATCCATGATTGCAAAATTTGCTGATGACACAAAACTATGCAGTAGTGTCTCATCTAAAGCGGAAGTGGATATATTGATGTCGGATTTAGATAAAATTCGAGAATGGTCTGTAAGCTGGCAAATGGAGTTTAATGTAGATAAATGTACAGTCATCCACATGGGTAGATCCAATATGGAACATAAATACAGAATGGGAGAAAACAATATTAGAAAGATAGATAAGGAAAGGGACCTAGGGGTTATAATAGATCATACAGGAAAGGTGAGTGAGCAAGTTAAGGTAGCAGTGAAAAAGGCAAATGCAATGTTAGGTATGATAAAAAGAAATATTAAACATAGGAGCAAGGAAGTGATCGTCAAACTGTATAAAGCTTTAGTTAGACCTAGATTGGAGTACTGTGTACAGGTGTGGAGTCCTTATCATAGAGGGGACATAAACATGCTAGAAAGAATACAAAAAAGAGCGACAAAGATGATAGTTGGATTCCAGAATTACAGTTATGAGGAACGACTCAGAAAAATGGGCCTACAGTGTCTCGAAGAGAGAAGAATTCGTGGTGACTTAATACAGGTTTATAAGATGATCAGAGGAATCGATAAATTAGACTATAACAAGTTTTTTAAAATACAGCCACCTACAATAACACGAGGGCATAGCTACAAGCTGATTAAAGAGAGGTCCAGGTTAGATATTAGGAAATATTTTTTTAGTCAGAGAGTGGTGTCTGCTTGGAATGCATTGCCAGGGGAGGTGGTGGAGGCAGGGACAGTTAATGCGTTTAAGAATAAACTGGATGCGCATAGATTTTAGAGCAAGGTGATGTAAATGTAACTGGTTGTTAACAGACTCTGCAGGGTCTTCTAAACCAGTATAAAGACGTTAAGTTAAGTTATTAGTTAGACCTAGATTGCAGTACTGTGTACATGTGTGGAGTCTTTATCGTAGAGGGGATATAAACATGCTGGAAAGGATACATAAAAGAGTGACAAAGCTGATAGTGGGATTCCAGAATTACAGTTATGAGGAAAGATTCAGAAAACCCAGCCTACAGTGTCTAGAATAGAGAAGAATTCGAGGTGACCTAATACAGGTTTATAAAACAATCAAAGGAACAGATAAATTGGACTATAACAATTTTTTTCAAAACACAACCACCTACAAGAACAAGAGGGCATAGCTACAAATTAACTAAAGAAAGGTCCAGATTAGATATTAAGAACTACTGTTTTAGTCAGAGAGTGACGAATGCTTGGAATGCATTGCCACAGGAAGTAGTGCATGCAGCGAAAATTAATGCATTTAAGAATAGATTGCATAGCTTCTATAGCAAGGAAATTTAAATGAAACTGGGGGGTTACAGACTCTCCATAATCTTCTATAGCAGTACTACAACGTTAAGTTAAGTTACATCTCCTCACGTGGCCTTACGGCACGAGTGGATAGAGGATGATGATAAGTCTTGTTGTTATTACTCACAGTTGTTGCTTCTGTCGCGTCAGAGTCAGGCACACCATACTGACCAGGGCGTCGTGTCAGGGACAGGCACAACATACTGACCAGGGCGTCGCGTCAGAGTCAGACACACCATACTGACCAGGGCGTCGTGTCAGGGACAGGCACAACATACTGACCAGAACGTCACGTCAGTGACAGGCACAACATACTGACCAGGGCGTCGTGTCAGGGACAGGCACAACATACTGACCATAACGTCACGTCAGGGTCAAGCACAACATACTGACTAAGACCATTATCTCTCTTACATGTGAGGTTCACTGAAAACGGGCTGTTTTTCAGTCAGTCTGGCTGAAGACATGTTCATCGACGTGATCCTCGTAGTAGTGAGCGTCACTCAAATGAAGTCAAGCAAAACACAACCGCTTAGAGGACAGCGGTCCACCTTCATCAGAACACTAGGGATGTCAGCATGCTACCACTCAACGCTCTTTTTCAAAGCGCTCAGAAGAGTAAACCTACTCATTGTGAACAACAACAACAAACAACATCAACAACAACATGTCTTTCAGGGACGAGGAGACTATCGTCTAGTTGGGCAAAACATACTGATCGGACATGTTAGTCAGGGTTAGGCAAAACATACTGATCGGGCATGTTAGTCAGGGTCAGGCAAAACATACTGATCGGACCTGTTAGTCAGGGTCAGGAAAAACATACTTATCGGACATGTTACTCAGGGTCAGGCAAAACATATTTATCGGGCATGTTAGTCAGGGTAAGGCAAAACATACAACAACAACTACAACAACAATTCCATACCGATGATTCGATCGACTGTATTTTTTATCTGCAGGCATTCATCGAAACTGTTTGGCCACTCGCTCTTCGACAAAACGCTGTTTCCAAATCGGGCAATCAACAAGAATTTTTAAAATGCTGTCGTGTTAAAAAAACGTATACAAGTAACCAGCAAGAAACAAAACAAATCAAGGCAGTCCTTTCATATTGGAAATGCTTGTGCTTAATACTTACAGTTGTTGCTTCTGTGTCGGTGTTATCTGCATGACGATGTAGCCGCTATGCACATACTCGTATAAGGGCATACATAAACAACCCACTCGCTCTACGGTTTATTTAATGTTTGCCCCAATGTTCTCGCCGCCTTGTTTAATTCAATGGCGGACCTTTTAAAAGGAAATAAATTTCGCGTGGAGGTTCATTGCACCTTTAAGTGTCAGCAGACGAGAAGCTGGCGCCTAGAATCGTCCATTTTGTGTGGAAACAATGGACACAACAAGCAAGATTTGATACCGTGCCCCAAGATTGAAATATGCTAATTAGGGAAGACAACTCAGCGGTGTAATTTATTAGGATTTCTGCTCCTGTTTGATAACAGTTAAGGTATGTAGCTAGCTGATGTGAAGACACAGATGCTATTTGAATTTTGCCTTCTGTTCTTCTTCTTTTTCTTCTTCTTCTTCGTCTTCTTCTTCTTCTTCTTCTTTGCCTTCTTCTTCTTCGTCTTCTTCTTCTTCTTCTTCTGCTGGGAAGGAAGACTAACGTATGTCAAGTGAAATATACTGATCAGACAGGTTAGTAGGTTCAGGCAAAACATACTGGACAAGACCATCACCTTGGGTTCCTCGTAGCCCTTCCTGCAAACGGGTTGTTTTCATGGCAGCCTGGCTAGCAAGGTGAGGGGTCGACACAATCCACGTAGTGGTGAGCGAGACGCAGATGAAGCCACGCATAGCACAACCACCTGAAGGACTCCGATACACCTTCATCAGAACGCTGGGGATGTGAGGAAAGCTACGACAATCCGATACTTAATGTCCTTTTTAGGCGCACAAAATAGTAATCTTACTCATTGTGAGTAATTAACATCTTCTTCGTCTTCTTCTTCTTCATCTTCTTCATCTCTTTCTTCTTCTTCCACTTTTTCTTCTTCTTCTCTTTCTTCTTATTCTCCTTCTTCCTCTCTTTCTACTTCTCCTTCTCTTTCTTCTTCTTCTCCTTCTTCTTCTCTTTCTTCTTCTTCTCCTTCTTCTCTTTCTTCTTTTTCTCCTTCTTCCTCTTTTTCTTCTTCTTTTCTTCTCTTTCTTCTTCTTCTCCTTCTTCCTCTCTTTCTTCTTCTTCTTCTTCTTTTTCTTCGCCTTCTTCTTCTTCTGGGTTAGTACTGATAAGGAAGTTGGTACGTTCAGTTGTATTTTACAGAGTAGCGTTTATATATCTGATGCTTTCCAATTGAGACATCCAATTCCAGCTGGTCTTAAAGGGTGCCAGGTTTGTTTTTTCACTACAATAAATATTATCATTCCTTGCAGATCATTCATTCCTTGCAGATCTTTCATTCCTTGCAGATCTTTTACTCTTTGCAGATCTATCACTTCTTGCAGATCTCTAATTCTATGCAGATCTTTCACTCCTTGCTGATCTTTCATTCCATGCAAATCTTTCACTCTTGTAGATCTTTTATTTCTTGCGGATCTTTCATTCCTTGCAGACTTGTCATTCCTTGCAGATCTTTCAATCTATGCAGATCTTATACTCCTTGCAGATCTTTCATTCCATGCAGATCTTTCATTCCTTGCAGACCTGTCATTCGTTGCAGATCTTTCATTTCTTGCGGATCTTTCATTCCTTGCAGACTTGTCATTCCTTGCAGATCTTTCAATCTATGCAGATCTGTTACTCCTTGCAGATCTTTCACTTCTTGCAGATCGTTCATTCCTTGAAAATCTTTCATTCTTTGCAGATCTTTCATCCCTTACAGATCTTTCATTCCTTGCAGATTGTTCGTTCCTTGCAGATCTTTCACTCCTTGCAGATCACTCACCTCTTTCAGATCACCCCTCTCTTTCAGATCGCTCACAGCTTTCAGATCTCTCACTACTTTCTCACCCCATGATTAAAGGTCTCTCTCCCCCACTGCAGGTCACACACATTGCAGATATC
Source organism: Ariolimax columbianus (assembly GCA_036924085.1). Lineage (NCBI taxonomy): Eukaryota > Metazoa > Mollusca > Gastropoda > Stylommatophora > Arionidae > Ariolimax > Ariolimax columbianus. Next base: position 31,782,863 of record JAVGWX010000015.1, read on the forward strand.
TCTCCTATCACACCCCCCCCCCCCCAATTCCCTCCCCCAGTTTCAACAGTTAAAGGAAATGCAAGGACTCACTATCGATGAAGTATCAATACATAGTCACCGATATGAGTACGACCCAGTTCTGCTATCCGGAAGCAGACAAGAACTAAAGGAATTGGTTGTTGTTGTTTAATGCCCACAATGAGTAAGTTTACTATTTTGTGCGCCCTGAAAAAGACGTTAAGTGGCGGATTGAAGTAGCTTTCCTCACATCCCGAGTGTTCTGATGAAGGTGGACTGCGGTCCTCCAGGCGGTTATGCTATGCTTGGCTTCATATGTGTGTCCGCGTCCACTTCTAGGGGGATCACATCGACCCATATTACGTCAGCTAGACCGCCTTGAAACACAGCCTGTTTCAAGGGAACGCGTTATGGAAGAGAGATTCAAGTCTTGGTCAGTGTATTGTGTCAGACGCGACGTCCTGGTCAGTATGTTGCGCCTGACTGGACTCGCGTCTCAGTTCCCTTTTGGAATTGGTAATTCAAGTAAAAAAACAAAAGACAAGTGAATGAGTTGGACATTAACAGGGGATCAAGATGCTGAGCAACGCATGAGCTGCAGTGGTCAGCAACCCATAGCTGACTGCTAGCGTCAGGGACAGCGAACCATAGCTGCCAAGACCCTTCTAGACCTCCACGTGGTGATCCTGGATAACAGGCTGCAGTAGGGCAGACTGGCTAAGGAGAAATTTCGAAGAGGGAATACTAACCCAGTACTCAAAAAATGCTTGCTGAAGTCGGATGTGTTGGACCGAAAGGTGCAAATATCGCAGCCAAGCTGTAAACTACAACACAATGCATTCCGTTCTCTGGACTACATTTTGCTACTTACCCTTTCGGGGTTTGTTAGCGGGAGATTGAGAACGAAGAAGAAGAAGAAGAAGAAGAAGAAGAAGAAGAAGAAGAAGAAGAAGAAGAAGGACATTAACACTGAGAAAACTATGATAATTAGTAAAGTGGACTCCCAATCAATTATGCAGATAGGAATAGATGGTAAATTTCTAAACATTAAGAGCTTTTTTTCTATCTTGGAATGCTTGGAATACTTGGAATTCCCGTGTAGAAACAGGCATGTTGTTAATGTATGTTGCTAGGTCATCATCATCGTGTAGCATGTCCTTTATAAACGTCGCTCCCATCACTGTCTGTCTGAAAGAAACTCTTTCCCATTCCAAAACTCCAGCCCCCGCAACAGTCATACGCAGGTATTCCTTGATATCTTGGTGCCATCGTCTTCTTGGATTACCCCTTCTTCTTTTGCCTGGCACCATACCTTCCATCACTGTTCTCTCGAGACCATTGTGTCTCTTGGTGTGACCAAAGTATTTACATTTTCTAGCCAAAATGGAATTGATAAACCAGTTCTCCTCTATGCTCAACTCTTGCCGAATGTCTACATTTGTCTTTTTCTCTGTCCCGGGTATTCTGGGGATTTTTCTGAAACATTTTGACTCGAAGGATTCGATTCTTTGTCTGGAAGTTCTGGTAACCGCCCATGATTCGTAGCCATAAGCTGCCACCGGAAAAACACAGGCTCCCAAGACTTTTACTTTTATCATTTTGTTGGTGCTCTGCCATAATTTCTTCAGGCTGTTCAGTCTCTGCATTGCCATAGCTAGTCTTCTTCTGATTTCGTTCGAGCAATCGCCATTTTTGTCAGTTCTGGAGCCCAGATATTCAAAATGTGTGACCTGAACTATTTCCTCACCACCCACTGTAAATTTACGCTGACATTTTGTTTTGTCCCTGGTCATTTTCTTTGTTTTATTTATGTTTATAAACAGGTTTTGATCTTTACTATATCCATTTACGGCTAAATTAGCTGTTCTAGCCCTTCTGCACTTCTTGATAGTATCACTGTGTCATCTGCGTATCGTAACTCTGGAATCTCGTACCTTCCAATCGTAAATGGGTCGAAACTTTCAATGTTCTCGTCTTCTCGAATATTTCTCATTATGCATTCCGCATATGTTGTACAGATAAGGTGAGAAGATACATCCATGCCTTACTCCCTTTTGTACTGCAAACCAATCTGATGTTGGCCCAGATACTCGGACAGCGGCTTGTTGATCTTGGTATAATGTTTCAATGAGATGAATAATATGTACAGGAAACCCAATTTCCTTCATGGTTTTCCACAGAATTTGATGTTTTACCGTATTGAAGGCCTTGGTGTAATCAATGAAACATGTGTACAGCTATTTCAAATTTCCTGCGGCTTACTGGGATTTGGGGAAGATACCAATAATTTTGGGTAGGTTTTTAACAATAATTTGTTAATTTTGTCCGGGAGCAACCCTTAAACCTACTCTTTCTTATTTCTAACTGTCAATGTATTTTTACGCAACACTGAACACGGAAGTCCGATCTAACTAACCAGAGATCATGGGAATTTCTACCAGAAGATCCATGTGACAAAATCCCGGTCTCCACCGTGATTCGAACCCGTGACCTGAAAAATAATAACTGAAAATGGAAGACGTGAAATGGAAATCGGAAAGAACAGGTATGGTCAAAACAGTTTTCACCAATATTAGTCATATTGTTGTTGTAGTTTCAGCAGCATCCACGCTCTAGCCCTTCGGCCCAATATCATATAATGATATGTACACGTGTTTGTCAGTTATTGTCTAGTGCCATACGATGTGTTCCATTTATTTGGACTGGAAGAAAGAAGCATGTTCCAAACATCGCTGAGCGCCGAGCATTCAAAGAGTTGATGGTCAACGGGTTCTTACGGGCGTGTACACAGCTGGCACTCAGGAGTGAGTTGTGGTTGGATTCTGTTCAGGGGCGTGTTAAGTGAGATGTGTTGGGTTCTCAGTCGGATAATGTGGCTCTATTCCGTCCTTGTGAGTTGATCTATACTGACATTTGGGGCTTGCCATATGTATGTAGACCTCTCTACCTGTGTTTCCCATTGGCCAACTGTTCAACCGAGTTTCTTTTTTTGCTGTTCTTATGTGTTGTTTGGCTGTTTGTAGAGTTGTTGTTGTGTGTGAACTGGCTGTTTGTAGAGTTGTTGCTGTGTGTGGTCTGGCTGTTTGTGCAGCTGTTGTGTGTGGTCTGGCTGTTTGTAGAGTTGTTGTATGTTGCCTGACTGTTTGTGCAGCTGTTGCGTGTGTGGTCTGGCTGTTTTGTAGAGTTGTTGTTGTGTGTGGTCTGGCTGTTTTGTAGAGTTGTTGTTGCGTGTGGTCTGGCTGTTTGTAGAGTTGTTGTTGTGTGTGGTCTGGCTGTTTGTAGAGTTGTTGCTGTGTGTGGTCTGGCTGTTTGTAGAGTTGTTGTTGTGTGTGGTCTGGCTGTTTGTAGAGTTGTTGTTGTGTGTGGTCTGGCTGTTTGTAGAGTTGTTGCTGTGTGTGGTCTGGCTGTTTGTAGAGTTGTTGATGTGTGTAGTCTGGCTGTTTGTAGAGTTGTTGCTGTGTGCGGGCTTGCTGTTTGTAGAGTTGTTGCTGTGTGTGGCTGTTTGTAGAGTTGTTGATGTGTGTGGTCTGGCCGTTTGTAGAGTCGTTGCTGTGTGTAGCTGTTTGTAGAGTTGTTGCTGTGTGCGGGCTTGCTGTTTGTAGAGTTGTTGCTGGGTGTGGCTGTTTGTAGAGTTGTTGATGTGTGTGGTCTGGCTGTTTGTAGAGTCGTTGCTGTGTGTAGCTGTTTGTAGAGTTGTTGCTGTGTGTGGCCTTGCTGTTTGTAGAGTTCTTGCTGTGTGTGGTCTGGCTGTTTGGAGAGTTGTTGCTGTGTATGATCTGACTGTTTGTAGAGTTGTTGTTGTGTGTGGTCTGGCTGTTTGTAGAGTTGTTGCTGTGTGTGGCTGTTGGTAGAGTTGTTGCTTTGTGTGGTCTGGCTATTTGTAGAGTTGTTACTGTGGCCTGGCTGTTTGTAGAGTTGTTGCTGTGTATGACCTGGCTGTTTGTAGAGTTGTTGCTGTGTGTGGTCTGGCTATTTGTAGATATTGTTGTTGTGTGTGGCTGTTGGTAGAGTTGTTGTTGTGTGTGTCTTGGCTGTTTGTAGAGTTGTTGTATGTGGCCTGGCTGTTTGTGCAGGTGTTGTGTTTGGTCTGGATGTTTGTAGAGTTGTTGTGTGTGAGGTCTGGCTGTTTGTAGACTTGTTGTGTGTGTGGCCTGGCTATTTATAGAGTTGCTGTGTGTGGCCTAGATGTTTATAGAGTTGTTGTTGTGTGTGGCCTGACTGTTTGTAGAGTTGTTGCTGTGTGTGACCTGGCTGTTTGTAGAGTTGTTGCTGTGTGTGGCCTGACTGTTGGTAGAGTTGTTGTTGTGTGTGACCTGGCTGTTTGTAGAGTTGTTGCTGTGTGTGGTCTGGCTGTTTGTAGAGTTGTTGTTGTGTGTTTCTGTTTGTAGAGTTGTTGCTGTGTGTGACCTGGCTTTTTGTAGAGTTGTTGTGTGTGTGATCTGGCTGTTTGTAGAGTTGTTGTGTGTGGCCTAGATGTTTGTAGTGTTGTTGTTGTGTGTGGCCTGGCTGTTTGTAGAGTTGTTGTTGTCTGTTTCTGTTTGTAGAGTTGTTGTGTGTGGCCTAGATGTTTGTAGTGTTGTTGTTGTGTGTGGCCTGGCTGTTTGTAGAGTTGTTGTTGTGTGTTTCTGTTTGTAGAGTTGTTGCTGTGTGTGACCTGGCTGTTTGTAGAGTTGTTGTGTGTGTGGTCTGGCTGTTTGTAGAGTTGTTGTGTGTGTGGTCTGGCTGTTTGTAGAGTTGTTGTGTGTGTGTGGTCTGGCTGTTTGTAGAGTTGTTGTGTGTGTGGTCTGGCTGTTTGTAGAGTTATTGTGTGTGTGGTCTGGCTGTTTGTAGAGTTGTTGTGTGTGGTCTGGCTGTTTGTAGAGTTATTGTGTGTGTGGTCTGGCTGTTTGTAGAGTTGTTGTGTGTGTGGTCTGGCTGTGTGTAGAGTTGTTGCTGTGTGTGGTCTGGCTGTTTGTAGAGTTATTGTGTGTGTGGTCTGGCTGTTTGTAGAGTTGTTGTGTGTGTGGTCTGGCTGTTTGTAGAGTTATTGTGTGTGTGGTCTGGCTGTTTGTAGAGTTGTTGTGTGTGGTCTGGCTGTTTGTAGAGTTGTTGTGTGTGGTCTGGCTGTTTGTAGAGTTGTTGTGTGTGACTGTTCTTGTCTTGGTCCCTTCCTTGCTAGTCTGTCTGCCTTGTCATCTCCATGTGTGTCCAAGTGTCTAGGGATCCACTGCATAGCTATTTTGACGACATGGGAAGTGATAGTGTGGTCAATGTCAAGTGATATATTTGGATTAGGTCAGCTCAACAATGTTCAGCATCTTCTAATGCGTGAAGAACTGCCATCGAATCTGTAAAATAACAACATTTTTGGCTAATGTAGGAAAGACATCAATTGCATCCAAGCCGGTCCCTCACAAATAAAAAATGAGATTGATTCAGAGTTATGCACACTTGTCTTTACTGTATGACGTGGAAGCTTTGATAGTGACACATGGATATAAGAATCATTCTTTTGAAATGTTGTTCGTATGTGTTGTGTGTATGTGCGTTGTTTGTGTGTGTTGGATATTAATGTGTGCTGTTTGTGTGTGTGTGTGTTGTTTGTTTGTGTATGTGTGCTGCTAGTGTGTATGTGCGTTGTTTGAGTATATGTGCGTTGTTTATGTGTGTGTTGTGTGTGTATGTGTTTTGTGTGTGTGTTGTTTGTGTGTGTGTTGTTTGTGTGTGTTGTTTGTGTGTATGTGTGTTGTTTCTGGTTGTGTTGTTTGTATTTGTGTGTGTGTTGTTTGTGTGTGTATGTGTGTTACTGTATGTGTGTTTGAGTGTTGGCGCATCTCCTGGAAAGGAAAGAAACCAAATAAGCAAATATTGAAGAAATAAAGAGCGCAAAGAGAATTGTTGAACGAAATCAGTTCGACAGTTTGAATATTTATCGTGGACACATGCCTACACATGTGAATCGGCAACAAATGCTGGCAAGAATGGATGCCCTGGTATCTTTATAACATATCATGAGGACAATTGTGAGACAAGGAGTGTTCCCCCTAGTAAATTCTGCTCCAACTATATAGCTGAGGTTCAAGCTCTCAAATAGGCTGAGGTTCAAGCTCTCAAATAGGCTGAGGTTCAAGCTCTCAAATAGGCTGAGGTTCAAGCTCTCAAATAGGCTGAGGTTCAAGCTCTCAAATAGGCTGAGGTTCAAGCTCTCAAATAGGCTGAGGTTCAAGCTCTCAAATAGGCTGAGGTTCAAGCTCTCAAATAGGCTGAGGTTCAAGCTCTCAAATAGGCTGAGGTTCAAGCTCTCAAATAGGCTGAGGTTCAAGCTCTCAAATAGGCTGAGGTTCAAGCTCTCAAATAGGCTGAGGTTCAAGCTCTCAAATAGGCTGAGGTTCAAGCTCTCAAATAGGCTGAGGTTCAAGCTCTCAAACAGACTGCCAACATGATCCAGAACAGCAATTCTGATTGCCACCAAGTAGTCATCTTCACAGACGCATTATCTGTGCTGCAAGCTCTTAAGGGTGGTAAACTCTCGCTTCTGAGAAGAGGACTGGGCAGGGCAGCTGCTGGAAAGCAAACTTTACACCAGTGGTTGCCATCCCACTGTGGCGTGCCTGGAATTGAGAGGGCAGATGGGCTTGCGAGGAGGGGAGGCGAATGTGAACAATAAGACAGCGAAGTCACAAACTTGGAGGAAAAGAGAGTTGTCCAGGCTGTCAGAAGAGAACAGAACCAATCCAACGATGACTACCACACCATTGACCGGCAAGGGGAGACTATCATTTTTCGCCTCAGGACTGGGCACAAGAGACTGAATAAACACACGTACAGGCTTCGTCTGTCTGCTTCGCCACTGTGTACACGTGGGACAGGCGAACAAACTGCCGAGCATGTTTTACAGGACTGTCCTCTGTATGGTCAGTTAGGAGGATACACTGGCCTAATGATTCGACACTGCAATCAAATGAGCTATGGAGCTAGAGAGCAACTACAGTAAACGGTCGAGTTCATCGGGAAAACTCGCCTGATGGTGTAAACATCTATGACGCGATAACAAGAAGAAGAAGAAGAAGAAGAAGAAGAAGAAGAAGCTTAATATACTCTGATTCTATAAGGTTGAAGCCTGTATTGGTTTCCTTGATCAGTTTGATATATGTAATATCAATAATAGGTCTGCGATACAGCCATCACGCTATGCCATAGTCCAGCATATGTACCGATAGCAAGAACAGTCCTGGAGGGCGACACCATCTTCTCAAATCTATTTACAATGGTTTTTGAAGAGTTTTTTTTCTTCAAAATCGACATTGGATCCGGGGAGATGTATAGTTGGCGATTGGTTCACCCATTTACGATTTGCAGTTGAGGAAGCCCAACAATCCCTGAATACCATAAATGGGGTCAACAGAGCTGCTGGTCTGAAGATACATAAAAATAAAACACAACCCCTCAGAAACCACTACTGCCCAAGACAGGACATCACGCTAGGTAAGGAAACCATCACGGATGTCAACTCTTATATCATCGTAGGCCAAGAGATAAATGCCAACCACAAAACCGAGCAATAAATCTCTAGACGACGAAAAGCAACTTGATATATCTTCACGTCCATTAAGCCAATACTTCAAAAGATTTTTTGGTTTGTTTTTTTTTGTTTGCGTTCGCCTTATTTCTCTAATCCCCAAGGCGGTCTGCGTTGCACTGTGGTTTTTATTTTGCGCCTGTAGGCCCAGTGCATTCGACTTCGGCATGCATTTTATGCAAGGGTCTGCTTTCTCCTTCATTTTCAAAGGGTTTGGTTCCCCGGGGTAGCGGCCGGTGCTGTGATGGGGATCGAACCCAGCACCTTCGGTTGTGAGCCATGCCACTTAACCACTAGGCCACGCCGTCCCCTACTCCAAGAGATGAAAGATACGACTGCAAGAGCACATACTTTCAAGGTCACGGTCATTCCAGCAATGATTTACGTATGCAAAGTGTGGAACTTCCGCAGAAGCTCAGTCACTCAGAAAGCAATTGAGCGACACGTACTAAAGATTGTCAAACAGGATAATATCCTAAAAGAAGAATTTGACATCCAACTTCGTTTCGAGGCGTTGTGGAAGCAGCGATTTCAGGCAACACGCTGGGCTGGACATGTGGTATGCATGCCTGACAACAGGTAGACATGTGGTAGGCATGCCTGACAACAGTTGGACTCGTAGAAAAACGTTATGGTGACCGTATGACTGTACACGTCCACGGGGTCGTCCACCTCTGTGATGGCGATATGGACTGACCAAAGACCTAGACAGGCATTGGTACAGCACTGCAAAATGTCGGGACGCATACAGAATATTGTTGGCTTCTTCATATACCGCACATCTGCCGCACTGGCGCCGAGGATAATGTGATTATGTGATAGTGTGACAATGTTTGTGATACCCTCAAAAGACAACAACTTTCTCAAAAACAAGGCTGGACGGAAAGACGGAGATCAAGCGTGCTAGATGAAAACAACGCTATAAGTGAGAAGATTACATCACACGATGGACAGGGATAAGTATGTCATGTTTTGCCATCAAGCACAGAAGAGATTGGAGATCCATTGCAGCTGACTTTTAATGTGGAGATGGCAACAGAACTATAATAATTGTGAATATTATGTTCGTTTATTTTATTTTATTTTATTTTATTTTAAATGTATTCTCAACATTGGATAGTCAAGGTTACAAAAATTATATGTCAGAACATTATGGACAAAAAACATAGACAATTCAATGTGCTATGACACAGAGTTCCCGATTAGTGTCTTCACCTGCAAGGCAATGTATGTGTGTGTATATGTTGTTTGCGTGTGTGCGTGTTGTCTGTAATTAAGGTGTGTTGTTTGTGTATTTACATATATGTGTTGTTTGTGGATTACTGGGTGTGTGTTGTTCGTATGTGTTGTGTGTATGTGCGTTGTTTGTGTGTGTTGGAAATTAATGTGTGCTGTTTGTGTGTGTGTGTGTGTGTGTGTTGTTTGTTTGTGTATGTGTGCTGCTAGTGTGTATGTGCGTTGTTTGAGTATATGTGCGTTGTTTATGTGTGTTGTGTGTGTATGTGTTTTGTGTGTGTGTTGTTTGTGTGTGTGTTGTTTGTGTGTATGTGTGTTGTTTCTGGTTGTGTTGTTTGTATTTGTGTGTGTGTTGTTTGTGTGTGTATGTGTGTTACTGTATGTGTGTTTGAGTGTTGGTTGTGCCTTCGCTGTTTGTGTATGTGTGTAAATATATGTATGTGTATATGTGTGTATGTGTGTATATGCTTGTGTGTATATTTGTGAATCTGCATCAAAACTATTTAATTCAATCACGATTTCTAATGGCGCATAGTAAAACGTGTTTTCCCACACGGAACACATATTGTGAATCCATAGGATACAGAAAAGAAACAAGCGAGAGAGAAAGAGAGAAAGACAGTGGAGAGAGAGAGAGAGAGAGAGAGAGAGAGAGAGAGAGAGAAAAGGAGGAGCAGGAGAGAAGGATAAGAAGAATGGGGCACTCGTTACACTAGAATCGAAATAGTAATAATGGAAGATTGGAAACTGACTCACAATAACACAGAGAAAGTTATATTCCCGAGAAGGTATTCTTCACGTGGGACACATCCGTGAATTTGTAGTGAATCTTGTGTTAAAGTCACAGAGACTGCCAGCGGAGCAGGTGTGATGTTTCATCTACGGATCTGATTGGTTTTCGCGCTCTCGTGGTGCCAGTCAGTTCCTTAGTGGACAACTGCAAACAGGCAACCAACAGAATGTGGTTTCCGGCTAATGTCTAGTCTGCATGATGAAGAAAAGTGGCGGACTTGTAACTATATCTCAGACCTTGGCTAATGGAAGCAGAGGAAGGAGAAGAAATAATTGGTGGGCTAATGACATTTTGACGGGTGATTTTTTTTGGTTAGTGTTAAGATTGCTTGTATGTTGGCGTAGGGAATTCTGGGTGGGGAACATGGTTGCCAGATACTTTCAAGAAATACACAGCGAGGAAAGAATTTACAAGAAGAGAAATATAATTTCGTATCTCTTCTTCTTCTTCTTCTTTTTCTTCTTTTTCTTCGTCTTCTTCTTCTTCTTGTGCGTTCGTTCTCACTCTCGCTACAAGCCCTGCAAGTAGAAGGATGCAGACTGGAGAACGGAATGTGTTGTGTCGCTAGTTTACAGCTTGACTGCATCATTTAGACCCTTCGGCCCCACCAAATAGAGACCTATCGCTCTCGAGTATGGAGGTCAGAGACTCCAACTGCATAGTAGTTGGAGATTTCAACAGCCACTCTGAGAGATGGGGATACTCTGACACAGACAGCAGAGGGGACGAAGTGGAAGATTGGGAGATAGATGCAAATCTCTCCCTAATCAATAGGCCGGAGGATAGCCCTAGCTTCTATTCAAGAACATGGCATACCACCTCGACTCCAGATTTGGCCTTCTCCACACAGGACATACACCATAAAAGAGACCGTCAGGTGCTAAACCAACTGGCAGGTAGCGACCACAGGCCGATCAGGCTAACCATTGACATGGGAGTAGGCCCACAGGAAACAAAACCGCTCCCACGTTGGAATTACAAACGAGCCGACTGGGACAGATTTGCAATCCTGACAGATGGGCTGTGTGAAACCATCAACACACGAAACACCAAAATGAAGCCCATGGTAGAGAGCCTAAGCAAGGCAATAATGCAAGCCGCCACTGAAACCATCCCAAGAGAAGCTAGGAAAAACTATAAGCCCTACTGGAATGATGAGTTGCAGAAAGTGGAAGATGCAGTAACAAATACTAGGAACATGGCAGAGCGAGAAAAATCCATGGAGGCAAACATCGCCCTCAAAGCCGCCGTGGCGAAGTACAAACACACTCTCAAGCAAACAGCAAGAGAAAGCTGGAAAAATAAAACGGAAAATCTAAGCCTGGACAAAGACGGGAACAAGCTATGGAAGCTAGTCAGAGTCATGAACGACGAAACCCCGTCAAATAAACAAATTACCATCAAGCAGGGCGAGAACTTGATCACAGGTAAGAAAGCCGCAAACGCCTTTGTCGATCACTATGCCAGAGCAAACCACATCAAGGTCTCTGCAGATAAGCATACAGACATTAGCGAAGAGCTAAAGGGACACGAAAACATGAATACGGCACCTGAAGAGCACATGATGGCCAAGCTAACAATGCGCGAAATGGAAGAGGCTATGAGAACACTAAAGAAAAGGAAATCTCCCGGAAAAGACGGGATAACAAACGAAATGCTGATGGGGCTGGGCCAAACAGCGAAGAAGAAACTGCTATCGGTCCTGAACCAAAGCTGGAAAAGGGGAATTGTACCACAGGCATGGAAAGACGCAATACTGGTACCAGTACCAAAAATAGGAAAGGACAAAACAGATCCAAATGGATACAGGCCCATAAGCCTACTGAGCTGTGCCGGCAAGCTGATGGAACGGATGATAAACACCAGACTGATGTGGCATCTGGAAGAAAAACGAATACTAATTCCACAGCAAGCCGGCTTTAGACAGCACAGATCCACTGAGGACCAGGTCATCCTCATAGCCCAGGAGATAGAAGATGCCTACCAGGCACAGAAACACACAGTAGCTGTTTGGGTGGATCTGGAAAAGGCATTTGACAAAGTCTGGAAAGATGGACTTAGAGTCAAGCTAAGAAGAAGTGATGTTTGTGGGAAGATGTACAAGTGGATCAACCACTACCTCAAACAAAGAACGGCCAGAGTCCAAGTACAAGGGCAGATGAGCAAAAAGGTGACACTCGAGCAGGGAGTACCCCAAGGGGGAGTACTGTCACCCACACTCTTCCTGGTATATATAAACGATATTACAGAGAATATACCAAGAAGAATCCATAGCTCAATGTTTACAGACGATCTGGCTATGTGGACCTCTGAAAAGAATCTCACCATAGCAAGAAATCGGATGCAGACGGCCCTAACATCGCTGGAAGAGTGGGCGAACTCATGGCTGGTCAAAATAAACGAGGAGAAAACCACATGCACAATATTCTCGCTTTCATTAAAACCCCAAAATACCAAATTAAGTCTAAATGGCAAATTCCTGCAGCCAAACGACAACCCAACCTATCTGGGAGTCACATTTGATCGGCGCATGACATGGAAAAGTCAGATTGAGAGAAACCGAATGAAAGCCAGAGAAAGAATGGCAATCATGAGGAAACTTGCTGGCACAAGTTGGGGAGCAGACGAAGGCATACTAAAGAAACTGTACACTGGAAGAGTGAGACCAGTTCTCGAGTATGGCATTGCGGCATGGACAACAGCAGCGAAGGCGAACTTCGATAAAGTTAACAAACTTCAAAACCAAGCCATGAGAATTATAACAGGTGGCATGAAGTCAACGCCAATTGTAGAACTTGAAAAGATTACAAAACTGCAATCCATGACCGATAGAAGAGACTGCAGAGCCCAGCTGCAGTCAGAGAAACTCCGAAGACTGACCGACCATCCAATGCACCAGAGACTAAACAATTTGGGAAATGGGAAACTAAAGCGGAGAAACTTTGCAGAAATAGCCAAAGCAAAGATGCACGAAGATCCCATAAACGCACTAACAACACCAAAACCCATTACTACTGTACGAAAACCTACCTGGAGGCAGGATATATTTCCAGAGGTGGTAGAAAATCTTCCAGGTATTGCAAACAAAAACTGCCATACTGAAAAAGAAAGGAGAGATACTACCCTAAGCTTCATAACGAAAAGCTACCCAAGCATTGGACTGGACCCATGCATACACCGACGGTTCTGTAACAAACACAACACAGAACGGAGGGGCAGGAGCATTCCTGAACCTACCAAATGGCAGAAAAATAACACTGTCATTCGCTACTGGTAAGTACACAAGCAATTTCAGAGCGGAGGCAGAGGCACTGAGGGCGGCAGTGGAAGAAATGGTGACACACAGTGAAAATGAGAGCCATATAGTCCTGCTGACAGATGCTCTCGCCGTAGTCACAGCGCTAAAAAGCCAGAAAAACACTGAGCTTAATGACTTAAGAGCAGCACTCTGTGCCAGCAGTCCGCACCAAAAAGGGTAGTGGTACAGTGGGTCCCGTCACACTGCAACATCCAAGGCAACGAGGAGGCAGACAGACTGGCAAAAGAAGGTGCAAGACTACCACAAACAGATACCAGTATGACGTACGAAGAGTCAAAACGGCTTATCAAAGCCAGATACATGACCAAATGGGAAACCGAACATACTGGTTACACCAAAAACGATGCCTATTACCAGTTGAATCGAAGAGAGCAGGTCGTTGTCTTCGGACTTCGCACTGGCCACAATAGACTGAGGTACCACCTATTCAACAAATTGAAGATAGGGTGTACCGACGAATGCCCTTGCGGTACTGGTAAAATGACCGCTGAACATCTGCTGCAGAACTGCCCGACATACGAGGATCAGAGAGAGCAGATGTGGCCATTACCAGTGGAACTGCAAGACAAGCTCTATGGAAGTGGCGACAGCCTCAGGATGACCGCCGCTTTTTCGAAAAAATAATGGTTACTGTCTGACTGCGTACGCAGAAGAAGAAGAAGAAGACCCTTCGGCCCAACAAATCCGTCTTCGGCAGCGAATTATAATTTAAATTAGCTCAGTTAATTACTTTATAGTTATATATAATTAATACAGCAAGACAATGCCAGCAGGCTAAAGTCCTTACAGATGCAATGTCGGTTCCACAAGTCCTGAAGAATGATAAAATGCCAGAGCTTAAAAAAGCCTTGTGCGAACTAAAAGCCAAGAGAAGTGTAGTGCTACAGTGGATACCATCACACTGTGGGATGCCAAGAAATGAGACGGCATACAGGTTGGCAAAGGAAGGAGCAACACAAAAACAATGACCTTCCAAAAACAGAGGGCACTTATCCTGACCAGACTGATAGTTGAACAAACGAGAGACAACTATCACTGCCTAGAACAAGCGATCCTGTTCCGCATGAGAACGGAACATAACAAAATGAAAAACCACTTACACAGGCTAAAATTAGCTCCATCACCAATGTGTATGCATTGTCAGGCACCAAAGACATCCCAACTAACCCTGAAAGACCAGTCATTTGCTTGGTCAATCGCGTACTGAGTCCTGGCCCACAGAGACGAATCTCCACACAAAATTGTTTAGAGGCCTTAAAAAACTCCGCTACAGCAACCTTTGTCCAGAGAACTGAACTTCACGTGTAGACGAAGCTAGAAACATGGCGAACTGAACTTCACGTGAAGACGAAGCTAGAAACATGGCGAACTGAACTTCACGTGTAGACGAAGCTAGAAACATGGCGAACTGAACTTCACGTGTAGACGAAGCTAGAAACATGGCGAACTGAACTTCACGTGTAGACGAAGCTAGAAACATGGCGAACTGAACTTCACGTGTAGACGAAGCTAGAAACATGGCGAACTGAACTTCACGTGTAGACGAAGCAAGAAACATGGCGAACTGAACTTCACGTGTAGACGAAGCTAGAAACATGGCGAACTGAACTTCACGTGTAGACGAAGCTAGAAACATGGCGAACTGAACTTCACGTGTAGACTAAGCTAGAAACATGGCGAACTGAACTTCACGTGTAGACGAAGCTAGAAACATGGCGAACTGAACTTCGCGTGTAGACGAAGCTAGAAACATGGCGAACTGAACTTCACGTGCAGACGAAGCTAGAAACATGGCGAACTGAACTTCACGTGTAGACGAAGCTAGAAACATGGCGAACTGAACTTCGCGTGTAGACGAAGCTAGAAACATGGCGAACGAGAAGAAAAAGTATATATATATATGAATATCTATTGGTATATACCAGTACATAATGGTTAAAAAGTGCCTTGTATGGCTTTATTTCAATTGCTGCGGCAGTCGATGTGTTTTTAGGTTGAGGATTACAGGCCGCTTGTCACTGCAGTCGCCAAGTCTGTGTGTTGGCTATGTTTGTTTATTTCAGGCCCAATAAATGCAAGAAAAACAACATATGATTTATTGTGTATTCTTCTTCTTCTTCTTCTTCTTCTTCTTCGTTCGTTCGTTCTCAATCTCCCGCTACGCAAGTACACACATTTCAATACGTGGGCTCCCACATCAGTTCTCATGGGAGACGCACTTTTGAAAAAAAGAACAGAATAGACCAGGCAAAAGCAGTCCTCTAGAGTCAGAGGAGAATTTTGTGCAGCACAAGTCTATTACTGGATTTAAGGAAGAGATTTATTGGGTAGAAAGCACACTACACTTGATATTCGTGTGAATGAAACAAAAATAAAGCAAGTACAAGAATTTCAGTATTTGAGAGCTGTTTTTACTGAGGATGGCAGACTCTGCATAAAGATATAGATGAGAGTGCAGAGGTCAGCAAACGCTGTCACATACCAGCTTTCTCAACTACTAAGACACACCAAGATTTCTCGCCAAGCGAAAAGCAGATGATAAATAGTATCTTCATCCTAACCCTGTGCTACCAGTGCCAGACATGGACATTAAATAAGGCCCAAGAACAAATGTTAGCCACCTGCGAAATGCGGTGCCTACGAAAGGTCACTAACAACACCAAAATAAACAATCATAAATATGAGTATTCGGGAGAAGGTTGGAACAATTGTGTCTACAGAAGAGCAATAGAGAATGAATCGGTATGGCCACATTGTGAGAATGCAACCAGATCACATTTTTCATGCAGCATTCTACAAAAAAACATCAGTAAGAAGCGCTAGAGGTAGACCGAGGAAAAGGTGGACAGAAAGCGTAAACGGGACCTGCCATAAAATGAGAAAAAATGTTACTCTGGCCACGAGAGAGGAGAAAGACACACACATACCATGATACTGGGGTACAATCGGGTAGAAAGTGATACGGCCAAAGAAGAGGAAGAAGTTCTTGGGTACTATGTGGGACAAGTATTAATGCACGATAGCGAGTCATGGACAAACATCAGGCAGGCATAAGGATCATTGGAGGAAACCAAAATGTGGTTTTACAGAAGAATGTTGGCTCGTTGGGTGCCAAGACAGCGTTCTGGTTTTGACCGTCAGAGATGCGTTCAAATCTGCTCAACCCCATTAGGCTCACCGCACTATTTGCCATCTGCAGCAATTCAGTTGGGAGGTATTGCCACATTCACCTTACAGCCCAAAGCTCGCTCCAAGTGATATCCGCCTGTCTGGACCACTAACATAATTCCATTTCAGCACTGATGAAGTTGAAACAGGCTGTTCTGGATTGGTTCAGACATTCTGACAAATCTTTCTACGCTGAAGCTTTTCAAGCATTACTTAAACGCTGGGATAAGTGGATAAAAGTTGCAGGAGATTATATCGAAAAATAAATGCCATTTTGACTTTTGAAAAAAACATTTTTCCCTACCAAAAAAATCACGAGACGAAGAGGCTAACGTCTGGCCAGGCAAAACATACTGATCCGGAAATGTTAGCTAGAATCAGGAGAGATATACTGGACAATGCCCTCACCTGAGCTCCTTGTTGGTCGTCCTGGAAACGGGCTGTTGTCGAAGACAATAGTCTGGCTAACAAGGTGAGGTTCGACGTGATCTCCGTAGTAGTGAGCGACACGCAAATAAAGCCAAGTATAGCACAACCGCCTGGAGGACCAGGTCCACCTTCATCAGCTACTGCAACCCGTCACTTACGCCTCTTTCAGGGAGCACATAAGACTAACTTACTCATTGTGGGCATTCGAAATAACAACATATTGTTATCACATAGCACACGTTTCCTGTAATCAGTGTACTACTTGGTGATTATTACAAATAGCCTGACGTCATATGTTGCTATTGATTAACTAGATTTGCCGAGCTGTTCGCTCTTTCTCTCTCAAAGCCAAGTTGAGAATTTGCAGGTGCTTTGTACCTGGTAAGTGGAGCTGTTTAAGGTGTTCATGATTGTTGCAGTGTCAGGCAATTACGTTTCTCTTTCTCTGGCGAGTTCTGGGCAAAAATGCAATACACGGAAGTAGCAGGGACAAAAATATAATATGTGTAGTTATGAGAAAGACTCAGAAAATCCGCCCTACAGGTCAGGACAAGAGAAACATTCGAGATTATTTAATTCAGACATACGATAATCAATGGAATAGATCAATTAGGCTATAACACGTTTTTCAAAGTACACGTTTTTCAACAGCACGCTAGAACAAGAGGGCTCAGCTACAAATTAATTAAAGAAAGGATCAAACCAGATGCCAGGAAATATTTTTTTAGTCAGAGAGTGATGACTGCTTGGAATGCATTGCCACATGAAATAGTGGAGGCAGGGTCAATTAATTTAGTCAAGAATATATTGGATTCGCATAGGTATTTTTAGATCAAGTGAATGTAAAAGAAACTTGTTGTATACATACTCTGCAGAGTCTTTTAAACAAGTATAAATACATTAAGTTAACAGGCAGTGTCCTTCCACGAAATAGAGCATATAACCTCGAGTTGACTGTTTCCTTTGTTAGAATCATTCAACAGCCTCGGAACCGAAATAGAAATGTGCGAAGCACGGATTCCAGAACCACGGATCAGGAGCCAAGACCATTACAATTCTTCTTCTTCTTCATCGTTCGCTGTTTACAGCGATATACGTTGCACTGTTTTATTTTGTTAAGCATGTGGCTCAGTGCATCCGATTTCAACAGGCGTTTCTGTAGGGATGCCCTCCTTAGCCTTTGGCTGTTGTTTTTGGTCAGAGTTGTCTCTCTTAGGGAAGTTGTCTTGCAGGACTATCGAGTCTTCCCCACTCGTGTCTATCGGGTTTGGCCTTGATATGATATGATATGATGGACTATGTACTAGTTTGTACTATCCCGGAAGAGAGGCAGTCCAGTGTGACTGTGGCTCAGGATCGTCACGTCCTGCCAGAAACGTAGCATATGCATGTGAGTGAGGTATCTCTTTGTTCCCTTTATTTTCTCGGCTCATCTGCAGTGATGGCACGCCAAGCATTCCCCGCCACCTGTGAGGTTGTCACAATAGGCCAGAGGTGCATCTCTTCTGCGTCCATTGGGATGACTGATAGCAGACAGAGGTAAAGAGCGAGGCAGGAGTGCATTTAACCAGGTGCATTTCTGCGGCTCTACCGGGCCGGGCTGAGACGCGAGCCCCAGATCCCAACCATATCGTAGCCTCCCACCACAGCGGTGCTGAGATTTAGGGCGGGATTCTGGCTTAGAGGCGTTCGGCCGTAAGTCCCTCAGATGGTAGCTTCGCACCATTGGCTTATCAGCCAATCACGTGGACCAAATGTCAGCGACCTGCGATTCCTCTCGAAGGAGTGCATTTAACCAGGGGACAAGCCTGGTAATGGCACAGAGATGTTGTTCGCCTGGTGTGCGGACATATCTCATGGTCAGGGGCTGAGTCTCGACAGTTCGCAGTGACGTGGCTGCTCTACTGCTTGCGACACCCCGACCGAGAACTAAGTCTTCTACTAGTGGGTTCACACCTCATCGCCGTATGGGTGAATATCAGGCAGCTTCCCAGCCACTTTGATCGGCGGGCGGCAGAGACCTCTTTCTGCGGCTCGACCGTGTCGAGCTGGGACACGAGCCCCAGGTCCCAACCCTATCTTAGCCTCCCATCGCAGTGGTGCTGAGATTTAGGGCGGGATTCCGACTTAGAGGCGTTCGGCCGTAATCCCTCATATGGTAGACTCGCGCCGTTGGCGTATCAGCCTAGCACGTGGACCCAATGTCTGCGATTAGCGATTCCTCTCGAGTTGAGCAGGACTACCGTAGCAACGCCCTGTCATTAGTAAGGTAAAACTGACTTGTCTTCCGAGGGTCTAATGCCAGCACCCGTTCACTATTAGACCCAACGAATCAATAGAGGGCTTTTTGTCAGTCAATGACCAAATGTCTGGAAAATGTGATTTATGTAGGGTTAAGCAGGGTTACCGTAGCAGACGCTCTTTAATTAAGAGGGTACAGCTGACCTGTCTTCCGTGGGTCTAATACCAGCACACGTTCCCTGTTAGACCCAACGAAAGTGCTCTCGGTCTGTCAGTCATTTTACAGTGTTGGCGTGTTGAGTCAAATTAAGCCGCAGGCTCCACTCCTTATGGTGCCCTTCCGTCAATTCCTTTATCTAACACTGGATGAGAAACAATCAAGCCACCAAGAGCATAGCCCTAGATGATTTTCTAGGGTCTAATTCCAGCACCCGTTCCAGATTGGATCCAACGAAAGTGCTCTCGGCCTGTCAATCATTTCAGTGTTGGCCGTGTTGAGTCAAATTAAGCAGCAGGCTCCACTCCTGGTGGTGCCCTTCCGTCAATTCCTTTAAGTTTCAGCTTTGTAACCATACTTCCCCCGGAACCCAAACACTTTGGTTTCCCGGAAGCTGCCCGCAGAGTCATCGAAGTAACTCCTGCGGATCTATAGTCGGCATCGTTTATGGTCAGAACTACTACGGTATCTGATCGTCTTCGTGCCTCTGACTTTCGTTCTTGATTAATGAAAACATTCTTGACAAATGCTTTCGCAGTAGCTCGTCTTGCGGCGATCCAAGAATTTCACCTCTAAATCCGCAATACGAATGACCCCGTTTGTCTCTGTTAATGATTACCTCCAGTTCCGAAAACCAACAAAATAGAACCAAGGTCATATTCCATTATTCCATGCACCATTATTCAGGCAACCGAGGCCTGCGTTGAACATTCTAATTTTTTCAAAGTAAAAGCGCCGGCCACCCGGAACGCTCAGGGAAGAGCACCCGCGGGAGAGAGCCGACAGACAGGAGGGCAGGAGACAGCGGGCAGTGAATCGGCGCGAGCCGGACCGCCCGCCTGCGCCTGAGATCCAACTACGAGCTTTTTAACTGCAACAACTTTAATAAACGCTATTGGAGCTGGAATTACCACGGCAGCTGGCACCAGACTTGCCCTCCAATAGATCCTCGTTAAAGGGTTTAAAGTGTACTCATTCTAATTACGGGGCCTCGAAAGAGTCCCGTATTGTTAATTTTCGTCACTACCTCCCCGTGCCTGGAGTGGGTAAGTTGCGCGCCTGCTGCCTTCCTTGGATGTGGTAGCCGTTTCTTATGCTCCCTCTCCGGAATAGAACCCTGATTCCCCGTTACCCGTTACAAACATGGTAGGCATGTCACGTACCATTGACATTTGATAGGGCAGACATTTGAAAGATGCGTCGCCGGCACATGAGGCCATGCGATCAGCACAAACTTATCCAGAGTCACCAGTGGGGACGCCGCAACCCCGCGAGGGGAAACGACGATTGGTTTTGAACTAATAAAATCGCTCTTTCCGCGAGGGTCGGAGCTTGGTAAGCATGTTTTAGCTCTAGAATTGCCACAGTTATCCAAGTAGGATCGTATCATCTAAGGAACCTCGACTGATTTAATGAGCCATTCGCGGTTTCACCGTGAGACAGTGTGAACTTAGACATGCATAGCTTAATCTTTGAGACATGCATATGACTACTGGCAGGATCAACCAGATATCTGTCGGAGACGTACGAACCACACACACCGGTCGGCGGAGGACGGATGTGTAAAAAGCCTCACTAGGACGGCCGCAGGGACCGACTGACGGACGGACGGTTGTTCCGTCCATTACTCCGTCGACCTAGGACCACCTAACAGGGGCCCGTACTCACACCAGACGACCGACCGACCGGGCTCGCTCGGGGAGGGATGGCAGCGCTCTGTGCAGAACGGATCCCAACGGTCCCGGCGATGAATTTCACAGGGACTGGAAACGATTTTTGCCTGCCGGCCTGCCCTTCTCCCGAGGGTTGGTCGGGCGAGGACAGGGCCTTTAGGCAGGATTCCTGCTTTCTATTTGCCGGTCACAAGCTCTTTGCGAGAGTCTGACCACCAGCGAGACGAACTGTCGAGGTCTGCTATAAGCCTTCGAAAAAGCACCACTAACTGTCAAAGTTTCTCGATACGGACCACAGTAACGCAACGTTGCCAGCGGTACGACACAACAAATTTCGTCCCTCTACATGGCCGGGGAGAGGCGGGCGAGCGTTTTCGGCAAGCCCGCGCTATCGCTCCGTCTGGCGGGACTGAGATCACTGTACGAATACTGGATGAGAGTCAATCGCGGCGACAAGAGACCTACCCCAGATCATTACAATTCAATCTTATAGGTTCCAGTGATAACTAAGAAAAGTTAGCAGTCGGAAACAGAACAAAAAATCCACGTTCTACATGAGCTCAAGAGACAGTACCCTATCAACTCCTGGACACGTGTGTGCAGAGATGAATCGGCCACGAGAAGAAACTAGGGGATGCTATGGAATCTATATCGCACACGCCAACGGCGACATAGAAAATCACCCAATACCAGAAGGAGAGAAATGTGACAATTTCAGATCTGAAGCAAAATACAGAAACTCAGATTCTTGTCAGACAAAACAAAACTACAAAAAAAAACGGTCATTCAAACAAACTCCAGATTTCAAGCCTCAAACAATAAAGACTCTCACACGAATTAAAATACAGCATCTGGCTGCTATCCAAAAAACATATTTAGTCCTACAGTGGATTCCCACCCACTGCGGGATCCTTGGAAATGAGACGGTCGATGAGCAAGCAAAAGTCGGTAGTGGAGGCACGCAGACTCGCCATCCACGGAGCTATAACGAAGTAAATACACTATAACAATCCACGAGGACGAAAATGGAGAGACCAGCACACAAAAATACAAGCCGGAAAATGGCATCAGACAAACATAGCAGATATGAGCAGACACAGATCTTCAGAATCAGAACGGAACAGTACATACAAGGCTCACCTCCACATTACACCGCCACGTGCGATTGTGAAGCACCCAAGCAAGCACCAGAACATATCCTGCAGGACTGCCCTGCTTTTTCAGACTAAAGAGAGGCAATCTGGCACGCGAGAGCGATCGTGCTCAAAAATCCATTGGGGAACAGACGAAGACCTGAAATACGCAGTGTCATTCGTGAATCTCACCGGACTAGAAGCATAGCTTAATTTGATTGAAAAAGAAATAAGAATCATTAATTTGGAAGTCTGAAGACGAACGAAGAAGAAGAAGCAATGTCAAAATGGGTTGGTATAGTTACGACAGTTAGGTTCGTGTATATGGCTGAACTCAATGTCCCTTAACAACACCAATGTATTTTCAGAAGTGTTTTCTTTCCATTATTCTGCAAACGAAATCTTGCAGTTTAAGAAAAAATATAGAATAACATATATGAGTCGTGTTCAAATAAAATCCTACCTAACTGCACCAAGTGAACATTAGTACGATGCGCACGATGACGTCACTTTTGATGTAAACAGCACATACTTACCCTCAAGTTTGCAAAATTTCATTATCCTCCGACTCATAGTTTTCTCTGCAGACCGTTGAAAACATGGCGGGTGTGATACGCAATGCGTTCAGAGTTGATCAGCGAGCGGTGATTCGGTTTCTAACAGCTGAAGGATGTCGACCAGCTGACATTCATCGCATAATGTAGGCAGTGTGTGGTGGCAAAAGTGTGTCGAAGACAACAGTGAAGAACTGAACAACGATGTTTAAAGAAGAACTGTATTCTCGGCTCTTTTATGAACTTTTGTAACCAATTTCCTCGCTAGCTGCCCAATCTTCCCGAACTGTAAGCTAGTACGTACATCATCATCATGTAGCATGTCTTTTATAGAACGTTGCTCCCATCACAGTCTGTCTGAAAGACACTCTTTCCCTTGCCAACACTCAGCCTCCGCCACAGTCATACCCAGGCATTCCTTGATATCTTGGTGCCATCGTCTTTTTGGTCTACCCCTTCCTCTTTTACCTGGCACCATACCTTCCATCACCGTTCTCTCAAGACCATTGTGTCTCTTGATGTGACCAACGTATTTGCATTTTCTAGCCAAAATGGAATTGATAAACCAGTTCTCCTCTATGTTCAACTCTTGCCAAATGTCTACATTGATCTTTTTCTCTGTCCAGGGTATTCTGAGGATCTTTCTGTAACATTTTGACTCGAGGGATTCGATTCTTTGTCTAGAAGTGTTGGTAATCGTCCATGATTCACAGCCATATGCTGCCACAGGAAAAACACAGGTTCTCAGACTTTCATTTTTGTCGTTTTGTTGGTGCTCTGCCATAATTTCTTTAGGCTGTTCAGTCTCTGCATTGCCATGGCTAATCTTCTTATGATTTCTATCGAGCAGTCGTCATTTTTGTCATTTGTAGAGACCAGATATTCAAAATGCGTGACCTACTTCCTCACCACCCACTGTAAATTTATGTTGACACGTGTTTTGTCGGTGGTCATTATCCTTGTTATGTTTCTAAACAGGTTTTTAGATTTGTACTGTGCCCATTTACGGCTCTATCCCTTCTGCACTTCTTGATAGTATCACTGTGTTGTCTGCGTATCGTAACTCTGGAATCTCGTAAAAAAACAATCGCAAATGTATCGAAACTGTCAATGTTCTCGTCTTCTCGAACATTTCTCATTATACATTCCGCATAGATGTTGTATAGATAAGGTGAGAGGATACATCCCTGTCTTACTCCCTTTTATACTGCGAACCAATCTGATGTTTGCCCAGTACCTACATACAAATAAAAAACAAAAACAATATGTGGAGATTGTTGGACAGACACATCTCCATTTTAGCAAGTGACAATCACTCCAACTCATTGTTGTTGAATGACCACAATGAGTTGGATTACTCTTTTGTGCGCCATAAAAAGGACGTTAAGTGGCGGGTTCTCGGAGCTTTCCTCATATCCCAAGCGTGCTGATGAAGGTGGACCAGGTCCCTCCAGGAGGTTATGCAATGCTTGGCTTCATCTGCGTGTCGCTCACTACTACGGAGATCACGTTGATCCCTCACCTTGTTAGTCAGACTCCCATGAAAACTACCCGTTTCCAGGAAGGGATACAAGGAAGCAAAGGTGAGGGTCTTGTCCAGTATGTTTTACTTGACCCTGTCTAACATTTCTTATCAGTATGGTTTGCCGGACCCTAACATGTCTGATCAGTATGTTTTACCTGACCCTGACTAACATGTCTGATCAGTATGTTTTGCCTGACCCTGACTAACATGTCCGATCAGTATGTTTTGCCTGACCCTGACTAACATGTCTGATCAGTATGTTTTACCTGACCCTGACTAACATGTCTGATCAGTATGTTTTACCTGAACCTGACTAACATGTCCGTTCAGTATGTTTTGCCTTAACCTGACTAACATGTCCGTTCAGTATGTTTTGCCTGACCCTGACTAACATGTCTGATCAGTATGTTTTGCCTGAACCTGACTAACATGTCCGTTCAGTATGTTTTGCCTGAGCCTGACTAACATGTCCGTTCAGTATGTTTTGCCTGACCCTGACTAACATGTCCGTTCAGTATGTTTTGCCTGAACCTGACTAACATGTCCGTTCAGTATGTTTTGCCTGAACCTGACTAACATGTCCGACCAGTATGTTTTGCCTGACCCTGACTAACATGTCCGATCAGTATGTTTTGCCTGACCCTGACTAACATGTCCGATCAGTATGTTTTGCCTGACCAGACGTTAGTCTTCTTTCCCTTACTGCTTACATAACAACATACAAAACAGTAACCAATAATCACTTTACAAACTCAAACATATCAAATAAACAGCAATAACAATTGGACAATTCTGATATGAACTTTAAATTGAGAATCAACACAATCGTATCCCTATAAAGGAGAGATACTACCCTAAGCTTCATATCGAAAAGCTATCCAAGCATGGATTGGACCCATGCATACACCGACGGTTTTGTAACAAACACTACACAGAACGGAGGGGCAGGAACATTCCTGAACCTACCAAATGGCAGAAAAATAACACTGTCATTCGCTACTGGTAAGTACACAAGCAATTTCAGAGCGGAGGCAGAGGCACTGAGGGCGGCAGTGGAAGAAATGGTGACACATAAAGAAAATGAAAGCCATATAGTCCTGCTTACAGATGCTCTCGCCGTAGTCACAGCGCTCAAGAGCCAGAAAAACACTGAGCTTAATGACTTAAGAGCAGTACTCTGCAAACTGTGCCAGCAGTCCGCACCAAAAAGGGTAGTGGTACAGTGGGTCCCATCACACTGCAACATCCAAGGCAACGAGGAGGCAGACAGACTGGCAAAAGAAGGTGCAAGACTACCACAAACAGATACTAGTATGACGTACGAAGAGTCAAAACGGCTTATCAAAGCCAGATACATGACCAAATGGGAAACCGAACATACTGGTTACACCAAAAACGATGCCTATTACCAGTTGAACCGAAGAGAGCAGGTCGTTGTCTTCAGACTTCGCACTGGCCACAATAGACTGAGGTACCACCTATTCAACAAATTGAAGATAGGGTGTACCGACGAATGCCCGTGCGGTACTGGTAAAATGACCGCTGAACATCTGCTGCAGAACTGCCCGACATACGAGGATCAGAGAGAGCAGATGTGGCCATCACCAGTGGAACTGCAAGACAAGCTCTATGGCAGTGTCGACAGCCTCAGGATGACCGCCGCTTTTTTCGAAAAAATAATGGTTACTGTCCGACTGCGTACGAAGAAGAAGAAGAAGAAGAAGTATCCCTGTAAAAATTGAGTGCACGATTTCTTTGTACATTTGTTGTTAAAGATACTTGTAAATGTATTCATCTACTTAGACAAAAAACAAAAATATTTGGAAAGTAAAAACAATGACATACTTTGAGAATGAATGGACAAATGGTAGTACTTATGGATCAAATTATACCCTTTACAACGAAGAACGAATTGACAAATGGTAGTACTTATGGATCGAACTATACCCTTTACAACAAAGAATGAATGGACATTTGATAGTACTTGTGGGAACGGCGTGGGCTAGTGGTTAAGTGACACGGCTTACAATCCGAAGGAGCTGGGTTCGATCCCCATCACAGCACCAGTCGTTACCCCGGGGAAGCAAACCCTTAGAAAATGTAGGAGGAAGCACACCCTTACATAAAATGAATGCCGAAGTCGGATGCACTAGGCCAATACACTAGGCAAAAATAAAAACCGTAGTGCAACGCACACCACCTTGGGGAAATAGATAAATGAGGCAAACGCCAAAAAAATTATAGCACTTATGATTCAAACTATACCCTTTACAATGAAGAATGAATGGAACATGATAACACTAATGGATCAAACTATATCCTTTACACCTAAGAATGAATGGAATATGATAGCACTTATGGATCAAACTATATCCTTTACACTCAAGAATGAATGGAATATGATAGTACTTATGGATAAAACTATATCCTTTACACTCAAGAATGAATGGAATATGATAGAACTTATGGATCAAACTATATCCTTTACATTGAAGAATGAATACACAAATTATAGCATGTGGATCGGACAATCGATGACAGTCAATGCAGTATTTAAAATGTATTTAAATCATATCCTTTGAACAATGAAAAGTTTTTTTCTGAAAGAAAAGTCTTAGGTGCTACCTAATAATAGCTACCAGATCATTCTACACAGTTTTCAATGACACACTGTAAGCTACTATATATACCATTTTTTTTATTGGTTGAAAGGAATTATACAACATAACTAGAATAATATTAAGGATAAATCAGGCCAGTGAAAGATAAACAAGGACAGAACAATTGTAGCGAAGAGAAGCAACAAAACAGATGGGTGAAATACTTTTTTCTTCTTCTTCTTCTTCTTCTTCTTCTTCTTCTTTTTCTTCTTCTTCTTCTTCTTCTTCTTCTTCTTCTTCTTGTTCTTCCGTTCACCTAAAAATATAATGTCTATATCTACAATGTTGTCTCTTATATACACTTGACTGCCTTGTGTAGTTGTTCACATACAGGTTCATAAAGTTTCTCTTTAATAGTTGTTTCAGTGGAACAGTGGGCTTGCCTTTGCATATCATATTTGATGCAGTTCTTCGTCGTTTGTACTCAAACTCCCACCACCAAGTCCAGAAAAGGGCCCTGCAAGTAGCAGGATGCAGCCCGGAGAATGGAGTGCCGTGTGTTATAGTTAACAGCTTGATTGCGATATTTGCACTTTTCGGTTTTACACATCCGACTTCAGCAGGTGTTTTTGAGTACCGGGTTAGCCTTTCCTCTTCGATCCCTTCTCCTTATCCAGTCTGCTCCGTTGCAGCATGTTGTCCAGGATCCCCCACGTGGAGAAGTGTCTTGGCAGCGCTGTCGTATGCACTGCTCAGCATCCTGACCCACTAAACAGTTATGTAGTATGTGCTCTGTAGTCGAAGGTGCCTGTCCGCATGTACACATGGATGGCTGAGTGGCCAATCTTCAATTTTATGTACATGTGGCTGTGGAGTCGTTTGTGTCCTGTTCTAAGGCGCAATACAACAGTTTGTTCTTGTCTTCCTATCGTATGGTAATAGTCTTGTGTTGCTGTTGGTGGCTTTCTGATTGATTTGATCATCAGTATCTTCTGTTGGTATGTAATTGGTACATCTAGCTGCTCATCTGCTGCACCCTTTTTTGTCAGTCGATTTGCTCTCTCGTTTTATCATACTCCACAATGAGAAGGTACCCACTGCATGACAATCTTGCACTGGTTGCTCAGTTCAGACAGTAAAGCCTGTAGATCTGACAGTTTCCTGAATTTCAGTGCTTGGAGTGCTGATTGTGCATATGTCAGAAATACTACAGGTTGTGAACGGACATTGATGTTCAACAGCTTGTCAATTCCCCCCTTGATTGTATGGATTTCTGCATCATATGTATGACAGAATGTCCCATTTGGTACTCTGACTGTGTCCCTAATCTTTAAGTTTTAGTCTTAATCGACCTGTACTTCTACAGCGGCGGATGCCCAGCTCTGGCGTGAGCTGAATGTAGTCGGGAGGAAAATTTCCTGCTAAGCGGGCTAGGCTTGAGGGTGGTTAACCGATGTGCGAGTTCATCTTTTTTAAGACTCAAACACTAGAGCAAAGTAGACCTGCAGCCTGTTATGCACCATCTATGCTGCTCTTAACAAAATTTATAACCATGTCTGGTGTACGCCAGGTCACACAGTTAGTTGCCTCTTACGACATGCTCTCTATGATAAAGTGGAGACCATGACTAACATGTCTGATCAGTATGTTGTGCCTGACAAGGCGTTAGTCTTCCTCCTCAAACACCCTATGTAATCATTCCTACAATTATGTATCATAATAATAGTAATAATAATATTGTCTTGTCTTATCTTATCCACTTGTGCCACGATGCGTCGTGGGGAATTGTAGTTTTCTATCCAGGGACAGACGCATCGCTGAAGTAGTCGTCATCCCATGATTTAGAATATCCGCAACATTTCCTATCCATCTAGTTCTCGGTCTGCCATAGTTTCGAACACCCGAACGCCATGCGCTATAGACGCACAGAGCTAGTTGGCCAGGTTGCATTCTCTAATGTTCGTAGTAAGCTGCCTTTGTTCTGTTTGTAGCAAGCTGTCTTTTTTTCTAATGTTTGTAGCAAGCTGTCTTTGTTCTAATCTTAGTAGCAAGCTGCCTTTGTTCTAATGTTTGTAGCAAGCTGCCTTTGTTCTAATGTATGTGGCAAGCTGTCTTTGTTTTAATGTTTGTAGCAAGCTATCTTTGTTCTGTTTGTAGCAAACTGTCTTTGTTCTAATGTTTGTAACAAGCTGCCTTTGTTCTAATTTCTGTAGCAAGCTGTCTTTGTTCTGTTTGTAGCAAGCTGCCTTTGTTCTATTTGTGGCAAGCTGTCTTTGTTCTGTTTGTAGCAAGCTGCTATTGTTCTTTTTGTAGCAAGCTGTCTTTGTTCTAATGTTTGTAGCAAGCTGTCTTTGTTCTAATGTCTGTAGCAAGCTGTCTTTGTTCTAAAGGCTGTAGCAATCCGACTTTGTTCTAATGTCTGTAGCAATCAGACTTTGTTCTAATGTCTGTAGCAATCCGCCTTTGTTCTAATGTGTAATTGGCTGTCTTTGTTCTAATGTTTGTAGCAAGCTGCCTTTGTTGTAATGTCTGTAGCAAGCTGCCTTTGTTTTAATTTTTGTAGCAAGCTGCCTTTGTTCTGTTTGTAGCAATCCACCTTTGTTCTAATGTGTAATTGGCTTTCTTTATTCTGTTTGTAACAAGCTGTCTTTGTTCTAATGTTTGTAGCAAGCTGTCTTTGTTCTAATGTATGTAGCAAGCTGCCTTTGTTCTAATTTTTGTAGAAAGCTGCCTTTGTTCTAATGTCTGTAGCAATCCGTCTTTGTTCTAATGTGTAATTGACTGTCTTTGTTCTAATGTTTGTAGCACGTTGTCTTTGTTCTAATGTTTGTAGCAAGCTGCCGTTGTTCTAGTGTGCCTAGCAAGCTGCCTTTGTTCTAGTGTGCCTAGCAAGCTGCCTTTGTTCTAGTGTGCCTAGCAAACTGCCTTTGTTCTAGTGTGCCTAGCAAGCTGCCTTTGTTCTAGTGTGCCTAGCAAGCTGCCGGTGTTCTAGTGTGCCTAGCAAGCTGCCGTTGTTCTAGTGTGCCTAGCAAGCTGCCGTTGCTCTAGTGTGCCTAGCAAGCTGTCTTTGTTCTAATGTTTGTAGCAAGCTGCCTTTGTTCTAGTGTGCCTAGCAAGCTGCCGTTGTTCTAGTGTGCCTAGCAAGCTGTCTTTGTTCTAGTGTGCCTAGCAAGCTGCCGTTGTTCTAGTGTGCCTAGCAAGCTGCCGTTGTTCTAGTGTGCCTAGCAAGCTGCCGTTGTTCTAGTGTGCCTAGCAAGCTGCCGTTGTTCTAGTGTGCCTAGCAAGCTGCCGTTGTTCTAGTCTGCCTAGAAAGCTGCCGTTGTTCTAGTGTGCCTAGCAAGCTGCCGTTGTTCTAGTGTGCCTAGCAAGCTGTCTTTGTTCTAATGTTTGTAGCAAGCTGCCTTTGTTCTAGTGTGCCTAGCAAGCTGTCTTTGTTCTAATGTTTGTAGCAAGCTGCCGTTGTTCTAGTGTGCCTAGCAAGCTGTCTTTGTTCTAATGTTTGTAGCAAGCTGCCTTTGTTCTAGTGTGCATAGCAAGCTGCCGTTGTTCTAGTGTGCCTAGCAAGCTGTCTTTGTTCTAGTGTGCCTAGCAAGCTGCCGTTGTTCTAGTGTGCCTAGCAAGCTGCCGTTGTTCTAGTGTGCCTAGCAAGCTGCCGTTGTTCTAGTGTGCCTAGCAAGCTGCCGTTGTTCTAGTGTGCCTAGCAAGCTGCCTTTACTCTGATGTCTGTAGCAATCCGTCTTTGTTCTAATGTGTAATTGACTGTATATATATAATGTGTAATAAGGACTCCACACCTGTACACAGTACTCCAATCTAGGTCTAACTAAAGCTTTATACAGTTTGACGATCACTTCCTTGCTCCTATGTTTAATATTTCTTTTTATCATACCTAACATTGCATTTGCCTTTTTCACTGCTACCTTAACTTGCTCACTCACCTTTCCTGTATGATCTATTATAACCCCTAGGTCCCTTTCCTTATCTATCTTTCTAATATTGTTTTCTCCCATTCTGTAATTATGTTCCATATTGGATCTACCCATGTGGATGACTGTACATTTATCTACATTAAACTCCATTTGCCAGCTTACAGACCATTCTCGAATTTTATCTAAATCCGACATCAATATATCCACTTCCGCTTTAGATGAGACACTACTGCATAGTTTTGTGTCATCAGCAAATTTTGCAATCATGGATCTCATATCAATGTCCAAATCATTTATATATATCAAGAACAAAATTGGTCCTAAAACCGAGCCCTGTGGCACACCACTTTTCACTTCACTCCACTCAGAGTACTCCTTATTTATGCCCACTCTCTGCCTTCTTCCCGTTAACCAATTTTCAATCCATTTGGCAACTTCGCCACCTATTCCATGTGATTTTAACTTTCGAAATAATCTTTGATGAGGTACTCTATCAAAGGCCTTTGCAAAGTCTAGATAAATAACATCTATGATTTTAGTAACCTCCTCCATGAATTCTAATAGATTTGTTAAGCATGATCTCCCTCTAGTAAACCCATGCTGACTATTTCTAATTAGATTAAATTTTTCTAAATGCATTACAATGTTTTCTTTGATTATTGACTCTAACAATTTACAGACTATGCTCGTTAAACTCACCGGTCTATAATTTGCCGGATCTGATTTTTTGCCTTTTTTGAATAAGGGGATCACTCCTGCATCTTTCCAATGGAACAATCCCTTTTGTAAGTGATTGAGAACATAATATAGCCAATGGTTTTGCTAGTTGGTTTCTAATTTCATACAGCAATTTTGGGTGAATACCATCTTGACCTGGACATTTATTCACTTTCAACCCCTCCAATTTTTTAAAAACCATTTCCTCTGTAATACAGATTGATCTTAATCCCGCTGTATCCATGTCTCTTTGAAAAATATATATAGGCTCTGGGATCTCGGAGCAGTCCTCCTTTGTGAAGACTGTGCCAAAGTACTGATTGAGCAGATTAGCAGCCTCCCTATTCTCACTTATTATTTTCCCTGTACTGTCTATGGGAGGGCTACTGAGTTGTAGTTTACAGCGATCACCACCACCCACAGAATTTAGGACAATTGCATCTGCAGGTAAAGTGGTGGCGAGTGTTTTCTGGGACAAACTTGGCATCATTCATGCTGATTTTCTACTCTGTGGTGCCACTATCATCAGTAAACAGTACATACGCATTTTGAATGACCGTCTGCAGAAAAAAAATGGCCATGTTTGATCGCAAAGGGTGTCCTTCTACTGCAACATAACGCTCGACCTCATACTGCTCACTGCACTATGTGCCATCTGCAGAAACTCGGCTGGGAGGTATTGCCACATCCACCTTATAGCCAAGACCTCGCTCCAAGCGATTTTCACCAGTTTATTTTACTCAATTTTATTTTATTTTTTTTGCGTTCGTCTTATGTATCTATTCCCCAAGGCGGTGTGCGTTGCACTTCGGTTTTTTTATTTTGCGCCTGTCGGCCCAGTGCATCCGACTCCAGCATGCATTGTATGTAAGGGTCTGCTTCCTCCTGCATTTTCTAAGGGTTTGCTTCCCCTGGGTAACGGCCGGTGCTGTGACGGGGATCGAACCAAGCACCTTTGGTTGTGAGCCGTGTCACTTAACCACTAGCCCACGCCGTCCCCTCAATTTGATTATAAAATATCTAAGTGTATCCAGTATTTTTTTAATGCATTAACAGCCAAACATTCACCAGCCTCTGACTATAAAAATATTTTCTAGTTAGATACCTTTCTTTAATTAATTTGTAACTGTGTCCTCTTGTTCTAGTATCCAGATGTACTTTGAAAAACTTGTTATAGTCTAATTTATCCTTTTCTTTGATCAACTTATAAAACTGTATTAAACCGCTCAGATTCTACTCTAGACAGTGTAGGCTGGATTTTCGGAGTCTTTCCTCATAACTATAATATTAAACCATACAGAATTTAATCCTTCGAAATGTGGGTAAATAGAATATTGGGACATATTTTGTGGAAAGAGAAGAAAACAAATGTGGAAGTTTTTAAAACGTTGGGCGTAAAAAGAGAATTATTGACCGAAATAAAGGTTAGACGAGCAAGATATTTTGACCATATATAGGTTAGATATAAGGAAATATTTTTTTAGTCAGAGAGTGGTGTCTGCTTGGAATGCATTGTCAGGGGAGGTAGTGGAGGCAGGGACAGTTAATGCATTTAAGAATAAACTGGATGCGCATAGCTTTTAGAGCAAGGTGATGTAAATGTAACTGGTTGTATACAGACTCTGCAGGGTCTTCTAAACCAGTATAAAGACGTTAAGTTAAGTTAAGTTATATTAATAAGACCATACTATAGGGCGAAGCGTAGGATGGAAGGCAGTTGCTCAAGAGGCAGACAGCGTTATAAGTGGGTGGGTAATATCAGGAGATGGACTGGAAAAGGCCTAACAGATTGCACCTTTACGGCAAATGTACAGTGGATATCCATTGAAGCCGATCTTTGATGCAGAGATGACACTTGAACTGAACCACACATTTTTCTGTCTTTGTCGTCTTCTGCACCTTTCCCCACTCTTCTTCTACTTCGTTATGAAACTCTCACTACAAACCCATGAAAGCAGCTTTGCAAGTAACAGGGTATAGATCGGGGAACGGAATGCATTGTGTCATAGTTTACAGTTTGACTGCAGTATTTGCACCTTTCGGTCCAACACATCCCCTCTGCAAACTGTGCCAGCAGTCCGCACCAAAAAGGGTGGTGGTACAGTGGGTCCCATCATACTGCAACATCCAAGGCAACGAGGAGGCAGACAGACTGGCAAAAGAAGGTGCAAGACTACCACAAACAGATACTAGTATGACGTACGAAGAGTCAAAACGGCTTATCAAAGCCAGATACATGACCAAATGGGAAACCGAACATACTGGTTACACCAAAAACGATGCCTATTACCAGTTGAACCGAAGAGAGCAGGTCGTTGTCTTCAGACTTCGCACTGGCCACAATAGACTGAGGTACCACCTATTCAACAAATTGAAGATAGGGTGTACCGACGAATGCCCGTGCGGTACTGGCAAAATGACCGCTGAACATCTGCTGCAGAACTGCCCGACATACGAGGATCAGAGAGAGCAGATGTGGCCATCACCAGTGGAACTGCAAGACAAGCTCTATGGCAGTGGCGACAGCCTCAGGATGACCGCCGCTTTTTTCGAAAAAATAATGGTTACTGTCTGACTGCGTACGAAGAAGAAGAAGAAGGTCCAACACATCCGACCTCAGCATGACATTTTTTGGTACAGGGTTAGCCTTCCCTATTTGAACCCTTCTTTTTAGCCAGTCTGCTCTGTTGCGGCCTGTTACCCTGGATCACCTCGTGGAGGTGGAGAAGGGTCTTGGCAGCTTTGGATCGCTGTCTCTGATGCTAGCCGTCAGCTTTGGATCGCTGACCACTACAGCTCAACATCTTGATCCGCATTGCCCCAGTAATTCTGCACATTGTTACAGTGTGATCAATGGATGAGAGCAGTGCGCTCCAGTCCTTCTCTTCTCGTAAAGTGTCCAAAGAGAACGAAGAGTAACATCAGGGTCAGGTGAAACATACTGATCAAGACCCTCACTGCTCTCATTGAAGGGCTGCTTGAAATAGGTAGTGTCACAGCTGTCTGACCAATGAGGCTTACTGTGGAGCCTCGCATTGCACTACAGCCAGGAGGACCCAGATAAACTTTCCCAAGTACACCCTGGGATGTAAAAAGAACCAATGAAACAATTCACCAAAGAAACATCAGCGAGAGTTAAATTAAATTAGTATGAATAACTGAAAAAAAAACATAACACATGCAAATAAATAAAAAGATAACTTTTTTAATGTGCAATGTGTTGTCTTTGTTCCGATGTGTGTAATAAGTTATCTTTGTTCTGATGCGTGTAACAAGTTGTCTTTGTTCTGATCTGTGTAAAAAGGTGTCTTTGTTCTGATGTGTGTAACAAGTTGTCTTTGTTCTGATGTGTGTAAAAAGTTGTCTTTGTTCTGATGTGTGTAACAAGTTGTCTTTGTTCTGATGTGTGTAACAAGTTATCTTTGTTCTGATGTGTGCAACAAGTTGTCTTTGTTTTAATGTGTGTAACAAGTTGTCTTTGTTCTGATGTGTGTAAGAAATTGTCTTTGTTTTGATGTGTGTAACAAGGTGTCTTTGTTCTGAGGTGTGTAACAAGTTGTTTTTGTTCTGATATGTGTAACAAGTTGTCTGATGTGTGTAACAAGATGTCTTTGTTATGATGTGTGTAACAAGTTGTCTTTGTTCTGATGTGTGTAACAAGTTGTCTTTGTTCTGATGTGTGTAACAAGTTGTCTCTGTTCTGATGTGTGTAACAAGTTGTCTTTGTTTTGATGTGTGTAACAAGTTGTCTTTGTTCTGATGTATGTAACAAGGTGTCTTTGTTCTGATGTGTGTAACAAGTTGTCTTTGTTCTAATGCGTGTAACAAGTTGTCTTTGTTCTTATGTGTGTAACAAGTTGTCTTTGTTCTGATGTGTGTAACAAGTTGTCTTTGTTCTTATGTGTGTAACAAGATGTCTTTGTTCTGATGTGTGCAACAAGTTGTCTTTGTTCTAATATGTGTAACAAGATGTCTTTGTTCTGATGTATGTAACAAGATGTCTTTGTTCTGATGTGTGTAACAAGTTGTCTTTGTTCTGATGTATGTAACAAGGTGTCTTTGTTCTGATGTGTGTAACAAGTTGTCTTTGTTCTGATGTGTGTAACAAGTTGTCTTTGTTCTGATGTGTGTAACAAGTTGTCTTTGTTCTTATGTGTGTAACAAGATGTCTTTGTTCTGATGTGTGCAACAAGTTGTTTTTGTTCTAATATGTGTAACAAGATGTCTTTGTTCTGATGTATGTAACAAGATGTCTTTGTTCTGATGTGTGTAACAAGTTGTCTTTGTTCTGATGTGTGTAACAAGTTGTCTTTGTTCTGATGTGTGTAACAAGTTGTCTTTGTTCTAATGTGTGTAACAAGATGTCTTTGTTCTGATGTGTGTAACAAGTTGTCTTTGTTCTGATGTGTGTAACAAGTTGTCTTTGTTCTTATGTGTGTAACAAGATGTCTTTGTTCTGATGTGTGCAACAAGTTGTTTTTGTTCTAATATGTGTAACAAGATGTCTTTGTTCTGATGTATGTAACAAGATGTCTTTGTTCTGATGTGTGTAACAAGTTGTCTTTGTTCTGATGTGTGTAACAAGTTGTCTTTGTTCTGATGTGTGTAACAAGTTGTCTTTGTTCTAATGTGTGTAACAAGTTGTCTTTGTTCTGGTGTGTGTATTCTTCTTCTGCGTTCGGATTTTTCTGATCATATTAAATCTTCAGTCCTATCGCCAGGATGAAGTGCACATTCCTTTCCCGGTCTGAGCGGTAATCCCATAGTTTTTACCTCAGTTCAGCTCCATCTGACCCAGTTTGAGCGGTGATCCCATAGTTTTTGCCTCAGTTCAGCTACATCTGGCATCAGAGTTCTTTGTAGATCAGGCATTCTTGAAGTACGCTAATAAGCTGTCTTTGTTCTAATGCTTGTAACAAACTGTCTTTGTTCTGTTTGTCATAAGCTGCCTTTACACATGTATCTCATTCAACACTCACTCATTAGTCTTCTTTGCTGTACCTAGCATTCTTAACGTGTCTCTAAAGAACCATCACATCAATGTGGCTTCAAGTAATCTCCTTGTTTCATGCCTGTCTAGAACTCTTCTTCCTCATCTTCTTTGTGCACTTCAAGATGCCAAATTCAGTTTATCTAAAGAAAGCAATGGTCAGCATATGACTATTGGCATCTCCATTGAGCTTGTCTGAGAATGGTACTGTTCATATGTGCTTTCTTTATTTCTGTTGTTGACTCCGCTCCCATAGGACTTATCGTGTCCTGTCACTTTGTGTCCATTATCCTTCGTAGACATCTGATGTTGCTGATGCCACTTGTACTTGAGTTATGTACTCTTGACGACTTTCTTTGCTAGCGGGTTACAGTGGTGCTTCTAACATCCCGAGGAGTACTTGTGAATGTGGACTAGGGTCCTTCTGGCCTTAGTAAGCTCACCACTTGAGATTACAGTGTCAATTTCCACTTTGTTAGCCAGATTACCATGAAACAGCTGTTTTTTTGTGTGTGTGGTATTTTCTTGTCGGTCTTGTTTCCCAAAGCTGAGTGTGTTGTACTGTGTTTTGTGCAGTAACAGCCCAGTTCATTTGACTTCAGCACAAATTTTGTACATGGATTTGCATCCTAAATGGGCATTAGGTTTCTGTTTTGACTCCGAACACATGCAAGTTAGGGTTGAGCGCTGTGCCACTTAGCCATAACAGCGACCCTCCCCCTTATTGACAGAAGTCACTTTAACAACATTTGTCCCTGATTCACTTATATACTCATAGATTGGATAATAAAGAAATCAACTGGGGGAAAATGAACTGCTATTCACTATCCTCTATTGTCACAATTGGAGGATCTGGAATTATGCAGATGATCTGGTACTATTGTCACAATTGGAGGATCTGGAATTATGCAGATGATCTGATACTATTGTCACAATTGGAAGATCTGGAATTATGCAGATGATCTGGTACTATTGTCACAATTGGAGGATCTGGAATTATGCAGATGATCTGGTACTATTGTCACAATTGGAGGATCTGGAATTATGCAGATGATCTGGTACTATTGTCACAATTGGAAGATCTGGAATTATGCAGATGATCTGGTACTACTGCCACACAGTCATAGATAAATGGAAAAGAAACTTGATAGGGTGAAAGAACAGTCAGCCAAACTGGAATTGAATATCAACATGAAGAAAATCAAGCTCCTTTAACTCAACAATATCAACTAAGAACAAAATCAAACTGGAGGGAGGGCCGTTGGTTGGTGTTGTTTGCGAAAGCTGACAATGAGTAGGTCATTCTTTTTGTGCGCCCTGAAAAGCACGTTAAGTGGCGGGTTGCAGTATCTTTTCTCACATCCCGAGCGTGCTGATGAAGGTGAACCAGGGTTCTCCAGGCGGTTGTGCTAAACTTGGCTTCATCTGCGTGTCACTCACAACTACGGGAATCACGTCGATCCCTCACTTTGTTAGCCAGGCTGTCATGAAAACAGTCCGTTTCCAGGCAGGGTTGAGGGTCTTGGCCAGTATGTTTTGTCTTACCCTGACTAACATGTGTGATCAGCATATTATGACTGACCAGACGTTAGTCTTCCTCCCCTGAGCCGTTGAAAGAAGTAGATATCTTTACCTATTTAAGCATCATAATTAACATATAAGGAGGTGCAGATGCAAGGACCAGAATTGGAAAGGCAAGAATGTCATAAGGGATTAAGATGCTGAGCAGTGCATGAGCTGCAGCAGTCAGCGACCCATAGCCGACTGCTAGCGCCAGGGTCCGCAAACCAGAGCTGCCAAGACCCTTCTACACCTCCCCACAGTGATTCTGGATAACAGGCTGTAACAAAGCAGACAGACTAACCCAGTACTAAAAATGCCTGCTGAAGTCAGATGTGTCGGACCAAAATTTGCAAATATCGCAGTCAAGGTGTAAACTACGGCACAACGCATTCCGTTCACCAAACAACACCCTGCTACTTGCAAAGCTCTTTTCAGGACTTGGTAGTGGGAGATTAAAATCGAAGAAGAAGAAGAAGAAGAAGAAGAAGAAGAAGAAGAAGAAGAAGAAGATTGTAAATAACACCTGATGTCTCATTTTTAATGTACTGGTTATTTTCCTGGATGCCAAAATATTCTTCATCATGTTAAATATACTTGATAAAACTTTGATGTTTCGACCTGGATAGAAGGGTTCAAATCAACAAAATTCACCTAGACTGGTAAGGGTTAAGCATGCACACACCACTGTTCAACCCTGTGAACCCGGGACACCCCTATATCGGGTGTGTGTAAATACCCCTTGCCGGTGTGACGAGTGGACCATTATTTTAAGTTTTTTTTTATATGCTGCATTGCTTTGACTTTGGCAATAATATAGTGGCGTCTACACAGTACATACATTTCTGGAAATAACAAATATGGCGATACATATATGGAAGCATTTCTTCGCTATGATTTTTATCATTATTGTGATGAGAAGGGATTATGGAAATTCATGAAATGACCATTCTAATAGGCTAACAATAGAACATGTTGAAAGTATTTCAAGGATTTTGAGGCTGATAAATTGGATTTAGATGGTAATTCTTCTGAAAAGGATCAGTTGTTATTTCAATGACGGGATCAAGATGCTGAGCAGCGCATGAGCTGCAGTGGTTAATGACCCATATCTGACTGCCAGCATCAGGGCCAGCGACCCAGAGCTGTCAAGATCCTTCTACACCTCCACACGGTGATCCTGGATAACAGTCTGCAGCAGGGCAGACTGGCTAAAGAGAAGGGATCGAAGAGGGCATGCTAAGTCGGTACTCAAAAAATGCTTGCTGAAATCGGATGTGTTGGACCAAAAAGATGCAAATATCGTAGTCAAGCTGTAAACTATGACACAACGCATTCCTTTCTCTGGACTATATTCTGCTACTTAAGCCCTTTCAGGGTTTGGTAGCGGGAGATTGAGAACGAATGAAGCCAAGCCAAGCCATTTTAATAACAACATGTGTGTGATTCAGATTACCATTCATCCATTAATTAGGATCAAACTAGATCTGTTCCTTGGAGGATCTGGCTATGGTCCAGGGGGATATCCGACATAATGTATCTAGGTAATTTGATTAATATATTCCACACTCTACTGAAGTAGGAATATTGTAGATTAGCAGGTCTCTAAATTTTAGATAGGATAACTAAATTAGAGCACATAGTTTTGTCATAGTAAATCGCTTTACTCAAATGTCTACACTCTCAATATCATGCGTATTTTCTCAGGAGCACAGGGTAATGAGGTTTTACGGACTGGGTATCCAGGGATCAAAGGGCTCAAACTCAGCACACACAAATATACCATCACTGGGTACTAAAAAACTCAGTTGTGAAAGTTTAGAAATCTCTTTTGCACTTCCTCTGACAAAGACTTGTTGCACAAAATGCTTCTCATTATCTGTAAAAATCAGTTTATTGTCCTTGATCGCAAATAAACAAATTTCACATAGCAAATAACAAAAGTTATGCCGGCTCATTTAGAATTTTGTGGCACACTGTTTTCGAAACCCTTTCTTGAGCTTCTCTTCACACTCATTCGAACTTTCTGTATGGTGTGGAAAAACAGAGTGTTGGGAAGTCTTCTACCCGAAAGTGTTTATTACATCACACAAACCATAAAATCTTGCGTATAATACGCAGGTTTTTACTCATTTTGGCCTACTAAAACTCAAGTGCGTATTATAGTATTATACGCGAGTATTAAAAAATGTGTCATTTTCTATTCCAAAAGTGACCTACATTGGAAAGTTTGTCTCAATCTGACAGTGAAAAAGGCATAAAACTATGTGATGAGAGTCTCAAGTATTTAAAATTTAGAAGTTGCGCACCTATTTCTGCAAGTCATTAGCCAAACTTTGTAAACAAATTTTCATCAAATAAAATCTTGAAAAATCATAATGTATATTATACACAAATTTTCAGGTACGATGAGACTAATGTCTGGTGAGGCTAACATCTGGTGAGGCTAAAATCTGGTGAGGCTTACGGTCTGGTCAGGCAAAACACA
The DNA here is from genome assembly GCA_036924085.1 of Ariolimax columbianus. Taxonomy (NCBI): domain Eukaryota; kingdom Metazoa; phylum Mollusca; class Gastropoda; order Stylommatophora; family Arionidae; genus Ariolimax; species Ariolimax columbianus. The sequence continues at coordinate 31,822,993 of JAVGWX010000015.1, forward strand.
CTGATAAGAGAATGTTAGCCAGGGTCAGGAGAAATATACTGGCCAAGACCCTCACCTGACCTCCTCGTGGTCGTCCTTGAAACGAGCTGTTGTCAAGGACAACAGTCTGGCTAAAGAGGTGAGGTTCGACGTGATCTCCATAGCAGTGAGCCATACGCACATGAACCCAAGCATAGCACAACCGCCTGGAGGCCTCGGTCCACCTTCTTCAGCACGCTCGAGATGTGAGGAAAGCTACTACAACCCGTCACTTAACACCCTTTTCAGGGCGTACATAAGAGTAACCTACTCATTGTGGGCATTCGAAACAACAACACAAATTTTAGTGTACCATGAAATTTGGGGGCTAAATCAAGCACTCGTATTATACATGAGTTCATATTAAACGCCAGATTTTAAGGTACACACGTTCACACACACACACACATGCGCACACACGCACGCAAATATGTAAACTCATCATATCTATCAACTGAATCAATACAGATCTTTGCCATTCACTTAAAAACATGGAATTACATAAAATGTCTAAATGATTGGAATCAATTTAGTTGTTAGTTGTCCACTTTTAAAAAAAAAAGTCAACAAATGTCAAAACCAATTTACATATGGATGGAAACCATTCAAGCTTTCTGTTATCCATTTAACAAACACATCCAAGAAAATGCCAAAACTTTTACATGCTTCAGTGGGATCCCTTTAATTCTTTGCCATCAACTTCAGAGAGAAACACAAATGCACAAAATGATACATTTTTGATAGAATCAATTTAACTTGCTTCTATCCCAATAATTTAACTCGTTGCTGTCCCCATAAAAAATACAAATTTAATAACAAACAAAATGCAGAAATTGATGAATGTGTACATGGTTTTTGTCAATGATGTGTCTGTAATCCTTTGAGAAATGACAGGCTTCAAAGTATTGACATACTAGGCTCATTAACTGATACACTAGGCTCATTAACTGACACAATAGGCTCATTAACTGATACACTAGGCTCATTAACTGACATAATATTCTCATTAACTGACATACTAGGATCATTAACTGACATAATAGGCTCATTAAATGACATACTAGGTTCATTAACTGACATACTAGGCTCATTAACTGATACACTGGGCTCATTAACTGATTCACTAGGTTCATTAACTGACATACTAGGATCATTAACTGACTCACTAACCTCAGTAACTGACATTCTAACATCATTAACTGACATAATAGGCTCATTAACTCACATACTAGGTTCATTAACTGACATAATAGGCTCATTAACTGATACACTAGGCTCATTAACTGACATAATAGGCTCATTAACTGATACACTAGGCTCAATAACTGACATACTAGGATCATTAACTCACTAAGCTCATTAACTAATTTACTAACCTCATTAACTAATTTACTCACCTCATTAACTGACATACTAGGCTCATTAACTGACATACTAACCTCATTAACTAACTTACTAACCTCATTAACTAACATACTAGGCTCATTAACTGACTCACTAAGCTGATTAATTGACATTCTAACATCATTAAGTGACATACTAGGCTCATTAACTGACATACTAGGCTCATTAACTGACATACTAGGCTCATTAACTGACATACTAGGCTCATTAACTGACATACTAGGCTCATTAACTGACATACTAGGATCATTAACTGACATACTAGGCTCATTAACTGACATACTAGGCTCATTAACTGACATAGGCTCATTAACTGACAAACTATGCTCATTAACTGACATACTAGGCTCATTAACTGACATACCAGGATCATTAACTGACTCACTAATCTCATTAACTGACATACTAGGCTCATCAACTGACATACTAGGCTCATTAACTGATATGCTAGGCTCATTAACTGACATACTAGGCTCATTAACTGATACACTAAGCCCATTAACTGACTCACTAAGCTCATTAACTGACTCACTAAGCTCATTAACTGACATACTATGCTCATTAACTGACTCACTAACCTCATTAACTGACATACTAGGCTCATTAACTGACATACTAGACTCATTAACTGACTCATTAAGCTCATTAACTGACATACTAGGCTCAGTAATTGACATTCTATGCTCAGTAACATACATTATTATTATTATCTTACATCTCATAAACTCTTTTCAGCTCGAAGCCAATGAAATAGGCTGCCGAAAATCTAAAAGACCGACCTCTGAAACATGCATTTGTGTTTCGTGATTTAGTTTGCGTAATTTCATTTATTTTACGGCTCTACATGACAGATGTACCCACACATGAACAATTGATGTTTAACTGTAGAATTATTTCTGGTAGGTTGACTTTAGCATGTGCTATGATCTTTGAAATGGCTCAATAACCGACATATTTGGCTCATTAACTGACATACTATGCTCATTAACTGGCATACTAAGCTCATTAACTGGCATGCTCCATCCATTCACTGACATACAAGGCTCATAACTGACACAGTTCATTAATTGATATAATGAGCTCATTATTTGATGTACTAACATAATTAACATATTAAGCTCATTAACTGACAAACTTAGGATTATTAGCTGACATAATAGACTCATTTATTTATAAACTAGGCTCATTAACTGAGGTTAATTAAATGACTTCCTAAACTAACTAATTTCCACTTTGGGCTCATCAATTGCCTAATGGTTCGACAACAAGACAATGAATAAACAAAGATATATATATTACATTTTTGCAAGACTTCATAAATTGTTGTCCTTGTTGTCTGTTTTGGGTTTTCGGGATGAAGGCTCACATACATCAAGAGTCTGTCTGTCTAGAAAAACTTTTTTTTGTTGGTTCCAAACTGTTATATTCAGGCTTTTTTGCAACTTTAGTGGTTCCCAACCTGATCCAGACTGTGGACCCCCTAGAAATTCTAGAATAATTCACTGCAGCTCCCTATTCTGCGTATTACATGACGCGAGGTGAAAAACTTTCAAACCAATTCCTAATTTTTAACATTTACATTTGGTTACTGGATGTCTCTCTGAACTTTTCACTGACACCAGGTTGGGAGCCCCTTACAGACAGCTGCCTCCACATGTATGTCAAACATTCAGAAGAATGAAGTTAAATAATGGACATAGGCAAGCCCGTAAAACATTGATGTCAGCAGTTTGTCTTTTAATCTGCTGGCTTGGACGAGGTTGGGCCATTTCATGAAGACTGCGAAGTTGCCTGCCGTACACATGCAGCAAGGAGTTCATCTACTTGGTCTCCTGATTCTTCAGGGTCAATGTCAAAGTCCTGTGAATCAAGAGAGAAGGTTTTGAATTTTTAAAACATTATGATAGAGGTCCAAATTTTCGGGTGACACAAAGCTATGCAGAGGTGTCTTGGCTAAAGCAGAGTTCGATATTTTGAGGTTAGATTTAGATAAATTCAAGAATGGCCCGAGTGCTGGCAGATGGAGCTCAATGTAGATAAATGTAAGCATGGGTAGTAGATCCTTCTTCTTCTTCTTCTTCTTCGTACGCTGTCAAACGTCAACCTGTATTTTTTCGAAAAAAGCAGCGGTCATCCTGAGGCTGTCGACACTGCCATAAAGCTTGTCTAGTGTTGCCACTGGTGATGGCCACATGTGCTTTCTCTAGTCCTCATATGTCGGGCAGTTTTGCAGCAGATGTTCAGCGGTCATTTTCCTGGTACCACAAGTGCATTCGTCAGTGCCACCTATCTTCAGTTTATTGAAAAGGTGGTACCTCAGTCTGTTGTGGCCTGTGCGGAGTCTGAAGTCCACAACCGGCTCTCTTCTGTTCAACTGGTAATAAGCATCGTTTTTTGTGTAGCCAGTATGTTCTGTTTCCCATTTGGCCATGTATCTGGCTCTAATACGCTTTTTGAACTTTTCGTAGGTCACACTAGAATCTGGTTGTGGTAGTCTTGCACCTTCTTTTGCCAGTCTGTCTGCCTCCTCGTTGCCTTGGATGTTACAGTGGGATGGAACCCACTGTACCACTACTCTTTTTGGTGCGGACTGCTGGCATAGTTGACAGAGTACTGCTCTTAAATCATTAAGTTCAGTATTTTTCTGGCTTTTTAGTGCTGTGACTACGGCCAGGGCATCTGTAAACAGGACTATCTGGCTTTCATTTCTTTTGCCTCTCAGCATTGCTTCTGCTGCAGCCCTCAGTGCCTCTGCCTCCACTCTGAAATTGTTTGAGTATTTACCAGGTGCCACCGACAGTGTTATTTTTTTACCATTTGGTAGGCTCAGGAATACCCCTGCCCCTCCGTTCTGTGTTGTGTTTGTTACAGAACTGTCGGTGAATGCATGGGTCCAGTCCCTGCTTGGGTAGTTTTTTGTTATGTACCTCAGGGTTATGTCTCTTCTTTCTTTTTCAGTCTGGCTGTTCTTGTTTCCAATACCTGGTATATTTTCAACCACCTCCGGAATGATATGCTGCTTCCAGGTAGGTTTGCGTACAGTAGGAATGGGCTTTTGGTGTTAATATGTTCATAAGGGTCTTCACTCATCTTTGCTTTGGCAATTTCTGCAAAGTTTCTCCGCTTTAGTTTCCCATTTCCAAATCTATTTAAATGCATTGGGTGGTCTGTTAGTCTTCTGAGTTTCTCTGCTTGCTGCTGGGTTCTGCAGTCTCTTCTGTCGGTCATGGATTGCGGATATGTAATCTTTTCAAGTTCTACAATTGGCGTTGACTTCATACCTCCTTTTATAACTCTCATGGCTTGGTTTTGAAGTTTGCTAATTTGATCAAAGTTCGCCTTTGCTGCTGTTGTCCATGCCGCAATGCCATACTCGAGAACTGGTCTCACTCTTCCAGTGTACAGTTTCTTTAGTATTCTTTTGTCTGCACCCCAGCTTGTGCCAGCAAATTTCCTCATGATTGCCACTCTTTGTCTGGCTCTCATTCGGTTTCTCTCGATCTGACTTTTCCATGTCATGCGCCAATTAAATGTGACTCCCAAGTAGTTTGGGTTGTCGTTTGGCCGCAGGTATTTGCCGTTAAGACTTATTTTGGTGTTCAGTGGTTTATTTGAAAGCGAGAATATCGTACATGTTGTTTTTTCCTCGTTTATTTTGACTAGCCATGAGTTCGCCCACTCTTCCAACGATGTTAGGGCCTGCTGCATCCGATTGCTTGCTACATTGAGATTTTTTTCAGAGGTCCACATAGCCAGATCGTCTGCAAACATGGAGCTGTGGACTCTTCTTGGTATATTCTCTGTGATGTTGTTTATATACACCAGGAAAAGTGTGGGTGACAGTACTCCTCCTTGCGGTACTCCCTGCTCAAGTGTCACCTTTTTGCTCATCTGCCTTTGTACTTGAACTCTGGCTGTTCTGTTTTCGAGGTAGTGGCTGATCCATCTGTACATTTTCCCACAAACTTCACTTTTTCGTAGCTTGACTTTAAGTCCCTCTTTCCACACCTTGTCAAATGCCTTCTCTAAATCCACCCAAACCGCTACTATTTCCTGGGCTATGAGAGTGATCTGGTCCTCAGTGGATCTGTGCTGTCTAAATCCTGCTTGCTGTGGAATTAGTATGTGTTTTTCTTCCAGATGCCACATCAGTCTGGTGTTTATCATACGTTCCATCAATTTTCCTACACAGCTCAGTAGACTGATAGGCCTGTATCCATTTGGATCTGTTCTATCTTTTTCTTTCTTTGGTACTAGTATAAGTACAGCGTCTTTCCATGCCTGAGGTACAATTCCCCTTTTCCAGCTTTGGTTCAGGACTGATAGTAACTTCCTCTTTGCTGTTTGGCCCAACCCCATCAGCATTTCGTTTGTTACCCCATCTTTTCTGGGCGATTTCCTTTTCTTTAAAGTTCTCATGGCTTCTTCCATTTCATTCATTGTTAGTTTTGCCATCATGTGCTCCTCTGGTGCCATATTGATGTTGTCGTGGCTCTTTTGTTCTTCACTAATGTCTGTGTGCCTGTCTGTAGGGACATCAATGTGGTTTGCTCTGGCATAATGTTCTATAAAGGCGTTTGCTGCTTTTTTTTCCAGTGAGTATGTTGTCGCCCTGCTTGATGGTAATTTGTTTATTTGATGGTATTTCATCATTCATGGCTCTGACTAAATTCCATAGTTTTTTCCCTTCTTTATCTAAATTGAGGCTTTCTGTTTTCTTTTTCCAGCTGTCTCTTGTTATTTGGTTTAGTGTTCTTTTGTATTTCGCTGTGGTGGCTTTGAGGGCGATATTTACCTCCATAGATTGTTCTCTCTCTGCCATGTTCTTATCATTTGAGACTTCGTCTTCCGCTTTCTGTAATTCATCATTCAAATATGGCTTGTAGTTTTTCCTTGCCCCTCTTGGGATGGTTTTGGTGGCTGCTTGCATTATTGCTTTGCTTAGGCTTTCCATCATAGGTTTCATATTGTTATTCCATGTGTTGATGGTTTCACACAGCCCATCTGTCAGAATTGCAAATCTGTCCCAGTCGGCTCGTTTATAGTTCCAACGTGGGAGCGGTTTTATTTCCTGTAGGCCTACTTCCATATCAATTTCTAGCCTAATTGGCCTGTGGTTGCTACCTGCCAATTGGTTGAGCACCTGGCGGTCTATTTTGTGGTGAATATCTACCGTGGAAAAGGCAAAGTCTGGAGTAGAGGTGGTATGCCATGTTCTAGAATAGAAGCTAGGGCTGTCGTCCGGCCTATTGATAAGATAGAGATTTGTGTCTATCTCCCAGTCTTCCACTTCATCACCGCTGTTGTCTGTGTCCGAATACCCCCATCTCTCCGAGTGGCTGTTGAAGTCTCCAACTACTAGGCACCTGGAGTCCTTGATTTCCATACTCGAGAGCAACAGGTCTTTGTTGGGTGGGCCATACAGATTGAAGATGCGGATCTTCGTTTCTTGTGTCATTATGTCGACTCCTACAATTTCTGCTTGTCCGGTGTGATTGACAGCTACCGCGCTACTCGGTATGCAGTTACGTGTCAGTATCAGAACCACTCCTTTGTGACCTTCTCTATCAAGACGGAAGGTCTGGTATCCTCTGATTGAGAATTTGTGGTTGTTGTTGAGGTGCGTTTCTTGGATACATGCCACGTCAATCTTACCTTCATGCAGGTGATGTGTTAGGGAAAGCTTTTTGTTAATGACTCCCTCCGCATTTCACTGTAGTATTCTGAGGGTCTTGGGTTTTTGGTCAATAGTTTTTGCCCCATCACCTTGTGCCTTGACTCCACAGCACATGGGTGGGTGATGACCAGTAGCATTGGGTGGGCCCCTTCGAAGCGTGGGGCTCGGCACTTTCGTTGACTGATGGGACTCCACAGGATGAGCACCACACTTTTTTCTGTTAGATTGTACAGTCATCATACAGAAATATATGTTGCACTGTTTCGTTAAGCCTGTGGCCCAGTGCATCCGATTTCAACAGGCGTTTCTGTAGGGATGCCCTCCTTAGCCTTTGGCTGTCTCCAGTTGTTTGAGGTCAGAGTTGTCTCTCTTAGGGAAGTTGTCTTGCAGGACTATCGAGTCTTCACCACTCGTGTCTATAGGGTGTGGTGATGATATGATATGATGGACTATGTACTAGTTTGTACTATCCCGGAAGAGAGGCAGTCCAGTGTGTCTGTGTCCCAGGATCGTCACGTCCTGCCAGAAACGTAGCATTTGCAAGTGAGTGGGGTATCTCTTTGCTCCCTTTATTTTCTTGGCTCCTCTGCAGTGATGGTACGCCTAGCATTCCCCGCCACCTGGGAGGTTGTCACAATAGGGCAGAGATGCAATGTTCGTTGGCCTGCATCTCTTCTGCGTCCATTGGGATGACTGATAGCAGACAGAGGTAAAAAGTGAGGCAGGAGTGCATTTAACCAGGGGACAAGCCTGGTCATGGCACGGAGATATTGTTCGCCTGGTGTGCGGACATATCTCATGATCAAGGGCTGAGTCTCAACAGTCCGCAGTGAGGTGGCTGCTCTACTGCTTACGACACCCCGACCGAGAACTAAGTCTTTTACTAGTGGTTTCACACCTCAACGCCGTATGAGGTGAATATCGAGCAGCTCCCCGCCCGCTTTGATCGGCGGGACGGCAGAGACCTTTCTCTGCAACTCGACCAGGTCGACCCACATGGGTAGATCCAATATGGAACATATTTACAGAATGGGAGAGACCAATATTGGAATGATAGAAAAGGAAAGGGAACTAGGGGTTATAATAGATCATACAGGTAAGGTGAGTGAGCAAGTCCAGAGAGCAGTGGAAAAAGCAAATCGCAATGTTGGGTATGATAACAAATAAATATTAAACAAAGGAGCAAGGAAGTAATTGTTAAACTGTATAAAGCATTAGTTATACCTAGATTGGAGTACTGTGTACATGTGTGGAGTCCTTATCATAGTGGGGATAAACATGCTGGAAAGGATACAAAGAAGAGAGACAAAACTGGTAGTGAGATTTCAAAATTATAGTTAAGAGGAAAGTCTCAGGAAAATCTGCCTACAGCTTGTAGAAAAAAGAAGAATTTGAGGTGACAATACAGGTTTATATGTCAATCATAGGAAAGGATAAATTAGACTGTAACAAGTTTTTAAAAGAACAGTCACCTACTAGAACAAGAGGGTACAGCTACAAATTAATTAAAGAAAGGTCCAGATTAGATACTAGGAAATATTTTTTAGTCAGAGAGTGGTAAGGTAAGGTGTCCATCTTGGGTGCCTAATGTCGCGGGTTCGAATCACGGTGGAGACCAGATTTTTTTCACGTGAATCTTCTGGTGAAATTTTCCCTGATCTCTGGGTAGTGAGATCAGACTCTCGTGTTCTTGTCGAGCACGTTAAAAATCCCTTGGCAGTTAGAAATCAAAAAGAGCAGGTTTAACGGACGCTGCCCAGACACGATTCTAAATAGTAAGCCGCAGGAAGTTTAAAATACCTACTACTAATAGCTGATAACCTTCAGCTACCTGGCAACAGACATTAACATGCCTGTTTGAATAACATGATTCAAAGTATTCCAAGAGTGGTGAATGCTTGGAATGCATTGCCGCAAGAAATAGTGGTGGCAGGGTTAATTAATGCATTCAACAATAAATTGGATGTGCATAGTTATTTTTAGATCAAGTGAGGTAAAAGAAACTGGTTGCATGTAGAATACTCTAAACCAGTATAATGATGTTAAGTTTAAGTTAAGTTTTTATATTTGGACGAATTACCTATGAGCAAAAAAATGGCAATCTCTGGACAGAAACATGAAAAGGGAAATTCCAAGTAGCAAAGGACAGTACATTATACAAGGGGCATGTCATAAGTCTTTACCCTGACCATGAAGGAGTAGGAGGAGAAAGCTGAAATTTGGCACAGTGCTTATTCCTTCTCAATGTAGCCGCCACCTGAATTTATACATTTCTGCCATCTCTGTGTGACCTTGAAAAGACCTTCAGAATAAAGTAACCAATTTTTCGAACTAAACAAGTTATCACAAGCCAGTATGACATCTTCGTCACTGTCAAAATGATTTCCTTTCAGCTGTTTTATAAGTTCTGAGAAAAGAAAAAATCTGGGTTATAATGGTGAACCCAAGTCTCATCTACTGTCACCATGGTCGGCAACATGTTTTTCGACAGACACATTTTGAGCAACTGGCCACAGCAATCAACCCTCGTTTGTTTCTGTTAACATGTCAGCAGACACAGAACCCAGTTTTCTCATGTTCAGTCTGTTGTGTAAAATTCTCAAAACGGTACTTTCATTCAGTTTTGCTGACCTAGATATCTCTGCAAATGTCATTTTCCTGTCCTGGTCAATGATTTTCTTCATTCTTGCAGCATTTTCATCGCTGCACTCTGAGGATGGTCTTCCTGATCTTTGAAGATCAGCAACATGGGAACGGCCACACATAAACTGCATACACAAGTTTTTTTTACAGAAGCATACGAAGGACAGAATTCCTCAAACACTGGTTCCATCTCCCTGTGTATTTCTGTAGGTGTTTTTACCTGCAACATCGAGAATTTTATCACAGTTCTGGCCTTTCATTTCTCCATTGTTCTGACAAACCATTAGAGTAGGAGATCCGGTCAATAAGGTGTGTTGCGCCATGCACCTTACCACGTAAACCCGTCGAGGACGGAAATTCATACTTCTCAAGTCCGGTAAAAATTGAATGAGCTACATTTGTGCCAAATTTCAACTTTCTCCTCCTACTCCATCATGGTCAGGGTAAAGACTTATGACAAGCCTTTTGTACTAAGTCATGCTGGCAGCAAAGAGAATGGGCTTGTCAGTCAGTGGTACAGAGTTTCTTTTTCAAGCAAAGTCTACAGATGGAAGGGACTACCACACAAACGAATGGACATATTTTCAGTTATTGGATAGTGGAAACACTACTTCCCACTCTGGATAGACCGTCATGCCATGTAATGGACAACGCATCCTATCATAACATTGTAGCACAGGAGGACAAAATTCAAACTTCATCAAGCACAGAACATCAAATCATGATGTGACTTGCAAAGGATAATGTCACTGTTTATGATACTCATTTAAAGCCCGAGTTATTGCATCTTGTGACATAGACTAGAAAGACAAAGCTGTTTAGTATCGACACAAACCATTGCAGAGCATGGCCATACTTCTCGTCGATTTCCACCTTAACAATCGCACCTTAACTCCCACAGGACTTGTGTGGGTTGCAGTCAAAGGGCAAGTGACCGCACAGAACACGACTTTTAAATTGTGTGATGTTAGAGACATGACACGTGGTACCCTCTCAAAGATAGACATTGAGTACTGAAAGAAAATTTGAAGAGCACCTGTTCCGAGAGAAGGATGCATACTGACAACGAGAAACTGTTTTGTTGTGCAAAATATAATGTGTCGGTAAAACTGTTTTGTCGTGCAAAATCTAATGTCTCCATCAAACTGTTTTGTTGTGTAAAATCTAATGTGTCCTCAAACTGTTTTGTTGTGCAAAATATAATGTGTCTGTAAAACTGTTTTGTCGTGCAAAATCTAATGTCTCCATCAAACTGTTTTGTTGTGTAAAATCTAATGTGTCCTCAAACTGTTTTGTTGTGCAAAATATAATGTGTCTGTAAAACTGTTTTGTCGTGCAAAATCTAATGTCTCCATCAAACTGTTTTGTTGTGTAAAATCTAATGTCTCCTCAAACTGTTTTGTTGTGCAAAATATAATGTGTCTGTAAAACTGTTTTGTCGTGCAAAATCTAATGTCTCCATCAAACTGTTTTGTTGTGTAAAATCTAATGTGTCCTCAAACTGTTTTGTTGTGCAAAATCTAATGTGTCTGTCAAAAATTTGTTAATGTTACAATATAGATTTGATAAGTAAATAAATTGTTATGTTATATTGTACTGTTTTTCCACCCACTGTTTGTGTGTGTGCGTTTATGTGATATATATATATCATCATCATCATCATGTTCTTTGTAGAACATAGCTCTCATCACGGTCAGCCGAAATGAATATCTGTCTGCAGTCAATCTTCCCGCCTGCTCCATGTTCATGTTTAGAGTATCCTTGATATCTTGTATCCACCTTCGCCTTGGTCACCCCCTGCATCACCTTCCAGGTACCATGCCCTCCATGATGTTTAACGTGGCCAAAAAAATTCAATTTCCGAAACATAACATTGTTTATGAGTCAGTTTTCTTCAACATTCAGGTCTTCTAGGATGGTTTTATTTGTCACTTTCTTTATCCAAGGTATTTTTATGATTCTTCTGTAACATTTAGTTTCGAACCCTCCAATTATCATTCCTTGCTACTTGTGTCCATGTCTTGCACCCGTACAGGCAAATGCATGTTCTCAAGATCTTCAGCTTTAGTTGTTTGCTAGTATGATGCCATAAACTGTGCATGTTGTTTAGCTTCTGCATCACCATGGTCAAATGTCTTCTAATTTCTTTTAAACAGTCTCCGTCATTGGATAACATAGAGCAAAGGTATTCAAAATGTGTGACATTTTCAATTTCTTCATTATTAATAACAATCTGGTGATGCAGTCCTGTTTTGTCAGTGGACATTATCTTTGTTTTCTTAATGTTCAGGAAAAGGTTCTGAGCTTCACTGTGCTTCTGAATATATATCTACAGTACAATTCTTTTTTAGCAAAACAGATCTGTTCTCCATTTGTTTTATTAATGAACTAATATTTAGATATTCAGACTTGACTGGTATTTTTTCAAAAGCTTTTTATAATGGTTCTAAAGAAACCAAAGTATAGCAAATTTTATAGATTATGAAAAGGCGTTTGACAGTGTGGATTGGAGTACTCTACGGAAAGGTTGAGACACTATGGGATACCAGAAAAGTTCATAACCATCATAAAGAATATGTACGAAAATACAGTTAGTAGGGTGGTACGTGAAGGAGCATTGACTGACAGCTTCGGGGTTCAAACAGAGGTGAGACAAGGATGCCTTCTCACAGCCTTCCTGTTCTTGTTGGCTATAGATTTGATAATCAAGGTAAAAAGAACTGGTATTCAGTAGACACTATTGTCACAATTGACGGACCTGGACTACGCAGATGATCCGTTATTTTAGTGAAGGTGATAGCAAGATGGAAAAGAAACGTGATGGGGTGAAAGAATCTTCCACATTGGGACTGAATTTCAACATGAAAAAAAACCAAGCTCCTTATATTTAACACTATCAGCAAAGACCCAAACATGCTGGAGAGAGAGCAGTCGGAAGAAGTGGATATCTTTACCCATTTAGGAATAACAATTAACACATCAGGAGGTGCAGATGATAGGACCAGAATTGGAAAGGCAAAAATGGCACTCCTGAAATCGAACAGCATTTGGAGATCCATAAAAATTCACGAGATTCACACTAAAGTTAGAATAGCCAGTGTCAAGTTGGTACTGCTGTTTGGAGCAGAGATGTAGAGAATGACCAAGGCTATACAACAAAGACTCCAGTCCTTCATTAACAGATGCCTAAGAAGGATATTAGGAATAGAGTGGCAGGACTTGGTAAGGAATGAAAACTTATAGAAAAGGAGCCAACAACAGCCACTGGCAAAACACAATTAAGTGAAACAATGGGATGATATGACATGCACTACGGAAGGCCCCGTCCAATAGAGCCAGACAGGCCTTTTCATGGAATCCTCAAGGGAAAAGAGAGAAAGAGAGAGAGAGAGGTAGACCCACAAATAACTTAAACATGGAAAAGAGAATATGAGAAGGAGTTAAGATTAAATGATTACACCTGAAGAGAGACAGAAAGAACAGCCCAGGACCATGTATGCTGGCGGGATGTTGTCAATAGCCTATGCACCGAGAGGAGTGATGAGCCTTGATTGATTGATTGATTTGAAAGAAACCAATAAAGACACTCACTCTTTGATCTTTCAGCGCCAAAGACGGCTTAAGGCAGACCTAAACATTCTCTAGTTAGATCGGTCCGCCGCCATTCTCTGTAGTTCATGCATGTTCTCTAGCCCCATGATTGCACCTTCGCTTATGATAGTTCGGCATATAGTCTCTTTGGGTCTACTATGCTTCCTTTTCCCCGATAGTTTTCCAAATAATCACCATCTAACGAGAGCCGTTTGTTGTTCATATGGAGCACATGACCAGAGTACGCCCCACATTTCTTCCTGATGACGTTAGAAACATAATTTTGGTTGGACTGTAATCGTATTTACTCAGTAATCATGAATTTTTTGCAGCCAATGCCCAATAAACGTCTAAAACATTTGTTTTCAAATGCATTTAATCTATTTTCAAGTGTTTTTTGTAAATTTCCAGCTTTCACGACCATATTTGAGCACTAAGATGATGTTAGAGTTAAGTATCCTGAGCTTGACATGTTTACTCTGTGATGTAGATCTCCAAATATTTGTTAATTGGTTGACAGCATTTGAGATGAACATGATTTGTAGTAACACCATTTTGCGTCATTTTACTGCCTAAATATGTGAAATTCTCAACTCTTTGTCTTGCTTGGCTGTATGAATGTGAGACTCATGTTTTAGCTTTGGATACATTTATCTCAAGCTTATCTGTTTGGCTATGTCGCAGAGTTGGTCTATCTTCTACTGCGTTTCTTCTATATTATAATTTAGGAGTGCCAGATCATCTGCAAAATCCAAGTCCTCTAGGGGATTTATTATGTTGTTCACTTAAAGCTGAAATGGCTTTTGTTGTGTGGATGCTCCGAATAGCAGAGGGGATATACCGCAAACCCTGTTTCAATTTTAAAATAAATTCAAAGCTAAATTAATCACATAAGATGGAAAAACTTGAATTGTAATTCAACAAGCAATTGACTCAACAAATTATTCCTCAATGCAGAAAAATGGTGCCTAGACTGTCCACTAATTACAGAGAAATGGTGCCTAGGCTCTCCACTTACAGAGAAATGGTGCCTAGGCTCTCCACTTACAGAGAAATGGTGCCTAGGCTCTCCACTTATAGAGAAATGGTGACTAGGCTCTCCACTTACAGAGAAATGGTGCCTAGGCTCTCCACTTACAGAGAAATGGTGCCTAGGCTCTCCACTTACAGAGAAATGGTGCCTAGGCTCTCCACTTACAGAGAAATGGTGCCTAGGCTCTCCACTTATAGAGAAATGGTGACTAGGCTCTCCACTTACAGAGAAATGGTGCCTAGGCTCTCCACTAATTGCAGAGAAATGGTGCCTAGGCTCTCCACTTACAGAGAAATGGTGCATTGCCTCTTCACTGATTACAGAGAAATGGTGCATTGCCTCTTCACTGATTACAGAGAAATGGTGCCTAGGCTCTCCACTTACAGAGAAATGGTGCCTAGGCTCTCCGCTAATTACAGAGAAATTATGCCTAGGCTCTCCACTAATTGCAGAGAAATGGTGCCTATGCTCTCCACTAATTACAGAGAAATGGTGCATTGAATCTTCACTGATTACAGAGAAATGGTGCATTGAATCTTCACTGATTACAGAGAAATGGTGCATTGAATCTTCACTGATTACAGAGAAATGGTGCCTAGGCTCTACACTAATTGCAGAGAAATGGTGCCTATGCTCTCCACTAATTACAGAGAAATGGTGCATTGCCTCTTCACTGATTACAGAGAAATGGTGCATTGCCTCTTCACTGATTACAGAGAAATGGTGCCTAGGCTCTCCACTTACAGATAAATGGTGCCTAGGCTCTCCGCTAATTACAGAGAAATGGTGCCTATGCTCTCCACTAATTACAGAGAAATGGTGCCTAAACTGTCCACTAATTACAGAGAAATCGTGCCTAGGCTCTCCACTAATTACAGAGAAATGGTGCCTATGCTCTCCACTAATTACAGAGAAATGGTGCCTAAACTGTCCACTAATTACAGAGAAATGGTGCCTAGACTGTCCACTAATTACAGAGAAATGGTGCCTAGACTGTCCACTAATTACAGAGAAATGGTGCCTAGACTGTCCACTAATTACAGAGAAATGGTGCCTAGACTGTTCACTAATTACAGAGAAATGGTGCCTAGGCTCTCCACTTACAGAGAAATGGTGCCTAGGCTCTCCACTTACAGAGAAATGGTGCCTAGGCTCTCCACTTACAGAGAAATGGTGCCTAGGCTCTCCACTAATTGCAGAGAAATGGTGCCTAGGCTCTCCGCTAATTACAGAGAAATGGTGCATTGCCTCTTCACTGATTACAGAGAAATGGTGACTAGGCTCTCCACTTACAGAGAAATGATGCCTAGGCTCTCCACTTACAGAGAAATGGTGCCTAGGCTCTCCACTTACAGAGAAATGGTGCCTGGGCTCTCCACTTACAGAGAAATGGTGCCTAGGCTCTCCACTTACAGAGAAATTGTTCCTAGGCTCTCCACTTACAGAGAAATGGTGCCTAGGCTCTCCACTTACAGAGAAATGGTGACCAGGCTCTCCACTTACAGAGAAATGGTGCCTAGGCTCTCCACTAATTGCAGAGAAATGGTGCCTAGGCTCTCCACTTACAGAGAAATTGTGCCTAGGCTCTCCACTGATTACAGAGAAATGGTGCCTAGGCTCTCCACTTACAGAGAAATGGTGCATTGCCTCTTAACTGATTACAGAGAAATGGTGCATTGCCTCTTCACTGATTACAGAGAAATGGTGCCTAGGCTCTCCACTTACAGAGAAATGGTGCCTAGGCTCTCCGCTAATTACAGAGAAATTATGCCTAGGCTCTCCACTAATTGCAGAGAAATGGTGCCTATGCTCTCCACTAATTACAGAGAAATGGTGCATTGAATCTTCACTGATTACAGAGAAATGGTGCATTGAATCTTCACTGATTACAGAGAAATGGTGCATTGAATCTTCACTGATTACAGAGAAATGGTGCATTGAATCTTCACTGATTACAGAGAAATGGTGCCTAGGCTCTCCACTAATTGCAGAGAAATGGTGCCTATGCTCTCCACTAATTACAGAGAAATGGTGCATTGCCTCTTCACTGATTACAGAGAAATGGTGCATTGCCTCTTCACTGATTACAGAGAAATGGTGCCTAGGCTCTCCACTTACAGAGAAATGGTGCCTAGGCTCTCCGCTAATTACAGAGAAATGGTGCCTATGCTCTCCACTAATTACAGAGAAATGGTGCCTAAACTGTCCACTAATTACAGAGAAATCGTGCCTAGGCTCTCCACTAATTACAGAGAAATGGTGCCTATGCTCTCCACTAATTACAGAGAAATGGTGCCTAAACTGTCCACTAATTACAGAGAAATGGTGCCTAGACTGTCCACTAATTACAGAGAAATGGTGCCTAGACTGTCCACTAATTACAGAGAAATGGTGCCTAGACTGTCCACTAATTACAGAGAAATGGTGCCTAGACTGTCCACTAATTACAGAGAAATGGTGCCTAGACTGTCCACTAATTACAGAGAAATGGTGCCTAGACTGTCCACTAATTACAGAGAAATGGTGCCTAGACTGTCCACTAATTACAGAGAAATGGTGCCTAGACTGTTCACTAATTACAGAGAAATGGTGCCTAGGCTCTCCACTTACAGAGAAATGGTGCCTAGGCTCTCCACTAATTGCAGAGAAATGGTGCCTAGGCTCTCCACTTACAGAGAAATGGTGCCTAGGCTCTCCACTAATTGCAGAGAAATGGTGCCTAGGCTCTCCACTTACAGAGAAATGGTGCATTGCCTCTTCACTGATTACAGAGAAATGGTGCATTGCCTCTTCACTGATTACAGAGAAATGGTGCCTAGGCTCTCCACTTACAGAGAAATGGTGCCTAGGCTCTCCGCTAATTACAGAGAAATTATGCCTAGGCTCTCCACTAATTGCAGAGAAATGGTGCCTATGCTCTCCACTAATTACAGAGAAATGGTGCATTGAATCTTCACTGATTACAGAGAAATGGTGCATTGAATCTTCACTGATTACAGAGAAATGGTGCATTGAATCTTCACTGATTACAGAGAAATGGTGCCTAGGCTCTACACTAATTGCAGAGAAATGGTGCCTATGCTCTCCACTAATTACAGAGAAATGGTGCATTGCCTCTTCACTGATTACAGAGAAATGGTGCATTGCCTCTTCACTGATTACAGAGAAATGGTGCCTAGGCTCTCCACTTACAGATAAATGGTGCCTAGGCTCTCCGCTAATTACAGAGAAATGGTGCCTATGCTCTCCACTAATTACAGAGAAATGGTGCCTAAACTGTCCACTAATTACAGAGAAATCGTGCCTAGGCTCTCCACTAATTACAGAGAAATGGTGCCTATGCTCTCCACTAATTACAGAGAAATGGTGCCTAAACTGTCCACTAATTACAGAGAAATGGTGCCTAGACTGTCCACTAATTACAGAGAAATGGTGCCTAGACTGTCCACTAATTACAGAGAAATGGTGCCTAGACTGTCCACTAATTACAGAGAAATGGTGCCTAGACTGTTCACTAATTACAGAGAAATGGTGCCTAGGCTCTCCACTTACAGAGAAATGGTGCCTAGGCTCTCCACTTACAGAGAAATGGTGCCTAGGCTCTCCACTTACAGAGAAATGGTGCCTAGGCTCTCCACTAATTGCAGAGAAATGGTGCCTAGGCTCTCCGCTAATTACAGAGAAATGGTGCATTGCCTCTTCACTGATTACAGAGAAATGGTGACTAGGCTCTCCACTTACAGAGAAATGATGCCTAGGCTCTCCACTTACAGAGAAATGGTGCCTAGGCTCTCCACTTACAGAGAAATGGTGCCTGGGCTCTCCACTTACAGAGAAATGGTGCCTAGGCTCTCCACTTACAGAGAAATGGTGCCTGGGCTCTCCACTTACAGAGAAATGGTGCCTAGGCTCTCCACTTACAGAGAAATTGTTCCTAGGCTCTCCACTTACAGAGAAATGGTGCCTAGGCTCTCCACTTACAGAGAAATGGTGACCAGGCTCTCCACTTACAGAGAAATGGTGCCTAGGCTCTCCACTAATTGCAGAGAAATGGTGCCTAGGCTCTCCACTTACAGAGAAATTGTGCCTAGGCTCTCCACTGATTACAGAGAAATGGTGCCTAGGCTCTCCACTTACAGAGAAATGGTGCATTGCCTCTTAACTGATTACAGAGAAATGGTGCATTGCCTCTTCACTGATTACAGAGAAATGGTGCCTAGGCTCTCCACTTACAGAGAAATGGTGCCTAGGCTCTCCGCTAATTACAGAGAAATTATGCCTAGGCTCTCCACTAATTGCAGAGAAATGGTGCCTATGCTCTCCACTAATTACAGAGAAATGGTGCATTGAATCTTCACTGATTACAGAGAAATGGTGCATTGAATCTTCACTGATTACAGAGAAATGGTGCATTGAATCTTCACTGATTACAGAGAAATGGTGCATTGAATCTTCACTGATTACAGAGAAATGGTGCCTAGGCTCTCCACTAATTGCAGAGAAATGGTGCCTATGCTCTCCACTAATTACAGAGAAATGGTGCATTGCCTCTTCACTGATTACAGAGAAATGGTGCATTGCCTCTTCACTGATTACAGAGAAATGGTGCCTAGGCTCTCCACTTACAGAGAAATGGTGCCTAGGCTCTCCGCTAATTACAGAGAAATGGTGCCTATGCTCTCCACTAATTACAGAGAAATGGTGCCTAAACTGTCCACTAATTACAGAGAAATCGTGCCTAGGCTCTCCACTAATTACAGAGAAATGGTGCCTATGCTCTCCACTAATTACAGAGAAATGGTGCCTAAACTGTCCACTAATTACAGAGAAATGGTGCCTAGACTGTCCACTAATTACAGAGAAATGGTGCCTAGACTGTCCACTAATTACAGAGAAATGGTGCCTAGACTGTCCACTAATTACAGAGAAATGGTGCCTAGACTGTCCACTAATTACAGAGAAATGGTGCCTAGACTGTCCACTAATTACAGAGAAATGGTGCCTAGACTGTCCACTAATTACAGAGAAATGGTGCCTAGACTGTCCACTAATTACAGAGAAATGGTGCCTAGACTGTTCACTAATTACAGAGAAATGGTGCCTAGGCTCTCCACTTACAGAGAAATGGTGCCTAGGCTCTCCACTTACAGAGAAATGGTGCCTAGGCTCTCCACTAATTGCAGAGAAATGGTGCCTAGGCTCTCCGCTAATTACAGAGAAATGGTGCATTGCCTCTTCACTGATTACAGAGAAATGATGCCTAGGCTCTCCACTTACAGAGAAATGGTGCCTAGGCTCTCCGCTAATTACAGAGAAATGGTGCCTATGCTCTCCACTAATTACAGAGAAATGATGCCTAGACTGTCCACTAATTACAGAGAAATGGTGCCTAGGCTCTCCACTAATTACAGAGAAATAGTGCCTAGACTGTCCACTAATTACAGAGAAATGGTGCCTAGACTGTCCACTAATTACAGAGAAATGGTGCCTAGACTGTCCACTAATTTCAGACTGTTTTTGATCTTGTCCTCAACTTGCTTTCCATCCCAAAATGACATGAAACCAACTTGTTCTGCAATAGACATTTGATGAAGGTGAGACGTCGGCCATTTGTCAGAATATAGTTTTGTCAACAGCTGCTGGTGGTTTATCGTGCAAAATATTTCGCATTTAGATCACTATATGTCCCTCCTGTGATCGCCTTGCATTCATACCCGTCCTTGATTGGTTGTGACAGGTTAAGAATTTGGATGCAGCATGATCGTTCAGGTCTGATCCTACTGTTCCTTGATACGCTTCTTGTCTATGGAGGGGACGATACAGTTCAGGATCACTCTTTCAAAAACATACAAATGGGAGACAATGGTCTCAAGGTAAGGTGTCTGCCTTGGGTGTTCAAATAACGGTTGAGCCTGAGATTTTTTCACTTGGATCTTCTGGTAAAAATTCCCCTGGTCTTTGGGTAGTGAGATCGGACTCCCAAGTTCAGTGTCGAGCATGTAAAAAATTCCTTAGCAGTTGGAAACCGAAAAGAGTAGACTTAACGGCCGCTGCCCGGAGAAAATTCTAATTAAAAATCTACCAAAGTTATTTGTGCCTTTCCCCAAGTGGTTTGGAGCAGCTATAGATGGCGCCTAACTGGCTGCTGGTCTACTATCTCTAGTGTGGAGTCTATTTAGATGGACTCGCACATTGTGAAAAACCACACTCCAAGAAACTGGTTGTATATAGACTCTGTAGGGTCTTCTAAACCAACATATAGATGTTAAGTTAAGTTAAGATGGCATAAAAACAACACCAGTCGGATATTCTTGGTTTTTTTTCTGGGTTTTCTTGGCTTAACAGCACAACCATTTGTGATTTCCACCAGATTTTAGGCATAGATTCAATGCATGTGTTAAAGAACTATAGCAACCATTTGATGGTGTATGGCCCAAAATTTGTCATTTGCTCTGTCCTCAAATCATCAGGGGAAGCTGCGTTGTTGTTTTTGATGTATTGCATCATTCAATTCCTCTTTAAAGTTTTTGATGTATTGCATCATTCAATTCCTCTTTAAAGTTTTTGATGTATTGCATCATTCAATTCCTCTTTAAAGTTTTTGATGTATTGCATCATTCAATTCCTCTTTAAAGTTTTTGATGTATTGCATCATTCAATTCCTCTTTAAAGTTTTTGATGTATTGCATCATTCAATTCCTCTTTAAAGAAGGGTGTTGCCAGTAAGCAATTTTACACTATCTCTTGTCATGATGGTGCAATGTGGCCATCTTTTGAATGCAGACATTCAACAAAAGTTGGGCACAGAGGAGAACTGCTTCATGAATTCCATCATGACCAGAAAAATTGGAATGCTTTGGCCACATCAAAAGACACCAGGGTCTTGAGAGAACGATAATGGAAGGTATGAGCCGGGTAAGAGAGGCAGAGGCAGACTAAGAAGGTGATGGCATCAAGATGTCAAGGAATGCTTGGGCATGACTCTGGAGCAGGCTGGAGATTTGGTAAGAGATCAAGTTTCGTTCAGACAGACTGTGATGGGAGCGACGTTCTGCAAAGGACATGCCACATGATGATGATCTCTCGTGTCATGATGGTATAATCTGTCCATCTTTTGATGTTATCCTCCAGTCTTACTGGTAGAAACGGTGAGATCGAAGTTATTGGAAGCTAAACGGTCAACAGTACATTACATTAATCTCTGAACTGGCATTGAGAGCGCAGTCATCGGCAAAGAGAAGTTCACATATGGTCTCAAATTGTACTTTTGATCATGTATGTGGTCTCCTCAGATTGAAGAATTCACCATCTAGACAATAGCAGACTTTGATTCATATTGTCATGCTGTAGTCTAGCTAAGAGAATAGGGTTCGCAGTGGGAAGGCAAATCTGGTATTTTAGAAAAGCCAGTTGAAATTGGAAGTGTCGGGCTGAAAGGCACAGATATTGCAGTCTCGCTGTAAACTACGAAACGTCACAACATTCTTTCCAGAACAAAGACCAAGGAAGAAGAATCGGCAATTATTGTAACTCTTGTTCACTTTCTTTGCATGCTTTTGCAGTGGTGGTTTCTGCACTAATTTATTTTATACAATGAGGAGGATAGGCCCATGCACAACTCAATTTAGTCATCTTTTACGTCATACATAGATGTGCACTGGTCTTATTATTTCCTCCCCAGCAAGGGATCTCGGATCCACTTGGGGATCAAAATAAGCCTATAGTTACCAATAGAACAGAAGCAAGAACATTTAATGAGATACGCAGTGATTTAAATACATCATTAAATTCTAATATAAAAGTTGTTATTTTCTTCAAAACAAGCAAATGTGTTAATACTGAACAGTGTTTAAAACATTAAAAAACACTCAAAATCTGAAAAGAAAGGAAACAAACATGCCTGGTTGCCATCTTCCTGAAAATCAGGATGCAAAAAGATACAAATAAGTTATATTGAAAAAGAAGAATGTCGTTTCATAGCAGATAATGTAGGGAGAGGGTTGCATATTTACTTTTCTGTTTTTCTTCTCGCTGTTATATTTTTTTCTTCTACTTTGCTCGCTCTTTAATTTTCCTTTAGCCGTGCATGTCCTTCTGGCATATCCCGCTTTGGCAAGAATTTTTTTTGGACACTCAGAAAATAGATCACAAAAGGCTATTTCAACAAAAAATTCAACTTAATGAGATACGAGCTCGAAAGGGGAAGAGGAGACTAACATCTAGTCAGACAAAACATACTGGTCGGACATGTTAGTCAAGGTGAGGTCAAATATACTGGTCAAAATCCCCACCTTGACTTCCTCACATTTCTCAGTGGGAATGAGATGTTTTCATGGCAGCCTGGCTAACGGCGTGAGGGATCGACGTGATCCCCGTAGTATTGAGTGACACGCAGATGAAGCCAAGCATAGCACAACTGCCTGCGCACCCCGGTCCACCTTCATCAGCATGCTCAGGATGTGAGGAAAACTACTGCAACCCACCACGTAATGTCCTTTTCAGGGTACATAAAAGAGTAGACCTACTCATTGTGGGCATTCGAAACAACAACCTCAGGGTTGACTCCCAAAGCCTTTCCCATAAACAGGTATCCTGCTAGGCGAGGGAGGGGGATGGCATCAATCATTGTGTGTCATGCCTTTCCCATAACCACTAGAGATCATAGGGGCGTCGCTTCCGGCAGTATTTTAGTCCATTTTAGTCGTGTCTAAATTTTAGTCACACCACAACCGACGCTGTCTGCAGATCGGTCGAAGGGCGCCATTCTCGCAAAGTTTAACCGTGTGAACTAGACCGTGAACCTGGGGGAGGCACCTACCTCCTACCAGGCGCGTCAGCAGTGTTGCGGATTGCTGAAAGGCCTCCTAATTTGGAGGTTAGCTGCGAATAAATAAGCAGCCGTGGACAAAAACGGGTCGGCAGGCATGGAGGCTGTAAGGAGGCAGCCCCTCCACCATGCAAAGACACAACAGGCTAATCACCTGTTTGTCTTAAAACAACGATTACAAGTCTAAACACAGAGAAAACCGGACTGACCTCAACGGCGACGAACAGGCGAGAAATAAGGACCACGATTTACGGAACATGGAATGTACGAAGTATAAACGGAAAAGAACAAGAACTAATAGAGGAGATGAAGAGAGCAAAATTGACAGTCCTGGCACTTACAGAAACAAAGAAAAAGGGACAGGGCGTTCTGGACCATGATGGCAACATGCTATACTACAGCGGAGTTCCCATGAGTGAACGAGCCAGGGCAGGGGTTGGTTGTATAGTGAATAGTAACAACAAAGCAAACATTAAAGGATGGAAGTTCATTTCAGAACGACTGATGGTTCTAAGTCTACAAGAGGAGGATAGTCAAATGGATATCGTCACTGTGTATGCACCAAACGAAGATGAGAGCACTGACATAAAAGATGAATTTTATGAGCTCCTTCAAAGGACCATTGACGATTGCCATAATGAAATACTTCTCCTTGGAGACTTCAACGCAAGAGTTGGAAACGACTATTCTAGATGGGATCGAGTGATCGGTAGGTATGGAGAAGATGTCTTAAATGACAATGGAAAACGACTGCTCAGATTCTGCAGAGAACAAAACCTTGTTATTACAAATACAAGGTTTCCACACAAGCGTATCCATGCCTACACAAGATGTGAGCCGGCAAGAAATGAAAGATCCATAATTGACTAGAAGACTAATTGATTAGAAGACTGCAGAATCTGTATACAAGTTTCTTTTACATTCATTTGATTTTAAAATACCTATATTCATCTAATCTATTCTTGAATGCATTAACTGACCCTGCCTCCACTATTTCCAAGCATTCACCACTGTATGACTAGAAAAATATTTCCTGGTATCTAATCTGGACCTTTCTTTAATTAATTTGTGGCTGTGCCATCTTGTTCTTGTAGGTGACTGTATTTTAAGAAAAAAATTGTTTATTATAGACTTAATTTATCATTTCTGTTGATTACCTAATAAATCTGTATTAAATCACCTCGAATTCTTCTTTTTTCTAGACACTGTAGTCCGGTTATTCTGAGCCTTTCCTCATAATTATAATTCCAGAATCCCACTATCAGTTTTGTCGCTCAGCTTTGTATCCTTTCCTCCACAGAAGATGGAGAAACATTACTTGCATCTGGCTCATTACTATGAGGGACAGTTATTAAATAACAGCAATTTTATGAATGACACTTTTACCGGTGAGCGAACCATACATTTGTGTGCCTGATTTTTCTACATGGTGCCCGTGCCTGGCAACACACTTTGTCCACTAGCTTGTAGGTGACCTCTAGAAAAAAGTCTTTAGGTGTGACCTTTAACTAATTCTACAGTGTCTCCATTACTTTGTTGTCAGTTGCCTTAGTATTCATCTGCTACTCACTTTCCTATAATCGAGGTCATCATGGACAATTGTGTGGGCAGTGCTGTGACTCATGTTAAAATCTACGGCTATTTCATCAATAGTGACTTGCCACGAACTAGCTGGTCAATCTGCTGTTTCACCATTTCAGTTGCCACGCTTGCTGGTCGCCAGCCCAGCGGTTCATCAACAACATTTTGTCTTCTATTTAGAAATCTTTCTACCCAGTCATACACTCTCCTTTGACACAAACATTTGTCTCCTTTTTGAACTTTCATTCTTCTGTAGATTTCAGAAGGTTTCAAACCTTTTGAACACAAAAAACGAATGCAAGCTAATTGTTCTTCCACGGTGCAAGCCGACAGTGTTGTACAGGGGCGGCCATGTTGTACACTATATTGCGCATGAGCATCCTGCTCGATCCTCACAATCCCTACAGAGCCATTTTGTGTCCTGAAATAAGATTTTCTATTGTACTTTCCATGCACTTTATATTGCTGCTACTTAATGACTGTCCCTTGTAGGTCAAGAGATCAGTACACATCTGCTATTGTTCTTTCGTTAAGCCCCATTTAATACATTACTTGCACCTGGCTCATTACTACTTTACCTAAATTACTACTCTCACCAATTCTGACTTACCTCATTAGTTGATTTGAGTAATTTGGCAATAAGTTTTCTCACAGCCACAAGCTTAGTTTTGGCCTCTTCGCATTCCTGTTTCCGTACTGTAGCTTCTGTTTGAAAGTTGCTCACAAGCTGTGGACAGACATAAAAATCAGAGTTGCTATAAAGCTCGTTGTCATTCAATTAATCAATCAATCAAAATCTGTTCAGCTACCTGTTGAGCATAGGTCTTTATGTATATGCCAAGTTATCAAAAGCTGAAATCTTCTTCTTTATCTTCTTCATTGTTCGTTATCAAACTCCTGTTGCAAGCCTTGAAAATGGCTTTGCATGTAGCAGAATGTAGTCTAAAGAATAGAATGCCGTAGTTTACAGCTTGACTGCGATATTTCTACCTTTCTGCCCAACTCATTAGACTTCAGCATGACAATTTTGGGTACCGAGTTAGCCTTTTCTCTTCAATCCCTTCTCCTTAGCCAGTCTGCCCTGTTACAGCCTGATATCCAGGATCACCAAATGGAGGTGGAGAAGGATCGTAAAAGCTAGATGTCAGCTTTGGATCGCTGATCTATGGAAGTAGGCCCACAGGAAATAAAACCGCTCCCACGTTGGAATTACAAATGAGCCGACTGGGACAGATTTGCAATCCTGACAGAAGGGCTGTGTGAAACCATCAACACACGGAATAACAATATGAAGCCCATGGTGGAAAGGATAAGCAAAGCAATAATGCAAGCTGCCACTGAAACCATCCCAAGAGGGGCAAGGAAAAACTACACGCTCTATTGGAATGATGAGTTGCAGAAAGTGGAAGACGAAGTCTCAAATGCTAGGAACATGGTAGAGAGAGAACAATCTATGGAGGTAAATATCGCCCTCAAAGCCCCCACAGCGAAATACAAATACACTCTAAACCAAATAACAAGAGAAAGTTGGAAAAACAAAACAGAAAGCCTCAATTTAGATAAAGATGGGAACAAACTATGGAAGTAAGTCAGAGCCATGAATGACGAAACTCCATCAAACAAACAAATTACCATCAAGCAGGGCAATAACATACTCACTGGAAAAAAAGCAGCAAACGCCTTTATTGAACACTATGCCAGAGCAAACCATCATGATGTCCCTACAGATAGGCATACAGACATTAGTGAAGAACAAAAGGGGCACAACAAAATCAATATGGCACCAGAAGAGCACATGATGGCAAAACTAACAATGAATGAAATGGAAGAGGCCATGAGAACTTTAAAGAAAAGGAAATCACCCGGAAAAGATGGGGTAACAAATGAAATCCTGATGGGGCTGGGTCAAACAGCAAAGAGGAAGTTACTATCAGTCCTGAACCAAAGCTGGAAAAGGGGTATTGTACCTCAAGCATAGAAAGATGCAGTACATGTACCAGTACCAAAGAAAGGAAAAGACAAAACAGATCCAAATCGATACAGGCCTATCAGTCTACTGAGCTGTGAAGGCAAACTGATGGAACGTATGATAAACACCAGACTGTTGTGGCATCTGGAAGAAAAACACATACTAATTCTACAGCAAGCAGGCTTTAGGCAGCAAAGATCCACTGAGGATCAGATCACCCTTATAGCCCAGGAAATAGAGGATGCTTACCAGGAGCAAAAACACACAGTAGCGGTTTGGGTGGATCTAGAAAAGGCCTTTGACAAGGTCTGGAAAGAGGGACTTAAAGTCAAGCTACGAAAAAGTGAAGTCTGTGCGAATGTACAAATGGATCAGTCACTACCTCAAAAACAGAACAGCCAGAGTTCAAGTACAAGGGCAGATGAACAAAAAGGTGACACTTGAGCAGTGAGTACCCCAAGGGGGAGTACTGTCACTCACACTCTTCCTGGTATATATAAATAACATAACGGAGAATATACCAAGAAGAGTCCACAGCTCAATGTTTGCAGACGATCTGGCTATGTGGACCTCTGAAAAGAATCTCACGACAGCAAGTAATCGGATGCAGCAAGCCCTAACATCGCTGGAAGAGTGGGCGAACTCATGGCTGGTCAAAATAAATGAGGAAAAAACAACATGTACAATCTTCTCGCTTTCAAACAAACCCCAAAAACACCAAAATAAGTCTTAACGGCAAATACCTGCGGCCAAACGACAACCCAAACTACATGGGAGTCACATTTGATCGGCGCATGAAATGGAAAAGTCAGATCGAGAGAAACCGAATGAGAGCCAGAGACAGAATGGCAATCATGAGGAAACTTGCTGGCACAAGCTGGGGAGCAGACGAAAGTATACTAAAGAAACTGTACACTGGAAGAGTGAGACCAGTTCTCGAGTATGGCATTGCGGCATGGACAACAGCAGCAAAGGCGAACTTCGATAAAATTAGCAAACTTCAAAACCAAGCCATGAGAGTTATAACAGGAGGCATGAAGTCAACGCCAATTGTAGAACTTGAAAAGATTACAAAACTGCAATCCATGACCGACAGAAGAGACTGCAGAGCCCAGCAGCAAGCAGAGAAACTCAGAAGACTGACTGACCATCCAATGCATCAGAGACTAAATAATTTTGGAAATGGGAAACTAAAGCGGAGAAACTTTGCAGAAATAGCCAAAGCAAAGATGAACGAAGACCCTATGAACGCACTAACAATACCAAAGCCCATCCCTACTGTACGAAAACCTACCTGGAAGCAGCAAATCATTCCGGAGGTGGTAGAAAATATACCAGGTATTGGAAACAAAAAAACAGCCAGACTGAAAAAGAAAGAAGAGATACAACCCTGAGGTACATAACGAAAAACTACCCAAGCATGGACTGGACCCATGCATACACCGACGGTGATGTAACAAACACAACACAGAACGGAGGGGCAGGGATATTCCTGAGCCTACAAAATGGCAGAAAAATAACACTCAGTGGCAACTGGAAAATACACAAGCAATGTCAGAGCGGGGGCAGAGGCACTGAGGGCTGCAGTAGAAGAAATGGTGACAGGTAAAAGGAATGAAAACCATATAGTCCTGCTTACAGATGCCCTGGCCGTAGTCACAGCGCTAAAAAGCCAGAAAAATACTGAACTTAATGATTTAAGAGCAGTACTCTGTCAACTATGCCAGCAGTCCGCACCAAAAAGAGTAGTGGTACAGTGGGTTCCATCCCACTGTAACATCCAAGGCAATGAGGAGGCAGACAGACTGGCAAAAGAAGGTGCAAGACTACCACAACCAGATACTAGTGTGACATACGAAGAGTCAAACAGGCTTATTAGAGATAGATACATGACCAAATGGGAAACCAGAACATACTGGCTACACAAAAAACGATGCCTATTACCAGTTGAACAGAAGAGAGCAGGTCGTGGTCTTCAGACTTCGCACTGGCCACAATAGACTGAGGTACCACCTATTCAACAAATTGAAGATAGGTGGCACTGACGAATGCTCGTGTGGTACCGAGAAAATGACCGCTGAACATTTGCTGCAAAACTGCCCGACATACAAGGATCAGAGAAAGCAGATGTGGCCATCACCAGTGCCAACACTAGGCAAGCTCTATGGCAGTGTCGACAGCCTCAGGATGACCGCTGCTTTTTTCGAAAAAATACAGGTTGACGTCTGACAGCGTACGAAGAAGAAGATGAAGAAGAAGGATCGCTGATCGCTGCAGCTCATGCACTGCTCAGCAACTTGATCCCAATCGCTGACATGGCAATATTTGTTGAAGTTTTTGTAGCTTGAAGTTTCTTTAGGATGGAGTATCAAGCCGCATGCCCAACCTACCCTACTCGCATCTTACTCACTTGGCAGAATCACATATACTTCCTGCATAAACATGAGGGCCAAAAAAGTTTTTAGCAAAGCAGCAAATCAAACAGGTGAAAGATTTAATGTGCTTAAGGAGTATGATATCAGCAGACGGAAGAATCCCAACGGAAATCCAATGAAGATGCAATAAGGCAAATCACCAATACTTAATTGCAAGCCCATGACAATAGCTATCAAAAAAGATTTGTTCAACATGATTTTCTCCCCGACTCTTTGCTACAAATGTAAAAACTAGACCCCAAGTGAAAAACGACAAATCGTAACAACAGAAATGAAATGCCTACAAAAAAATATTGGGTGTAACAAGAAGAGACAGGGTCAAAAACGATGACACCAGGAGACTGGTGGGAACAACACCAATCTTAGACTACATCAAAAGACACCAACTAAAATGGTTTGGCCCCATAACAGGACTACCACCACACACAGCAACCCATAACAAACAATGCTATTACAACAGATTCAAGGTCATAGGTTGACCATGAAAAAGGTGACTTACAAAAATATCTGAGGCAGTGAATGCTACTGTGCGTAAGGCACACAGAAGGACTCATTCTAGAGATCTCTTCATAACCTGACGCTGAAAGGCAAAACAGAATAAGCGGAAAGAAAAAGAAGACGATGGCCTGTCTCAGGTGTTTCTCCCCACCATACACATTACCCCTCGTCTTATTCTTCGATGCTATACTGCTAGCCCGATGAGGTTCACAAAAGAGACTGCACTTCAGGTCTTCAGCTTTTCAAGCATGCTTGCTCCCTCAGGACAGATTGCCTCTCTTTGGTCTGCATAAGTGGGGCAGTCCTGTAGGATATGTTCCAGTGATTGTTTTGGTGTTCCGCAATCGCATATGGCAGTGTCTCTAAGACCCATTCTGTGGTGGTGGGCCTTGAGTCTGCAATGTCCACTACTGAGTTTGAAGATCTTTGTCTGCCTATCTCTGCCAAGTTTGTCTGAGCTGTCATTTTATGGTTTGTATTCTTTGTGGTAGTCTTCATTTCGTCCTCATAGATAATTTTATGAGTTTTCTTTGCTTCTTTAAAGCTCTGCAGATGGAGAGTCAATATTCCTCAAATATAAGCATCTATTTTCCACATAAACCTGATGGTTTGTCACAGGCGTGTCTCACCAACGCACAGATTATTCCTCAAACAATCACATGTTTCCCTCATAAACTTGATGGTTTTTCTCTCACCACTGCACAGATTATTCCTCAAACAATCACATATTTCCTGCATAAACTTGATGGTTTGTTTCTCACCACTGCACAGATTATTCCTCAAACAATCACGTATTTCCCTCATAAACTTGATGGTTTGTCTCTCACAAATGCACAGGTTATTCCTCAAACAATCACGTATTTCCCTCATAAACTTGATGGTTTGTCTCTCACCACTGCACAGATTATTCCTCAAACAATCACGTGTTTCCCTCATAAACTTGATGGTTTGTCTCTCACCACTGCACAGATTATTCCTCAAACAATCACACGTTTCCCTCATAAATATCTGCACGATATCTCGCTGTACCTCCAACAAGCATCCAAAGTTGGTGTCTGTTCAATACTGCCAGCAACATATTTTCTGACAACAGATGTTGTCGTTTGGAAGAGAATATTGAGAGAGAATTTTGTTTTAAAAAGTGAATACATATTTAGTGCAGCAATGACTTTTGAAATGAATTTTGTTGCATTGTTTAGTGATTAGTACTAAATGATTTTAAGATTTCTGATCTGCTTTTATAACACTTGAAACATCATATATTTTTTTGCAATCATTTTATAAATATAGAATATATTTATGGTTAGTTATTTTCTTTGCACTTATGCAACTAAGCATCACGAGGAGCTTATGTCTTCTAGCCTGTGTCAAGTACATTGCATCCGTCATTGTGAGCCAGTGACGTTGTGCATTCACTTTAATGTCATCTATCCACTTCCATTGTAGCCGCCCTGTAGCCAGATCTACCAGTGCTGTAAGCCATCAGTCGAAGTGGAAAAGAATGCATTTTCATGTGACGACCGAACCAACGTATCTTCGTACATGGAAATTTACTCTGCAAAAGATGTGGTTCCGACCCTACTTTGCATATGCTTGTTTCGCATTGTCTTTCCTGGTAACACAGATGACCTTCTTCAAACACTTAATTTCACACCCAAAAAAATTCTGCTCTCCCGCACCTTGGACAAGGACCATGTTTGGCACTAGTAGCACAGAGGCGAAATAAATATACTGTTTTTCAGCTGTCGCTTTGTTGTCAAATTAATGCTTGGGTGCCTAAGCAGTGGTGACAGCTGGCAAGTCACAGCATATGCTTTCTGACACCTAGTCTCAATTTCCATGTCGTCTACAAAAAATTATGCTCAAATAGTTGAGCTCGTGGGCCTGTTGAAGAGCAATATCATTTACACTTACGTTGAGTAATCCAGGCGCTCTGCTGATCCTTATAGCTTCTGTTTTCGTCTCATTAATTCCCATATTGTATTTAGCACAGGTTGTCGCAAGCACATTCATCTGATTTTGCAATTTATATTTGTCGTATAACATACACTACCATCTGCAACCTACATATATTATTATTAATATTTTTACAATAGTGTGAAACAACCATTTTTTGTGTCTTATTTTTCTACATAGTCCTTATGCCAGGCAGCACACTTTGTCCACCTGTCCACTAACTTGTGAATGCCCTCTAGTAAAAATTCAGATATATATATATATATATATATAATCCCAGTAGGCAGGGGAAGAAAACTAACGTCTGGTCAGGCAGAATATACTGATCAGACATGTTAGTCAGGGTCAGGCAAAATATACTGATCAGACATGTTAGTCAGGGTCAGGCAAAATATACTGGCCAAGACCCTCACCTCCGCTTCCTTGTAGCCTGGAAACGGGCTGTTTTCATGGCAACCTGGTTAACAAGGTGAGGGATTGACCTGATCCCCGTAGTAGTGAGCGACACGCAGATGAAGCCAAGCATAGCACAACCTCCTGGAGGGAGATTTTGTGCGATGAAAATGGGTTTTGAAAATACACCAAATGACCATTCTAAGAGGGTAACAACAGAACAAGTTGTTGAAAATAATTTAAAGGATTTTGAGGCTGATAAATTGGATTTAGATGGTGATTATTCTAAAATGGATCAATTGTTATTTGAACGACAACATGTGTTTGATTCGGATTATCATTGATTATGATCAAGCTAGATCTAGTGCTGTTCTTTGGAGGATATCCCAGAAAATGTATCACGTAAATTTGATAGATGATAGTCTTCAATAAATGTATTCCATACTCTACTGAAGTAGAAACAGTGAAGATTAGCAGCCATGCAATTTTTAGAGAGAATAACTTAACTAGTAGATTAGAGCACAATAATCTGTCATAGTAAAGCGCTTTCCTCAAATGTCAACATTGTGCATATTTTCTTCGGATGACAGGGGAATTGGATTTTACGGACTGGGTAGCTAGGGTTCAAAGGGTTAATTAAAAAGACCAATCATGTCAAAGCCCAATCCAAATTTTTTTTAAACCACAGGAAATGATCTTTCCAATCCATAACAATGGATTCAGGGAGCTGTCC
Organism: Ariolimax columbianus; assembly: GCA_036924085.1. Taxonomy (NCBI): domain Eukaryota; kingdom Metazoa; phylum Mollusca; class Gastropoda; order Stylommatophora; family Arionidae; genus Ariolimax; species Ariolimax columbianus. The sequence continues at coordinate 31,855,751 of JAVGWX010000015.1, forward strand.
ACGATTAAGAAGTTGTGCAATTGGTTTTTTGTTCGGCTTAGCCACGATTTGTGTTCCCTGTGAGCATAGCTCCCTACAATGTCTAGCTACATACGCTGCCTGCTCACAGGAAAGGCTTCAGGAGTAAACCCAAAGGACAAATGTGCATCCTCTGTTATTCTCCATTCGTCTACACTATGCCGTGCCACTGGACCGTATTGCTCAGGATAAGAGAGTAAGGCTGAGGCTGACGAGCACAAATCTTCATCACTCTTTCAGTACCAAGCAGAAAAGTAGGTTTAACCAAAGCAAAAATGGTTACCCCTGAGTGTGTTAATAGTTAGCCTTTGTAAATTAATGTTTTTGATGTTCATATATATATATATATATATATATATATATATAGACATGTGTTGTTATATATGCAAATAAAGGTCAGTGGAGTAGATTACAGGTATGCATGATGTAAACATGATTTCATTTAAAAAATGTATAGTTATACCAGGTAAAATGGAGACAGAAAGAAGGATGTGATTAAATTTTGCTACATAAAATTACACTTTTTTTGTTCTGAAATTACTTCCAATGCCAATGTCCTGGTAAAAACTACAAAAATATCACAAACAACTATACTCTGATAACATATAACTAATTTGTTGCTATAAAATCAATGGAAAATAAGAAATTTCACAGAATACAAACGCAGGTCATAAGGCTATAAAAAAACGTGATATTTCATTACACACCAAGACAGTAGAATGAACATATATTTGTGATGTTTGTGTGTAAAAATTCATAGTTATACATGAAAATGACAGAAGTGTGTAAGGGATAGTACCTCACGGTGAGAGGCAGCCACATCCTTGATGTCCCGGATCCTATTTGGTTCCCCCACTTCTGTCTAGCTCACGTATGGCTCCTAGACTCTGCCTGTGTACGGCAGAGCCATTCCTCGGGCAACGGCTTTGGCTGGCCGGCTAAACTACGTGAGTGAAACGACAAGAAGTGGAGTCCACCCCTGACAAGTACACACAGCTGCTGGTGGAAGAGGCGGAAGATCGACATGTGCAACAACGACTCTAAAAGCGAGAGCTGGAAACGCCTGGTATCGGGCTAAGGGTGCACCAGAGACCATAGTTGGTAAGCGGCCAGAACAACGTTCAGAAAGCAATGGCAAACTACTGGATGTAAAATGCCAAGAAACTTATGACAGTCGAGAAAAATGAAACTCAAAGATCTGATGGTGAGGCCCTCAGGCCAGGCAGATCATCGACGCCAACTGGGGAAGAGGCTGATTTCAGAGTCAGTACAAGTAATAGAGATGACAGCCTAAATCCTGACTGCATTACAGTGGACAGCTCTGAAATTGGATTAAAAACAAAACTAAGAATAGGCACCTGGAACGTCAGGAGCCTATACCAGGGCAAGTTGTTCATGATTAGAAGAGAAATGAAGAGAACCAAGATAGAGATTCTTGGAGTCTCTGAGCACAGATGGGCCAGTCAAGGGCACTGTACCAGCTCCTCAGGAGAAACATTCATATACTCTGGGATGGACAAGGGTGGAAAAAGCGAGGTTGGCTTTATTCTGTCAAAAAAGACGACACCTTCACTACTCGTTTACAATCCAGTCAACGACAGAATAATTGTAATCAAACTAAAGAAAAAGACTAGAAATTTAACAATAATTCAAGTGTATGCACCAACATCAGCAGCAGACGATTGCAAAATGGATGATTTTTATAACACCTTGCAAGAAACGATGGAAAAAGTTGAAAAAAGAGATATCTTGATCATCATTGGCGATTTCAATGCGAAAGTCGGATAGGAAAGAGCCGAAGAGGAGAGAAGTATTCGAGGACCTTTCGGTTTGGGACACAGAAATGAGCGAGGAGAAAAACTGGTTGAATTCTGCACGGAAAACAACCTCTCCATTGCCAACACCTTCTTCAAACAACATCCACGTAGACTATACACGTGGACCTCCCCTGATGGCAACAGCAGAAACCAAATATATTTCATCCTAGTGCAACAAAGATGGAGATCAAATGTGCTGGCAACAAAAACGCTGCCAGGAGCAGACTGCGATACGGACCATGAATTACTGTTTGCAGTTTTCCAAACAAGACTACGTAGGATCAACAAAGGTTGCCAGCCAATATGCTTCGATGTAACAGCAAAACCTACTGAATATAACATTAAAGTAGAAAACAAATTTGAAGTGTTGCTTGCGGTGCAGGAAGAGATGACATCTGAAGAGTTGACATCGTACGCAAGGGATATTTTGATCTCGGCAGCGAAAGAAATGATTCCCAAGATGTCGCACAAGACACAGAGCTATATAACAGAAGAAACACAGAAACTCATTGCAGAAAGGCAACAATTAAAACAAATGGGAAGTAAGGGTACCAACACAGCATATAAAAACTGCGCAAGAAAAGTTAGAAAAGAAATAAGAAAAGATAAAAGAAGATACATAGAAACGTGTAAGGATATAGAAAACCTACAACAACAAGGCAGAGAGAGAGATGCATTTAAAGCAATAAGAACACTGACAAGGGAGTTCCGTCCGGTTCCACATGTCATAAATAACAAAGAGGATAACACATTATCAGAAACCAAAGACATACTGAACAGATGGAGAGAGTACTGCAGAACCATGTATGCAGATAGCACAAAGCGCTCAGTTACAATCCTACCAAAGGAAGAGAAAGAACCTGAACCAACATTGGAAGAAGTATGCTCTGCAATTAAAATCCTGAAAAAAGGAAAGTCCCCAGGATGCGATGATATCCCATCATCATGTAGCATGTCCTTTGTAGAACGTCGCTCCCATCACAGCCTGTCTGAAAGAAACTCGTTCCCTTGCCAAAACACCAGCTTCTGCCACTGTCATACTCAGGCACTCCTGGATATCTTGGTGCCTTCGTCTTCTTGGTCTACCCCTTCCTCTTTTACCTGGCACCATACCTTACATCACCGCTCTCAAGACCGTTGTGTCTCTTGATGTGACCAAAGTATTTGCATTTTCTAGCCAAAATGGAATTGATAAACCAGTTCTCCTCTATGCTCAACTCTTGCCGAATGTCTACATTTGTTCTTTTCTCTGTCCAGGGTATTCTGAGGATCTTTCTGTAACATTTTGACTCGAATGATTTGATTCTTTGTCTAGAAGTTTTGGTAATCGTTCATGCTTCACAGCCATAAGCTGCCACAGGAAAAACACAGGCTCTCAAGACTTTGACTTTTATCATTTTGTTGGTGCCCTGCTTATAATTTCTTCAGGCTGTTCAGTCTCTGCATTGCCATAGCTAGTCTTCTTCTGATTTCTTTCGAGCAGTCACCATTTTTGTCAATTCTGGAGCCCAGATTATTTCCTCACCACCCACTGTAAATTTATGCTGACATTGTGTTTTATCGGTGGTCATTATCTTTGTTTTGTTTATGAACAGATTTTGATCTTTACTATGTCCATTAACAGCTGAAAGTAGCTGCTCTAGCCCTTCCGCACTTCTGTGTAATCTGCGTATCGTAACTCTGGAATCTCGTACCCCCCAATCGTGAATGGGTCGAAACTTTCAATGTTCTCATCTTCTCATATATTTCTCATTATACATTCCGCATATATGTTGTACAGATAAGGTGAGGGGATACATCCCTGTCGGACTCCCTTTTGATGATATCCCAGCAGAGCTAATACAAGCAGGAGGAGAGGCATGTGAGAAATCAATTTATATTCCCCTCCCCAAAAAAGGCAACCTGAAGCTGTGCACGAACTACCGAACTATCGCGCTGATCAGCCACGCTAGCAAGATACTCTTGCGAATCCTGTTAAGAAGAATAGAGAAAAGGTTTGAATCTTAAATTCACGTAGTCCAGGCAGGTTTTAGGAAAGACAGAGAGACCCGGGACCACATATTCAATTAAAGGAATATCTATAAAAAATGTAGAGAGTTTAATGTAGACCTTTACACATGTTTCATTGATTACACTAAGGCCTTCGACACAGTAAAACATCAAAATCTGTGGAGAATCATGAAGGAAATGGGGGTTTCCTTTGCACATAGTCCATCTCATTGAAACATTATACCAAGATCAACAAGCCGATGTCCGAGTATCTGGGAAAACATTGGATTGATTTGCAGTACAAAAGGGAGTCCGACAGGAATGTATCCTCTCACCTTATCTGTACAACATATATGTGGAATGTATAATGAGAAATGTTCGAGAAGATGTGAACATTGAAAGTTTCGACCCATTTACAATTGGGGGGTACGAGATTCCAGAGTTACGATACGCAGATGACACAGTGATACTATCAAGAAGTGCAGAGGGGCTAGAGCAGCTACTTTCAGCCATTAATGGACATAGTAGAGATCAAAACCTGTTCATAAACATAAATAAAACAAAGATAATGACCACCGATAAAACACAATGTCAACATAAATTTACAAAGGGTGGTGAGGAAATAGATCAGGTCACACATTTTGAATATCTGGGCTCCAGAATTGACAAAAATGGTGACTGCTCGAAAGAAATCAGAAGAAGACTAGCTATGGCAATGCAGAGACTGAACAGCCTGAAGAAATTATAAGCAGGGCACCAACAAAATGATAAAAGTCAAAGTCTTGAGAGCCTGTGTTTTTCCTGTGGCAGCTTATGGCTGTGAATCATGGATGATTACCAAAACTTCTAGACAAAGAATCGAATCCTTCGAGTCAAAATGTTACAGAAAGATCCTCAGAATACCCTGGACAGAGAAAAAAACAAATGCAGACATTTGGCAAGAGTTGAGCATAGAAGAGAACTGGTTTATCAATTTCCTTTTGGCTAGAAAATGCAAATACTTTGGTCACATCAAGAGACATAATCGTCTTGAGAGAACGGTGATGGAAGGTATGATGCCAGGCAAAAGAGGAAGGGGTACACCAAGAAGACGATGGCACCAAGATATCCAGGAATTCCTGAGTATGACTGTGGCGGAGGCTGGTGTTTTGGCAAGGAAACGAGTTTCTTTCAGACAGACTTTGATGGGAGCGACATTCTACAAAGGAAGGACATGCTACATGATGATGACATGAAAATAATGGCAAATGGAGATTGCTGCTGATTATAATGTATAAATGTTTTCAGTTAAAAAAATGTTAGTTATGCCATATAAAATTGATAGTGTATAAATGTTTTCAAACTCAAAGAAGAAGATGATGAGACAGTAGTACGTAGTGCAAAGTGTCTTACTTTGTTGTTGAACTACTATATCTATATCCAGGAAAGAATATCACAAAGCTGCATTCAATAATGATCCAAGTAAAAGCTGCACACAATAATAATTTAAAGTCCACAAGTGCATCAACTATCAACACTACACGTTATTTTACTGCAACTAATCAGATTAGACTAGCTGTTTTGCTTATGGAAAGCCAGAAAGTAATTTCTAAGGCAAAGGTGAGGTCTGCCTGTGCAGCCTGTACACACATAGCTTGATCATCGACATCCTTTACCACGGTCATGCTGCAGTAAGCGCAATCTCTGTCCTTCCCAACAAATTCCACGAGATGTTTGGTGCTAACTGTCCTTCTGACGCCCTTTACCACAGCCTTGGCCGCAGTGAGCTCAATCTCTGTCCTTCCCAACAAATTCCACAAGATGTTTGGTGCTAACTGTCCTTCTGACGCCCTTTACCACAGCCTTGGCCGCAGTGAGCTCAATCTCTGTCCTTTCCAACAAATTCCACAAGATGTTTGGTGCTAACTGTCCTTTCAACGCCCTTTACCATGGCCTTGGCCGCAGTCTGTCCTACCCAACAAATTCTACAAGATGTCTATCGCCAACTGTCCTTTCGACACCGATGCGGTTGACATTTAGAGTTCCTGTATAATTTTAATTATGGGAAAGTAGATAGTTAATTACAGCCTTGGAAGAATAAAATCTATCTGCAAAAATATGATGTCCAAGTCTCAATGGCTTCAACAGAGTGCTGAAAACATTCACAGCATGTCCAAAGCTGGGATCAATATGCTGATTATACACAATGTTTTTACCAAAGTAAATCTTTAAATTGAATACATAACTCGCGGCGGAATCACAAAGTCCAAATGTCTTGATGTGGTACTTGTGTGGCTTACTGGCATTGTACTGCCTGTAGTTGAATCTTCCTTTCCATCAAATAACCATTTCATCAATGCACACATTCTCAAAAGGGTAGAAAGCACTCTGAAATCTTTTCAGTAACAGATCCACAAAAATACACTGGAAATGGTTTCTTGAAAACATTTCATGGTACCATGGTGTATAATAATTTCCTACAGTACGCCAGTAGTCTTTCATATTAGGTCTTGGATCAATGCCCATGGCGATCATCACACCTGTGAACTTGAGTCATTGATAATGTGATAGTGGTGTCCATGAAGCAAAGATAGAATATTTCCTTAGTGGGTTATTAGCTTCAATAACCTTTGCAGCATAAGCATTTATGCTTGCATTAAAATGCCAAAAAAGCATTATCTAGAAAAAATTGTTCAAACTCAAGAGGAGTTTCCATTTGATAGAAAACTGGATTTATATTATTTCTAGTTTGGCAAAACCTGAAATTTGAGTTGGTCTCTCCAGTTTTAACTGACCACCAAGTTGACATGTTAGTATTGCCGTCATGGCCATGGGTAACAATGTTGAGGTTGGTGTTGCCATTTTAAATCTAGTAGAATACTCAATAAATTGTATAAATAACAGTAAACTTTAACAAACTTTCAACAGCGATGTCAATTTTTTGCCTCGCTAGTTTTATAAACAGTAAACGGTAGTTGTAAAAAATATCTGGTGTGTGTAAAAGTGACAATAAAGTGAAAGAAACGAAACAAAATGTAGGAGCCGATTTATCAGCCTTAAGAGAAAACATGACCACCAACACGCTGATTACTCTGCGCCAGGGACTTATAATGTTAAAAATATTTACGTGCAAGTCACAGCATCAGAACTAATTATAGTACATAAGATACAGATTATAAGGGCTCATGGAAAACTGATGATCAAATGTAGATCCAGTAACCTACTTTACAACCAAAATATCTTCGTCAAGGGCAAAGGAAAGAGAGAACAAAAACAATCACAGAGAGAGCGGCAGCGTAAAGTGATTTATGCACAGGGACAGCTTGTTAGAAGGAGAAAAAACTATACAATGTAATTTAGGCCTCTTACCCTTCTCAATCCTCTCTCATAGTGGTCAAAGAAATCATCTAATGGGAAGTCAGATAGCTCTTGCAGTGACATGGCAGTGATTGCATCCTTATCCATTATCCATTGTGGAGGAAGGAAGTAGCGTAGGCAGGTTCTGGAAAACAATGGAAGAAATTAATACAGGTGATGAAGTATTATCCAAGAAGCACAGTTATGCCAGGCATTGAAGTCTAAATAGCATTTGTAAGTCTTCGTAGTATGGCAAAAGCTCCAAACTAATAATGTATAAGAGTTGGTGTACATTCTGTGCTGAGAAGGGTGCTGGAGAGCAACAGGAAAAGAGACATTCCAGGTTCCAGTTTTTCCACACAACTTCATCTTCGGTGATTGCCCTGAAAAGGACTTTTGTGGCGTTGTATCTAATTTACAACTAGACTGCGATATCTGTGCCTTTTGGCCCCAACACATCCAATTTCAGGTCGGCATTTCTGGAATCGGTTCTGCCGTCTCTCTTCGACCCCTAATCTCTTAGCCGTTCTTCCTGGTTGCAGTCTGTTTTCAGGGTCGCCACTTGGAGACAGGAATTGATCTTGATCAGCTATGGGTTACTGACCCATGATGCAAGCAGTTAACTATGAAATCGCTGGCTGTTATCAACTTATTGACTGTGCTGCATTGTCGACCCCATTTCCTACACTCTGCGGCCAGCTATAATATTAAGAGATATGGTTACAGGCTAAGAGGAAGACCAAGTGGCAAACAGCAGAAATCCTAAAACAATAAAGACTTACAACAACCAGCACAACACACTTGATCCGAGATTGAGAGAAAAATCGAGCAGCCCAAACAATGCTTAGCAGCATATCATCATCGCCAATGCGTGTTGTTCCTTTCGGGGCAAAGACCATTGACAACCCGTCTCCCGCAAGTTTGGTCATGAGCTGCCCTGTCTGCATCTCTCCAGTTAAGGTCCAGTGACCGAAATTCATTTTCACCAGATGTTTCTTGGTCTACCTCCCTTACATTCCCCCTGTGGATTCCATGTCACGGCCTGACTGACCACGTTTGACGATGATTTCTGTAGCGTGAGTTCTATCAAATCCCATTCCCTATGTTCGAGCTGTTGCTCTTCTGGTCGTTGTTGGCTCCTATCATATAGGTCTTCATTCCTCATCATGTCCTGACAGCCTCTTTTTCTTAGTCTTAGTCGACCTGTACTTCTACAGGGGCGGATGTCCCTGTGCAGGTCTGGTATGAGCTGGATGTAACGCAGAGGAGTATTTCCTGCTTAGCGGGCTAGGCTCGAGCAGCTTATTACTCGGCTGCGTTGGGACAAATGCCTAGGAGGGTGGTTAACCAATGTGCGAGTCCATCTTAATAGACTCAAACACTACAGCAAAGTAGATTCCGCAGCCTGTTAAGCTGCTATGCTGCTCTTAACAAACCACCTTAACCATGGCCGGTGTCATGTCATGTCACACAGTTAGCCACCTCTTACGACATGCCCTTTGTGGGGCAGTGGTGCTATTCTAGTTAAACACAAAGACTCCCAACAGACCACTCATTATCTTCCATAGGCATTTATTGTATCGCTTTTGTCCTTATCCAATTTTGTGCTCAGTACAGGAGTACTGACTCAACATTAGAATTAAACAATCCTAACTTGGTCTTGTCTTAATGTCCCTAAATTTCCATAGTATTCAGTAAGGAGGGGTGCGTTACCTCAGTTCATAGCAAGCAATTTTCTATTTTCTGTAGTAACAGCGCACCTCCGTTCGAATCACGCACCTCCGTTCGAATCACGCACCTCCGTTCGAATCACGCACCTCCGTTCGAATCACGCACCTCCGTTCGAATCACGCTGGAGACTAAAAAATATTTGGGTCGCGACTTTATTTGGGGATCCCTTCTTCAGTCAGGGTACCTGATGCATGAGTTAAAGAAAGTAAAAACAGCAAAGAAGGGCACTGGCCACCCAACCTCTCACAGGCTGCGGCTTAGTACAATGGAGTCTTCAAAAACTCCCATTTCCAACAAGCGGTTAATTCTGCTGAATTTCCACTTTTTTTTATTCAGTAACAGGAATCCTGCCTTTGCCTTTCAATTCTAGCCCTTACATCTGTATCTGTACCCCTTGAAGTATCGATGGAGCTGCCAAAATATGTGAAGCGGCACAAGTGGACAGGAAAAGAAGTAAACAGAAATATTATGCATTTTCGCATTTGACAATCAAGGAGTGTCGCGTATGCGCATGAAAATACTAACCTGTAACCGTTTGCAATGTCCTCTGTAATCTGACTTGTCACTGCCGGAGTGGTGGTAGATGACGTGGGGGCCTCTGCACCATCTTGTGAGGAGGGAGACGATGGTGTGGCATTTGAATCCTGAATATGAATTTTAGAAGATGAAAACACAAATTCAACTCTGTATAATCATCTCATCTATAATGAGACAGCAGACAGGTTGGTAACGAAGGGACAAACATTAACCCTACCAGACCGCTGTACCCATTTTTCGGTAATTTCCTTAACTGCCGCTAAACCGCTGTACCTAATTTTCGGTACTTTGGATAGTACGTCATAAAATGCGTCAGAATCTAAAAATAACCAGCCAATCGTGGTCAATCCTCGTGATTAGTCATTGCAAATGGCTGCCCCCATGTTTGAATTGATTTTGTGGGGTTTAACGTGAACAAATTCGGAAAATTGACAATGAAACGAACGGCTGATGAACCAAGCACTTCAACAGGAAAGCAAAGTAAGTCTAGGTTTATGACAGTCCAACAGGTGATCAATAATTTGGTTGATTCAGACTCTGTTCAAGTGAAACAGACAAGGAGAATTCGAGTGATGAGATGAAGGCTTTTCTTTTACTAAGGATCTATATGGAATACTCATGTATAAAGCCCAGCTATCAGGATTATTGGACAAATAAGGGCTCTTTGTTGTGTTTACTCCCGGATTTCGAAATGTTTTATGACTCGAGACAGATTCTTTGCCTTTTGCTGGGTGGATTGGCACACAAAGGTGGAATATTGACGCTAGATGAAAGGTAAACCTATTTTCTACAATGTCTCCAAGTTACATCTTATTCTAACAACTTGTTTGCATGTAACTAACATTTTTCTATATCATGTTGGTTTTTTCTCTTTAATGCTCTGGAACCCAGGAATGGGGGACAGTTGGGTTCAGGGCCTTAGGTCTGCTAGGGTTAAGAACAAAACAAACAAACAATTACATTCTTATCTAAGTCATAACAGAAGTCGACCAAATGAGGGACAACTATCACTGCCGTGATCAAGCGGAACAGGTCATCCTGTTCCGCATGAGAATGGGACACAACAGATTAAGTAGCCACTTACACCGGCTAAAATTGGCTACATCGTCGATGTCTATGTGCGGGCAGATGGCACAGACATCCAAATATATCCTACAAGATTGTTATATGCTTGGCCAATGCTATCAAAGACGGATGTATCGGACCGAAAGATGCAAATATCACAGTCAAGCCGTAAACTAGCGACACAATGTATTTCATTCTCCGGACTACATCCTGCTACCTGCAAAGCCCTGTTCAGGAATTGGTAGTTGGAGATTGAGAACGAACACAGAAGAAGAAGAAGCTTAGCCCATTGTGTACTGAACACTGGCCCATATATATGAATATCCACACAAAACTGTTTGGAAGCCTTAAAGAACTATCCACTACAGCAACCTTCATCCAGAGAACCGGACGTCACGTGTAGACGTAAAAAGAAAAATCATGATGAACGAGAAGAAGAAAAAGAAGATCTCATCTATGTTCGACCATTTCTAACATTTCATTAGCAACTAGTGAATCAAATAATTACTTTTCTCTAATCAGTCACCCTTGTCATTTAGATTAGTTAGTTACTCTGATAGAATAAGTAACAGTCGGGGACTGAGTGGTCTTGAGGTAACACGTCGACCTCGGGTGCTGGAGGTTCAAATCACAGTGGAGACCAGGATTTTTTTCCCGCAGACTGTCTGGTAATTCTCCTAATCGCTTGATAGTAGAGATCAGACGCCCGTGTTCAGTGTCACACACGTTAAAAATCCCTCTGCAGTTGGAAATCGAAAAGCGTGGGTTTAATGGCTGCTGCCCGGACAAAATTCAAAATTATGTTAAAAATCTACCAAATCTGTTTCGGGATCCTCGCCAGTGCTACCAAATTCATGCATTGTGCTGATATTCTCAAGAAAATTGGAGAAGAACGGAGCACTTATGGGTTAAACCGTATGCAACGACGTTGATTTTTATGACTAAACAAAACTAAAATAAGTATTAGTCTATCATTATGTAATGATAGAAATTAACCCAATGACAATAAAAGCACAAAATAACAATCAGATTGTTCTGCAAGACATGGTAAATTCAAGAGGTAGATTCATTGATATATCTTGGAAGTAATTTAGGAAGCAAGGTAGACCAAGAGAGACTCTATATAGAGAGCAATCACCAGGGAGGGTGCAACCATGGAGCTAGGGAACATGCAAGAACTAAAGTGAGTGGACCGATCGAACTGGAGAATTTTGCTCTGTCTTATGCACCTCTTTAACGCTGAAAGACAGAGAGAGAGAATTTAGGCGAGGTCGGAGGTACTGATAGAGATATTAAATTAAGAATGCAAAATGGACTTTCATTGCTTCCGGGAAATCGTGAAAATCAGTTTTAGTTTAGTCAAAGAATCAACGCCATTGCGCACAGTTTAACCCATAAGTGCTCTGTTCTTCTCTATATTTGTTTAGTATCTAAGTATAACGCACAAACTCCGTGGTACTGACGAGGATAACGTAATAGATTGGGTCGATTTTAAACATACTTTTGAATTTTGACTACTCTTTTCGATTTTTAACTGTCGAGGGATTTTTAACGTGTGTTACACTGAACACGGGCATCCGATCTCTACTACTCAGAGATCCAGGGAAATACCAGAAAGTCCATGTGAAAAAATTCCAGTCTCTTCCATGATTTGAACCCGCAACCTCCAACCCCCGAGGCAACGTCTTACCTCGAGATGACTCAGTCCCCTTGTGAAAACTGAAAGAAATTAAGTCCAGAGCAAAAATATATTCAACTGCAATATCAAGGCTGTCCTCATAGAGGTTGGCTGAGTCGTTAGCAGTATGGTCTGCTGACCAAAAAGAACACAAGTTTAAAACACAGCAATTTTTGTCTACAACCTACTATCACTACAGTATTTGTTTCCATTCTTGAAGCTCAATCACTTGTAGGATAAATGGAACTGAGGAATAAAGGCCTCTTGACCCTACAGTTGCCATGCACAGTACAGGCTAAGCTTTTATTTGACCTCCAATAGAAATAAATCTATGCCTTACTAAAGATTTCTTCTTCTTGTTTAGCATTCATCCTAAAAAGGAGATTTTCATGGTTTGTCGCAGTTACAGCGAGGCTGCAATATCTGCACCATTCGGCCCAACACATCCAGCTTCAGCCCACTTTTATGAATACTATGTTTGACTACCCACTGTGATCCCTATTCTCTAAGCCAGACTACACTAGTGCAGCCTATTTCTGAGACCGCCGCTTGAAGGTGGAATAGGAGCCTGGTTCACTGACACTAATGCAAGCAGTCAGCTACGAGTCATTTTCAGTTCCTTGACTGTGCTGCATCTTCAGTCCCACTGAGGATTTCAACACATGCATATAGATCCCCCCATCAACACGCCAGTGTGGCATATTGGGAATATGGTGTTAGGTCCCTATTTTTCTTGATCAACGGCTCACTTGGGGTGATGATATGGTCAACATCACCAAGGTCACCTATACTTTCCCACTCTATCCTGCAGAGACAGAATGCGGAACGACGACATTTGAAGTTTGGTCGGCACTACGTCTAGTGTCCAATACATTTCCAGGTAGAAAATAAATTGGTTTGGTCCTCTCATGAGAGTTTGCACCCTCATCAACTTCCCCTGATGGCTTACAGTGCTGGTAGATATGGCTACAGGGGTAGGGGGAGGCGGCCAGGCAAGTGGATAGATGACATTAGAGTGAGTGTGCAGCCACAAGGGCTCACATTGACCGTCAAAACGCACTCAGCGCAAGATAGACGACTTAACATCCCCGCGATGCTCAACGGCACAAGTGGAAAGAAAACTAACTAACTAACAAACTATCTAGCTATCCCTATGAGCCATTTTGTGATACGAAAAATCTTACACCAACTGGGTGTTGAACCCTGATCACTCAACTGGGACATTAGTGTCCTAACTACTGCACTACCTTGGCTACCCTAGTTGTATATTGTCTATTATAATTATAAACAGATACAGACAAAGACCTACCTTCTTGCTGTCCAATAACCGGACATCTGGACCTGCCTTCTCAAACCTGAAATGTTCAAATAATTTTCTGATAATTTTTGCATAATTTTCTGATAATTAAGATGGTGCCAAGACATGGACACTATCACAAAATCTCTGGATGACAAAGAAAGAGTGACCCAGGACTCTATTGAGAGACGCTTGATCAGAATGTAGCAACAAAACGATGGTCATGGAGCACAGCAACAGCAATCTGGTACCCTCGAGGTAATAATAGGCAGCTGGGAAGACCATCAATATGGGTTGGTCAGACTCCCTAGCTGTAAGCTACAACATCTGAGATGCCTCTAGAGGAGCTCTTACCACGCACTGGACTTCCATGGACCAGGACTTGGTCAGCTGGAGACAAAGTTAGCACCCGCCTATACTAGGAATGGGTCATCAAGATCAAGATATTTATATAATGCAGAAAAAGATGTCCGGAGTTTTAATTTGGCTGTCAAAGTCAAAGGTATGAAAATTGAGGAGGATCAGCAACAACGGTGCAAAGAATGCTTGAAAAAATTAACAACACAGCCAGAGCTTGGCATGAAAATAAACACATTGAAGACAAGGACTTTGGTAATAGCCAAACAACATAGGCAAATAAATATATTCTTCAATGGAGAATTAATTGATCAAGTACAGAAGTTTACATATTTGGGTCAAACCATCACAGAAGATGCCTGCAATGAGTTGAAAACTAGAGCAAGGATTGAATTGGCAAAAAAGAGCTTCAAATAAAAACATATATTTGCTAAGCTCAAAGAATCACTGGACAGAATATCATGAATGAAAGAGCTACTATAGTCAGTCATAACTGAAAAAGGCTACTATAGTCAGTCATGACTGAAAAAGGCTACTATAGTCAGTTATGACTGAAAGGTGGCTACTATAGTCAGTTGTGACTGAAAGGTGGCTACTATAGTCAGTCATGACTGAAAGGGGCCACTATAGTCAGTCCTGACTGAAAGAGGCTACTATAGTCAGTCATGACTAAAAGAGGGCTACTATAGTCAGTCCTGACTGAAAGGGGCTACTATAACATTATTATCAAGCATAAGCCTACCAGTGTGGATAGCTCCTTAAAAGTAAACCAGTGTGGATAGCTCCTTAAAAGTCAAAGTCCCTGCACAATCATATCTTATTTGTGAAGTGGGGTGGTGAGTTCCCTCCCTCGCGTCCTATACTTCCTTAACAGCAAGCCAGGTAATAATTTACAGCTGGGTCAACTGGAGCGTGCCGGTAACGGCAGATGAACCCCGTCGTACCGTTGTCGTGAGCGAGTAGTCTACCATTACTCTAATCTAAGCCTAGATCAAGGCCCTATGTGTGCTCTTGTAGCTGCGGCCTCTGGGGCAAGTTGTTTCATTAGACGATGCACAGACCTCTTTGGTCATCTTGAACAATTGATATGAGCGCACAGGGTCCTTTCTGCCCCCCTACGTAAGGGGCCTCGGGGTCATTCACTCCCCAACTTGCTATGTTTTTAACGCTATAACCTTACGCTATTTAAGTGGCAGAGGGGCCTCTCACCATCAATCTCCTATGAAAGAGCCTTGAGGTCCCTCGCCCCAACCTCGTATGTAAGTGGCTTCATGGCCCCTTCATCACAACCCGCTACGTATGGGGTCTATCCCTACTCCACAACATCCTATGTAAGGGCTCTCAGTATCTTTCACCCCAACCTCTTTTGTAAGAGACCTCAGAGCCCCTTACCCTAACCTCCTATGTAAGAGACCTTGATGTCCCTTAACCTAACCTCCTATGTAAGAGACCTCGATGTCCCTTACCCTAACCTCCTATGTAAGAGACCTTGATGTCCCTTACCCTAACCTCCTATGTAAGAGACCTCGATGTCCCTTACCCTAACCTCCTATGTAAGAGACCTCGATGTCCGTTACCCTAAACTCCTATGTAAGAGACCTCGATGTCCCTTACCCTAACCTCCTATGTAAGAGACCTTGATGTCCCTTACCCTAACCTCCTATGTAAGAGACCTTGATATCCCTTACCCTAACCTCCTATGTAAGAGACCTCGATGTCCGTTACCCTAACCTACTATGTAAGAGACCTCGATGTTCCTTACCCTAACCTCCTATGTAATAGACTTCAGTGTCCCTTACCTTAACCTACTATGTAAGAGACCTCGATGTTCCTTACCCTAACCTCCTATGTAATAGACTTCAGTGTCCCTTACCTTAACCTACTATGTAAGAGACCTCGATGTTCCTTACCCTAACCTCCTATGTAATAGACTTCAGTGTCCCTTACCTTAACCTACTATGTAAGAGACCTCGATGTTCCTTACCCTAACCTCCTATGTAATAGACATCAGTGTCCCTTACCTTAACCTACTATGTAAGAGACCTCGATGTTCCTTACCCTAACCTCCTATGTAATAGACATCAGTGTCCCTTAAATTAACCTACTATGTAAGAGACCTCGATGTTCCTTACCCTAACCTCCTATGTAATAGACATCAGTGTCCCTTACCTTAACCTACTATGTAAGAGACCTCGATGTTCCTTACCCTAACCTCCTATGTAATAGACTTCAGTGTCCCTTACCTTAACCTACTATGTAAGAGACCTCGATGTTCCTTACCCTAACCTCCTATGTAATAGACTTCAGTGTCCCTTACCTTAACCTACTATGTAAGAGACCTCGATGTTCCTTACCCTAACCTCCTATGTAATAGACTTCAGTGTCCCTTACCTTAACCTACTATGTAAGAGACCTCGATGTTCCTTACCCTAACCTCCTATGTAATAGACTTCAGTGTCCCTTACCTTAACCTACTATGTAAGAGACCTCGATGTTCCTTACCCTAACCTCCTATGTAATAGACTTCAGTGTCCCTTACCTTAACCTACTATGTAAGAGACCTCGATGTTCCTTACCCTAACCTCCTATGTAATAGACTTCAGTGTCCCTTACCTTAACCTACTATGTAAGAGACCTCGATGTTCCTTACCCTAACCTACTATGTAAGAGACCTCGATGTTCCTTACCCTAACCTCCTATGTAATAGACTTCAGTGTCCATTACCTTAACCTACTATGTAAGAGACCTCGATGTTCCTTACCCTAACCTACTATGTAAGAGACCTCGATGTTCCTTACCCTAACCTCCTATGTAATAGACTTCAGTGTCCCTTACCTTAAACTACTATGTAAGAGACCTCGATGTCCCTTACCCTAACCTACTATGTAAGAGACCTCGATGTTCCTTACCCTAACCTCCTATGTAATAGACTTCAGTGTCCCTTACCTTAACCTACTATGTAAGAGACCTCGATGTTCCTTACCCTAACCTCCTATGTAATAGACTTCAGTGTCCCTTACCTTAACCTACTATGTAAGAGACCTCGATGTTCCTTACCCTAACCTCCTATGTAATAGACTTCAGTGTCCCTTACCTTAACCTACTATGTAAGAGACCTCGATGTTCCTTACCCTAACCTCCTATGTAATAGACTTCAGTGTCCCTTACCTTAACCTACTATGTAAGAGACCTCGATGTTCCTTACCCTAACCTCCTATGTAATAGACTTCAGTGTCCCTTACCTTAACCTACTATGTAAGAGACCTCGATGTTCCTTACCCTAACCTCCTATGTAATAGACTTCAGTGTCCCTTACCTTAACCTACTATGTAAGAGACCTCGATGTCCCTTACCCTAACCTCCTATGTAATAGACTTCAGTGTCCCTTACCTTAACCTACTATGTAAGAGACCTCGATGTCCCTTACCCTAACCTCCTATGTAATAGACTTCAGTGTCCCTTACCTTAACCTACTATGTAAGAGACCTCGATGTCCCTTACCTTAACCTACTATGTAAGAGACCTCGATGTTCCTTACCCTAACCTCCTATGTAATAGACTTCAGTGTCCCTTACCTTAACCTACTATGTAAGAGACCTCGATGTCCCTTACCTTAACCTACTATGTAAGAGACCTCGATGTCCCTTACCCTAACCTCCTATGTAATAGACTTCAGTGTCCCTTACCTTAACCTACTATGTAAGAGACCTCGATGTCCCTTACCTTAACCTACTATGTAAGAGACCTCGATGTCCCTTACCTTAACCTACTATGTAAGAGACCTCGATGTTCCTTACCCTAACCTCCTATGTAAGAGACCTCGATGTTCCTTACCCTAACCTCCTATGTAATAGACTTCAGTGTCCCTTACCTTAACCTACTATGTAAGAGACCTCGATGTTCCTTACCCTAACCTCCTATGTAATAGACTTCAGTGTCCCTTACCTTAACCTACTATGTAAGAGACCTCGATGTCCCTTACCCTAACCTCCTATGTAATAGACTTCAGTGTCCCTTACCTTAACCTACTATGTAAGAGACCTCGATGTCCCTTACCTTAACCTACTATGTAAGAGACCTCGATGTCCCTTACCTTAACCTACTATGTAAGAGACCTCGATGTTCCTTACCCTAACCTCCTATGTAAGAGACCTCGATGTTCCTTACCCTAACCTCCTATGTAATAGACTTCAGTGTCCCTTACCTTAACCTACTATGTAAGAGACCTCGATGTTCCTTACCCTAACCTCCTATGTAATAGACTTCAGTGTCCCTTACCTTAACCTACTATGTAAGAGACCTCAATGTTCCTTACCCTAACCTCCTATGTAATAGACTTCAGTGTCCCTTACCTTAACCTCCTATGTAAGAGACCTCGATGTTCCTTACCCTAACCTACTATGTAAGAGACCTCGATGTTCCTTACCCTAACCTCCTATGTAATAGACTTCAGTGTCCCTTACCTTAACCTCCTATGTAAGAGACCTCGATGTTCCTTACCCTAACCTACTATGTAAGAGACCTCGATGTTCCTTACCCTAACCTCCTATGTAATAGACTTCAGTGTCCCTTACCTTAACCTCCTATGTAAGAGACCTCGATGTTCCTTACCCTAACCTACTATGTAAGAGACCTCGATGTTCCTTACCCTAACCTCCTATGTAATAGACTTCAGTGTCCCTTACCTTAACCTACTATGTAAGAGACCTCGATGTTCCTTACCCTAACCTCCTATGTAATAGACTTCAGTGTCCCTTACCTTAACCTCCTATGTAAGAGACCTCGATGTCCCTTACCCTAACCTACTATGTAAGAGACCTCGATGTTCCTTACCCTAACCTCCTATGTAATAGACTTCAGTGTCCCTTACCTTAACCTCCTATGTAAGAGACCTCGATGTTCCTTACCCTAACCTACTATGTAAGAGACCTCGATGTTCCTTACCCTAACCTCCTATGTAAGAGACCTCGATGTCCCTTACCCTAACCTCCTATGTAAGAGACCTCGATGTTCCTTACCCTAACCTCCTATGTAAGAGACCTCGATGTCCCTTACCCTAACCTACTATGTAAGAGACCTCGATGTTCCTTACCCTAACCTCCTATGTAAGAGACCTCGATGTTCCTTACCCTAACCTCCTATGTAAGAGACCTCGATGCCCCTTACCCTAACCTCCTATGTAAGAGACCTCGATGTTCCTTACCCTAACCTCCTATGTAAGAGACCTCGATGTCCCTTACCCTAACCTCCTATGTAAGAGACCTCGATGTTCCTTACCCTAACCTCCTATGTAAGAGACCTCGATGTTCCTTACCCTAACCTCCTATGTAAGAGACCTCGATGTCCCTTACCCTAACCTCCTATGTAAGAGACCTCGATGTTCCTTACCCTAACCTCCTATGTAAGAGACCTCGATGTCCGTTACCCTAACCTCCTATGTAAGAGACCTCGATGTTCCTTACCCTAACCTCCTATGTAAGAGACCTCGATGTTCCTTACCCTAACCTACTATGTAAGAGACCTCGATGTTCCTTACCCTAACCTCCTATGTAATAGACTTCAGTGTCCCTTACCTTAACCTACTATGTAAGAGACCTCGATGTTCCTTACCCTAACCTCCTATGTAAGAGACCTCGATGTTCCTTACCCTAACCTACTATGTAAGAGACCTCGATGTCCCTTACCCTAACCTCCTATGTAAGAGACCTCGATGTTCCTTACCCTAACCTACTATGTAAGAGACCTCGATGTTCCTTACCCTAACCTCCTATGTAATAGACATCAGTGTCCCTTACCTTAACCTACTATGTAAGAGACCTCGATGTTCCTTACCCTAACCTCCTATGTAATAGACTTCAGTGTCCCTTACCTTAACCTACTATGTAAGAGACCTCGATGTTCCTTACCCTAACCTCCTATGTAATGGTCTTAGGGGTCTCCCAATAGACACCACAATTGGCTTTCCGCAGAAAGCCTCCAAACGCAAAGCGATGTTCCACAGAAACCACTAGTACACCATCACACCAACCGCTATAGTGTAGGAATACTGTACGGCAGTTGCCTCATCCTGGCACAAGCTCCCCAGCCCATAAAACCATCTTGCTACAAAAAACTTTAGGTAAAGGTATATAATAATTAGACCTTACAGGAGAACGGTCATTCAACAGGATTTAAAACGCGGACACGCGAACTCTGTGATGAGAATTATCTACCGACCTCCTTTCTGTCAACAAAGACTACCTCAAAACTGGGCTTTTGGATCGTGGCAACCATGTGGGAGGATGGGAAACTTAGAGGCCTATACTTCTTCGCAGTGCGTTCTCAAGCACCCGCTACCGAGCCCTGAAAAGGACTTTGCAAGGAGCAGGATGTTGTCCGGAGAGCGGAATGCGTTGTGTGGTAGTTTACAGCTTGACTGTGATATTTGCACCTTTCAGTCCGACACATCCGACTTCAGCATGACATTTTTTGGTACCGGGTTTGCCTTCCCTCTTCGATCCCTTCTCCTTAGCCAGTATGGCCAGCTGCCACCTGTTATCCAGGATCACCGCGTGGAGGTGTAGAATGGGCTCTGGTTGGCTGGCCCAGACGCTAGCAGCCAGCTATGGGTCGCTGACAGCTGCAGCTCATACACTGCCCAATATCTTGATCTAAAAATATTAATGAGTAAACTACTGTACTGCAATCTGACCCGACTGATCTTCCTGGGTGTTTGTGTATGACACAGACAAGAATAGCACCACTGCCCCACACAGAGCATGTCGTAAGAGGCGACTAACTGTGTGACATGGGATAACACCGGCCATGATTGAATTTGTTTGTTAAGAGCACTATAGATGGCGCCTAACAGACTGGGGGTCTCCTCTGCTGTAGGGCTTCAGTCTATTAAGATGGACTCGCACATCGGTTAACCTGCGGCGCTTGTTTAAAAAAAAAACGGGAGTAATAATCTTCTCGAGTCTAACCAGCTAAGCAGGAAATCCTTGCCCCGGCTACATCCAGCTCACGTCAGATGTGCATCAGCCCCTGCAGAAGTACAAGTCGACTAAGGCTAGACTCAGATTGCATTAGCGGAACACACACACAACACATTATTAGATACACACACACAACACATTATTAGATACACACACACAACACATTATTAGATACACACACACACAACACATTATTAGATACACACACACAACACATTATTAGATACACACACACAACACATTATTAGATACACACACAACACATTATTAGATACACACACACAACACATTATTAGATACACACACACAACACATTATTAGATACACACACACAACACATTTTTAGATATACACACACAACACATTATTATATATACACACACAACAAATTATTAGATACACACACACAACAAATTATTAGATACACACACAACACATTATTAGATACACACACACAACACATTATTAGATACACACACACAACACATTATTAGATACACACACACACAACACATTATTAGATACACACACACAACACATTATTAGATACACACACACACAACACATTATTAGATACACACACACAACACATTATTAGATACACACACACAACACATTATTAGATACACACACAAGCATCCACACTGGCCGAAACTCCTGATACAACCTAAATAACTCTGGTCCAAGGTTGAAAAGTCCTTCGCCCTAAGGAAGACAAACGTTTAACAGGGAGAAAAAAAACACACACAACATAATGCTCATAGCCTCCCTATGTAAGATGGTGGTGGATCCGCGCGATTCATCTCAGAATGAGATTAGATCTCCGTAACCCCAACCAAACGCCAGATAATGCTCCCCTCTTCTTTTGGCATATTACTCTCGGCCTAATCGCGATGGCACTGATAACAACCACACCAGAGCCCGGCTGTCTCCGCGTAAACTCTCTGTGTAAGGTGACAATTATACAAGAATTGATCTGTCTCCCACGATTTGGTGGTGAATATTGAATTCGTGTGCAGAGATGGTATCTGCGATTCTGAATTCATATGGTTTGTCAGCATATGTACGCTGCGATGAAAACGACATTTGAAGTGCGCTTAGTGATTTGATTCAGAGAGACGAATAATTTACCACACAGCCAGCACGAAACCTCCCCCCCCCCCCCCCGTACTGGGGGCGACGGAATAGACCTTTATGGGTAAGAGCGGGCTTCGATCAAACACAATGGAGATTACGATGACAAAGATGGTCATGTACTTCTTCTTCTTCTTCGTACGCTGTCAGACGTCAACTTGTATTTGTTCGAAGAAAGCAGCTGTCATCCTGAGGCTGTCGACACTGCCATAGAGCTTGTCTAGTGTTGGCATTGGTGATGGCCACATGTGCTTTCTCTGATCCTCGTATGTCGGGCAATTTTGCAGCAGATGTCCAGCGGTCATTTTCCCTGTACCACAGGTGCATTCGTCAGTGCTACCTATCTTCAGTTTATTGAATAGATGGTACCTCAGTCTGTTGTGGCCTGTGCGGAGTCTGAAGACCACGACCTGCTCTCTTCTGCTCAACTGGTAATAGGCATCATTTTTTGTGTAGCCAGTATGCTCTGTTTCCCATTTGGCCATGTATCTAGCCCTAATAAACCTTTTGGACTCTTCGTAGGTCACACTAGAATCTGGTTGTGGTAATTTTGCAAGATGGTTATGTACAACTTTTCCTGAACAGATCTTTAACCACCTCCCATCCCCCCCCCCCCCCCCCCCCACCCCGTTAGGTTTCCACTTTAACCACCCTACTATTCCACAGGAAACAAACAAGACTCAAACAATCGCACCGAAAACTCCCTGCTTCATCACGCTCGACTAAACATCAAATCAAATTGATATACCAAACACTTGCAGTAGACAAGCTCCCATTACTTTCGTATATTATTCTACTATTACTGGCCAGATAACATCTCATCTGAGGGTAAAGACTGCCAGCAAGTCGAAGCTGTGTTCAGTTCACTCAATTTACACAAAGCTAAACGCCAGATATTAGTCAGCGTATGTTCTGGTATATATTACATCTGTTGGCGCAATAAGCAAATACTCCAGCCTAACGTGTTTGATTTAGCACAATTAACCACTAGCCGACCAGAAGTGATAATATTGGTAAAATATTCACTATGCGCGCATCTCCAATTTATACAGCGGAAG
Organism: Ariolimax columbianus; assembly: GCA_036924085.1. Classification (NCBI taxonomy): domain Eukaryota; kingdom Metazoa; phylum Mollusca; class Gastropoda; order Stylommatophora; family Arionidae; genus Ariolimax; species Ariolimax columbianus. Next base: position 31,878,745 of record JAVGWX010000015.1, read on the forward strand.
TTCATCTTCAACTGCTGTCGGTAGGTCTTTAAATAGTCCGATAAAAACGGGTATAAAAACGTGTTTAAAAACACGTAAAATCGGTAACGTGTCCGGATCAAATGGCGCTGTCCGACAGCATGCCCAGGCATTACCGGAGACCGAATCGGGAACGAAGAATAGGGACACTGTAGTCTGTCACGCGTGTCGCGGAGGCGATTAAGGTGGGTTGGGCGCGGGGCTTGGTGTATCATTCTGGCGAAACGTTAATCTACATAAACTTGAATTTGTATGAGCATTTCTACATTTGATGGCGTGTATATATGTTGTAGACCTATGTGCTCCACAGGGGGAAGGGGTAGCTGTGGTCGAGAGGTAAGGCAATTGCGAACAGAAAGAGGTGAACAACAGAGTTCAAAGGGTTACGAGAGAGACGCCGTTCATGTATTACCATCTGATCTGTCTTCTGTGCATATTGAAAATATAATAGAGATCCAGAGAGGAAATGACAGGGATATTAAGCGGTTGATGTAAAAGTACGTGCTGTATTACTGAATTTAAGGAAACAATAAATACTAGAAATTGGTAACGTGGTTGAGTGGTTAGAAGTGGTGAAGAGAGAGAGATAGTGAAAGAGAGGGGCAGAGGGAGAGAAAGAGAGAGAAGGAGAGAAGAGAGTGAGAGAGAGAGAGTGAGAAAGAGCGAGAGAGGGAAAGAGAGAAAGAAAAGAAAAGACACCGGCCTCAGTTTAAATCTGAACAAGTCAGAAGTCGTGGTAACATCTAAGGACAAGTCAGAAGTCGTGGTAACATCTAAGGACGTCAGAAATCATGGTAACCTCAAACAACAAGTCCAGAAGTCATGATCACCTCTAAGAACGTCAGAAGGCATGATTACCCCTAAGAACGTCAGAAGTCATTTTTACCTCTAACAACAAGTCATACGTCTTGATTACCTCTAAGAACGTCAGAAGTTATGATTACTTCTAAGAACATCAGAAGTCATGATCCTCTCTAAGAACGTCAGAAGTCGTGATCATCTCTAAGAACGTCAAAAGCCATGTTTACCTCTAACAACAAGTCAGAAGTCATGATTACCTCTAAGAACGTCAGAAATTATGATTACCTCAAAGAATGTCAGAAGCCATGATTACCTCTAACAACAAGTCAGAAGCCATGATCATCTCTAATAACGTCAGAAGTCATGATTACATCTAACAACAAGTCAGAAGTCATGATTACCTCTAAGAACGTCAGAAGTCATGATTACCTCTAAGAACGAAAAAGTCATGATTATCTATAAGAACGTCAGATGTCATGATTACCTCTAAGAACGTCAAAAGTCATGATTACCTCTAAGAACGTCAGAAGTCATGATTACCTCTAAGAACGTCAAAAGTCTTGATTACTTCTAAGAACGTCAAAAGTCTTGATTACCTCTAAGAACGTCAGAAGTCATGATTACCTCTAAGAACGAAGAAGTCATGATTATCTCTAAGAACGTCAGATGCCATGATTACCTCTAAGAACGTCAGATGTCATGATTACTTCTAAGAACGTCAGATGTCATGATTACCTCTAAGAATGTCAGATGTCATGATTATCTCTGAGAATAAGGTATAACAATAAGAGGTAAAGGTAACGGGTGTCCTTCAGCAGAGCTGGTGGGGAATGAAGTGTTAGAGACTTCAGTAAACCAAACCACAGCTTGTGTGAGGTCTGTACCTTTGTCGTGAAAAGCTAGTGCTCCCCCACTACACTAATTGGACGCACGATACTCGTCAACTTGGCTCCGACACTGGTCCTCAAAGCATTGTTGTCCAATAAATTCACATACACGGGAAGTTCTTTTTCATCCGATGGACGCAGTCCACCTGACATGCTAAGGCGGATCGGGCTTGCTGGCTCCGATATTAACTACCTTCGCTGGGTGTGGAATAATGGCACTCTCTTGGATCAAAAATTCGTATTTATCAGGCGTGTGTGATTCCTGGCCTCCTGTATGGCTCAGAGATTCGGACACTACTTAGGCAGGACATATCAAGACTAGATGCCTTTCATTTGCGCAACCAGCGACACATCCTCGGTATTCAGTGGTTCTTCTTCTTCTTCTTCGTTCGTTCTCAATCTCCCACTACCAAACCCTGAAAGAAGTTAAGTAGCAGAATGTAGTCTAGAGAACGGTATGCGTTTGTGTCGTAGTGTTACAGCTTGGCTGCGATATGTGCACCTTTCGGTCCAACACATCCGACTTCAACAAGCATTTTTTGAGTACCGGGTTAGCATCCCCTCTTCGATCCCTTCTCCTTAGCCAGTCTGCCCTACTGCAGTCTATTATCCAGGATCACTGCGTGGAGGTGTAGAAGGGTCTTGGCAGCTATGGTTCGCTGGCCCTGATGCTAGCAGTCAGCTATGGGTCGCTGACCACTGCAGCTTATGCGCTGCTCAGCATCTTGATCCCATCCAGTGGTTCGATCTCGTCCGTAATGTCGAGGTGTCTGCAGAGACAAGTCTCCCCTCCATCTTGGGGACTCTGGTCAGCCACCGCCTGTATGTGTTTGGTCACGTGGTTCGACTGGCCCGAGAAATTCCGGCTCACCAGATAATAAGTCAGCTTAAGTGTAACAACGGATTCCCACCGGGCGGCTGAAAACGTGGGAGAGGGCGCCTCCGTTCTACATGACTCCGACAGATAGCAGTCTCTCCTTAAGCATTGAATGAGATTTGGCTACAAGCCTCAGCAGTTGGACATAGTAGTGGTCGATCGGCAGTTGAAAAAAAGCAAAGAGCAGGCTGGAAACCGCTGTCCGGACACACGCAAATTTTAAAGGTAATGAAATGTCTACCCAATAGTAACCTTCATGAAGGTCAAAGTGAGACGACCTTCCATCATGCAAAGATACAACTTAACGTAACTTCATTTTACTGGTATAGAAGACTCTGCGGAGTCTGTATGCAACAAGTGAGTGTCTGTCTTTCCCGTAACTGCAAGAAGTCGTAGGGGCATCACTCAGCGTGCGAATGGTGTGTCTTAGGCATCTTTCTGACCGAGTAGGGCCCAAATTCTCCGGGGCGAAGTGTTTTAGTCGATTATTGCCCCGTGTGTACATTTCACAGCCACACAACAACCGACACTGTATGCAATATCGAGTGGAAATATGACACAGGGTAACTGAAATACTATTTCATATAGCCGAAGACCGTGTCGGGATAATTGGATAGGAAAAAAACACAAAATGAACAAACTAACTAATCCAAATGGAAAACAGTAACACGTTTCTACGGACACAAGTGTGTTCGTCAAGTAATGCGAATTCCAGTGAAATCCGTAGATTGGCGGTATCCATAATAGACTAAAACACGAGAGCAAGATTAGACCCACAGTCTGGTAGGCGCCAACGTTGCATGCTTTCTCAAGCCAATCGCATGTTTGTCTGCATACTTGATCGTAAATGTATACAGAAGAAACCTCTACTACCCATGGGTTACAAGAGGAACTACTTAGAAAAGATAGAAGTAAACGGCATAATATTAAAGCAAGTCTAAATATGTCCAAATACCTATGCACTGTAATAACATGAGATGGGAGATGCAGCTCTGAAATGAAAACTAGAAGCACCCGTGCCAAAACAGTCTACGGGGAAAATTATAGACGGTGTATGTTACAAATCTTCGTCAATGGGAGTGTTAAAAAATGTTCATATGCGTTGTATATAGCAAGTCTTGACATGTGTAAGTAATGGGCAAGCACCAACGAAACAAGCTGATCATTGAAAGTGTGTATGCTATTCAAACTTAATATTATTATTGCTCCTCCTCCCCGTCCTCCTCCTTCTTCGGCGTTTCTCCTAAAACTGCTAGTGGGACAAAACTGATAGTGGGATTTCCGGAATTATAGTTATGAGGAAAGACTCGGGGAAACCGGCTTACAGTGTTAAGAATTCGAGATGATTTAATTCAGGTTTATAAGATAATCAACGGAAAGGATAAATTAGACAATAACAATTTTGTTTTTCAAAGAACGGTCGGCTACAAGAACAAGAGAGGACAAATATAAAATAAATTTGTACATTTTTTTTTTTTTTTCTTTTTTGGCGTTCGCATTATTTTTTCTATTTCCCAAGGCAGTGTGCGGTGCACTGTTTTTATTTTGCGCCTGTGCATCCGACTTGGGCGTGCATTGTTATGTAAGGGTCTGCTTTTTCCTGCATTTTCTAAAGATTTGCTTCCCCTGGGTATGAGCCGGTGCTGTTATGGGGAGCAAAATATTAGGAAATATGTTTTTTTAGTCGTCAATGGAATGCTTGGAATGCATTGTCATAAGAAATAGTGGAGGACGGGGTCAGTTAAGACATTCAAGAATAGATTGGATGCAATATCAATTTTTAGATCAAGTGCAGTAGAAGAAACTGGTTGTATGCAGACCCTGAAGAGTCTTCTAAACCAGTATAAAAAAGTTACGTGAAAAGGACGTTGCGTCAGAGCTTACACATGAGCTTTGTTATTTGCGCCTTTTGACCAGACACATCCTATTTCAGCTGGAATTTTGTGGGTAACGAGTCTGGCTTCGCATTGAGATCTTAGTCAGACTACATTAGTACAGCCTCTTTCCAGGGCCGTCGCTTGAAGGTGGAATTGGGTCTTGGTCAGATGTGGTTCGCTGACCCTGATGCAAGCAGCCAGCCACGAGTCGTTGGCTGAAGTCAGCACATTCGCTGTGCTGCATTTCCGGCCCCCTACTATTTATTAATAGAAGCGCTTCCTCTCAGGTTCGCTTCTCGTGACCAGGTTGCCTTTTTATTAGGATAAGGACCTATCTCGAGATCAAACAAAATATAGCAGCAATTGTACAGACTTTCCTTAATTGGTGCCTGCGCAGGACAGCGAGATAGAAATTGTATAAGATCCAAAAAGATTTAGGTAATGGTTCAGTGGCCCCACCAGGACAATAACACATATAGGTAATGGTTTAGTGAGCCCACCAGGACAAAAGCACATATAGCTAATGGTTTAGTGACCCCACAAGGACCATAAAAAAACGGCACATACGTTACAGCCACAAAGCCTTCGTCAGGGGCAAAGAACGAACGAAAATATCTAACAAATCACAACACATTATAACAAAATCACAAAAAATCAGATCGAATTATAACAAAATCACAAATCAGAACAGATTATAACAAAATCACAAATCCGAACAGATAATAACAAAATCACAACAAATTATAACAAAATCACAACAAATTATAACAAAATCACAAATCACAACAAATTATAACAATATTCACAACAAATTTTAACAAAATCACAGCAAATTATAACAAAATCACAACAAATTATAACAATATTCACAACAAATTATAACACAATCGCAACAACTTATAACAAAATCACAACAAATTATAACAAAATCACAACAAATTATAACAAAATCTAAAATCACAACAAATTATAACAAAAACCCAAGAAATTATAACAAAATCACAACAAATTATAACAATATTCACAACAAATTAGAACAAAATCACAAATCAGAACCAATTATAACAAAATTACAAATCAAAACAAATTATAACAAAATCAGAACAAATTATAACAAAAAGGGAACAAATTTTAACAAAATCACACATCACAACAAATTATTACAAAATCAACATACATTATAACAAAATCACAAATAAGAACAAATTCATGAATCACAACAAATTATAACAAAATCAGAACAGATTATAACAAAATCACAAATCGCAACAAATTATAACAAAATCTAAAATCACAACAAATTATAACAAAATTACTACAAATTATAACAAAATCACAGCAAATTATAACAAAATCACAACAAATTAAAACAATATTCACAACAAATTATAACAAAATCACAAATCAGAACCAATTATAACAAAATCACAAATCAGAACAAATTATAACAACATCGCAACAAATTATAACAAAATCATAAATCACAACAAATTATAATAAAATCACAACAAATTATTACAAATCACAAATCACAACAAATTATAACAAAATCACAAATGAGAACAAAATATAACAAAATCACAAATCAGAACAAATTATAACAACATCACAACAAATTATAACAAAATCACAACAAATTACAAATTGAAGCAAATCACAACAAATTACAACAAATCACAACAAATTATAACAAAACTGCAACAAATTACAAATCAACCAATTATAAACCACAGTATATCACAACAAATTACAATACATCACAACAAATCAGAACAAATAATACCTAAATCACAACTAATTATAAATCACAACAAATTATAAATCACAACAAATTATAACAAAATAACAACAAATCCCAACGAAAACAAAAATTATAAATCACAGCAAATCAAAACACATTAGAACAAATCACAAATTACAACAAAATCACAACAAATCTTGACAAATTACAAATCACAACAAATCACAACAAATTACAAATCCCAACAAATTACAAAAAAATATAAATTACTGCAAATAACAACAAATTAGAACAAATCACAACAAATTACAACAAATTACAATAAATCACAACAAATCACAAATTTCAAATCCCAACAAATTATTTAAAAAATGAGTCGGAGTATAATGCAATTTGGCAAACTTGATTATTGGTATCTACTGTTTACATCAACATGTGCATCGTAGGTATGTTCGCTTGGTGCAGTTTGGATCGGTTTCACTTATTAAACACGCCTCGTACTTTTGATCTTCAGTATCATCACAACTTACATTTCTTTATAGTAAGATCACTAATATGGATATGTGGGAGGGAAACAGGCAGATACTAATGATACAGGATACAACAAATAGGTGTAGCCGTTGGATAGGTCATGCATTAAGGAAACCGGTTGGGAAGAGAAGATTAACGCCTGGTCAGGCAAAACATACTCATCAGACAAAGTTAGTCAGGACCATAGGAAACATAACGACCAAGACCCCGCTTGACTTGCATGCAGTTTTCCATGGGAACAGGCTGTCTCGTGACAGTCTGACTAACGTCATCGTCTTCTACTTCGTTCATCTTCAGACTTCAACTTCAATCACTATAAAAAATAAAAAAAGACAGCAGTCAGTTCGATGCTTTTTACACTTCGATATAGTTGTTGGTATCAAGATGCTGAGCAGTGCATGAGCTGTAGCAGTCAGCGACCCAGAGTTGCCAAGACCCATCTCCACACCAACGCAGTGATCCTGGATAACAGTCTGCAACAGAGCCGACTGGCTATGGAGAAGGGAACCAAAAAGTGAAGGCTAATCCAGCATCCAAACATGTCATGCTGATGTCGGTTGTGTCGGACCGAAAGGTGCAACTATCGCAGTCAATGTGTAAACTACGACAAAACGCATTTCGTTCTGCGGATAAGATCCTGCTACTTGCAAAGCCCTTTCCAGAGGCTGGTAGCTGGAGTTTGAGAATGAACGACAAGAATGAAGAAAAAGGTTTTGTTTTTCACGGAAGGAGATTGACTGTTGCTACGGGCTACTCCTTTCACTAGCAAATAATAGACAACGGGGGTGGGCGTGATCCCCGTAGTAGTGAGTGTCACGCAAATGAAACCAAGCATAACACAACAGCCTGGAGGACTTCTGTCCAATTAACGTCATTTTCGACGCCCACAACAGAGTAACCATATGCATCGTAGGCTTTAAACAACAACACGGCAACCGGTTGACATCACTACAGGGCTGGCAATGTTCTGGAAACCACAGAGGTAAGAGAAGTGGTGTTAGACCAACTCATTCATGGTAGAGAAAACGTGGCAAATATGAAAGAGCCTGGGAGGACGTAGATTGAGCTGGCGCTGATGGCGAAACGATTTAGCGCGTATTTACTGAAGACCTGTACTTCACAGGAAGCAGAAAAAGACTTTGATTTACTGATTGATTGATTGAAGTGCCTTTATGTGTTTACCGTTGATGTTATACCTTTATAGTCGTGTTCATTCGTATTGTTCTTCATCCCCGATGAAGATGATTTGATGGCGAAGGAGATTTCGTTTATGTTTCTGACCCGACGTGGTATCTAGTTGTCCATCGCAGTCGATGGTGGCGACACCATCAGGCGGTTTTGTCGTGATGAAGTAACTTGCGCTGCATTTTGATTATAATGAGTAAGAGACTGCGCTGATTATCAACCTCACTCTCTAGTCCCACGCTACCTTGGACCAGTGGCAAGACATAAGTCAAGACGACGGGAGATAATTCAGAATGCAGACCCTCTGGTCCCACCTCTTTTGAGACCAGGGTCGATTGAACTCTACGGGGCTCGAACCCACGCCGTTTCCGTTCATCGCTTTGAGAGGCGAGTGCCTTACCTCTAGATCACTGTGACCCCCGTGGAATCTGGACCATGCTTGTCAATCTTATTACATCTACTTTTGATCTTGTATTATCAGTGCCTCCGTAAATTCTGCATATTTTTTAACACCGCGTTGTATTCAGAAGCTGCAGAGTCTACTAAACCAGCATGGAGAAGTTCATTTTAGTTAAGTGCGGAGGATGAACCGGGGAGTGGAGAATGTACTAAAAGTTAACTATATAGATTATAAAGTATATACATCTATAAATGGCACGTCCAGGTTCACTATAAAAGTTAACTATATAGATTATAAAGCATATGTATCTATAAACGGCACGTCCAGGTTCACTATAAAAGTTGACTATATAGATTATAAAGCATATGCATCTATAAGCGGCACGTCCAGGTTCACTATAAAAGTTGACTATATAGATTATAAAGCATATGCATCTATAAACGGCACGTCCAGGTTCACTATAAAAGTTGACTATATAGATTATAAAGCATATGCATCTATAAACGGCACGTCCAGGTTCACTATAAAAGTTGACTATATAGATTATAAAGCATATGCATCTATAAACGGCACGTCCAGGTTCACTTCAACGTTAGCCGATCTTCCCATCAATCAACAGCAATCTTCACTTCTCCCATCACAGGCTAATCCTGCGAATATTTCCTTTCCCTGAATGCAAAGGAATCTTTTTTTTCTCCCTCTTCCCCACTACCGATTCTGGATTTGGTTTCGGGGCTCTGCTAGGTGACTCCAGGCAACCAGGGAACTGGTGTGTCCACTAATGCAGAACTAATGTGTAAACCACCTGGGCCGGGCCGGGAAACTGATCTCAAAGGTTGGTGACATCTAGGAACAAACTGATGACACGGAGCCGGGTAATTAGGAACGCTAGGAGGGGATACAGAGTGGAGGTTCACAATGAAGAAACACAAGGAGGTGCTTGTGGCTCAGTGAGGACAGAAGAAGGGAGTTTGGACTTAGTCAGTTCTTTTAGTATAACTCCCCTAGTATGAGTGGATACATGCAACGTTATAACTGAGCTTTCATAATCTGTTACTTTTTTCTTTTTATTGTTCTTCTTTCAACCTCCTCCTCCCTTCTTCTTCTTCCTCCTCCTCCTCCTCCTCCTCCTTCGTCTTCTTCTTCTTCTTCTTCTTCCTCTTCTTCTTCTTCTTCTTCTTCTTCTTCTTCTTCTTCCTCCTCCTTCTTCCTCCTCCTCCTCCTCCTCCTCCTCCTCCTTCTTCTTCTTCCTTCAACTTCTTTCTTTTAATTTTACTTCTACCTCTCCTCTTTTTTATTTCTACTTGTCTTCTTCTTTTCTTCTTCTTTTTCTTTCTTTTATTTGTCTTCTTAATTTTTTCTAATTCTTTTTCCTTATTCTTATTTTTTTTTCTCCTTTTTCTTCTTCATCTTCATCTTTTTTTCTTTTTTTTTCTTCTCCCTTATCTTTTTCTTCTTCTTTCATTTTTCCTTGTTCTTCCTCCCTTCTCCTTTTTCTTCTACTTTTTTTTTCTTCAGCGTCCGGTTCGATAAAGACATTCCTATTGTAGTTTACAGCGCCTTTCGACCAGAAACATTCGATTTAATCACATCTTCAGGAACCGTGTTTCCCTTCTCTCTTCGATCAATAAACGATTAGCCAGGCTGCATTGTTGCAGCCTGTTTCCAGAGCCGACACAGGAGTCTAAGTAACATTGCACTTGTTTCTTACAGCAAATATACTGAGTTCGATCTCCCATTATCGACACGCCAAAGTCGATAACGCTGTAAATGGCTCATGGCTTACTGTACGGATAGAAAGGTGGCAAAGAAGGGCACTTCTCGCCCCACCTCAGAAACAAGGTGTGAACTAGTACAATTAAATCTCTAGCACTTCCTCCCCCACAGCACTGTCTGCTAGAGGATTACCTTCACCATTCTAACATTACACTGGGCTAATCTGGCGTCTGACGGCCAAGGTATCGGGTTCGCTTGTCAATAGTGCTCCAGTCTATCTAGTTGTAAATCTATACCTGACTTGGGGAGAGGAGACACGTATGGTCAGAAAAAACATTCTGATCGGATATGTTAGTCTGGGTCAGGCAAAATATACTGATCGGACATGTTAGTCTGGGTCATACAAAACATACTGATCGGACATGTTAGTCTGGGTCATACAAAACATACTGATCGGACATGTTAGTCTGGGTCATACAAAACATACTGATCGGACATGTTAGTAAGGGTCATACAAAACATACTGATCGGACATGTTAGTCTGGGTCATACAAAACATACTGATCGGACATGTCAGTCTGGGGCACACAAAACATACTGATCGGACATGTCAGTCTGGGTCATACAAAACATACTGATCGGACATGTTAGTCTGGGTCATACAAAACATACTGATCGGACATGTTAGTAAGGGTCAGGCAAATTATACTGATCGGACATGTTAGTAAGGGTCAGGCAAACTATACTGGCCGAGACCTCCAACTTGACTTCTTCGTAGTTCTTCCTGGAAACACATTATGTCATGGCAGCCTGGCTAACGAGGTGGGGGATCGAGGTGACCTCAGTAGTAGTGATCGACAAGCAGGTGAAGCCAATCATAGCACAACTGCATGGAGGTTTCGGTCCACCTTCATCAGATGCTCGAAGTGTGAGAAAAGATACTGCAAACCGCCACTTAACGCCCTTTTCAGGGTGCGCAAAAGAGCAATCTTCCTCAATGTGTGCATTCATCATCATCATCATCATTATGATCACCATCATCATCATCATCATCATCACTATCATCATCATCATCATCACTATCATCATCATCATCATCATCATCACTATCATCATCACTATCATCATCATCATCACCATCACCATCACCATCATCATCACCATCCTCATCACCATCATCATCACCATCATCATCACTATCATCATCACTATCATCATCACTATCATCATCATCATCACTATCATCATCACTATCATCATCACTATCATCATCACCATCATCATCATCATCACTATCATCATCACTATCATCATCACTATCATCATCACCATCATCATCACTATCATCATCATCATCATCATCACTATCATCATCATCATCACTATCATTATCATCACTATCATCATCACCATCATCATCATCATCATCATCACTATCATCATCATCATCACTATCATCATCATCATCACTATCATTATCATCATCATCATCATCATCATCATCATCATCACTATCATCATCATCATCAGCATCATCACTACTATCATCATCATCATCACTATCATCATGATCCCCATCATCATCATCACTATCATCATCACCACTCCTGATTTACTGTTGGCACCGGTGAGACAAGGAGGTGGGGAATTGGTCACTCCCACCTCGCAATAAGCTGAGACTTGGAATACTTACAACTCTGGTATTCAAAAAGGCAGGACAGATTCTATCCGAAGTCTATTCGTAGCACCTTCTTCATTTCTTTACGTCCTGTGACTTACTAGACCTGGGGTTGGGGGGGGGGGGGGTGTGAGATGGGGTAAATTATATATTTGTTAGGAATATCATTACTTTTTAGAACGCTGTGACCAGACAGCGGCTAACAGACTACTCTGATCAAGTGCCGACTGCCAATGGTTCTTTTACGTGCATTCCGTGAACAGGGGATCTCAGAGCTTTTCGCCAATCTCCAGCATACCTTCCTCTTCTTCTTCTTCCTTCAACTGTATTCCTTCACAATCTCCCACTGCCAAGCTCTGGACAGGACTTTGCAAGTAGCAGGATGTAGTCAGGAGAACGGAATGCTTCGACATCGCTAGTTTACAGTTTGACTGCGATATTTGCACCTTTCGGCCCGACATCCATCTTCGGCAGGCCAGCATGACTAAACGCTGGTCTCACCTGCTTTGAGAAGCTGGTCATCAAGTAATCATGTAATGTACGCGTGCAGATCGGCCGGGCTGTCAAATTGAACGAGATTGATAAACACGGGTTGACGGACTGAATGAGGTCTGATAACACGGATTGGCAGACTGAAGGAGGTCTGATAAACACGGGTGGGCCGACCGAAGGAGGTCTGATAAACACGGGTTGACAGACTGAAGGAGGTCTGATAAACACGGGTTGGCGGACTGAATGAGGTCTGATAAACACGGGTTTGTGGACTGGATGAGGTCTGATAAACACGTATTGGCGGACTGTAGGAGGTCTGATAAACACGGGTTGACAGACTGAAGGAGGTCTGATAAACACGGGTTGGCGGACTGAATGAGGCCTGATAAACACGGGTTGGCGGACTGAAAGAGATTATTATAAACACGGGTTGACAGACTGAAGGAGGTTATGATAAACACGGGTTGACGGACTGAAGGAGGTCATGATAAACACGGGTTGACGGACTGAATGAGGTCATGATAAACACGGGTTGGCGGACTTAAAGGGGTCTGATAAACACAAGTTGACGGACTGAAGGTCATGATAAACACGGGTTGACAGACTGAAGAAGGTCATGACACAGGTTGACGGACAGAAGGTCATGAGAAACAGTGGTTGACAGACCGAAGAAGGACTGAAAAACAACAAGTTAGTCTCTAGCGCTCTATCTTCGCCAACAGTACCCGACTTCGGAACAAACCCTTTTGATACTGAAACCATCCACGCCAACGTGAGATACCGCAATCTAATCTACTCGCCTACATACCAAAGTAACACATTATTACTTTGTCCGAGATAACCGAAGAATCTCTGACCTTCCAATAAGAACGATGGAGATCCGTTCTGACAAGGTAACCGAGCTCCCGGCAAGCTGCCGATGACACTTGGATCCGCTAATTACAGCAGAGGTGTATTAACTCTGCAGACGTCCCGTGCAAGGGATGTCACAACCAATTTCTTCGGTCTGACGTGCGCTAGAGCTAGGGTTCTCAAAACATGAACGGTGAATGCACCCACGTGATTGTTAGCAACATATCCATAACAACGTGGTTTATAGTAAATGTTACTAGGACAACTCAAAGATAAAGTAACCCATAGAATTACTGCCACAGGGGTGTGAGATGTTTCCGATCTCACATTTCAAAGGCTCGGCAATACGAGGGCGGTAGCCATTTCCTCTCCCTCGCCGCTTTTACTTCCCGGACTGAACAGGTACCCATTTAAGGCTAGGTTGACCCGGGGACCGTTGCGGTCTGAAAAAAAACATTTCCGACTCAAATAGGAATGGATCCAGAACCACCCAGGTGCGAAACCAGCTCACTAACCACTGCGCTACGCTGCTCCCTCAACTAAAGTAAACTAAGTAAACTAAGGATCTAAGTAAACCTTTCCATACGACCTGACTTATAATAAACCTTCCCATAGGACCTTGACTTCTACTAAATCTTCACATACGACCTGAATTATAATAAATCTTCACATAGTACCTGGCTTATAATAAACTTAACTTGGATCTTAGTAAACCTTCCCATTGGATCTTGACTTTTAGTAAACCTTTCCATACGACCTTGGCTTATAATAAACCTTCCCATAGCACCTGACATAGTAAACCTTTCCATATCACCTTGAATTTCAGTGAACCTTCCCATGCCATAGTGACGCATACTAAATTGTCCCATACCATCTTGACCTATAATATTCATTCCCAACAATCTTGACTATTGTAAACCTTTACATACCCTCTTGACCTATAGCAAACATTGGAATACCGTTTTGACCTATTGTAAACCGTCCCATACTACCTTGACTTGTAGTAAACCTTCCCATTCCACCTTGAATTTGAGTAAACCTTCCCATACCACTTTGAATTATAGTAAGCCTTCCCATATCACCTTGGCATTTAGTAAACCTTGTCGTGCTTCCCCGGATTTCAGTAAACCATCCCATGCCACGATAGCATTTAGCAAACATCCCATACCACCATTACATTTTGCAAACCTTCCCATACCACCATAGTATTTAGCAAATCTTCCCACACTACCATAGCATAGCATTTAGCAAACCTTCCCATGCCACCATAGCATTTAGCAAACCTTCCCATGCCACCGTAGCATTTAGCAAACCTTCCCATGCCACCGTAGCATTTAGCAAACCTTTCCATACCTTCCCATACCACCATAGTATTTAGCAAATCTTCCCACACTACCATAGCATAGCATTTAGCAAACCTTCCCATGCCACCATAGCATTTAGCAAACCTTCCCATGCCACCGTAGCATTTAGCAAACCTTCCCATGCCACCGTAGCATTTAGCAAACCTTTCCATACCACCATATCATTTAGCAAACTTTCCATACCACCATATCATTTAGCAAATCTTCCCATACCACCAAACTTTCCCATACCACCAAAGTATTTAGCAAACCTTCCCATACCACCATAGCATTTAGCAAACCTTCCCATACCACCAAAGTATTTAGCAAACCTTCCCATACCACCATAGTATTTAGCAAACCTTCCCATACCACCGTGGCATTTAGTAAACCTTGTCGTGCTTCCTCAGGTTTTAGTAAACCTTTCCGTACCTCCCTTCTGGATTTAGTAAAACTTTTCATACAATGGTGTTAGTAAGCTTTTTAATGCTCCATATGGTGTTAGTTAAACCTTTCCGTGCCACCTTGACCAGATCTCCCCATATTCCATTTTGGTTAGACACGCCCCAGCCTGAGAACCCCTGCGCAACACACGTTCTCGATTTTTTTTTCTTTTTAAACCCGAACAGTGCATGCTCCGCCACAGAAGGCGAGCTACAACAATACGCTATTTGGCTATAAACATCCACAGGACAGCGCGGTAGGTGCGAGGATGGTCTCTGTCACCTGTGGTGCATAGAATCTGCCGCACAGCTGACACCGATATTTGATCACAAAATGAGAGATCTCCACCACGCATTGCTACCGGATAACATCAGGACCTTGCTCTGTCAGATTTCAATAAATGCACCGATGGTGAACGCACTGGCATTTCCAGTGTGGCGTCGGACTGATCACTTGGTTAAAGATATTCTAATTAAAGCTGGGGTGAAATTAATCACAACACCAGTTTGTTTTCCATATTAAAAAGAAATTAATTTTAACGAGAAAACCCAGTTGTACGGGTCTAGGTAATGCGCCATATCTGGTTCAGTATCTGGTGATATTATACGGTCCAGAGTTTGAGCCGTTCCAAAAGCACAGTGGGTGGGGGGAGAGGGGGGGGGAGTAGACAAAAGTGGTACGTGATAATACACGTGTAAATAGATGGCTCGGCTTCAGTTGCTTACACAGATTGCACACACGCACGCGGGATAAAAATAAACAACTTGATCAGGGAGCATACATATACAGAAATCTAATTAATATTTACCAGCTAGGGGGGGGGGGTGGTGTGTGTGTATGAAAGGGGTATTACTTGGTGACATGTGACAGAGATAAAGGAGCAGCTTCTTATTCATCATCTTATTCTTCTCCCCCTTCTTTTCTCTTCCTCTTCTTCTCCTTTTCCTCTTCTTCATCCACTACAACTACTACCACCACTAACACCACCAATGCAACTATCATTTCTTCTACTACCACTACTACTGCTAACACCGCTACTACTACCACTGCTACTACCATTACTACTACAAGTACTACTATTACTATCAACACCACCACTACTACCATTACCACCCCAAACACTACTACTACAACTGCTACTGCTACTACTACCACTACTACTGGGAAGGAATTCTAACGTCTGGTCAGCCAAAACATACTGATCAGACATGTTAGTCAGGGCCAGGCAAAATATACTGGCCAAGACCCTCACCTCGGCCTCCACGCAGACCTTCCTGGAATCGGGCTGTTTTCACTACAGCCTGGCTAACGAGGTGAGAGATCGAGGTGATCCCCGCAGTAGTGAGCGACACCCAGATGAAGCCAAGCATAGCACAACCGTCTGGAGGACCCCGGTCTACCTTCATCAGCACGCTCGGGATGTGAGAAAAGCTACGACAACCCACCACTGAACGTCCTGTTTAGGGCGCACAAAAGAGTAATCCTACTCATTGTGGGCATTCAACAACAACAACCGCTACTAATAGCATGTACCATCACTACTACTACTACCACCACAACCACTACTACTATTATTATTACCACCACAACTACTACTATAACTACCACAACAACCACTACTACTATCATTACCACCACAACTACTACTATAACTACCACAACAACCACTACTACTATCATTACCACCACAACTACTACTATAACTACCACAACAACCACTACTACTATCATTACCACCACAACTACTACTATAACTACCACAACAACCACTACTACTATCATTACCACCACAACCACTACTACTATCATTACCACCACAACTACTACTATAACTACCACAACAACCACTACTACTATCATTACCACCACAACTACTACTATAACTACCACAACAACCACTACTACTATTATTACCACCACAACTACTACTATAACTACCACAACAACCACTACTACTATCATTACCACCACAACTACTACTACCACCACAACCACTACTACTATCATTACCACCACAACCACTACTACTACTTCTACCACCACTACCCCTACCACTCCTTCTACTACAACTGCCACTACTACTACTTCTACTACTACTTCTACCACTACTACTACTACCACCACCAACACTACCACTACTACTACTACTAGTGCTACTACTGCCACTACAACCACCACTACTACTACTACAACAAATAACTGGAATCAGGTTTTCCAAAAATAAAGCTGGTTAGGATTCCGAACTGCGTGTGGTACCTATACTTCACAAGTGGAACGACGGAAAAAGAAGAAAGCTGGCGAGAGTTGCGCACCCTGACCCGTAGTGCTCTCGACCACTTAGAAACTCATGTTATGGCGTTTTATACAGTTCAATTAGTTTCATAGTAGACAAGGCCGGCAGTGTCGGAAGTCTTAGTCTTCATTCTACGAGTCATATTGGCCTTCAAAATAACCGACGAATGGTCCTAGAAGACGTTTGTGTCTTGATAGGGAATTACTTTAGTAGATAGTTCATTAGAGTCTGGCCACCTTTCAGCGAGGCATCTGTCCATCCAACCACTAACAGTGCAAGGCTAGGAGGTAATCACATTGTAGAGACTGCTGTCGGGGATGAAGTGTTCAGAGGCTTTATTGAACTAGGCCTCAGCTTTATTATGAGGACGGTAGTCGTTTCCCTCCCTCATTGCCTTTCCGTCACAGTTTGTAAGCCGGTAATATGGGAGGGCTACTAGAGGTCAAGGTGGAATGGGAAGGTTTTACTAAACGTCAGGGTGACGTGGGACGTTTTTACTAAACGTCAGGGTAAATGTGGGACGGTTTTACTAAACGCCAGGGTGATATGGGACGGTTTTACTAAACGTCAAAGTGGTATGGGACAGTTTTACTAAACGTCAGCTGGGTCGAATGGAGCGTTTATGCAAGGAGGATTGAACCCGGTAACACTGCCATGAGACACGTGTACTCCGCCACTGAACCACACAGACATAATACAGAGGTGATCTCGTGTAACAGCTGTGCTTAGCATAACCTTGAATATGCTTGCTGAATGTTTGGACGCAGTAATGGGCACAGTGACTTCCCCTACTTGAAGTGGCGTGACGCTTGTAAGGATGGCATTACGGGGATGCTTATCGACGAGCTATTGGGCCATATTCACAATCCCAAGCCTGCATAAACAGTGGCGTAACTACAAAGTAAAATGGGGTCGCAGGACACAAATTGAGTCCGGCGCTCTGCACCAACTGCAATTATTTGGCGGAACATGTCAACAATTACACGCGGCAGTCTTTTTGCGGTGGAGCATTCTAGAATACGAGTGGTCCACCTAATTCTTTGTGTATGACAAGAACAAGAATATCACCACTGTCCTTAAAGATAAAATTAGTTACCCCTTGCAAGCGATTAGGGCGACATCATCAGACGGTTTCGTCTTGGTGATGTAATGCGCTGTATTTGGATTATAGTTAGGAAGAAGCTGCGCTGGTCATCAACCTCACTCTCTGGTCCCGAACTGCCTTGGGCCGGTGGCCTAGACGACTGGAGGTAACTCAGGATACATTCACTCTGGTCACCTCCTTTTAGACCAACGGCCGATTGAAACATGCGGAGCTCGATCCCACGCCGTTTCCGTTCATCTCTTTGGGAGGCGAGTGCCTTACCTCTCGACCACAGCACCACTGTCCTACAGAGAGCATGTCGCAAGAGGCGACTAACTGTGTTACATGGCAGTGGGTAGGTGGTTTGTTAAGAGTAGCATAGATGGCGTCTAACAGGCTGAACATAACTTAACTTAACATCTTTATACTGGTTTAGAATACTCTGCAGAGTCTGTATACAACTATTTTCTTTTACATTCAGTTGATCTAAAAATAAATACTCTTGAATGCATTAATTGACCCTGTCTCCACTATTTCCCGTGGGAATGCATTCCAAGCATTAACCACTCTCCGACTAAAAAAATATTTCCTGGCATCTCTAATTAATTTGTGGCTATGCCCTCTTGTTCTTATAGCCGGAAGTACTTTGAAAAGCGTGTAATATTCTAATTTATCCTTTTCATTATCTCATTAACATCATGCCTTGGAAAATTAGCAGAAAGAATGGTAAATGCACGCCTGGTTCCTCGAGAGTTCAGAAATCCTTTGCCATGAACAGGCAGGCTTCAGAATAGGTAGTTGCACAGAAGACCAGCTTTTCAGGTTACCACAGAAAATTCACGATGGGTTCCAAAATAAGAAACATTCAGTAGCAATCTTCTTCGACTTACAACAGGTCTATGATCGAGTATGGAGAAAAGGTCTCTTGATGAAGATGACTGACGTGGGGATTAGCGGAAAGTTGTACAACTGGATAAAATATTTCTTCATTGACCGAACAATCCAGACAAAGATGAACAATGCAGTCTCCTCTAAAGAAGTCTTAGAGAAAGACTTACCACAGGGATCTGCTTTGAGCTGCACTCTCTTTCTCATTTACATAAATAACCTGGCCAAGCACAACAAAGCTGAAAAAGCTACGTATGCTGATGATTTGGGAATATGGCAGAGCCATGAAGATGTAAAAAGTGCAGCACAATGATTAAATGGAGACCTGAGAAGACTGCATGAGTATTGTCAAATGTGGAAACTGAAGATAAACTGCGAAAAGACTGTTTTCTCTATCTTTACCAATAGCCACAAAGTAGCCAAAAAAAATATCAATCTGAGATTCGGCAAACAGAAATTACCCAGAGAGGAAGAGCCTACATATCTTGGAGTCACTCTCGACCGTCAGCTCAGTCTCAAGAAACATGTTCAAAATGTTAAAAATAAAGCATTGAGGCGGCTGCAGTTATTGAAGAGGCTCGCTGGTACAGTATGGGGATCAGACAAGGACAATCTGAGAGGCTTGGTGGTACAGTATGGGGATCAGACAAGAACAATCTGAGAGGCTTGGTGGTACAGTATGGGGATCAGACAAGGACAATCTGAGAGGCTTGGTGGTACAGTATGGGGATCAGACAAGAACAATCTGAGAGGCTTGGTGGTACAGTATGGGGATCAGACAAGGACAATCTGAGAGGCTTGGTGGTACAGTATGGGGATCAGACAAGAACAATCTGAGAGGCTTGGTGGTACAGTATGGGGATCAGACAAGGAAAATCTGAGAGGCTTGGTGGTACAGTATGGGGATCAGACAAAGACACTCTGAGAGGCTTGTATCTTGGCTATGTACGCTCTGCTTCAGAATACAGCAATGCACTCCTGACAACATGCTCACAGGATTATGTAGAGTCCCTGGACAGAGTGCGGAATAATGCCCTGCACCTTATTAGTGGAGCGATGAGGTCAAAGCCCACTGCGGTATGTGAAATTCATGTGAATGTAGAACCCCTTGAGATGCGAAGAGATGTGGCTGCTATGGAAGTTTATGAGAGGAGTAAAAGAATAAGCAAATACCACCCCAATAGAAGGCTTGTAGAAAAATGGCAACAGAAGCAGATAATAAAACAAAAGTCAGTCCTCCATCACGTCAGTAAGATTAAAGACAGATATCACGTCCCAGACAAAAGACAAGAAACACAGAAAGCAAAAAGAAATTTACCATCAAATACATGTTTAGAAATTCATAAAATTCAAACAAAACTAACAGATAATACAACAAGAAGTGTTGATCCAGTCAGTCTTATGAGAGCATCACAGAGAACGATTAACAGCTACCCAGAAGAATGGATACATGTCTATACTAATGGATCTGCTTTAAGGCCACCATTAAAACGGGATATGTAGTCTACATAAGAGTATCCAAACCGGACATCTGATGACAGGTGGGGAGATATGTTCAAATTATGAGGCAGAAATAACAGCATTGGAATTAGCTCTGTACCACTTGAGGTCTGCATTTGATGCTTTTCCATCAAAAGCCCAAAGCATCGTAATCTTTACCGACTCATTATCTGCCCTTCAAGCTCTGGAAGACGGTCGCTATTGCAGGCCTGAACTTACCCAAATATCCCTAGATGTCAATTAACTTCTCACATACTATGAAGTCATAATAATTAAACAATGGATCACAGGTCACTCAAATACACCTGACAGTGACAAGGCAGACAGACTGGCTAAGAAGGGAGCAAGTCAAGAACAACAATACACACCAACAATCCTACAGACAGTCAGACAACTACTGAAGACGGTGAACAAAGAGGCCTGGTTGAATAGACGGGCAATGGGAAATACTGGGAGAGAAATTTTCCCAAAAAATTGGCTATCCCAAATCCCAAAGACAACATCAACGTCCTGAAAAGTAGAGAACAAAGCACCATTTTCCGACTTCACACTCAACACATACAACTTAATAGCCACTTGAACAGAATCCAACCAGAACATGCTCCAGAGTGACGGCTGTGCACACATGCCGATGAAACTGTTTAACATCATCTTTCTGAATGTCCGGCCCTTGCGGGTGTTAGGAAGGAGCTTCTTCCTCCGAGGCCAGACAAGTGGGACACTTTGTACGGAACTAAACAACAGCTTACAAACACTTGCAGATACCAATATATGGCATTGGGCCAAAGGGCAGGAGCCCATATGTCGCTGGGTCACTAACCAACCAACCAAGCATCCTTTTCATTGATTATCTTATAAACTTTGCTCTAGTGCTCGAGTCTATAAAGATGGACTCGCACACCATTCATGGTTATTGTCAAAACGCAGCGAAGTAATAAGTCGCTCGAGTTCAGCCCACTAAGCAGGACATCCTCCGCCCAGCAACATCCATCTCACGCCAGAGCTGGTACCTGCACAGGAGTGTCTGTCCTTGCGGAAGTACAGGGCGACTAAGACTCTGCTGTACCACCAGGCTTTCCTCAGGTCGTCTCTCCGTCTTTTTAGTGGCAAACGCGTAAACGTTTAAGGTGCCTGGGTCACCAGAAAGGCGATTTCCGTTTGCCGGTGTTGTCATGCAGAAGTACTATATGCCCGGTGCATCTGTATTTTCTTTAAAGTGCAGTAACTGTGCCGCCAATGAGAGGAGGGGCGCTATTTTTAATGTGGACGAAACGGCTCTATATTGGAAGACGATTCCATTTTGGACTGCCCTACTTAGAGAGGCGAAGTCAAAGATATAAAAGATAGGCTGGCTCGCTTGTTAGGGGATAATGCAGCTGGTAACCTCATGTCAAATCCAGTGTTCATTTACCATTTTGAAAATCCGAAGTCCCTCTAGAATTATGCTAAGTCTGATCTGTTTAGGTTTCATAAATGGAACAACTTAGCTTGAATGACAACATCTGTTTACGACATGGTCTGGGAGACTATTTTCGGCCCACTGTCTGGGTCTTTCATTCACCTTTTCGTTCCAATTTGAAACAAAGGCAGCCACGACAGCCTGTTTCCAAAGCAATTGCAATAATTCATCTTTAGTGTGAAGCACATATTTTATCTGCAGCTGGTCCCTTTACAGAAATCCAAAATATGGGCTTTTGCATTTGCTGAAAATAACATATAATGGCTTTTTTTTTTTACACGATGCGGTTGCCAGCCCCAAGCACAACTCTCTGTAATCGCCATTTAGACAAGTTTAGAAGCTGATGTTGTTGTTGGGAATATCTACAATGTGTAGGTTTACTCTTTTGTACACCCTGAAAAGGACATTTAGTGGCGGGTTGGGATAGCTTTCCTCGCATTCCGAGCGTACTGATAAAGGTGGACTAGGGACCTCCATGCGGTTGTACTATGCTTGGCTTCATCTGCGTGTTTCTCTCTACTACAAGGATAACGTCGAATACAGATTAAATATGCTTGCTCCTTTAGCTGATAAAAAAAAAGCGAATAACATACTTCTCAATCAATCAATAGGCTGTCCTTAACAAATGCTCGCCAAGTCTTCCTAATATGAATTATCTTAGCCAATTCTGTCCACGTCGTGTTTGCTGCCGTCACATTTGCTTCCAGTTTCCTCTTCTATGAGTGACTCG
This sequence comes from Ariolimax columbianus, assembly GCA_036924085.1. NCBI lineage: Eukaryota > Metazoa > Mollusca > Gastropoda > Stylommatophora > Arionidae > Ariolimax > Ariolimax columbianus. Next base: position 31,901,541 of record JAVGWX010000015.1, read on the forward strand.
ATCTTCCTCTACTTCTCTTGCCCTGTGGATTCCAGAACAGAGCTTGTCTGGTAATGTTATCCACTGGTTTCCGTAATGTGTTTCTATCGTCATCACCTCCTCCGTATTTCACGCACCAGTGGTATTTGTCCTGTTTTCTCACCAGTTCCATGTTGGTGATCTGGTCGTATCATTTGCACCCTTGTATTTTGCGCAGGCAACCATATACAAAAGTCTTTCATAAGTACTTGTGCTGTCCTCCGTGTTTCAGAGCCATATAAAACAAGTGATTTTACGTTCGAGATACACAATTTTGGCATCAACGAAAAGCTCACTGCCACGTTTGTCCCAAGAAACTGTGTATTCTTCTTCTTTCTTCTTCGTCCTCAAACTCCGACTACCAAACCCTGAAATGAGCTTTACAAGTGGTATGATGTTATTCAGTGATTAGAATGTGTTGTGTCGTAGTTTAGAACTTTTTTTTTTTTAATATTTTTTTTTAGTTCGCTTTATTTCTTTTTTTTTCCAAGGCAGCGTGCGTTGCACTATGTTTTTGTTGCGCCCGTCGGCCCAGTGCATCCGACTTCGACATGTATTTCATGTAAGGATCTGCTTCCTACTGTTTTTTACTTAGGGTTTGCTTCCCTGAGGCAACGACCGATGCTGTGATTGGGGAACGAGCTCAGCACCTTCTGATTGTGAGCGGTGTCACTTAACCACTAGCCCACGCCGTCCCCTGTTTATAACTTGACTGCGATATTTGCAACTTTCGGTCCGAGGCATCCGACTTCAGCAAGCAATTTTGGGTACCGGTATACTTAAACTTCCCTCATCGATCCCTTCTCCTTAGCCAGTCTGCTCTATTGTAGCCTTTTATTAATGACCACCGTGTGGAGGTGTAGAAGGGTCTTGACAGCTCTGGTTCGCTGGCCCTAACGCTTGAAGTCAGCTTTTGGTCGCTGACCGGCTTAGTATCTTGATCCCACTGAGTATTCAACTTTCAAACCCAATTTCATGTTTCTATGGTAATAACGATATAGTTTATTTATTGCGGGGTCTACCTAGTAAACCACCATGTAGTACGCGTCGGTTGAAAAGTTATCCACAAAACCAGCGAACAAATCGTGCAGCACAAACTGCCTGCTTCACTCAGTTACGCCAATGTCCAAACACCAAAACAAATGGGCGGAGTTGAGGGGCGTGTCCCCCCGTCCAGATTAATCGCTCCCAGCACCTGTCCTCGGGATGTCATCCTCTCTTGCTGTTCTGCTGCCGTGTCTGTCGTTCCGTCTTCTACAGGGGGAGGGGGAGGGGGTGGCAATATCGAGGACATGGAGACCTGTCCGCCCGTGTAGTCCGGTTTGGTAATTCCAACGTCAGATTACGTGACTTGACATGCTGGCAATGCTAGAGGACCCAACAGTGGCATTTGTACTGGTGTGTGAGTACCAACGCCCCTGTGTGATCGAGGCCTGAATGGGATCAAAGAACAGGGCCATGTAACCCAGGAGGTGACACGTTTGTTTAGGATCTGTGAGCCAGGTACAACACGCAGGAGTCAGGCACAGTACTGGATTATAAACAGTATTGGTCGAAACATAGGTTTTGTTCGTGTTCTTGTCTCGGTGCGGTATCTGACCAAAAATTTTGATTAAACTTAATTTTAATCAACTTTAAGGGGACGGCGTGGCCTAGTGGTTAAGTGGCACGGCTCACAATCCGAAGGTGCTGGGTTCGATCCCCATCACAGCACCGGCCGTTACCCCGGGGAAGCAAACCCTTAGAAAATGCAGGAGGAAGCAGGCCCTTACATAAAATGCATGCTGAAGTCGGATGCACTGGGCCGACCGGCGCAAAATAAAAACACAGTGCAACGCACACCGCCTTGGGGATTAGAAAAATTAGGCGAACGCAAAAAAACAACAAAAAATCAACTTTAAACATTTTTGTTTCATTTATTTTGTCTCACTGGATTAAAAAGACATACGACGATGGAGAAAATTGCGACACTTGTCCAGAAATGTTCGACGTTATTGCAACATTTCTAGGCGCAATGGTGCCCGGTATTTGTCGTGACCTGCTGTAACTTAAGGATGTCTAGCTACGAAGTCTTAGGCATGGGACCGATGTACCCAATCCTTGTTAGTTGCCCACCACAAGCTAGGATGGCGACATCATCAAACGGTTTTCCGCTGTATTTGGATTATAGTGAGGAAGAACTTCACTGGCCATCGACCTCACTTTCTGGTCCCCAGGTACATTGAACCAGTGGCAAGACATAAGTCAATAGGACTGCGGGTAACGCAGGATGCAGGCACTTTGGTCCTACAATCCGGTGGGGTAATTAGAAAACTTGTGGGATTCGATCATCCACCGTTTCCGTTCACCGCTTTGGGAGACCAGTGTCTGACCTCTCGACCATAGCCACTCACACAAGACTCTGCAGAGTCTGTAGACAACAAGTTTCCCATTGCAGTCGTGACCAGCGGACGGTTGGAATGTTCATGCCCCCCCCCCCCCCCCAAGTCACCCCCACACAGTCATGTTGGCACTGGATGGGTCTGGACTGATAGGGCTGGGGTTGTCATTGACCTTCTCTTTCCTGGACAGAGGGCCAGTACTGATCAGGGCAGTTAGTTTCATTACTTCCGTCCTGCTGCAACACCACTTCCTGTCTCCAACCCCTGTCGTTTACTTATAAAATGACTGCTCCGTGAGAAGTGCACTAATAAGGAAGCTGGGAAATCCCCTCCACCAGAATCTACAAACAACAATGGCGAAAATACATCCATAACCTATTGTGGGGGAAGGGGATATAACATTTGGCCAGGCAAAATATACTGATCGAACATGTTAGGCAGGGTCAAGTAAAATATACTGACCAAGACCCCCCCCCCCCCCCCCTGCAACAAGTGAACATATGTAAGATGCGCATGATGGAGTCCCTTCTGATCTAAACAGCACATACAAACCACCAATTTCATTATCCTCAAACTCATAGTTTCCTCAGCAGACCGTTGAAAACATGGCGAGTATGATATCCATCCAGAGTTGATCAGCGAACGGTGATTCTGTTTCTAACAGCTGAAGGATGTCGACCAGTTGACATTCATTGCAGAATGCAGGCAGCGTATGGTAACAAAAGTGTGTCAAAGACAACAGTGAAGAACTGAACAACGATGTTTAAAGAAGGACGTGAGTTACTGAAAGACCTTCCGAGACCAGGTCAGGTGCATATTGTTGCTTCAGAAGATGCTATCGCCAAAATTGATGCAGCAATTCTTGTGGACCGTCGCCGAAGCTTAAATTAGCCACACCTATGTCACCAAACACTGTCTGCATTCTGCGATGAATGTCAACTGGTCGACATCCTTCAGCTGTTAGAAACCGAATCACCGCTCGCTGATCAACTCTGGACGGATTCCGTATCACACCCGCCATGTTTATCAACGGCCTGTCAAGGAAACTATGAGTCGGAGGATACTGACATTTTGCAAACTTGACGGTTGGTATGTGCAGTTTACATCAGAAGTGACGTCATCATGCACATCGTGCGTATGTTCACATTGTGCACTTAGGTCCGGTTTCATTTTAACAAGCCTCGTAGAAGAGCAGCCTCTTTTTCTTCTTCGATTAACTGATGCTATGCTTCTAGTCCGTTTCCATGGAGGACTACGTGGAAGTTCAGGTAAAGGTCTTGGCCAGTATATTTTGCCTGACCCTGACAAACATGTCTGATCAGTATGTTTTACCTGACCAGGCGTTAGTCTTCCTCCCAGGACAGAGCGGTTAGAGTGCTGACTTTTCGCAGAAATGGTACCAGGATCAAATCCACGATCTGGATACACTCCATACATCCAAACTGAGCACCCGACCTGCTATAGAAGGAAAGTCGTCGAGGAAGGGAACTACTCACCCCATCCCAAAGACTAAGATATGGTACAATGAAGCATCAAACACTCCATCCCCCACGGCAGTGACTTTCTTTAAGATACCTATTACCTTACTTTCAGACAATCCTACACTTATATTTCAACACATACGTCATGTATATCAATCGTTATACATCATTTCCTAAGTTTGTTTTAATGGGAAAAATATATACATCTTTGTTGACACACAAGTTCCAAATATGTTATCAACTACCGTGGAATACCATCACAACTAACTTTCACGAATTGTCAACATTGGGTAGCACTGGCTTCACTTAGTAACGCGTAGTCTTGATAAGACAATTGCAACGCCATTTGCAGTCAGCCCAGCTGCTTTCATTGGATCATTAAAAATGATCGAACACAGCATTCTTGTAACCTCAAACTGCAAACGATGCGAAATTCTCTGGCCGTTATCCATGGAACAATTACGACTTCAACGTAAGTGTTTGATTGTATATTCAAGACAAAATATACTTATTATTTTAAAGTCATGGATTGAGCGGGTGAGGGGCGTCTGTTTTGAGACTACTATAACTTTTTTTTTAAGACTTCCAACACACATGTAATGACATTTATCCTTGGAATACTTAGAACTCTGGTATTAAAACAGCCATGTTAATGTCTGTTGCCTGATAGCCGAAGGCTTCGGCTATGCGTAGTAGGTATTTTAAAACTTCCTGCGGCTTACTAGGCATGGGGGAAGGTACACCCAAATTGGGCAGATTTTTAACTTGGATTTTGTCCGAGCAGCGGCCGTTAAGCCTACTCTTTTCGATTTCTAACTGCCAAGAGATTTTTAACGTGCTCGACACTGAACACGAGAGTCCGATCTCACTACCGAGAGAACTTTTTACAAGATGTGAAAAAATATTGGTCTCCCCCGTGATTCGAACCCGCGGCCTCCGGCACCCGAGGCGGATACATTACCTCGAGACCACTGAGACGCCCCCTCCCCCCTGTTATTTATCCTTCTATATCTCATACACTCGACACATTGTGTAGCGTGCTGAAAACAATGATACAAATCTTCCTTCCAACAACCAACAATATATTGCAAGACCTAACATGGCGGAACAAGCAGCAGAAAGCATCACCAGGAACCGCTGGAAGCACCACCGGTAACGAGACGTAACGGAGCGTCAGTGAAAACCTGCTCGTTTCCTCCTACCTATCAAGTCGCCAGCGAATGGCAATGCTGTGGACACACCTGAGACACGCTTGGCTGGAGAATCAAATGGTGAGAGGATTACAGGAATGGGGTTTAGTGTCTGATATTTAGAGACAATAACTGGACCAGTCACGTGTGTCTTTCTTCTTGCGTGTTTTCCCTTGTTGTTGTGAATGCACACAATGAGTAGATTTACTCTTTTGTGCGCCCCGAATAGAACGTTTAGCGAAGGGTTGTAGCAACTTTCCTCACATCCTGAGCGTGCTGATGAAGGTGGGCCGGGTTCCTCCAGACGGATGTGTTATGCTTGGCTTCATCTGCATGTCGCTTACTACAACGGGGATCACGGTGATCGTCCACTTCGTTTGCCGGACTGCCAAGAAGAACAACCCGTTTCCAGGTATGACTGTATGGAAGTCGAGGTGGGGGTCTTGGCCAGTATATTTTACCTGATCCTGACATGTCTGATCAGTATGTTGTGCATGACCAGAAGTAAGTCTTCCTCCCTAGTGTTTATCCCCATATAGCTAAGCTCTCTTTATGCGAGAGCACTCTACTTTCAACCACAGAGGCAGAGTTTTCGTGTCTGTGTTATATCAGAGCGCAGGATATATCAAAGAATATTCGTCACCAGTGCCTAAACTCCATCCGAGTGGTACCCGAGTTGAAAAGAATATTTTCATTTAGTGCCGGACAAAGATTGTATAGTGTAGAGCATTCGATCAAATTTACTCGAAATATATAGATGGGTGTTAAATGAAATCTAAATATATAGATGAGAATTCGATCAAAGACACTCTAAATATATAGATGGGTGTCAGATGAAATCTAAATATATAGATGGGTGTTAAATGAAATCTAAATATATAGATGAGAATTCGATCAAAGACACTCTAAATATATAGATGGGTGTCAGATGAAATCTAAATATATAGATGGGTGTTAAATAAAATATAAATATATAGATGAAAATTCGATCAAAGACACTCTAAATATATAGATGGGTGTCAGATGAAATCTAAATATATAGATGGGTGTTAAATGAAATCTAAATATATAGATGAGAATTCGATCAAAGACACTCTAAATATATAGATGGGTGTCAGATGAAATCTAAATATATAGATGGGTGTTAAATGAAATCTAAATATATAGATGAGAATTCGACCAAAGACACTCTAAATATATAGATGGGTGTCAGATGAAATCTAAATATATAGATGGGTGTTAAATGAAATCTAAATATATAGATGAGAATTCGATCAAAGACACTCTAAATATATAGATGGGTGGATGAAATCTAAATATATAGATGGGTGGATGAAATCTAAATATATAGATGAGAATTCGATCAAAGACACTCTAAATATATAGATGGGTGTCAGATGAAATCTAAATATATAGATGGGTGTTAAATGAAATCTAAATATATAGATGAGAATTCGATCAAAGACACTCTAAATATATAGATGGGTGTCAGATGAAATCTAAATATATAGATGGGTGTCAGATGAAATCTAAATATATAGATGAGAATTCGATCAAAGACACTCTAAATATATAGATGGGTGTCAGATGAAATCTAAATATATAGATGGGTGTCAGATGAAATCTAAATATATAGATGAGAATTCGATCAAAGACACTCTAAATATATAGATGGGTGTCAGATGAAATCTAAATATATAGATGAGAATTCGACCAAAGACACTCTAAATATATAGATGGGTGTCAGATGAAATCTAAATATATAGATGAGAATTCGATCAAAGACACTCTAAATATATAGATGGGTGTCAGATGAAATCTAAATATATAGATGAGAATTCGACCAAAGACACTCTAAATATATAGATGGGTGGATGAAATCTAAATATATAGATGAGAATTCGACCAAAGACACTCTAAATATATAGATGGGTGTCAGATGAAATCTAAATATATAGATGGGTGTTAAATGAAATCTAAATATATAGATGAGAATTCGATCAAAGACACTCTAAATATATAGATGGGTGGATGAAATCTAAATATATAGATGGGTGGATGAAATCTAAATATTTAGATGAGAATTCGATCAAAGACACTTTAAATATATAGATGGGTGTCAGATGAAATCTAAATATATAGATGAGAATTCGATCAAAGACACTCTAAATATATAGATGGGTGTCAGATGAAATCTAAATATATAGATGGGTGTTAAATGAAATCTAAATATATAGATGAGAATTCGATCAAAGACACTCTAAATATATAGATGGGTGTCAGATGAAATCTAAATATATAGATGGGTGTTAAATGAAATCTAAATATATAGATGAGAATTCGATCAAAGACACTCTAAATATATAGATGGGTGTCAGATGAAATCTAAATATATAGATGGGTGTTAAATGAAATCTAAATATATAGATGAGAATTCGATCAAAGACACTCTAAATATATAGATGGGTGGATGAAATCTAAATATATAGATGGGTGGATGAAATCTAAATATATAGATGAGAATTCGATCAAAGACACTCTAAATATATAGATGGGTGGATGAAATCTAAATATATAGATGGGTGTCAGATGAAATCTAAATATATAGATGAGAATTCGATCAAAGACACTCTAAATACATAGATGGGTGTCAGATGAAATCTAAATATATAGATGGGTGTCAGATGAAATCTAAATATATAGATGAGAATTCGATCAAAGACACTCTAAATATATAGATGGGTGGATGAAATCTAAATATATAGATGAGAATTCGACCAAAGACACTCTAAATATATAGATGGGTGTCAGATGAAATCTAAATATATAGATGAGAATTCGACCAAAGACACTCTAAATATATAGATGGGTGGATGAAATCTAAATATATAGATGAGAATTCGACCAAAGACACTCTAAATATATAGATGGGTGTCAGATGAAATCTAAATATATAGATGGGTGTTAAATGAAATCTAAATATATAGATGAGAATTCGATCAAAGACACTCTAAATATATAGATGGGTGTCAGATGAAATCTAAATATATAGATGGGTGGATGAAATCTAAATATATAGATGAGTATTAGATAAATAGACTATAAATATTTAGATAGGTGTTATATAAATGTTCTCCAATTAGCGTAGTGGTGAAGAACTCGCTGTTTGTGACAAAGGTATGGTTATTCGTGACAAAGGTATGGTTCAACGCCCATTACCGGCACGCTTCAGTCAATCCAGCTGTAAATTGGTACCTGGTTTATGTGGAATGATGGGTGGTTCGAATCACCTAAGTTTCAAGCAAAGTGATATTCGAGCGCGGTCCTATCGGGGACGGACGATAAACTCGGAGGTTCCGTGTATACGGTGTGCACGTTAAACAACTATTGACATATCAAAATTGAATGGAGATAAACTGTTAGCCATTGTCCGGTCACACATTCTAAAGGCAATGAAGTGTCCACCCAATAGTAAGTGACCTGCAGGAAGCTAAAAGAAAACAAAATTTTAAAAAAAGAGGCAGCCTTTCTACAAAGTAATGACACACCTGGTCAATCACATGTGTGTCTGTAAACTCAATCGCAAGTATTTAAAAAAAACACTTTTCACCCAAACTGAGGTAGAATAGGAGTGACTAAGCCAAATGAGACTTCGATGCACAAGGTCTCAGATTTTACGTGAGGTTGTGTGGATACCCCTTCCTCACTACATTTATCATCACGTAGCGTGTTCTTTGATGAGTCACAATCACTCAAAGAACGTCACTCTCCTTGGTGCATGGGCCATAGACAACATCTCGCCTGCATACATGGAACTGGGCTGCTCTTTCTGTCTCTGTCCAGGTGTATTAATCTTAATGCCTTCTCACATTCTCTTCTCCGTGTATTTTCTGGTCTACCTCTCTATCTCATCCCCTGGGGATTCTATGTAAGAGCCTGTCTGGCTATCTTGGGCGGTGTCTTCTGCAGCTTCTTCTTCTTCATCGATCAACTGATGCTTTGCTTCTAGTCCGATGAGGTTCACGAAGGAGACTGTGCGTTTCAGGTCTGTGGCTGTCCCCCACAGCTTTCCGAGCAGCGTAGCTCCTCCAGGCCAGACTGACTCTCTTATGTCTGCATTGGTCGGGCAGTCCTGCATAATGCTGTTCTGGTGTTCGTTTGGGTGCTCCACAATAGTACGTGGCGGTGTCTCTGAGACCTATTCTGTGGAGGTGGACCTTGAGTCTACAATGTCCCGTTTTGAGTCTGAAGATCTTTGTCCGCCCCGCTCTGCCAAGTTTGTCTATGCTGTCTTACATTCTTTGTACTGGTCTCTCCATTCTGTTATCATGGATCGTTTACATAAAGTCTTTCCTTCTTTATAGCTATGTGGAAGGGTAGTCTGCGTGCCGCAGCATCCGGCTTTTGCGAAGTCATCTTTCTCGCTTTTACTGCTCTCACAGTGGGTCGGAATCCACTGTAGAACTAAATCTGTTTTTTAGACAGCATTCCGATATTGTATTTTATTTCATGTCAGAGTCTATCTTGTTTGGGGCTTGGAGCACACACACACACACACACACACGGAGTCTGTTAGAATGACCGTTTCCATTGTAGTTATGTTTTGGTTGATATGAATCTGAGTTGATGCATGGACAGCTCTTGCTTCAGCTCTAAAATTGGTACAGGCCTTTCCTGCTGGTATGGAGTGATTTTCTATGTCACCACTGGAATGTGCAATGTAGATTCCACTGCCTCCTCTTCTATTGCTTACTGAGGCCGATCCATCTGTGTACACGTGTGTCCAAGAGTTGCTAGGGTACTGTCTCTTGAGCTCCAGCAGAACGTGGATTTTTAGTTCTGCTGCTGGTTGCTCACTTTTCTTCATTAACCCTAGAAATTCAAGATTATTTTGGACCTGTCCTAGCTTCGTGCCCAAGGTTCTGGAATGAGTGCTTCACTTTTTGGTTTTCCGAATCCGACAAGTAAAGGTGATATTCGATCGTGGTCCTATCGGGGACGGACGATTAACTCTGAGGTCCCGTGGATACGGTGTGCACATAAAAGAACTATTGACAGTTAAAAATCGAATGGTGATAAACTTTTAGTCATTGTCCGGTCACACATTCTAAAGGCAATGAAATTCGCACCCAATAGTGAGTGACCTGCATGAATGTAAAAAAAAAGCGGCAGCCTCTCCACCATGTAAAAACACTACATGTCAAGTCACCCGTTCGTCTGTAAACTGAATCAAAGTATAAAAAAAACTTCTTCATCCCACAGAAGTAGATGAGTAGTGACTTAAGTCAAGTGAAACTTCGATGTACAAGGTCTCAGCTTTTCCGTGAGGTTGTGTGGTAAACAATTGTGCTGTTCAGATAGGTATCCACTTCTGTCAACGGCTCTTCCTCTAGACTGATCGGTTCTTTGTTAATAGTGTTGAGTTTAGGCAGTTTGATTCTCGTTCTGTTGATATTCAGTCCAAATTTGGCTGATTGTTCTCTTTCACCCTATCAAGTTTCTCTTGCATTTGGCGATGACTGTGTGACAAAAGTAACAGGTCATATGCGTAGTCCAGGTCCTCCAATTGTGACAATAGCACATTGTGAACATCAGTTCTTTTCCCCTGGATTGATGTCTTCATTATCCAACTTTTTCCCTGAATTGATGTCTTCATTATCCAACTTTTCCCTGGATTGATGTCTTCAATATCCAACTTTTCCCTGGATTGATGTCTTCATTATCCAACTTTTTCCCTGGATTGATGTCTTCATTATCCAACTTTTTTCCCTAGATTGATGTCTTCATTATCCAACTTTTTCCCTGGATTGATGTCTTCAATATCCAACTTTTCCCCTGGATTGATGTCTTCATTATCCAACATTTTCCCTGGATTGATGTCTTCATTATCCAACTTTTCCCCTGGATTGATGTCTTCATTATGCAACATTTTCCCTGGTTTGATGTCTTCAATATCCAACTTTTCCCCTGGATTGATGTCTTCATTATCCAACTTTTCCCCTGGATTGATGTCTTCAATATCCAACTTTTCCCCTGGATTGATGTCTTCATTATCCAACATTTTCCCTGGATTGATGTCTTCATTATCCAACTTTTCCCCTGGATTGATGTCTTCATTATGCAACATTTTCCCTGGTTTGATGTCTTCATTATCCAACTTTTTTCCTGGATTGATGTCTTCATTATCCAACATTTCCCCTGGATTGATGTCTTCATTATCCAACATTTTCCCTGGTTTGATGTTTTCATTATCCAACATTTTCCCTGGATTGATGTCTTCATTATCCAACTTTTCCCCTGGATTGATGTCTTCATTATCCAACTTTTTCCCTGGATTGATGTCTTCTTTATCCAACGTTTCCCCTGGATTGATGTCTTCATTATCCAACTTTTCCCCTGGATTAATGTCTTCATTATCCAATTTACATCCAACACGAGCAGGAACGGCAAGAGCAGACACCCTTGTTTTCACTCCTAAGCTGCCAGTTCAGTGCTCCTGCATATACCACTCTACTAACTGTACCCTCCTACATATTCTGTATGACGTTCCCGTCACAGCCGCGCTGTTTCGCCAGTCTCTATATCACAGCCATCTTCAGAATATCTTTGCTGTGTGTGTGTGTGTGTCTCAGTTTCTCCTCGGTTTGTCTCTGCCTCGTTTTCCAGATACATTTGTGTATACTTAGAATCTTTGTATTCAAACAGGCATGTAAGCTTCATATCGAAAAGCTACCCAAGCATGGACTGGACCCATGCATACACCGACGGCTCTGTAACAAACACTACACAGAACGGAGGGGCAGGAGCATTCCTGAACCTACCAAATGGAAGACAAATAACACTGTCATTCGCTACTGGTAAGTACACAAGCAATTTCAGAGCGGAGGCAGAGGCACTGAGGGCGGCAGTGGAAGAAATGGTGACACACAATGAAAATGAAAGCCATATAGTCCTGCTTACAGATGCTCTCGCCGTAGTCACAGCGCTAAAAAGCCAGAAAAACACTGAGCTTAATGACTTAAGAGCAGCACTCTGCAAACTGTGCCAGCAGTCCGCACCAAAAAGGGTAGTGGTACAGTGGGTCCCATCCCACTGCAACATACAAGGCAACGAGGAGGCAGGCAGATTGGCAAAAGAAGGTGCAAGACTACCACAAACAGATACTAGTATGACGTACGAAGAGTAAAAACGGCTTATCAAAGCCAGATACATGACCAAATGGGAAACCGAACATACTGGTTACACCAAAAACGATGCCTATTACCAGTTGAACCGAAGAGAGCAGGTCGTTGTCTTCAGACTTCGCACTGGCCACAATAGACTGAGGTACCACCTATTCAACAAATTGAAGATAGGTGGTACCGACGAATGCTCGTGAGGTACTGGTAAAATGACCGCTGAACATCTGCTGCAGAACTGCCCGACATACGAGGATCAGAGAGAGCAGATGTGGCCATCACCAGTGGAACTGCAAGACAAGCTGTACGGCAGTGGCGACAGCCTCAGGATGACCGCCGCTTTTTTCGAAAAAATAATGGTTACTGTCTGACTGCGTACGAAGAAGAAGAAGAAGAAACAGGCATGTTTAATGTTGCCAGGTAGTCGAAGGCTTCGGCTATACGTATTAGGTATTTTATAACTTCCTGCGACTTACTAGGCCTGGGCGAAGGTACAGATAATTTTGGTAGATTTTCGATCTATAAGACTCGGTTTTGGGAAATAGCTCTTCCGCCTCTGCCTCTGTCATACTCAGAACCTCTTTAATGTTATGTGTCCATCTTCTTTTCGGTTTACGTTTGCCCGAAGCCTACTTTAGCCTACTTTAGCCAGCTGAAAGAAATTGTGACGTCACTTCCTAAGGCACCGTTTTTAAATACAGTCGAGAATTTTGAAAGTGGCGACTGGAATTGAAAATGCCTTCTCAATGTAGTGTCCCTGGATGTAGATCATTACAACTGTACTTGTGGTTATGTGAGTGTAATTAGGTCATGGTCTGCCACGCTTGCCATTTGCTATGCTCCCCAGAATCGTGTTTTGTTTTTCTTCTCTAGACGATTGCGGCGTTTGATGTGGCTAAAGTATTTTAGTTTCCTCACCTAATATTGTTTACTAGCAATTTTTCCTCTATTTCCAGCTCCTTTGAAATTTCCGTGTTATTTCTTTCTCGCTATCCGTGGTATTTTGAGCACTTCCCTGGAGCATTTCTGCTTGAATAATTCAGTCACCTTCCTTAGTATTTCAATGATTGTCCATGTCTTGCACTGTACATTGCCACTGAGAAGATAGAAAGATACATGCATGCGCATGCGCGCGCGCACACAAACGCACGCACTTACAATTACATACATACAAACAACTATATATGTATATACATATATATATATATATATATATATATATATATATATATATATGTGTGTGTGTGTGTGTGTATATGGGGATGGGGGGGGGGGGGGGGGGGGGGGGGCCACACTCGGTACCCAAAAATGTAATGCTGAAGTCGGGTGGGTCGGAACGAGAGGTGCGAATATCGCAGCCAAGCTGTACACTAAGACAACGCATCTCGTTCTCTTCTGGACCATACTTCCTACTTGCAAAACCCTTTTTCAGAGCTTGGTGGCGGGTAGTTAGAGGACGAACTACGAAGACGAAGAACATATATTTATATATATATATATATATATATATATATATATATATATATATATATATATATACATACATACAGGAGGAGTATATAAGGAGCCATGTCTCCATGAAAAGCCTGCCCTGGGACCAGACTGTGGTGGAAGTGCATGGATGAAGTCGCCAGACCCATCCTTCGGTAGAAAGAAAACCTTACGTTCCTGAAGTCTCCTCCACACCCCTCTCCCCCCCCCCCCCCCCCACACACACACACACAAATATAATAATGGCCGGAAACAAACAGACACATTAAAACAATGTACAATAACTGGTCACAAAAGGAATTTAAAACTACCACCTTTCAACGACAACAAATATAGTAGAAGGGCTTGAGACGAGAGAGAGAGAAGAAAGAGATAAAAGCACACAGAACTTCAAAAGTCGCCCGTTCAACTAAAACAACAAGAATCCCCCGGGTGACAAAGAAGGCAAGGTTTCCTGGCTGTTTCTCCTGGCGGTTACCGACTTTTAATAACACGTCTCGCCCAATAGCGGTAATTAATATAGAATCAAATAACGTTTGGGAGCCCATTTCTCGGTGAAAGATTGTCGCTTCCACTTCTCGTGCCGGAGAGGCCAGGCAGTAAATCAACCCTGATGACCCGCCAACTCACTGAAGAGAGCAACATTTGTTGGGCTATTGTCTTTGTCCACTCAGCATGAATCAAGCAAATCTGCGAACCCGGTTCCGGTTACTTGGACATCCGCCGCTGTTTAAAGTTGGCGGTTCTCAAGCGCATCCTGCGAGGCGGTGTCCAGAGTCCGAGAAGAACCGTTACTAATTTGATATGCTCAAATCGGGTGTAAGGAAGTCCTTCAGCAGATTTAACCGTGTGTCAGGAATGAGGGAGCCGCGTTGCGCAGTAGTTAGCGAGCTGGCTTCGCATCTGAATGGTCCTGGGTGCAATCCCCAGTTGAGGCGGTAGTGTTTTTTCCGACCGCAATGGCTCCCGGGTCGACCCAGCCTTAAATGGGTAACGGTTCAGTCGGAGAAGTAAAAGCGGCGAGGGGAGAGGAAATGGTTACCGCCCTCATATAGCCGAGCCTTTGAAATGTGAGATCGCTAACACCTCACACACCTACGGCAGTAATGCTATAGGTTACTTTACTTTACTTACAGGAATGAAGTGATAGAGACTTCAGTATACTAAGCCTCAAGCGGGGACCAGTTCCTTTCCTCTCTGCCTTTTCCATCTTAACTGTAAGTCAGGTACCCAGTTACAGCTGGGTTAACTGGAGCTGCCGGTTGTTGTTGTTTGGTCATAATGAGTAGGATTGCTCTTTTTGTGCGCCATGAAAATGACGTTTAGTGGCGGATTGTTGCAGCTGTCCTCACATCCGAGCGTCCTGATGAAGATGGACGTGGTCCTCAAGGCGGTTGTGCTTTGCTTGGCTTCATCTGCATGTCGCTCACTACTACGGGAATCACGTCGATTCCCCACCTCGTTACCTAGGCTGCCGTGAAAACAGCCCGTTTCCAGGGAGGACTGCGGGGAAGTCGAATGAGGATCTTGGCCAGCATATTTTACCTGACCCTGACCAACATGTCTGATCAGTAAGAATATGCCGGTAGTGAGAGTTGAACCCTGTTCCTTTGCCACGAAAAGTGAGTGCTCTACTGCTAATCAGCCAAATCGGATGTGTCGGGTGGAAAAGAGCTGATGACCCAGCTACTGTGTAAAATACTTTTGTTTATCTTCGCGTTCGTCCCTAAAAAAAAAATTTGCGACGTTATGTCGTAGCTTACAGCTAGGTTGCGATATCTGCACCTTTCCGTCCGACACATCCTATTTCAGCACTGCATTTTTGGGACCGGGTTTGCCTTCCCTCTTTGATCTCTAATCTCTTAGCTGGTGCCCTTATCCACTCTCTCTCTCTCTCTCTCTCTCTCTATGTCTCTCTCTCTATCTCGACCGCCCCCACTCCCTCAAAAAAAAAACTTCCCAAAAGGTCGACTGTTTCAAAAAAAAATTTCTAATAATGCACTTTTCTCTTTCTTCTCCACCATTCCCAGGTCAAGTTCATATTTGACATCCCAAGTTCTCATGGACCGGTGCCCACCCCTCCTTTCTATTCCTCTTCAAAGTAACCAAACCAACGCCCCTTTTCAGTGATGCTATTAGATCGTTCAGCTTTGCCATCACCACCCTGTAATTCGCCTGTGTGTCCCCATCAGGGCTCACCGGGCGGTGCCGACACGGGATACTCCCAATGCTCTGTACCGCTAATGCCAGGCTCATATATTGGCTACACAAAACAATTGATTTAAATTAAAATCGAATGATGATCTCCGTAAACAAATGGGGGCGACCAGATTACTGGTCCTCGCGCGCTCCAGCGTCTGTTGAGCCCAGGGGACTACAACTTCTGGTCTTCCGTTCACAATTAGCGGTTCTCGCGTATGCATCTACAGGGATGGGTAAGGAGAAGCAAAGAACAGGCCCACTACTGCCGTCTAAGCGCGTAACAAAAGACCAGGAAATAGTTGTCTTTCCCCGTATGCTGTTGAACGACGCCGGTAGCTCAAGTTGTCTGTCCTGCGCCGAGTGCGTCGCGTCGGTGGTTGTACGCCCGTGTCGTTTCACAATCACTCTATTGTTATATATCTATCTGTCTCGCTGACGCCCTCTTGACTAGCGTTGTAAGCCACTAGCGGAGGTTGATGATGACACATTCTCATGAGTTGACCGAACCCCAGCGTGTTTTGTGCCTGGAAATGTACTCGGAATTAGACTAGTGCCGACCATTCTTCGAATGTCTAGGGCATAGTCAAGAAACATCTTCATAACATGACGCTGACATAAACAAGCAGGAACAAAGGGAGAACAAAGAAAAGAAGACTGTTATGATATTGTGTACATAGATGAAATATCCCAATGGCGAGATGTAGAAGGGCAAGCGTTCACTGGGGGAGAGGTGGGGGGTGGCAAAAATACGCTTTAAAGACATACTTAAAATATATCTAAAGGCCTTAAACATAAACCCAGAAACATGGGAAGATGCTGCGCAAGACCGTACAACCTGGTGCACAGTTCTCCGCCGAGAACAGCTTCATACGAGGCATCTAAAAGGCTGCAGAAGACCAATGGAGACAGAATGGAACAGCCTGTCAACTATCACCGTCTGGTGAAGCGAACATCCCATGACCTCACTGTCTGCGATTATAGAGATCCCTTACATGACTCGTCAGCCATCTTCGCACCCACTCACACAATACTCAACTGAAAGGACTGGGTGAACGAAAAAAGAAAAGGTCTTCATCACTCGTGATGTACCAAGAACAGTTGAAACATGGATTAAATGCTCATGGCGACAGTGACAAGGAATGTCAGATCACGCATGGGACATCAAAGAATTGTACCAAGTAACAAAGCGACTGATAACAGTCCATGCAGGCAGAAAACATAATTGACTATTGATAAATGCCGAACACATATATGTTTCAAAATCGACATGCAGTCCAGACTATCATACAGAGATGATAGGACATAAACAGAGAGTGGATTGAGAAAACTGTTCTTCCGTTACCAGAATGGCCTCCTTCCCTCGTAATGGACAATATATCATAAAAACAATGTAGTGCCACAAGAAGACAATGTATCATATCACAATGTAGTGACACAAGAAGACAATGTATCATATCACAATGTAGTGACACAAGAAGACAATGTATCATATCACAATGTAGTGACACAAGAAGACAAAGTATCATATCACAATGTAGTGACACAAGAAGACAATGTATGATATCACAATGCAGTGGCACAAGAAGATAAAGTCCCGACGCCATCAAGTACAACAGATGCAATGAAGGCCAACATAAATACAAGCCGATTATCATAGTATAAACAGACAAAAGGAAACTGTTGTGTTGCGCCTTAGAAACAGACACAACCGATTCGGCTGCCACATGTACACAAAATAGAAGATTGGCAACTCGGTCGTATGTACATTCGGATAGACACACGTACTGCAGAACACATACTACAAAACTGTCCCGATAATGGTATACAGAGAAATATCCATGGGCTCAAAGAAAGAACATTAAAAAAGAAATCGTATGAGCTTCTACGTGAACTACAAAAGAGAGTGAAGTTTATACAGGAGTTAACATTGCAGATAAAAACATTTTTAAGCGAACAAAAGAAGAAGAGGAGATACAGTGGGGTGATCTATCCTCGATATTAGCCAGAGAGAAGTTAACATCTGGGTTTGCAGGAGTTTCAGCAGGATGTAATCCGAGAACGGTTTGCGATATTTGACTGCGATATTTGCACCTTTCGGTCGGACACATCCGACTTCAGCATGGTATTTTTGGGGTATGGGGTTAGCCTTCCCTTTTCGATTCCTTCTCCTTAGCCAGTCTGCTCTGTTGCAGGCTGTAGTCAAGAGGTTAAGGCCTCTCATAGTGACGAACGGAAACGGTGGCCGATCGAGTTCCGCAAGTTTGAAGCGACCCCTGGTCTCACGGGAGTTAAGGCCAGAGTACCAGTCACGACCAGTAGTCTTGCCACTGATCCAAGGTAACTCGGGATAAGAGTAACTTCTTCCTCACTATAATCTAAATACAGCGTATATCACATTATTAAGACAAAACCGTCTGATGTTGTGGCCATCATTGCTTGCGATGAGCAATAACTATCCTGGATCACCGCGTTGGTGTGTAGAAGGGTCTTGGTAGCTCTGGTTCGCTGGCAATCACGTTCATCATCACCATATAGTGATGTCTCCTCAAGGGAGGTTGACGGTAATGGATCCCCATCGTAACCGATGACGACCACTTTGTCAGCATTCACTGAAAACTGTTCTCATGAGTGCGAAGATGGCTAAATCAGAGCCTTGAATTGTCTGTTGCACTTTGTACAGGTAAAAAAGAACCCTCTTTCCGCCGAGGTTGAAGAAGGGTTGATGTGAGTTGACTGGCGGAGCAATCGTCTCTGAATGGCCTCATCTATCATTAATGCCTCATCTCTCTAAACACCCCTCAGCAATAGTGCTCCGTCAGTCTGCTACTCCATACAATAAAACTGAATATGATTCTCATTTTTAAGATCCGAGATATCTGCATTGATAGAAGTGTATCTCTCATGCTGTTGGATGCTATGTACCGCTGACTGCTACAGCTCATGCAGTGCTCAGCATCTTGATCCCCTACCCTGTTCAACCCATCTGCAGTAGCATTCTATCATCAGTGCTTGTTTTTGTGCCCGACGTCAATGCTCTAAGATTTCCAAGGAGCGGGGTATGATCAATCCGACGAAATACCACAGACCAGGTGAAAGCATTCCCATCACAGGAGGAGATATATGTGTACATTCGATACGAGCAAACGACGGAAGGAAATATCTAACGGTTTGCCAATAGGCCACAAACGCCTGTGCACGCTATTACTTAAAATTGCTTTAATTCATCGGTCTTCTAATTTCAGAATTTGACTAGCGGCATCAAAATCGCTGGGGTATTATTCTCCTTGGCTAATTCTCAGCCCTTTTGATGTCCTCCAAAAAGGCGTGTCCAAAGAAAATCCACCAATCACTGTTCAAGGGTAATAGAATACCTGGTATAAAGGCGGCCCTGCGATAGGCGCACCGGGACCCCACGCCGAACTCTCAAGCTAAAGGTGTCTTAAAGGAGTCCATTACCCGTAAGCAATCCGGTCTCACTGACTAAAGTATGTTTCGCGTTGCAGTAAAGCTTGCTAGAGTTACCGGACAGAGTCTAGCTCTAACGGGTCAGGTACTAACTACTTTATTTCCTAGACATTTAAGTTCCACTTTTTGCCTAACCTGCACACCAAGCAGGGTCTGGATAAACCGGCCATATGTTGTTATTTGAAGCCACTCAGTGTTGAGTGAGTTAAGTCTCGATGTTCCTTTCGTAGCGGGTACTTACTTACTTCCCCTATCCCCTACTTAATTGCCCTGGACACACAGACATGTGCTCACGTGGGGAACATGCTCTGCAGGTCTGCCGGCTCCACGAGAAGAGCAGAGTGACTACATGGCCTTACTCGACCTAATTGTGAGATGGACTGTATAGCGACGAGAGAAGCATGAGAAGGCCCACCGGTTTTTATGAGAGAAATAAATGCGATTATTTGAGAGTGAACGAAGAAGACCCCCCCCCCCCCCTCCTGCCATGGGCACCCCGTCAGACATCATGTTTCCAATGATGAGCCCAGTGGAATTGCTTTGTCATTCATTCTCTCCTCGACATATCATCCATATTGCATGTTTCCAGAACGGTTTGGGCAGATCATCAGGGTGTCTGAGCCTTGCGTTGCTTTAACGTCGCATGTCTCATCATCCCTGCTCCCCCAATCTTTTGAAGTTCCTCCCGCGGCGTCGCGATATATCAGCTAGGAAACTATTTAGTGGTGTCCGGGCGCAGGTTCCTCCCGCGGCGTCGCAATACATCAGCTCGGAAACTATTTAGTGGTGTGCGGGCGCAGGTTCCTCCCACGGCGTCGCGATACATCAGCTAGGAAACTATTTAGTGGTGTCCGGGCGCAGGTTCCTGCCGCGGCGTCGCGATACATCAGCTCGGAAACTATTTAGTGGTGTGCGGGCGCAGGTTCCTCCCACGGCGTCGCGATACATCAGCTCGGAAACTATTTAGTGGTGTCCGGGCGCAGGTTCCTCCCGCGGCTCGATCAACGGAACCTGCGTCAGTTCATTTCATTGTTCATGCTTCGTTGTCCGGGACTAGTATATAGAAGATGTGTTGGCTAGAACCTGTTAAAGCCGCTCTTCTTACATCCCGATGCATACTTGAGAAGGATGGCAAGGGTTCTCCTGGCAGTAGTGCAATGCAAACCTCCCCAGTAAGTTCCCCACCATAGAGATCACAGTGTCGGCCCCCACCTCGTTGACCAGACGGATGTGACACATCCTGTTTCCAAGAATACTAATGAAAGCGTGAGGTGGGGGTCTTAATCAGTATGTTTCACTTGACCGAGTGAGAGAGAGAAAAAGAGAGATAGAGTGAGAGAAAAAGAGAGAGTGGGAGAGAGAATGAGAGACGCACACACAAAAACAGACTAAAAGGAGGTGGGTGTGCGTTGCACTGCTTTTATTTTGCGCCTGTCGGCCCAGTGCATCTGACTTCTGCATTAATGTTATGTAACGGTCTGCTTCCTCCTGCATTTTCTAAAGGTTTCCTTTCCTGGGGTTACAGCCGGTACTGTGATTGGGGAACGAACCCACCTACCTTCGGATTGTGAGCCGTTTCACTTAACCACTAGCCCACGTCGTCCCCAAAAGGAGGGATATGACTAACATCAAATATGTACAATACAGGAATAATGGTAAAAACAAAAGGCAAAACGTTGATTTAATATGAGGTTACGTTGGAAGGCAAATGTAATTTATTATTTTAAGAACAGCAAAAAGTAGATACATAGGTACCGTCTCAACAGACGACAGAAGATGTATAGCACAGATAAAGAGGACAATAGTGTCTCAATCAGGTTTACGGGACACAAGAAACATATGAAACGTATATGTGGCAATGAATGAGAGCGATGGAGAGATAGAGCGAGAAAGGGAATGAGAGAGGGGGAACGAGAGAGAGAGAGAAAGAATGAGAGAAATAACGTGAGAGAGAAAGAATATAAGAGATAGAGAGACAGAGAAAGAAATAGAAAGAAAGAAAGAAAGAAAAAGAGAGACAGATAGATAAGAACAGAACGTATCTGGCAAAGAATGAGTGCGATGGAGTGCTAGAGGGAGAGCAAATGTTGTTTAATGGATGTGAACCATGGACAATGACTAGACATAACAGAGAAATCACTTGCATCAACATAAATGTGGTTACTGGGAAACAATCTACGTTTTGCTGGGGCAGCTAAGAAATACAAACGATAGTATGTGAGAGGAGCGGGTGGCCGAATGGTTTCGAGGCATGCCTGCCGATAAGGAGGGCAGCGGTTCGAATCCTCGGTATGGCATATGCTGCTTTTTTGTTGGTGGTGAAATAAACAAACATAACCAGCATACGACGTGGCGACAACAGTGGCGAAGCGGTCTGTAGTCCTCAGCCTTCAAAACCCCTCGACTTCCCCAGCAATGGGGAAAATGTCGTATGACGGTTTAGCATATGGCTTGGCTTCATTCGTTCTCAATCTCCCGCTACCAAGCCCTGAAAGGGATTAAGTAGCAGAATGTAATCCAGAGAACGGAATGCGTTGTGTTGTAGTTTACAGCTTGACTGCGATATTTGCACCTTTCAGTCCAACACATCCGACTCCAGCAGAGCATTTTTGTGTACCAGGTTAGCATTCCCTCTTCGATCCCTTCTCCTTAGCCATTCTGCCCTGTTGCAGTCTGTTATCCAGGATCACCGCGTGGAGGTGTAGAAGGGTCTTTGACGAGAATTAACACGTGCTATTAACAACAGAAAGAACGGAAACATTGTCAAACTCAGAAAGGAGGGCACAAAAACATTGTGAACGACCCAGGTATCTGCGCCGAAGATGCAACAGAGACTCACTCATAACTGGCTTCTCGCATCAGAGTCAGTAACTCATAAATGACTAAGAAATTCCAGGTTCAGGTTCTGAAAACAGACTGCAATTGCGCATTTAAGTTAAATGCCCATCGCGAACGATGAAGGCGACATGATGAGACGGTTTTGTCTTGGTGTGATTCGCACGGTTTTCTGAGTTAGACTGAGAAAGTGGCTGCTCATTCTCTGGTCCCGCGTTACCTTGGGCCAATGGCAAGACATCATCCAAGACGGCCGGAGGTAATTCAATATGCAGGTCCTCTGATAGCGCATCAGGGGTTGAAGAGAGGGGGCAAACCTGCCCCCCTCCACCTTCGCCCCCCCCCCCCCAAATGGTGTACGTGTTAAACAGAGTTTCTTTGTTCGGTCACGTTGTACGGCTGTACTAAAAAACTCCCGCCTCTCAATATACTACACAAGTCGTTCCTCAGAGTCAAAAGTCTTTCCCCGCCCGGCTGGAGGCGCAGAAGAGGCCGTCCCTGCACAGTATAGCCCCAGCAGATATCAACCTCTGCTCCGGACAAAGTATGGAGCCATGTGTCATGGAAATGGCCGACCAACGCAAAGGGGCCCTAGACGCCTTAACGAACATTATTATTAGGCTCAAACATTGCTGATGAAGTCCGACCTGGTCGCCAAGTTCATGTGTTCAAGTAGTGGTGACAGTACGTATTTGTGAGGCGAGGTTTGCAATTTTTGTTTTTGTGCTTTGGCTTTTTCTAATTGTAAAAGCGAGGTACTAGATATCTCCTTAACTGTAACAGCCAGGTATTTCCCTAACTGTAACAGCCAGGTATTTCCCTAACGGAAACAGCCAGGTATTTCCCTAATGGAAACAGCCAAATATCTCCCTAACTGTTACTGCCAAATATCTCCCTAACTGTAACAGCAAAATATGTCTTAACTGTAACATCCTCGTATTTCCCTAACTGTAACTGGCAGGTATTTCCCTATATGCAACAGCATATAATTCTTTAACTGTAACAGTCAGGTATTTCCTTAACTGTAACTACCAGCTATTTCCCTAACTGTAACATCTAGGTATTCCCTAACTGTAACATCTAGGTATTTCCCTAACTGTAACATCTAGGTATTTCCCTAACTGTAACATCTAGGTATTTCCCTAACTGTAACATCTAGGTATTTCCCTAACTGTAACATCTAGGTATTTCCCTAACTGTAACATCTAGGTATTTCCCTAACTGTATAATCTAGGTATTTCCCTAACTGTAACATCTAGGTATTTCCCTAACTGTAACATCTAGGTATTTCCCTAGCTGTAACATCTAGGTATTTCCCTAACTGTAACATCTGGATATTTCATTAACTGTAACATCTAGGTATTTCCCTAACTGTAACATCTAGGTATTTCCCTAACTGTAACATCTAGGTATTTCCCTAACTGTAACATCTAGGTATTTCCCTAACTGTAACATCTAGGTATTTCCCTAACTGTAACATATAGGTATTTCCCTAACTGTAACATCTAGGTATTTCCCTAACTAACATCTAGGTATTTCCCTAACTGTAACATCTGGGTATTCCCCTAACTGTAACAGCTAGGTATTTCCATAACTGTAACAGCCAAGTATAATATAATAAAAAAGTAAAAGTAAAGTAAAGTAACCCATAGCGTTACTGCCGTAGGGGTGTGAGGTGTTAGCGATCTCCCAAATCAAAGGCTCGGCTATATGAGGGAGGTAGCAATCTCTCTCCCTCGCCGCTTTTACTTCCCGGACTGAACCGGTGCCCATTTACCCGTTGCGGTCTGAAAAAACATTACCGCCTTAACTGGGGAATGAACCCAGGACCACTCAGATGCGAAGCTAGCGCGCTACGCGGCTCCCTAATAAACCAGAAGTAAATCACAGAAACAAGAATGAGACGGCTTTGCGCACAAATATTGAAGTGAAATCCAATAGCAATGTACCGGGTTCGAAATCTCCTGTTTGTTTATTTGTTTTTTTTAGTTTGCCTTATTTCTTTATTCCCCAAGGCGGTGCATTGTACTATGTTTTTATTTTGCATCTGTCGGCCCAGTGCATCCGACTTCGACATCCATTGTATGTAAGGGTCCGCTTCCTACTGTATTTTACTTAGGGTTTGCTTCCCCGAGGTAACGGCGATGCTGATATTGGGGAGCGAACCCATCACCTTCGTGGTTGTGAGCCGTGTCACTTAACCACTAGCCCACGACGCCCCACCCAAATCCCCCGTAATAATAGTAACGAAATTGTACTGTATGGAAGTCTAATAATACGAAGAATATGGTACTGTATAAAACAATAGTAAAAATGATAATAATAATAACAATTATGCAATGAAAATAGTAATAAAAACAATATTGTACCGCATAAAGTAGTACAATTAATTACGACAATACTGCACTGTATAAGATAACGACAAATAATAACAATACCGTAATGTATAAAATAATCAAAATAATTATTATTATACTGTGTTGTATAAAATAATTATTAATATACTGAACTGCATAAAATAATAAAAATAATAACAATGTACCATATAAGATACAAATAGCAATGCTGGGCTGAGAGCCCAATGCATGCCACTTAACAACCACCTAAACAGAATCCAACTACAACACGCTCCTGAGTGTCAGCTGTGTTCACATCCATACGAAATCGTTGATCACCACATGTTTGAGTGCTCAGTGCACAACGAGTTACTAAAATGCTTCCTCCTCCTAAGCCTATAAATGTGACACTTTGTATGGCACTAAACAACAACTAACAGACATGAACAGATACCATTACATGGCTTTGGGCCATAGGTCGAGAGACCTAATGTTGCTGGTTCCGTAAAAATAACGAAATAATCAAAATTATAATTTCAAAACTGTACTGTACAAAACAATTATTATAATACTTTACTGTACAAAACAATTATTATAATACTTTAAAAGTAAAGTAAAGTATCCCATAGCATTACTGCCGTAGGGGTGTGAGGTGTTAGCGATCTCCCATTTCAACAATAAAGGCTCGGCTATATGAGGGCGGTAGCCATCTCCTCTCCCTCGCCGCTTTTACTTCCCGGACTGAACCGGTACCCATTTAAGGCTTGGTCGACCCGGGAGCCAATGCGGTCTGAAAAAAACATTACCGCCTCAACTGGGGAATGAACCCAGGACCACTCAGATGCGAAGCCAGCGCGCTAACCACTGCGCTACGTGTATAATAAAATTATGATAATACTTTACTGTGTAAGACTATTATAATACTTTACTATGTAATACATTTAGTATAATACTTTACTGTGTAAAACAATTATTATAATACTTTACTGTGTAAAACAATTAGTATATAACTTTACTGTATAAAACAATTATTATATTACTGTACTGTTTAAAACAATTATTATAATACTTTACTGTGTAAAACAATTAGTATATAACTTTACTGTATAAAACAATTATTATATAACTGTACTGTTTAAAACAATTATTATATAACTTTACTGTATAAAACAATTATTATATTAACTTTACTGCATAAATAATTATTATAATAATGTGTTGTGCAAAATAATACAAAAGTAAAATAATACAAACTGTATAAATTATAATACTGTGCTGTATAGTATAGTAGTAATGAAAATAATACTGTACTGTATAAAAATGAATAACATCAATAATGATATGTTTCAAATAGGTCTATGATTAGCATAGAGTACAACATATGAACTTTGTGGCAAAAGTAGGGGGTATGAATCCTGCTATTAGTATGCTCCAGTCGACCCAATTGTAATGGGCACCTGGTATATGACAATAGAAGTAAAAGGCAGTGGCGAAAGGCATTGACTACACTACCTCCTACAAGCTGTGACGTAGTGTAATAAAGTCCCTGACATTATCATTTTGTGATAGTAGTGTAGTTGCTGAGACAAACCTTTTCTTGTTAATGCATCAAATAATTTCAATAACCACTGCTCTGTTTTTTTTAAAACACTAAGACACAGTATAAAATAACAACAACAATAGCAATATGGTAATGTATATAAAAATATAATAACAATGCCGTACAGTATAAAATAAGAAATGATAACATTATTGTACTGCATAAACTAAAAACAATAACAATTACACTATACCAACAAACAAAATTATAACTGTAGTACTTGTCAAATAATAAAAATAGTAATATTGTAATGTATAAAATAATTTAAAATAATAACAAAAAGCACTGTATGATGGAAAAAATAATTACAATACTGTACTGTATGAAATAATGGAAAAATTAATTACAATACTGTACTGTATGAAATAATACAAATTAATAACAACAATAAGGTACTGTATAAAATAATAAAATGATAATATTGTATTGTAAAAAATAGATAAATAATAATGACAACGCAGAACAGTATAAAATAGTAATAATAACAGTACTATCCTGCGTAAAATTAAAATAACAATAATGTAACATAAAATATAATAACAATAATAATAATACTAATAATACTATACCACACAAAATAATAATAATACTGAACTGTTTAAACTAACAATAATAATAATAATAATATTGTAACATATTAAATAATGACAATAATTTACTGTTTAATATAACAATAATAATAATAATAATACTGTACCACAAAAAATAATGACAATAGTTTACTGTTTAATATAACAATAATAATAATAATACTGTACCACAAAAAATAATGACAATAGTTTACTGTTTAATATAACAATAATAATAATACTGTACTATACACAGTACTAATAATTATAACAATAATATGGCATTGTATAAAACAATTGTTAAACTAATCACCAGGTACTGTATCAAATGTAAAACACACTTACTTACACACTCCTCGTCTATCTTCAAGTATAGAGGTAAAATACAAGTAATATGTAGGTCCAAGTCTAGGTATGCATGATTGGCCAGTTCTGTCTGTATGTTATCCCCGCCTCACACCCCCCCCCCCCCCCCCGCACCGAATAAAGGAGGGCTTGCGTCTTGTCTGAGATGATGATCCATATTACCGCCAGTAAAGAGTGATCAATAACATAGTGATCTCATCTTCTCTTTGAGCAATCTGACAGCAGTGGCGTAACTATAACGTCATGGGTCCGCCAGGGGCACATATTTATAGCGGTGATCGCCTTAAAATGTTCCGCTGAACAGTGGGCGGCGCAGTTATGTGGTTCGCACATATCCAATTTGCGAGGGATGAGTGCACGAACAGTAATTTTCCCCGAGTCGCCATCGTGGCCTCTTACAAGGAATGAATATATTGGGCAACTGCATCTTCGTGCATGTCGTAAAAGGTGACTTACGAGAGTTGTGCTAGCGATGCCATCTTGTACGTATTTACTTTCCGTGTCAAAGCACCACGTCATATATCGTTCGGCATAAGCTGCAGCGGTCAGCTACACATGACTGCTAGCGTCAGGGCCAGCGAACCAGAGATGTCAAGATCCTTCTACACCTCCACGCGGTGATCCTGGATAACAGGCTAAAATAGAGCAGCCTGGCTACGGAGAAGGGATCGAAGAGGGAATGCTAACCAGGTACTCAAAAAAATGTTTGCTGAAGTCGGAGGTGCAAATATCGCAGTCAATCTGTAAACTACGACACAACGCATTCCGTTCTCTGGACTACATTCTGCTACTAAGTCCTTTTCAGGGTTTGGTAGAGGGAGATTCAGAACGAACGAAGCCAAGCCATATATCGTTCAACCAGTGTTCAGTGACTTAAATCACCCCGCCATTCGCCTTCAGCATGTCAGTCTCGCCACATGTATCTGCAAAGGTTGGAAAATCTTCAGATGACCTGGATCTTTTACCGCACCACAGTCACGTGTATAGCCGTCCGAGAGACCCTATGTTCCCCCTGCATCGTGATACGCCAGTTCGAAGTCTTTTTGTTGAGTTCCAAAGAGAGTTGGGCAAGTGATGTCCAGGTGCAGGTTCCTCATGAATCTCGATCCCTGCGCTCTGCATCGTTTCGTGCCATAGTTCAAAGCGATGACTTTCAGGGCTTGACTGTATGGGCTTTGTTGATTTAAGGAAACTATGCCTGGATTTGAGTCTTGTGATCTGCTCCTGGTGTCCAAAGATTGGGTGGCTAGGGTCGTTTTCCTGTTTCTCTCATTGAATTTCAGCAGCCTCGCTTCATTTGGTGGCAGGTGGAGCTATGCCAATTATAGGGTATATTTTAGCAGTTTGGTGGGTTTTAGAGGGGTGGAGGGGGAAGGAGATCAGTGGTCTTGAGGTAAGACTACCGCCTCGGGTGCCGAAGGTCGCGGATCCGACCCACGGTGGAGACCAACATTTTTTTTCACGTGATCTCCTCGTAAAAATTCCCCTGATCTCTGGGAAGTGAGATCGAACTCCAGTGCACAAGTGTCGAGTACGTTAAAAAATCCCTTGGCCGTTAGAAATCGAAAAGAGTAGGCTTAACGGCTGCTGCCAGGACAAAATTCAAAATTAAAGTTAAAAATCTACCCAAATTATGTAATCCTAATCATTGTGGGCATTCAACTACAACAGCATTCTTCGCAGCCTTTCATTTCCTTACAGCAAGCCAGGTACTTTCCACAGCAGCGGAAGCGCACTGGTAACACTACTAGTGACCGATTCATTGCAATGGCTATATTGGCATTTCATAAGAGAGAGTTGGGATTTACACCAGAACAATAGGAGACGCGTGACGGGGCGGGGGAAGGAGGAGGGGGAGACATGAATAAGAGAGATTCGCAGGATCTGAGGCGGAAGAAATGAGCGGGGAGATGGGCCGAGATATAGGGAAGTGTTTGAGTTTGAGAAAAAATGGACGGGAGGAATAGGATTGTTGATTGGGGGTGTGGGGATAGGCGGGGGATGGGTGGGTGTGGAGGGGTTAGTTTAAGTTGAGAAGCGGAAGAGATGGACGGATAAATGGGCGGAGAGGATGGGTGGGTTTATGAGGAAGAGTTTTAGGGTGAGGAAAGATAAGCCAGGGGATGGATCGGTTGACAGATGGAGGGGAAAGAAATCGGACAGATGGACGATAAGGAGTGTGGGGGTGGTCGAGGAGTATGCGGTTTTGGGAGAAAGATTGACGGGGGGGGGGGGGGGACTGGCAGACTGAGAGGCGGAAGCGATGGGCGAGGTGATGGGAAAGAGTTTGTAAGAGAAGAATTGGAGGGGAGGGGGGCACGTAGGGAGGAGTTTGAGGGGGAGGGAAGTTTGAGGGGGAAGTCTCCGTGTAAGGGAGAGGCGTTTGAGGAGGATCATTTTGAGGGGGGAAGAACTTTAGGTGTGTGATTGATCAATATAAATTTATTTTTGTTACCGCAGGGTTTACTCCCGAAGCCTTTCCTATAAACGGGTATCCCTACGATAGCAGTCAGTTGTTGTATATAAATGGTTTACCGACCAGCAACGATCAACTAGTTCATTGGGATCAAGATGCTGAGCAGCGCACGAGCTGCAGCGGTCAGCGGCTCATAGCAACGCAAACCGCCTTGGGTAATAGAGAAATAAGGCGGGGAAAAGCATGCTCGGAATATGGGAAAAGCTACTTCAACCCGCCACTTCACCTCCATTTCAGGGCCCCGAAAAAAGGGCAGACACACAATTTGGGCATTCAACAATATGTCCAGATGAGTAATGCGACTAAAGGGAGGCGGGCATAGACGTGGCTACCAAGTCATGTCGAAATTTTAAGCCACAAGAACAATTACAATAGAACTGCTCATTCCATCAGGTGTAAACAAATATTAAGTGTAAAACAAATCTTAAAAAAAAATTATGTAAACAAAAATTTTGTGTAAATAACAGAGTGTACAAAAAAAGGTGTAACAAAACAATGAAGAAAGAATATTAATGAAAAAACTTTAAAGTGTTTAAAAAAATATATAAAATATTAAGTATTTAAAAAACGGTGTAAAAAGATAGTGTGAAAAAGCGTCAAGAGAAATGTTAAAAAAAACAACAGTGTAAAAAAAAGAAAAGAAAGCGTTACAAATTAAAAGGTTAATAAAAAGTGAAAAGAACATATAAATAGGTATGTAAGCTACCACACTGAGTTTTCCAAACTGCCGAAGACGGATGTGTCGGACCGAAAGGTGCAACTGTATCGCAGTCAAACTGTAAACTAGAGACACAGCGCAGTCCGCTCTCCGGACTACATCCTCCCACTTGCAAAGCTCTGTTCGGGGCTTGATAGCCGGAGATTCAGAACAAACGCAAAAGAAGAAGAACGCAGAAGTAGAATGCAGGAGAAGAACGCAGGAGAAGAAGAAGAGGAAGAGGAAGAAGAAGAACGCAGAAGAAAAATAAGAAGAACGCAGAAGAAGTAGAATGCAGAAGAAGAAGAAGAACAAGAACAAGAACAAGAAGAAGAACAAGAATGCAGAAGATGAAGAATGCAGAAGCAGAAAAAGAAGAAGAACACAGAAGAAGAAGAAGAAGAAGAAGAAGAAGAAGAAGAAGAAGAAGAAGAAGAAGAAGAAGAAGAAGAAAACACAAAAGAAACCTACGTTACAACCAAACGGCCTTCATCATAAACAATGAAAAACAACAATAATGAACTAGCAAATCATAGAAGAATGGAAGAAATACACCAGTGCAGGATGTGAACACATAAAGGCATAAATAATCCATAGAATCAAACGAGAGAACACGTCTAGTGAAATCATTAATTTTCTTCTATTTTGTCATTATTTTACCAAACTTTGTCCTATACCTCTTAACTTAACTTTATACTGGTTTAGAAGACTGCGGAGTCTGTATACAACCAGTTTCTTTTACATTACCTTGCTCTAAAAGCTATGCACATCCAATTTATTCATAAATGCATTAATTGTACCTGCCTCCACCATCTCCGTTGGCAATACATTCCAAGCATTCACCACTCTCTGACTAAAATAATATTTCATAATATCCAATCTGGACCTCTCTTTAGTTAATTTGTGGATTTGCCCTCTTGTTCTTGTGGGTGTTGTATTTTGAAAAAACTTGTAATAGTCTAATTTATCCTTTCTGTTGATTATCTTATAAACCTGTATTAAGTCACCTCAAATTCTTATCTTTTCTAGACACTGTAGGCCAGTTCTTGCTCTGAGGCTTCGCAGAGTGGCGGGATGTGCAGATATCGTGTTATCTATCGACATGTGGAAGGCTTGTGCTGCCGTTAGGTGTAGCTTCCTGAGAGTGTCAGAGACGGCCTCGATCGACCGACGTCGAAGTCGGCCCTTGAACGTGGATCGGTGACCTGCAGACGATATGCTTTCGCTGCAGGCTGATTCTGACTAAATGATCAAAACACTTGAATTTTGAGGCGTCAATGTAGGCACTAACTGGGGTTGTCCCACACTATCTGCCTCAGCGTGGTGTTGCGGATTCGGTCACGGATTGTCTTTCCTGCTGCACTTCTCACTTCTCTTACGTGTTTTACGTAAGGACAAATATTGACATTGGTTTCACAATGTAGAAATATATGTTGTATTTATCTGCGCTGAAAGAAGCACTGCAATTTTTTTTATTGAGGACATTGTTAACATTCTGAATTATATGTCCGATCTCTCTGTGCAATCTGCCGCCGCAGTGAACATACTACCTAGGTATTTGAAATCCGTTACCTGCTTGATACTTTTATCACTGCTGTGTAAACTTATCTGCTCGTGTTCACGCGATATCAACATAGTTCGGTCTTGTCTGTGCTGATCTTTATATATTCGTTACAAACGAAATTGAAATAGGTTATGTGGTGTTGTAGGTCTTCTCCATTTTGTTAGAAGATGACCTGATCATCAGCAAACAACAGTTTATTTAGGGACTGCATGTGGGACAAGAAAACGATGTGGCGCTAATGGTAACGTTGGGCTGAATAGAGAATTACTGACCGGAAAGGGTTAGACAGTTCTATTATTTTGGCCATATAACAAGAAATATATCCTTGTTGAAAACCGGTTTGAAGGCAGTCGGTCAAGAGGCAGACAACGTTATAAGTGGGTCGATGACATCACGAGATGGACTGGGAAAAGCCCGTCATATTGCACCATTAGGCAGAGATACGAGTACACTGGAGATCCATTGCAGCCGACCTTCAATGCGAAGATGGTACTTGAACTGAACTGAACATGGGGGTTAGCCAGCTAATTTGCGCCCATATATCAATAAATTAAATCAAAAATCTGTTAGCTCCCTATGGAGCATAGGTGAACAACAAATACTCGCCAAGTCTTCCTATCATCAGCTATCTTGGCCAAGTTTCCGCACGTCTTGTTTGGCGGCTTTACATTTGCTTCCAGTACCCTCTTCCATGAGTGTCTCGGTATTCCTGTACTTCTCTTGCCCTGTGGATTCCAGAGCAGAGCTTGCCTGGTAATGATCTCCGCTGGCTGTTTATATAGTCGATGATAAAGGTGAGTACATGTATTATGATGGTACGTCCGTTTTTCATCCACATGTCCCGCTGAGCGCAAAATTGAAAGCTCAAGTCCAGGGCTAATTACGATCCTACGGTCGCGGTCGGTTCGTGTGGATGCAGGTTCGTTTCTTATGTCTATATCCATACATCGTTGACTGCTGACCCTCCAATGAGTAGAGAGATAGCCAATGATAACACCAGATCCATTAGCCCACATCGCTCTAGAGCAAACATGACTGCGCGGGAGAAGACTTCTGGAAGCTGAATATTCAATCGCCTGCTAAACTGATTGTCTTCAGACTCTACAGAGTCTTCTGTGGTCGGGAGGTAAGGCGCTCGGCTCTCAAAGCGATGAACAGCAATGATGACCCCACACAGGGGTGAGACCAGAGTGTCTGCATCCTGAGTTACCTCCAGTCGTATTGCTTTATGTCTTGCCACTGGTCCAAAGTAGCTCGGGATGAGAGAGCGAGGTTGATGACCAACGCAGTTTCTTCCTCACTATAATCCAAATACAGGGCAAGTTACATCACCAAGACAAAGCCGCGTGATGATGCTGCCATTGTCGCTTTTATGGGCAACTAACTAAATAACTAACTAACTATACGTATATCCCTGTTTCTGGAGGGTACACTGTCGTAAGATATTCTTCCGTGATAAATGTCTTCCTTTATAAATCGGCCCCCATCTTTTCTAGTCCCTCTTTGGTTTCTACTCTCTCATGGGATTTCAAACATAGAAATTCTACTCTCACGCCTCTTGGACAACGACCAATTTCAGCACTGCCAGTAGCACAAAGAAAGAAACTAGAAAATGACACCATAGACAAACTTGGCACAAATGGGCAGACAAAGACCTTCAGATTGAGAACTGGAGATTGTAGACTCAAGGCCTACCTCTACAGAATAGATATAAGAGACACAGTTACATGCGATTGCACGCAACCAAACGCCAGAACATATCCTGCAGTGTTGCCCCACTTATCCGGACAAAGCGAAAGAATACCAATCTAGCCCGGGTAAGTGATCAGGCTATAAAAGCTGGGGGGGGGGGGGGGGCGCAGCGAAGACCTAAAACGCAGACTCCTTCGTGAGCTTCTGTGGGCTAGGAACATAGCACCAATTGCTTGAAAAAGAAGAAGAAGAAGAAGAAGGAGAAGAAGAAGAAAAAGAAGAAGAATAGGAAATAGTGGAGGCAGAGTCAATAAATGCATTCAAGAATATATTGTATGCGCAGTTATTTTTAAATCTGCTAGCACAGAGCCGATATAAATATTATACGAGTATGTATTCACTGTTGTGTTGTCGCCAAGCGAATGTTGAAAGGCGCAATCAGTGGCGACAGCTGATACGTTACAGCAGATTATTTCTGGCATCTTGTTTCAATTTCCTCATCAAGCTGAACAAATACTGCCCAGATATTGTACTAACCGATCTGATTATGAGCAATATTGTAATATTGTTTACACATATGTTGAGTGGAATACTCATGTTTTCATCATAAGACCGAATACGTTAAAATCGCATGTATACGAGGGTAAGTCAGTAAATATGTCACAAATGACTATTTGAGAAAAGGAAAAGAAGAAAAAAATACTCGTAAATGAGATACGAGTTTGAATGTTTATCTTGCACTTACAATGTCTCATATTTCTCGACATAATTTCCACCAACATTAATACACGTATCCCATGGCTTTATCGATGTTTCTTGCGGTAGCCAAAAATGAAACGCTGGAATCTGATGTATAGGGTGCGAATATCGAAGTCAAGCTGTAAACTACAACCCATTCCGTTCTCTGGACTACAACCTGCTACTTGCAAAGCCCTTTTCGGGGCTTGGTAGCGGGAGTTTGCGTGAACGACAAAGAACAGGACTCCCATAAAAACAGAAGAAACATGACGAAAGCAGAAAGCCACGTCAGCAGTATAAATGTGAACACAATATCCACAATAGGCCAAGTTTATTTGGTAACCCACGGCACTTAGTGGATGATGTGGTCAGCATCACGCCGGCCGTCTTTACTGCCCGGACTGAACCGATACCAATTTTAAGGCTGGGTCGGTCGACCTGGGAGCCGATACGGTCTGAAAAAATGTTTCCGCCTCAACTGGGGAATGTACCCAGGACTACTTATATGCGAAGCCGGCGCGCTCACCACTGCACTACGCGGCTCCCCTACAAAGAATGTGGTTTAAGACAAATGCAAAAACCGACCGACAAGAGGAAATCTTGATAACTGCATTCGAATCGGATTGACAAATTAAATTACTCATCAAAATGTTAACAAATTGTGGAGGAAAATGAATGTGATTCTTCTCAAAAAGTTACAAGCTATTTTTGTTACAGTAATGTCTGATTAGTGTAGTTGTTGTAGTTTAATGTCCACGATGCGTAAGTTTACTCTTCCGTGCGCCCTGAAAAGAGTGTTAAGTAGTGGGTGGTTGCAGCTTTTCTCCCATCACTAGCGTGCTTATAAAGGTGGAACAGGGTCCTCCAGGCGGTTGTGCTATGCTTGGCTTCATCTGCGTGTCGCTCACTAGTACGGGGATCACGCCGATCACTCACCTCGTTAGCTAGGCTGCCAAGGAAACAGCTAGTTTCCATGAAGGATTACAGAGAAGTCAATGTGAGGGTCTTGCCCAATATATTTTGCCTGACCCTGATCAGTATGTTTCGCCTAAACGCCTGAATCGCTCGAGTCGACAGAGCTGTAAATATGTATCTGTCATTCGACTAGGGAAGTAAATGGCATCTATGAAAGTAAATGGCAACGCCATCTCATCCAAGTTGTGACCCTGTATTTGTTTGACTAAAGGTTCACCTTTCTGGATTATAATGGCGAATGCATGCATTTGTTCCTCATCCCTATAATCCTCAAAGATTTGGAAATTAACAAAGGCACATTTTCAAAATATGTTGGTATCAAGATGCTGAGCAGCGCATGAGCTGCAGCGGTCAGCGACCCATAGCTGACTGCTAGCGTCAGGACAGCGAACCAGAGCTGCCAAGTCCCTTCTATACCTCCACGCGGCGATTCTGGATAAACAGGCTGCAGCAGGGCAGACTGGCTAAGGAGAAGGGATCGAAGAGGGAATGCTAACCCGGTACTCAAAAAATGCTTGCAGAAATGGGATGTGTTGGACCGAAAGGTGCAAATATTGCAGTCAAGCTGTAAACTACGACACAACGCATTCCGTTCTCTGGACTACATTCTGCTACTCAAGCACTTTTAGGGTTTGGTAGCGGGAGATTGAGAACGAACGAAGTCAAGTCAAACTATGTTAACAGACGTGATATGGTGAACTTGATGAACGACGAAACGTTGCTAGATGCCTATAAGATGCATCCGGCCCATGGCTGTTACGCCACTGACAAACACTCTTAAAGAAAACCCACACGCAAATCTTAAACCCAATGTCCTAAACTGAAACTTGACTTACAACGACAAGCATCCAAGTGCGCTCCATTTTCCCCTAGACATGAATAGGCCTCTGATTTATCGTCCTATCCTGGCGTTTAAAGGAGCCGTTCTTTACAGCCAGAGCCATAAAAGCAATTTGCACTTATTGGCACGGATAGCAATACAACTTTCACATTGCTTCTTCCGCACACAATTAAACCATGGATACACACTAATAACCGGCTTGACATTTGGTACCGTCTTCTTCTATTATTTTGTAACCTTTTTTTTCCAGGGTGGTCTGCTAGCGGTGTCATCATCATCATCATCACGTGTCATGGCTAGTGGCAATAATGATCAATGGGTTCAAATGCGTTGTGGACGGAGAGCTGCTTAAATAATCTTTCGTGATCAGGATGCTGAGCAGTGAATGAGTTACAGCGGTCAGCGGCCCACAGATGACTGATGGCATCAGGGCAAGAGAACCAGAGTTGACTGCTGGCGTCAGGGCAAGAGAACCAGAGCTGACTGCTGGTGTCAGGGCAAGAGAACCAGAGCTAACTGCTGGCGTCAGGGCAAGAGAACCAGAGCTGGCTGCTGGCGTCAGGGCAAGAGAACCAGAGCTGACTGCTGGCGTCAGGGCAAGAGAACCAGAGCTGACTGCTGGCGTCAGGGCAAGAGAACCAGAGCTGACTGCTGGCGTCAGGGCAAGAGAACCAGAGCTGACTGCTGGTGTCAGGGCAAGAGAGCCAGAGATGACTGCTGACGTTAAAGCAAGAGAACCACAGCTGACTGCTGACGTTAGGGCAAGAAAACCAGAGCTGACTGCTGGCGTCAAGGCAAGAGAACCAGAGCTGACTGCTGGCGTCAGGGCAAGAGAACCAGAGCTGACTGCTGGCGTCAGGGCAAGAGAACCAGAGCTGACTGCTGGCGTCAGGGCAAGAGAACCAGAGATGACTGCTGACGTTAAAGCAAGAGAGCCACAGCTGACTGCTGACGTTAGGGAAAGAGAACCAGAGCTGACTGCTGGCATCAGGGCAAGAGAACCAGAGCTGACTGCGGTGTCAATGCAAGAGAACCAGAGCTGACTGCTGACGTTAGGGCAAGAGAACCAGAGCTGGCTGCTGGCGTCAGGGCAAGAGAACCAGAGCTGACAAGACCCTTCTACACCTCAATGCGATGCTGCTGGGTAACAGGCTGCAACAGGGCAGACTGAGTAAAGAGAAAGGATCAAAGAGGCTCCACACACTCCTCCCAGCATTCCTTGAGGCTCCACACACTCCTCCCAGCATTCCTTGAGGCTCCACACACTCCTCCCAGCGTTCCTTGAGGCTCCACACACTCCTCCCAGCATTCCTTGAGGCTCCACACACTCCTCCCAGCATTCCTTGAGGCTCCACACACTCCTCCCAGCATTCCTTGAGGCTCCACACACTCCTCCTAGCGTTCCTTGAGGCTCCACACACTCCTCCCAGCATTCCCTGAGGCTCCACACACTCCTCCCAGCATTCCTTGAGGCTCCACACACTCCTCCCAGCGTTCCTTGAGGCTCCACACACTCCTCCCAGCATTCCTTGAGGCTCCACACACTCCTCCCAGCGTTCCTTAAGGCTCCACACACTCCTCCCAGCGTTCCTTGAGGCTCCACACACTCCTCCCAGCATTCCTTGAGGCTCCACACACTCCTCCCAGCGTTCCCGCCATTGCTGGAAGTGTCACAGGAAGGCCTCTTTGGGAATGGAGTACATCTGGGTAGTTGCATTCTGCATACTGTCTTCTCATGACTGAATTCAGGAACCTTTCAGCTTGGGAAACAAAAATCGTAATGACAAATGTCGGGAGAATTGGGAGCCTGGAAAACCAGAGGAATGTTGTGTTTGGCTTGGCTTGTCTTTATTCATTCTCAATCTCCCTAGACCAAACCCTGAAAAGGACCTAAGTAGCAGAATGTAGTCTAGAGAATGGAATGCGTTGTGCCTTAATTTACAGCTTGACTGCAATATTTGCACCTTTCGGTCCAATACATCCGACTTCAGCAATCATTTTTTGAGTACTGGGTTAACCTTCCCTCTTCGATCCCTTCTCCTTGGCCAATCTGCTCTGTTGCAGCCTGTTAATAGGGAGCCTGGAAAACCAGATGAATGTTGTGTTTGGCTTGGCTTGTCTTTGTTCATTCTCAATCTCGCTAGACCAAACCCTGAAAAGGACCTAAGTAGCAGAATGTAGTCCAGAGAATGGAATGCGTTGTGCATTAGTTTACAGCATGACTGCAATATTTGCACCTTTCGGTCCAATACATCCGACTTCAGCAATCATTTTTTGAGTACCGGGTTAACCTTCCCTCTTCGATCCCTTCTCCTTGGCCAATCTGCTCTGTTGCAGCCTGTTATCCAGGATCACCGTGTGGAGGTGTAGAAGGTTCTTGGCAACTCTGGTTCGCTGGCCTTGATGTTAGCAGTCAGCTTTGGGTTGCTGACCACTGCTGCTCAGCATTTTGATCCCGAATGTTGTGTTTGACCTAGACATTCTGAATCAGATGCGAAGAATGGGCGAGTGCGTTGTCATGATGGAGCTGCCAAGTTTCCGTTGTCTACTGGTTCTGTCATTTAATTTGCGTCGAACAGCAACACGAAGGCGACGGATGACACCCAGGTAGTACTCTTTGGTATTGTTTTAACCTTGTTGATTTGACATGAGCTGGATGTAGCCGGGAGAAAGATGTCATGCTTAGCGGACTGGACTCAAGCAGCTTAATACTCTGCTGCGTTGGGACAAGCGCTTACGGAGGGTGCTTAACCGATGTGCAAGTTCCATCTTAATAGACTAAAACACTAGAGCAAAGTAGCCTGTTAGACGCCACCTATGCTGCTCTAAACAAACCACCTAACCATGACCGGTGTTATCCCATGTCACACAGTTAAGTCGCCTCTTACGACATGCTCTCTGTGTGGCAGTGGTGCTATTCTTTTCCTTGTCATACACAAAGACACCGGCAGACCACTCAGGTCAAATGTTTTGATCTTGTGGTGCGGGAAGAAAATGGCCAACATGACATTGCTGCACACATGACTCGCTTTTTGCGGCCTCGGGGAAATATTTAATGTCTCCACTGTGAGGACTGCAGCTTGGTTTCCGGGTCATATCCATAAACTCACCAATCATCAAGACTTGGGTATCGCCTAGCTTTTGGAAGAACCTTATGCCACATTGATGCTCATTTCATTCCATCATTTTGTGATGAATGAAAACCCGACGGTTGCTCACTACACTCAACACTGAAAGGTTGATTACCAGCGGGAACAAACACACACGCGCATGAAGGTCCTCTATACCTCCCTGCCAAAGGACAATACCTATGCCTCATTTGTTTCGGCGGAAACAAAAACTAAGCTCGGAAACTTTTTTGAACATACATCATATATACCAAAGTCGGCATGTCTGAAACCCACAGGAGGCACTGGGACATTCCAACCAAATTGTGGTGATGTACGTGAACCGAAGACAACGCTAGAAGTAGTTTTGTTTCTGGAAACGTACTAGACAAAAAATTTGTGGCCGAAGTTGATATAGGTGAATCCTAACCCATGTGCAAATGAGATGTCCTGGTCATGTGGTACGCATATCGGATCAACGTCTCGGCCTGCCACTACATTTCTTGCCCTGTGGATTCCAGAACAGATCTTGTCTGGTAATGATATCCACTGGTTTTCGTAATGTGTGGCCTATCCATCGTCATCACCTCCTCCGTAATTCATAATCCACTGGTATTCCCATTTTTCCGATCATGCCGTTGGTGATCTTATCGTACCATGCATAATGATGTAGCCTAAACCATGTGAATAACCGACAGCAGTTGCCTTTCATTACTCGCATGTCAGTTCCATTCATCTCGCCCACCCGCTGCACAGATGCTTCTGCTGTAATATTCACAAGATAACCAGGTCAGGCTTCATCAACAACTTTTGAGTGTCCTTGAGAAAATTCATCGACCTCGTTAAGTATCACTTTACGTGCCACTTGCCCCAAAAATTAACAAAGCAGCACGTTCTTTGATTGTACATTCTGTAACACGAACACCATTTTGTATCTGAGCTGCGCAGGTGCATGTGACACCCATCATCTGCTACCTACAGTAATCACAAAACTGGATGTTGCTGCCAGCTAATGACACCTTAAGAAACTTCTAACGACATCTTTGACCGATCTCATATCAGTTTTTGACTTACTTACTGATTTACCCTCGTATTAAGGTCATTTTACATACGTATGATGCGCATAATAACGTTACTTCAGGTATATACAGCACGTACCAACCATCAAATTTGCTAAATTTCATTATCCTCCGGCTCATAGTTTTCTCGGCAGACCGTTGAAAACATTGCAGGTGTGATAAGGAATCTGTCCAGAGTTGATCAGCGAGCGGTGATTCGGTTTCTAACAGCTGAAGTATGCCGTCGTCCAGTTGACATTCATCACAGAATGCAAGCAGTGTATGGTGACATTAGTGTGTCGAAGATAACAGTGAAGAACTGGACAACGATGTTTAAAGAAGGACGTGAGTTAACAAAAGATCTTCAAAGACCAGGTCAGGTGCATATAGTTACAATTTGGGTGGACCGTCGCCTGAGCTTAAGTTCTACATACTTTTGTCACCATACATCTGCATTCAGTGATGAATGTTGTATATATACATATATATATATATATATATATGAGGGACTGTCGTTCACTACGATCGGATCGGGCTTTATAGTCATAGCAGACATAGCAGAATACAAGAGCTGACAAAACTCAGAGGGCGCCACGCACATGGTCTACATAGACTAAGACACCAATGATGATGATATAAGACAGGGCTTCAAGTGAAAACCTTAAAAAGTGGGATAGAAATGAGAAAAACTTTGCCTTTGTATTGTAACTTATTAATGTGGTTGCTAAGGATGTCAAGAATGTTCTGTACATGCCATCATGGTGTAGACAAATAACATGACGTCATAATTGCAGTTAAAAGATGGCCGCACTACTATTGACATGCACCAAGAGGAGTGCACCAATGAATTCACATACCTGGGGAGCTTTTTTTGCATCCAATGGACACAGTCCGCCTGACATATTAAGGCGGATCGGGCTTGCTGCCTCCGTTATGAACGACCTTTGCTGGGTGTGGAATAATGGCAGACTCTCTCTCGGATCCAAAAATCGTATTTATCAGACATGTGTGATTCCTGTCCTCCTATATGGTTCAGAGACTTGGACCCTACTTAAGCAGGACATATCAAGACTCAGTGCCTTTAATGTGCGCAGTGAGCGAGGCATCCTCGGTATCCGGTGGTTCTATCTCGTCCATCATGTCGAGGTGTCTGCAAAGATGAGTCTTCCCTCCATCTCGGACACTCTGGTCCGCCACTACCTGTCTGTGTTTGGCCACGTGGTCCAATTGGATTGGGAAGTTTCGGCTCACCAGATAATGTCAAAGTCAGCTATGTGTAATAACGGTCACCATAGCAGTCTCTCCTTCGAGGTTTGGCTACAAGACTCCAGCAGTTGTTCATGGTAGTAGTTAATTGACGCAGCGGCCCCTAGATGCCTAGTCGAGCATTATTATTATTACGGAGAAGCAGCATTTCGTTATCCATTTTTTTTTAACAGCGAAGAGGTGAAACCTATAGAAATTCATAGGTGAATGAAGGTCCAGTACGGTGATGCATGCCTTTCACTCCAGCAAGTGTATGAGTGGAGTAGGGAGTTCCAAATGGCTGTTTTGTGACAGACTGTTCACGACCTGGTCAGGTTGTGATACCTGAGTCGATTGTTGATTGCAGCCGTTGTTGACCACCTCATAAAGGAACATCGCAGATAAACTGTGAGTGAAAGGCATGCATCATCGTACTGGACCTTTCTGAATTTCTATAGGTTTCACCCCTTCACTGCTCAAAAAACGAATAACAGAACGCTGGCCCCTCTTTGGTGCCCATCAATTGTGGGGCGGCACCCATCTTTTAACTGCAATTAAGACGTCATGTTGTTCATCTGCACTATGGTGGCATGTGTAGGGCACTCTTGACATCCTTAACAACCTTATTAATAAGGTACAATACAAAGGCATTGTTTTTCGAATTTCTATCCCACTTTTAAGATTTTCATTTGAAGCCCCCTCGTATACTTATATAGTTATACCCTCACCGAAATAGGTCTCTGCAACCATAAAAAAAATCCTGGTGAAGTAGACTCATACATGAAAAACTATCATACTAGATAAAGATTATCACAGCAGTTCCTTTCAGTGACTCCTTGGCTTCTATAAATCATAGTCAAGTATACAATTACAGCGTGGAAGATAGGAGCGTAGCTGCTACTAAGCAACGAACACATACCTTTTGTCGTTAGAAAGAGAAAAACATGTGCTGAAATAGCTAGGCCACTCAGACTATGTTCCATTAATAAAGAAAGATTGAAAACCAAGGTGGAAGGGTTTGTTATAAGCACCAGAAGGTGAGGACAAAATGAGGACAGCCAATATCCCTTCCCAAATGGCCCACTGCATTGCAGATCACAAGCTCCTGCCCTTTTGAAAGCTGATTTAAACGACCGCTGTTTATAGGCTGTAAACATGTACAAAGCAGACTTTCGAAGAGGCACACCGCATAACGTTCCCAAAGTGCTGGTTTTCTTGCATGCCCCATAACCCGAGTGTGGGCTTTGTGCAAAATGCTAATTTGTTCACATGGTCTAACCAAAACACAAGTGCCAACCACATTATTGTCACCCTGTCGGGCTGACACTACCCATACTGCCTGTATCTGTGAGGCTTTTCAGACAGGCTGGATTTGTGAACAATAATTCCACTAGTTTCCATTTGTTTAGGCTTAATATTGTGTCTACTTTGATTTCTAACTCCCTCCCTCCGTCTCATCTGCCCAGCCGGTGTGTGTATGTGAGATTAACTTAGCTTAATGTCTTTATACTGGTTTGGAAGACTCTACAGAGTCTGTATACAAACAGTTTCATTTACATTTCCTTGCTCTAAAAGCTGTGTGCATATAATCTATTCTTGACTTCCTTGCTCTAAAAGTGATGTGCATCCAATTTATTCTTGAATGCATTAATTGTCCCTGCCTCCACTACTTCCTGTGGCAATGCATTCCAAGCATTCATCACACTCTGGCTAAAAAAATATTTCTTAATATCTAATCTGGACCTTTCTTTAGTTAATTTATAGCTATGCCCTCTTGTAGGTGGTTGTATTTTGAATAACATGTAATAGTCTAATTTATCCTTTCTGTTGATTATCTTATAAACCTGTATTAAGTAAGCTCAAATTTTTCTCTTTTCTAGACACTGTAGGCCAGTTTTTCTGAGTATATAATAAGAGACAGACAATCAGACATACATAGACAGGCAGGCAGATAGACAGACAGACAATAATGAGGATGTCAGTAAGTAGGTTACAAATTGATATGAGATAGCTGAAAAATGTAGTTAGTAGTTTCAGAAGGTGTCATAAGGTGGCAGCAACATCCTGCTTTGTGATTAATGTAGGTAACAGATGCTAGGTGTTGCATGTACATGCCTAGTTCAGATACAAAAATAATGCCTGTATTCACAGATTGTATAATTCAAAAATGGTGTGCTGTTTTGCAGTTTTGTTTTTTGAGGAAAAAGAGGGAGAGCCGGCTCAAAAGGACTTTTTGCAAGGGAAATGCTTCCTGTTTGAGAAGTTTTTGTCATGTAAAGCAGTGTGGATAACTGAGTTGATAATTTCCTCAAGGACACTCAAAAATTGTTGATGAAGGCCTACCTGGTCGATATGTTCAGATTGCAACAGAAGCATCTGTGCTGCGGCTGGGGAAGATGATTTGACCTGACAGGCAAGTAGCAATAGACAGTGTGGCGATTGGATAGGACGATTGCATGGTTTAGCCTACAGCGGAATGCATAATTGATTGAGTTTTCTGAAAGCCAAACTCCATGATTAGAGGTGCTTGAAAAAACAATGGGAGAACAACTGCCAGAACACAAGGTTAGAGTTATTATCAAGAACGTTTAAAGAACTGTAATAACACATTGGTAAAGCCGCTATCAAGAACAATAAAAAAACTGTGAGAACATATGAGGAGAATCACTATCAAGAACAATCAAAAGACAACTACCAGAACACATGGGTAAAGCCGCTATCAAGAACAATCAAAAAACTGTGAAAACATATGAGGAGAATCACTATCAAGAACAATCAAAAAACTGTGAAAACATATGAGGAGAATCACTATCAAGTACAATCAAAAAACTGTGAGAACATATGAGGAGAATCACTATCAAGTACAATCAAAAAACTGTGAAAACATATGAGGAGAATCACTATCAAGTACAATAAAAAAACTGTGAGAACATATGAGGAGAATCACTATCAAGTACAATCAAAAAACTGTGAGAACATATGAGGAGAATCACTATCAAGTACAATCAAAAAACTGTGAGAACATTTGAGGAGAATCACTATCAAGTACAATCAAAAAACTGTGAGAACATATGAGGAGAATCACTATCAAGTACAATCAAAAAACTGTGAGAACA
This sequence comes from Ariolimax columbianus, assembly GCA_036924085.1. Classification (NCBI taxonomy): domain Eukaryota; kingdom Metazoa; phylum Mollusca; class Gastropoda; order Stylommatophora; family Arionidae; genus Ariolimax; species Ariolimax columbianus. The sequence goes on from JAVGWX010000015.1 coordinate 31,946,162, forward strand.
TATGAGGAGAATCACTATCAAGTACAATAAAAAAACTGTGAGAACATATGAGGAGAATCACTATCAAGTACAATCAAAAAACTGTGAAAACATATGAGAAGAATCACTATCAAGTACAATCAAAAAACTGTGAGAACATATGAGGAGAATCACTATCAAGTACAATCAAAAAACTGTGAGAACATATGAGGAGAATCACTATCAAGTACAATCAAAAAAACTGTGAGAACATATGAGGAGAATCACTATCAAGTACAATCAAAAAACTGTGAAAACATATGAGGAGAATCACTATCAAGTACAATCAAAAAACTGTGAGAACATATGAGGAGAATCACTATCAAGTACAATCAAAAGACAACTACCAGAACACATGGGTAGAGCCACTATTAAAAAACATTCAAAAAACTGTGAGAATACAGGGGTAGAGCTGCTATCAAGAACACTCAAAGAACTTCCAGAACACATAGGCAGAGTTGCTATCAAGAACAATAAAGGAGGAAAGATCACAGCAACATTTTCCAACATCACACTCAACATTTACAATTTAACAGTCACTTGAACAGAATCCAACCAGAACATACTCCAGATTGCTGATAGTGCAAACATCTCTACAAAACTGTTGAACACCATCTTTTTAAGTATCCGCTTCTTGACAGGGTTATGAAAGAGCTTCTTCCTCCAAGTCCAGACAAACGGAACACTCTGTACGAAACTAAACAACAGCACACAAAACACTTGCAGATACCACTATATGGCATTGGGCCAAAGGACAGGAGCCAGGAGGCTGCTGGCTAATTAAACCAACCCGGGAGAAGAAATGAAGATGTTCTCTCACATGGAATCCTGGTATTCAAACAGTCAGGTGCACGCCTGCTGCCAGGTAGCCAAAGTAGTAAGTAGCAGGTCCTTTGCAGAAGGTCGCTTCTTACAAACACCAACCTATTATAGGTCTCTTGGCAAAGTGTGCAGCACATTAGGTTGCCATTACTTTCCATACACGGAGAAGCGAAGAAAAAAATCATGTCTGTCAAACTGGACACGAGCGTGATTTGATCCGGGTGCGTTGGGATTGTGAAACACACTTCACCCCTAGGTCACACAGCCTCCTTGGTCTGAGGAAGGTGAGCGTTTTTGTTTTTTTTGTATTCGCCTTATTTATCTATTCCCAGAGGCAGTGTGCGTTGCACTGTGGTTTTATTTTACACCTGTCGGCTGAGTGCATTCGACTTCAGCATGCATTTTATTTAAGGGTCTGCTTCCTCCTGCATTTGCTAAGGGTTTGCTTCTCTGGAGTAATGACCTGTGCTGTGATGGGGATCGAACCCAGCACCTTTGGTTTGGAGCAGTGTCACTTAACCACTAGCCCATGCCGTCCCCTTCAATTTGGTAGAAATTTCATTTTTATTAGAAATTTGTGTCTGCTTTTCTTGATTGTCAACTGCAAGGGTTCTTTTACATGCAGTGCGCATACATGGGACCTCTGAGTTTATCTTTCATCTCCAATAGAACTAGTTACAGGATCTCATGTCCTTTGATACCAGGGGTCATCTTAAACTTGCGAGTTTCAAACACCCACTGTTTCGTACTTTCATTCATTTCCTGAGAGATTTATAACTCTCAAATCTAATTAAATTGCTTTCAAGGTATATGCAATCACCTGAGTGTTACCAGAGCCTGAAAGGGGATAAAGAAAAGTTACACCACAACCTGCCAGGTGACTAAGGAAGACTGGTCATGGGGTTGGCTACTATCTTGTAGAAACTTTAAGCCAAAAAAACCTCACTACATAAGAGCCACAAAAACTAAGATAATTAGAAAAGTGAAGAGACTTATGCCTGGTCAGGTTGGTTGGTTATCCAGCGACCTGTGGGCTTCTGCCCTATGGCCAAATGCCATATAGTGGTAACTGCAAGTGTTTGTGAGCTATTGTTTAGTTCTGCACAAAGTGTTCCATTTGCTGGTCTCAGAGGAATAAACGGCGGACATTTTTCTTTTTATTCTTTGTTGTTCATTCTCAAGCTCCCGTTACCAAGCTTTGAAAAGGGCTTTGCAAGTAGCAGGATATAGTATGGAGAATGGAATGTGTTGTGACGTAGCTTACAGCTTGACTTGAGATATTTCACCTTCCAGTCCGACACATCCAACATCAGCATTGCATTATTTGGTATGGGTTAGCCTTCCCTCTTTAATCGCATCTCTTTAGCCAGTCTGCAGCCTGTTATCCAGGATCGCCACATGGAGAAAGATCTTGGCAGCTCTGGGTTGCTGGTCCTGACACTAGCAGTCAGCTTTGGGTCACTGACCGCTGCAGCTCATGTAATGCTCAGCATCTTGATCTCGCAGCTGGTCTGATGACACTCGAAGGCTAGAGAAAGTTAACCCCTAATAACGAGAGTCATAGAAAGCATATGTGCCAGGTGTTGCACATGTGCCAGGTGTTGCAAATGTGCCATGTGTTGCAAATGTGTCAGATGTTGCAAATGTGCCAGGTGTTGTTTGAAACTGCTCGTACTGTGTTGAATGTTGTCTTATTGGTCGTGGATTACAGTGGCTCTTCTTACATCTTGTGGCGTACTTCAGGAGGTGGTCCTGGGTCCACTGGCTGTAGAGCAATGCGAGGCTCGTCAGTAAGCTCATCATTATGAGGATTTGTGGCTGCTTCCAGGAGCATGGACAAGGATGAGAAGTAGGGGAGGTCTTGATCAGTCCATTTCACCAGACCCCGATTAATTTTTGCACTGTACGTGCCAGGTCAGAAGGTGCAGAAACCATTTATGAAAGAAGTAGATACAAAATTTACAACTTACCATTTATCGTACTTGTCTTTTGGATGATGATCAAACTTGACTTTCCACTTGCCTTCAGGGTTCACCTGGACCACCGTACCAGGATACCTTAAATAAAAGTAATATCAAAGAAATAATGTATCTAATATTAAGAAATGTGGACCACCAAACAAACACTAAGAAAAAGATTGAATCTTTTGAACAAAAATGCTACAAGAAAGTGCTCAAAATACCATAGATATTGAGGAAAACTGGCTAGTAAACAATATCTTGTCTAGGAAACTAAAATATTTTTACCCCATCAAACGCCATAATGGCCTGGAGAGAACAATACTGGGGGGGGGGGGGGGGAGAGGGTGTGGTTCCTGGAAAGCAGGGCAGAGGCAGACTGAGGAGAAGATGGACATAAGACGTCACAGAGGTCCTGAAGTGGGAGCAACGTTCTGCAAAGGACATGCTACATAATGATGATGAATATTACTTAGTTGCTCCTCTTCTACCGTGAGGTGTAGAGGTGTGCCAGAGAGAATGCCATACTGTTATATATGTCTCTAGACACACCAAAATAAAATTTTCTTTTAAATTGGAGGTTCTCAAAATCAACAACCACGTCAGGGCATGATATGTTGAAAAATTATGCAGATACAGGAAATAGACGTAATTTTGTAATCTAGGAATCAAAAGGTTAATACCTACAATGAGTAAGATTACTCTTTTGTGCACCCTGAAAAGGGCACTAAGTGGTTGTTTGTAGTAGCTTTCCTGACATCCTGAGCATGCTGATGAATGTGGACAGAAGTCCTATAGGCAGTTGTGCTATGCTTGGCTTCATCTGTGTGATGCTCACTGCTACAGAGATCACATCGATCCACATCTCGTCAGCCAAGCTGCCTTGTGAACAGCCTGTTTCCAGGAAACACTACATGGAAGAGATAGTGGTCTTGGTCAGTATATTGTGCCTGACCCTAACGCGACGTTCTGGTCAGTATGTTGTACCTAACCCTGACATGACGCTCTGGTCAGTATGTTCTACTTGATAGGACTAGTGTTAGTGTCTTAGTTCCTTTACATTGAAGTTAAACACTGCTTACTTTTGTGTTGGAATTTAACTTCTTCAAACAACAAAAGAAGTACATACAAAATTGAGGATCGAGGTTTTGACAATATGTTCTTACCATTTACTGTTGACTTGAGCTTCCACTCTGCTGCCTGTGACATCTAGGGAGAAAGGAAAGTCATGATTAACCCTTTCAACCAGTGACACCCATACGTCGGTAAAGTAAAAAGAAGTAAAGATCTCATCAAGCGTAAAGGAAATATGACGTTAGGCCATGACAAATGTTTGGAGCAAATGGTCTAGTGGTTGTGAGTCTGTTTTTGGAACATGTCAACAAATGTATGGCGTATATAGAGTATATGGTCTAGAGGTTCTGGGTCTGTTTTCTGAACATGTCGACAAATGTATGGCATATATAGAGTATATGGTCTAGAGGTTCTGGGTCTGTTTTCTGAACATGTCGACAAATGTATGGCATATATAGAGTATATGGTCTAGAGGTTCTGGGTCTGTTTTCTGAACATGTCGACAAATGTATGGCATATATAGAGTATATGGTCTAGAGGTTCTGGGTCTGTTTTCTGAACATGTCGACAAATGTATGGCGTATATAGAGTATATGGTCTAGAGATTCTGGGCCTGTTTTTGAAACATGACAAGTGTATGGAGCATAATGGTCTAAAGAGTTATGAGCCTGTTTTTGGAACTTGTGGACAAATGTATGGATCATATGGTCTAGGCGATGTGAGCCTGTTTTTGGAACTTGTGGACAAATGTATGGATCATATGGTCTAGGCGATGTGAGCCTGTTTTTTGAACATGTCGACAAATGTATAGAGCATATGGTTTAGGGGGTGCGAGCTTGGTTCACAATCTCAAAGTATCAGGTTCAAATCATGTCATGCTTGGTTTTACAGACGATGCATGCCATGAGGTTTTTTACTGCTATGACTCCAGTTGATCTAGCTGCAAATAGGTACCTGATGTACTTCTAGGGAAGGAAAAGTAGCAAGGAAGTGAACTGGTCACCCCACCTTTGGCCTTGTACAATAAAGTCTCTAACACTTCATCCCTGACAGCAGTCTCTGCTATAAGAATACCTTTACATTTTACCGATAAATAAACAGTCGCAGACACAAAACTATTTCTTTGACAGACAAACTGGCAGTACCTTCTTCACTTGTATCACTGACATTTTTAATCTCTGTCGGCTGGGCCTCGTTTTCATCAACCAAATTCTGAAACGGAAAACAGTTTTATCCATCAATTCACAACCTAAACCACTCAGCTTCCAATGAAGCCCAGACCTTCAGCAAATACATCCCACATCCCCCTGTCTTGTGCCAACCATCCCAGCTCCATCCATGTCTTCTTTATACCTTTCATAATGTCTAAAATAGTTTTAGTTTAGAATTAAAGGGTGAAGTACCAACACTTGTCATTATAAACAAGGCATTTGGCATATATTTCATGTCATGACATGGAAGCATTTGACAAGGGTCTGACAGCCTGGGAAGACAGAGCTGCAGACCGACCCAAGTGGAGATGTACCCTGAACAACCACTCCATGCATGCTGGGTGAAAATTGCTCTTGCAACACGGAGAAGTGAGACGACAACACCGCAAGGAGAAAGAAAACCATAAACTCATTAGAGAGCTACCACTCCAAGGTCGCATCATTTTATAGCCAGTCATGACTGAAAGAAGGGGCTACTAACAATTTCAATGCATTTACATAAAAAATAAACTACTAAACTTTTGACTCCGAGCCGTCAATATCATCCACATTACTTGTTAGATCGCCTTCATAGTCCCCTTACTTAAAAAAGTTCCCCCAGTTCTGAAGGTGACCCTCCATCATCATCATCATTAAGCATATACTTTGCAGAATAATAATAATAATGTTCACTTAGGTATCTGAGGCCCATTGTGTCGGTCGGCCACATCCATGACCAACTGCTGTGGCGTAGTTCCAGGCCTTGTCCAGAGCGGAGGTCGAGGTTGCTATCTGCTGGAGCCATACTGTGCGGGGACCTCTGCTGCGCCTCCAGCGAATTGGGGGAAGACTTTTGGCACTTAGGAACGACTTGTGTAGTATATTGTGGGCCGGGGTTTCCTGGTCAGTCGTATAACATGATCGAGCAAAGAAACTCAGTGTCAGTCAAGTGTTTCTGAGATTGAGAAGAGTCCTGTTTTAGCAGAGACCTCCATGTTGCGGATGTAGTCATGCCATCGGATGCCCAGGATACATCGCTAGTTTCGCATGTGGAATGCCTCTAGTCATGTTTCAGCAATGTCCAAGTTTCTGAACCGTAGAGTAGGACTAGGATAACACATGACTGGTAAATGCGGATCTTTGTCCCAAGGGACACACGTTGCAGAACATCGCCCCTATCACCAGCATAGCCTGTCTGAAGGGAACTTGCCAAATCTCCAGCCTGCTATGTCCAAGCATTCCTTGACATCTTGGTGCCATCGCCTGCTTGGTCTGCCTCTGCCTCTCTTTCTTGCACATTACCCCTCTCTCAAGACCGATGTGGTCAAAGTATTTTAATTTTCTGTTCATGATGTAAGTTATGAACCAGTTCTCCTCTATGCCTAACACTTGCCAAATGTTTGCATTCTTAATTTTTTTTTCAGCCCATGGTATTCTGAGGACCATTCTATAACATTTCAACTTGAAGGACTCGATTCTCGTCTATGAGGTTTCGGTAACTGTCAATGTTTCGCAGAGACATGCTGCCACAGGAAAAAAACAGATTCTAAAAATGTCCACTTTTGTCTGCATTTTCTTCATACAATTTTCTAAATTTAGAATCCCAAAATGAAAATACTAACCAGTATTCAACATAGCACATTCGGTCGGGCTCGCTGTAGTAGAGAGGTAAGGCACTCGCCTCTCAAAGTGATGAATAGAAATGGTAGGTAATCGAATCCCGCAACTTTAAAGTGACCCCTGGTTTCAAGGGAGGTAGGATCAGACTGCATGCTTCCAAAGTTACATTCAGTCATCTTGACTTATGCCTTGCCACTGGTTCAAGGTAGTTTAGGACCAGAAAGTGAGGTTGATGACCAGAGCAGTTTCATCCTCACTATGATTTAAATACTGCGTAAGTTACATAATACAGAAAAATTTGTTTGATGATATCACCATCATGATTTGCGATGGGCAACTAACAAATGTATATGAACCCTGACCAAGGTACAAGAACAAAAGACCACAACATGCATTATGTGATGCTTGCAAAAAGTGGCCAGGATCACTAAAAGATGTTCTGAATAGGGGCTTGTACAATTCAGCTAAATACTTCTTCAGCATTTGTCCTGAAAAGACATTGTATTGTAGTTTACAGCGAGGCCGTGATATCTTTGCCTTTCGGACCGGTACATCAAAGTAATGTTTTCAACCTCAATGATAGTCAATATCTTAGTTTTTGTCTTTGTGAATCCTTAGTTCCTTCTTATTCTTTATCATTCGTTCTCAAACTCCCGCTACCAAGCCCTGAAAAGGGCTTTGCAAGTAGCAGAATGTAGTCCGGAGAACGGAATGTATTGTGTCGTAGTTTACAGCTTCACTGCGATATTTGCACCTTTTAGTCCGACACATCCGACTTCAGAATGGCATTTTTTTGTACCAGGTTAACCTTCCCTCTTCAATCCCTTCCCTTTAACCAGCCTACCCTGTTATCCAGGATCACCACGTGGAGGTGGAGAAGGAACTTAGCAGCTCTGGGTCGCTGACCACTACAGCTCATACACTGCTTAGCATCTTGATCCCAAAAGCTAGGAGTAATAGTGACGACACTCATAGAACAAATTTCATTCAAACAACTTACCTCAGCTTTTAGATTACTTGCTCGGCCCCGAGCCCTCGTGGCCCTTGAAGACGTGCTTCCGTCTCCGTCATTATCTGTGTTGGTTAGGGCATCTGGAGGTTTTGCTGTTTTTTTCTCTGTATTCTCTGTGTTTAAATGGGATATTCTCTGTTTTTTCACAGGTATCTCAGGATATTCTATCACCTGCAGATGATGGCAGATTCAAAATTTATGTTAATAACATTCGAAGGTCTGTATTCTTCTGTTATATCAACCTGATGATCTTGATCATAATGACCTATTCTTCAGCAAAGCTGTAGGTCCCAACTTCGTCTCCAGTGGACCTTGTCTTGGGCCACAGGAAGTGCAGTGGGTGGTAAGCATTCTACCAGAGGTGCCTTGAATGTTGTTAAGGACAGTAAAGGAGTCTGACAAACACATTGGAGGTCCTCCTCGCGTTTTCTTTTTGTCTCAGGAGCACCAGATTGCTGTCACTATGCTCCATCATCATCTGTGTTTTGACTTGTCGCCAAAGATTACATCTTTAAACTACGACAATCATTGTATATCAGAATTGTGGAGATTTAGCATACATTGTTGCTGTAAGTTTGTTTATTTTGTTTGTTTGTTTTGATGTTCGCCTTATTTCTCTATTTTTTAAAGTGAAGGGACAGGTGAAACATACTGATCAGAAAATGTTAGTCAGGGCCAGGTGAAACATACTGATCAGACAATGTTAGTCAGAGTCAGGTGAAACATACTGATCAGACTATGTTAGTCCTGGTCAGACAAAACATACTGATCAGACTATGTTAGTCCTGGTCAGACAAAACATACTGATCAGACTATGTTAGTCAAGGCAAGGTGAAACATACTGTTCAGACAATGTTAGTCAGGGCCAGGTGAAACATACTGATCAGAAAATGTTAGTCGGGCCAGGTGAAACATACTGATCAGACAATGTTAGTCAGGGTCAGACAGAACATACTGATCAGACAATGTTAGTCAGGGTCAGACAGAACATACTGATCAGACTATGATAGTCAGGGTCAGGTGAAACATACCGATCAGACTATGTTAGTCAAGGCAAGGTGAAACATACTGATCAGACAATGTTAGTCAGGGCCAGATGAAACATACTGATCAGACAATGTTAGTCAGGGTCAGACAGAACATACTGATCAGACAATGTTAGTCAGGGTCAGACAGAACATACTGATCAGACTATGATAGTCAGGGTCAGGTGAAACATACTGATCAGACTATGTTAGTCATGGTCAGACAAAACATACCGATCAGACTATGTTAGTCAAGGCAAGGTGAAACACACTGTTCAGACAATGTTAGTCAGGGCCAGGTGAAACATACTGATCAGACAATGTTAGTCAGGGCCAGGTGAAATATACTGATCAGACTATGTTAGTCAGGGTCAGGTGAAACATACTGATCATACAATGTTAGTCAGGGTCAGATGAAACATACTGATCAGACAATGTTAGTCATGGTCAGATGAAACATACTGATCAGACAATGTTAATCAGGGACAGGTGAAACATACTGATCAATGTTAGTCAGGGCCAGGTGAAACATACTGATCAGACAATGTTAGTCAGGACCAGGTGAAACATACTGATCAGACAATGTTAGTCGGGGCCAGGTGAAATATACTGATCAGACAATGTTAGTCAGGGTCAGGTGAAACATACTGATCAGACAATGTTAGTCAGGGTCAGATGAAACATACTGATCAGACAATGTTAGTCATGGTCAGATGAAACATACTGATCAGACAATGTTAGTCGGGACCAGGTGAAGTTATTGCCCATCGCGAAGCAATGATAACCTCAACATTAGACGGTTTTGTTTTAATAATGTGATGTGCGCTGTATTTTGATTATAGTGAGGAATAATATGCGCTGGTCAACAATCTCACTCTTATCCCGAGTTACCCTGGATACCCTGCATCCCGAGTTACCTCCAGTCGTCTCGACCAATAGTCTCATCATCATCACTGATCCAGGGCCAGGTGAAACATACTGATCAAGCAGTTCTCACTGGAAACAAGTTGTTTTATGGCAGTCTGCGCTTGACTAACGAGTTGGGGATCGGCACTGTGGCCCCCATTGTGATAAGCTTACTCAGAAGCTTTTATTTTATACTACAGGCAGGAGGACCCGGGTCCACCTTTTCAATTATGCTTAGAATGTTAGAAGAGCAAAGTCACTGTTTCGCGTCTACAAAGAAAGTCATCAACAGTACCAGGGAACAGTGTGGACTAGTAGTTAAGTGACGCGGCTCACAATCCGAAATTTCTGGGTTGGATCCCCATCACAGCACCGGCCGTTACCCTGAGGAAGCAAACCCTTAGAAAATGCAGGAGGAAGCAGACCCTTACATAAAATGCACTGGGCCAACAGGCACAAAATAAAAACCACAGTACAACGCACACTGCCTTGGGGATTAGAGAAATACAGCAAAAATCAACAGTACCTAACTCAAGTACAAGTGGCATTAACAACAACAACATCTAAACTAGATACTACTGGTTTTGAGTTTTATATAAATATATAAAACTTCTTCATACTTGTTCCTTGGGCTTTGTCCTTTTCATTTCCTTCGGAGGTTCCGGCTGATCATTACTGCTTTTGTTCTTCCCTCTTCTACCCTTCGGTACTTCAGCTTCTTCATCTTCTTCTTCTTCCTCCTCCTCCTCCTCCTCCTCTTTCTCCTCCTCTGATGATGACTCTACTGGTCTTTGTACCCGCCTCTTTGGTTCTGGTTTTGTGACTGGTGGCTTAGGTTCAACCTGTTTTGAAAGAAACAAACCAAACAAGAATAAATGGATGATAAACAAAACATTTCTAATACAAGAGATCATGAAACAATATTCAGAGTAGGAACTTTGTTTTCTTCTTATGCAATCGTGGCCCATTTAGACTAGGACTACCGGTTCTTAAAACAAGGCCGATGTCTTTTTCAGCGTTTCAATATTACGGTAGTTTCACCTCGAGGAGGAGTCAACGTTGGCCACATGCTTCTCCTCAGATCTGCGTGCAGAGGGCAGTCTTGAAGTACATGTGTTGCCGTCGTGTATTTATCTTGAATTTGTTGTGCAGGTGGTGTCTCATTCTGTTGTGGATTGCCCAGAAACGTGGTATGATAACTTGGTCTTTTCTGGATAGTTGGTAGTATTGTTGTTGTTTAATGCCCATAATGAGTATGTTTACTCTTTTTAGTGCCCTGAAGAAGGAGTTCAGTTGTAGTTTGTAGTAGCATTCCTCACATCCCGAGCATGTTGATGAAGGTGGTCCGCAGTCCTCCAGCCAGTTGTGCTATGCTTGGCTTCATCTGCGTGACACTCACTACTACTGGGGATAACATCGATCCACATCTCGTCAGGTAGATTGCCTTGAAAACAGCCTGTTTCCAGGGAATGCTGCATTGAAGAGATAGTTGTCTTAGTCAGTATATTATGCCTGGCCATGACGTGACGTCCTGGTCAGCATAGTGTCTCAGTTCCCCAGTTGATAGTATATTTGGGAGTGTTCTTCCTGTCCCTTTACTTTGTATTGCCCTTTTATTATGGTTTTTGCTTCAACATAGTTTACTAGGTATTCTTCCTGCATCAATTTCACTCCCTCTTTGGCTAGACTGTTGGCTTCCTCATTTCCTTGGATGTTACAGTGCAATGGTATCCACTGTATCACTGCTTTCTGGAAAATGAGAAGACATTTTCACCAAGGCTGACGTCAATTCGTTCAGGTCAGCAAGACTGGGAACTGACAACAGCAGACTGTTTCTATTTTCTGATGCTCCAAAAAATGAGTTGTTTCCACTTTTATTTAACACTTTATTTACTACCACTATGCTACAGTATAACTTAGTAGATGAGGTACTATATAAAGGATTTTATTCTTAAAACCTTGCCAGTAACCCATCTGTACAAATGTGTCTTCTATTGGACAATACGCATGCACCCTCTGTGGTTAGGAAGGAACCAGCACCGTGCTGAACAGACATGGGAAAAGAGAACCTGCATTCGCTGCACTATGACAGTCGAGGCCAATCGTAAAGGCACAACGTGATGATCCAATTGTCTGGAACTTTTGGTAACAGGTCTAGAGCCTAGGAGAACTCGACCTAACCAGTAGACAATTGGTGGCGGTCACAGGTCTAGAGCCTAGGAGAACTCGACCTAACCAGTAGACAATTGGTGGCGGTCACAGGTCTAGAGCCTAGGAGAACTCGACCTAACCAGTAGACAATTGGTGGCGGTCACAGGTCTAGAGCCTAGGAGAACTCGGCCTAACCAGTAGACAATTGGTGGCGGTCACAGGTCTAGAGCCTAGGAGAACTCGACCTAACCAGTAGACAATTGGTGGCGGTCACAGGTCTAGAGCCTAGGAGAACTCGACCTAACCAGTAGACAATTGGTGGCGGTCACAGGTCTAGAGCCTAGGAGAACTCGGCCTAACCAGTAGACAATTGGTGGCGGTCACAGGTCTAGAGCCTAGGAGAACTCGACCTAACCAGTAGACAATTGGTGGTGGTCACGGGTCTAGAGCCTAGGAGAACTCGACCTAACCAGTAGACAATTGGTGGCGGTCACGGGTCTAGAGCCTAGGAGAACTCGACCTAACCAGTAGACAGTTGGTGGCGGTCACAGGTCTAGAGCCTAGGAGAACTCGACCTAACCAGTAGACAATTGGTGTGATATTTTCAATTTTTTCATTATTAATAGCAATCTGGGGTTGCAATCTGTTATGCTAACTATACAAAAGAAAAACAAAACCCACATTGAATGTGCCAGTTGCACTAACATGAAAACAAAACCCACTTTAACTAGCTAACTTAACTTTATGAATATAAAACCCACTCTTACTTTGCAACTGCAGAAAATGATAAAATCCACTTTTGTTTTAATAGCTACAAGCACTTAAAATAACTACCCTGGATTTGCTGGCTACCCAACACAAAAACAATACCCATCTGGGCTTTAACAGTCTGCACTGAACAAAACCACAATCCATCTAGACTTGACTAGCTACACCCAAACAAAAAATATTCCATCTTTGATTTTTAGTTACAATAAAATAAACCACCATGGCATTTTTAGCTACAAAATTATTATTCTTCTTCGTACGATGTCAGACGTCAACTTGAATTTGTTCGAATAAAGCAGCTGTCATCCTGAGGCTGTCGACACTGCCATAGAGCTTGTCTAGTGTTGCCACTGGTGATGGCCACATGTGCTTTCTCTGGTCCTCGTATGTCGGGCAATTTGGCAGCAGATGTTCAGCGGTCATTTTCCCTGTACGACAGATGCATTCGTCAGTGCCACCTATCTTCAGTTTATTGAATAGATGGTACCTCAGTCTGTTGTGGCCTGTGCGGAGTCTGAAGACCACGACCTGCTCTCTTCTGTTCAACTGGTAATAGGCATCATTTTTTGTGTAGCCAGTATGCTCTGTTTCCCATTTGGCCATGTATCTGGCCCTAATAAACCTTTTGGACTCTTCGTAGGTCACACTAGAATCTGGTTGTGGTAATCTTGCAGCTACAAAATTCAAAATCATTTCACGGCTTTGCGAAAATCAAAACCCATCTTGGCTTAGCAAGCCACAAAATACAAAAACCTACCTTGGCTTTTCTAGTTCCAAAAAAAAACTACCATGGCTTTCCTTGCAACAAAATTCATAAAGCCTACCAAGGCTTTCTTAGCTACAAAATTCAAAAGCCTACCATGGCTTTCCTACCTACAAAATTCAAAAGCCTACCAAGGCTTTCGTAGCTACAACATTCAAAACCCTACCATGGTTTTCCTAGCTACAGAATTCAAAAGCCTACAATGGCATTCCTAGCTACAAAATTCAAAAACTTATCATGGCTTTCCTAGCTAAAAAATCCAAAAACCTATCATTTACAGAATTCAAAAGCCTACAATGGCGTTCCTAGCAACAAAATTCTAAAGCCTACTATGACTTTTCTAGCTACAAAATTTAAAAGCTTACAATGACTTTCCTAGTTACAAAACTCAAAAGTCTACCACAGCTTTCCTAGCTACAAAATTCAAAATCTACCATGGCTTTTCTAGCAAATAAAAATAAAAACCACATTGGCTTTCCTGGCTTCAAAAAAACCAAACTTACCTTGGCTTTGCTAGCTACGACCCGTTTGGGGGGTGGGCTTGGACTTCTTGCAGGCTTGGCTGCTGCCCGAGATGCTGGTTTAAGAGCGGCTGACCTTGAGGTGGATCGAGAAGGTGGAGATGGACTTCTTCTGGTTTTCTTTGCTGAGACATTAGCTTGTGAACCTGAAGATCTGGACTTTTGAGGCTCTGGAGAGGAAGGTGGGGACGGAGACTTGGCCTTGGTCTTCTGAAACAAAAAGAATTGAAATGATTCACTGGACATAACGAAAAGGCCTTTTCCAGTTAATGTTAAAAAAGAAAAGAAGATCCTGTCACGCTGTGCGGCGCATAGAAAATATGGTGTTAGGTCCATATTATTTTGTAACCAGCTGCATATATTGGATGGCGTGCCTGACATGCTGAGCTCACGATTCACTCCGATGTTTGTGTTTATATTGGATGTTCTCAAGTTTAAATCAGATTAAAATTTACCCAGTTGATGGCTAGCATTCAGGACTGTGTTCTGTGGAAGTTTTGTTCACTTAGGAAGTCTAATTTGCCACTGCACAGCACCTTGTTGCAGTTCTCAGCAGCGCACTGTGAACAATACCAATAGCTCCCAGCGTGGAAAATCAGGCCAACATGGCAGCTACATGCTTGTCCAACAATGGCCCAAAGCTCAGTACACCTATACAGTACTCAAGGGCCTCCTTCCTCAGGCCGATGATGCTCCCCTCATTCCCCCTACCACTAAAGGTTTCGCGCAAATTCTCCCTTATTGTATCCACAGAAGAGCTACACTGGCCCAAGAAAGCCCAAAACCCAGAGGGCGGAGAGGAGGTAAACAGAAAAAACCAAAAACAAACACCAGACCAACTAGTGAAAGACAGTAGAAACCATATAAACACACTCCTCATGACCTCCGCCCAAGGCAGCGGAGTACTCAGCTCACCTCAAGGAGTTTGCAGTAACTGCTAGACGAGGACACCGTAATAGATGAAGCAATAATCTACAGACTGCAAAGTTTTGCCATTAGACGAGGTTCGAGCGAAGTATGTCGCATGAGAGGACAGAGCAGGAGAGTGTACAACCAGCAAGCTACACGGGACCATCAGCATCCATACCTTACGCCATTTGATGAGAGAGACTGAGCACCTATGGGTATGCCCAGAGTGCAGTGACATCGATTATTAGAAACAGAAACCACAAGGTGCCAGGGCTTCATCTCCATACATTAGGTTCTCAGTGACTTCGACAGTTGGCAGACTTCCCTTCAGCTCTGGATGAGGTCTGGCAACAAGGTGCAGCATGTGGTCATGGCAACGGTGGATTGACGCAACGGACTATTGACACGTAAGCAAGAATTATTATAATTATTTTTCTCAAGATGGATGCATACCAAAGGTGGGTGCATGCTGATGGCTAATGCTTTCTAAAAACAGATGCAGATTGAAGGTGAATACTTACTCAAAACAGATGCAGATTGAAGGTGAATACTTACTCAAAACGGATGCATGTCGAAGGTGAATACTTATTCAAAACAGATGCAGATTGAAGGTGAATACTTACTCAAAACGGATGCATGTTGAAGGTGAATACTTACTCAAAACAGATGCAGATTGAAGGTGAATACTTACTCAAAACGGATGCATGTTGAAGGCATATTCTTGCTATACACAGATGCACACTGAAGGCAAATGCTTGCTAAAATCAGACACACACTGAAAATGTTTGCCAGAGATCCATACAAGTTGAAGGTGAGTGCACACCAATAGCAAATATATGCTAAAAACAGATGTACACTGAAGGCAAATGTTTGCTAAAAACAGATGCACACAGAGGCAAATGTTTGCTAAAAACAGATGCACACAGAGGCAAATGTTTGCTAAAAACAGATGCCCACTGAAGGCCAATGCTTGCTAAAGAAGAGTCATAACACTGAAGTACATTGAGAAGAATTACCCAAGCACTGACTGGTCCCATGCATTCACTGACGGTTTGGCAACAAATGCAACAGAAAATGGGGGGAGGGGTATTTCTGAGCCTAACAAATGGTAGAAAGATAATGCTGTCAGTGGCAACGGAGAAATTCTCAAGCAATTTCAGAGCGGAGGCAGAGGCATTGAAAGCTGCAGTAGAAGCTATGCTGACAGTCAAAAGCAATGAAAGCCATTTAGTCTTTTTTACAGATGCCCTGTCCGTGGTTACAGCACTAAAGAACCAGAAAAATACAGACCTACATGACCTAAGATTAGTACTCCATCAACTATGCCAGAAGTCCACATGCAAAAGAGTTGTGGTATAGTGGGTCCCATCCTACTGTAACATTCAAAGCAATGAGGAGGCAGACAGACTGGTGAAAGAAGGTGGAAGGTTACCACAACCAGATTCTAGTGTGACCTACGAAGAGTTAAAAAGATTTATTAGGGCCAGGTACATGGACAAATGGGAAATAGAGCATACTGGCTAAACAAGAAATGATGCTTATTACCAGTTGAACAGAAGAGAGCAGGTCGTGGTCTTTAGACTCTGCACAGGCCACAACAGACTGAGGTACCATCTATTCAATAAACTGAAGATAGGTGCTACTGACGAGTGCACTTGTGGTACTGGGAAAATTACCCTTGAACATCTGCTACAAAATTTCCCAACATACAAGGACCAGAGAAAGCACATTTGGCCATCACCAGTGCCACACTAGACAAGTTCTATGGCAGTGTCGACTGTCTCAGGATAACCGCTGCTTTTTTTTTTAACAAATTCAAGTCATGTCTGACAGCGTACGAAGAAGAAGAAGAAGAAGTAGCGTACGAAGAAGAAGAAGAAGTAGCGTATAAAGAAGAAGAAGTAATTTTTTTGGTTGGAAACAAAACTATTCCACTGTATTCTCTTTCACACTAATCGGCATCCCCATATATTCAATTTCTTTATTAAATTATATTTGTCATCTCAATTGTGAATAGCTTAGTGTATATATATATATAATATGTGACATGTTAATGAAATATTACTGAAGACAAATTGGTCTCAAGTAACCGATATTCATTGCAGTTGTGTGGCGGGGAAATATATTCAGGAGTGAACGGGTTAAAAAGCGAAACCTACTATTATTTCCTTCCTTTAGAAAGATGACACTGATGATTTCATCATACCAGGTGATGATTCTCAGACACTGGATCGATCGGCTACCCACCTAGGCTTGCACATCTCCTGGGCGAAGACAAAAATCCAAAACCTCAGCAGAGGCCCCTCTGCACTGAGCATCACTGTGAACGACAGCCCTGTTGCAGCCACCGAGGACTTTGTCTACCTCAGCAGCAGGCAGTTCTCTGACGCACACAGCAGTCACGACATCACCTGTAGGATGGGCTAGCGGCTTCACCCATGCACTCGCTCTGCAGAATCTGGTTTCAGCGAAGGCTGTACCTGGATACCAGGCTTCGTATTTACTCCTCCTGTATTGTCCCCATTCTCCTGGATCGCTCCAAGTCCAGGACTCTATTACAGAAGGACCGGCAGCGCCTTGAGGCCTTCCAGTTGCGCAACCAAAGGCGCATTCTCAGGATAGTCTGGCATGACATGATTTCCAATAGTGAAGTAGTTCGACGTACTCAGCTTACAGGCTTTGTCTCAACGGTTGATCGCTGTCAGCTCTCCCTCTTCGGTCACGTTGTTCCCCTTTCCTGAGAAGTCCCAGCCCACGAGATGCTCCGGCAGGCTGTGTTGGCGAGTTATGGGAAGAAGCCGTGTTTATCCTGGAGACATCGTCGGGCCCGCCCTCGTAACAACTGGATAAAACAGATCGCCACCTCCGCAACAGAACTGCAGACCGTCTGGGACACGGCCATCAGACATGGTCATGGACACGGTCATTCGATGGGCGGGCCATGAGCGTACTATTGTCTGTCATTTTGAAAGATAAACAATTACTTACTCCTCTCAAATTAGACCTGTTCTCGACACTTTCTTCTTTCCTCAGAACTACACTGACATCCTTGGACGCTTGTACCACTTTCATTTTCTAAGGGAGAAAATAGATGAAGAAGAAATCGTTACTCCCTGTCACAAAATTTTATTTCTAGACTTTTCAATAGAGATTTATCATTATCAATACCTTTCAGCTTCCCGTGGAGCATAAGTCTTCAACAATTGCATGCTAAGTCTTCCTGTCCTGTGACATCTTTCCTAGTTCTGTTCACATCTTCCTATAAATTCTCATGACAGAGAACTGGCTTTTGTCTTGGGCGGTGTGATCAAATGTTGCTCAAAGTCTAATGCTCCATATGTGTGGAAGTTTTTATAGTTTAAATATGTATATAGCATCAATTATGGGATTCACACTCATAAGGGAGAGGAGATTAACATCCGGTCAGGCGAAACATACTGATCAGACTATGTTAGGGTCAGGCGAAATATACTAATCAGACTATGTTCGAGTCAGGTAAAACATACTAATCAGACTATGTTCGAGTCAGGTAAAACATAATGATCAGACTATGTTTGTCAGGGTCAGGTGAAACATACTAATCAGACTATGTTAGAGACAGGTGAAACATACTGATCAGGTTATGTTAGTCAGGGTCAGGTGAAACGTACTGGTCAAGCTACGTTAGTCAGGGTCAGGCAAAACATACTGATCAGGTTATGTTAGTCAGAGTCAGGTGAAACATACTGATCAGATTATGTTAAGATCAGGTGAAACATACTGAGCAGACTATGTTAGGTTCAGGTGAAACATAATAATCAGACTATGTTCGAGTCAGGTAAAACATAATGATCAGACTATGTTTGTCAGGGTCAGGTGAAACATACTAATCAGACTATGTTAGGGTCAGGTGAAACATACTGATCAGACTATGTTAGGGTCAGGTGAAACATACTGATCAGACTATGTTAGTCAGGGTCAGGTGAAACATACTAATCAGACTATGTTAGGGTCAGGTGAAACATACTGATCAGACTATGTTAGGGTCAGGTGAAACATACTGATCAGACTATGTTAGGGTCAGGTGAAACATACTGATCAGACTATGTTAGTCAGGGTCAGGTGAAACATACTGATCAGACTATGTTAGGGTCAGGTGAAACATACTGATCAGACTTTGTTAGTCAGGGTCAGGTGAAACATACTAATCAGACTATGTTGGGGTCAGGTGAAACATACTAATCAGACTATGTTAGGGTCAGGTGAAACATACTGATCAGACTATGTTAGGGTCAGGTGAAACATACTGATCAGACTATGTTAGGGTCAGGTGAAACATACTGATCAGACTATGTTAGTGTCAGGTGAAACATACTGATCAGACTATGTTAGGGTCAGGTGAAACATACTGATCAGACTATGTTAGGGTCAGGTGAAACATACTGATCAGACTATGTTAGTGTCAGGTGAAACATACTGATCAGACTATGTTAGGGTCAGGTGAAACATACTGATCAGACTATGTTAGGGTCAGGTGAAACATACTGATCAGACAATGTTAGGGTCAGGTGAAACATACTGATCAGACTATGTTAGGGTCAGGTGAAACATACTGATCAGACTATGTTAGGGTCAGGTGAAACATACTCATCAAACTATGTTAGTCAAGGACAGATGAAATATGCTGATCAGGCTATGTTGGTCAGGGTCAGGCAAAACAAATTGATAAATCTGATCTCTCTTAGTTTGTAGGACTCAATTTTCGCCTTCTTTTCCTCATTTTTAGATAAGGTTCTGTAATAATATTAATCTAAATTGCGTGATGACACTGCAAATTATTTTATGTTGTTCTATTACATTTATAATAATGCCGCGTAGCGCAGTGGTTAGCGAGCTGGCTTCGTATCTCAGTGGTCCCGGGTTCATTTCCGAGTTGAGACGGAAATGTTTTTTGAGACCGCAACAGCACCCTGGGTTGAGCCAGCCTTAAATGGGTACCGGTTCAGTCCATGAAGTAAAAGCAGCGAGGGAGAGGAGATGACTACCGCCCTCATATAGCCAAGCTTTTGAAATGTGAGATCGCTAACCCCTCACACCCCTACAGTAGCAATGCTATGGGTTACTTTACTTTACTTTTATTAAATTTCTAGGACAAATAGCATCATTAGTCTTACCTGCAATTTTTCAAGCATTTCTGTCTTCCGCAGAATTTCCTGTAACCAAATTTTAAAAAAACAGTTTAGAAAAATATAGTGAGACAAGCAACAATGAAGACAATACTGCGTACAAGGGAATATCAGAACTATAAGGATGATAAGCTTAACGGCATTTGCCCTGGATGAGCTTTATATAATGGCTGGGGCCAAAGATGCAACACAGTGAATGAGCTGACAGCAGCAAGTCACACATAGCTGG
This sequence comes from Ariolimax columbianus, assembly GCA_036924085.1. Lineage (NCBI taxonomy): Eukaryota > Metazoa > Mollusca > Gastropoda > Stylommatophora > Arionidae > Ariolimax > Ariolimax columbianus. Next base: position 31,966,293 of record JAVGWX010000015.1, read on the forward strand.
GTGCTTGCAACAGGATCAGCAAACCAGAGCTGACCATGACCCTCTTTCGCTTCCAAGTGGCGGTCCTTGGAACCGGCTGCACTAGTGTAAGAGAATTGGGATCGCAGTGGAAAGGCAAACCATGTACTCAAAAATGCAAGCTGAAATTGAATGTGTTGGGTCGAAAGGCAGCGATATTGCAGCCTTGCTGTAAACTACAACACAACGTCACAACTACCTTTTCAGGATGAACAACAAAATGAAGAAGCAGAAGAAGATATGATGGCTTGCTCATCAACCATAATCAATATACAGAAAATATCTATCACACATGTGCATACCCTTGCCCTTGACTTACAAGGTTAAATCATTCAAAAGGTTTCTGTGCAATTTAGAAAACTATGTTAAGATGAATAGCGATTAAAACATATACATTTTGTATATACACTATGGTTTTGAGTGCCAATTATAGCCAAACAGCTTTTTCAATGTAAACTCTTTAAGAAAATGTATATATATAATATCTATTGGGGCAACGATCGATTGCACATACATCCATAGTACCATAAGGTTATATAATATTATTATAAAATTCAGAAATCCCAATATGAAACAAAATCAGATCAGATGTAACTAGGCGCAGTGAATTGAAATGCTTCCCGGAAATAAGACAGGTATCTCATGTCTCTTGTATACAATACCTTAATTTTACAGATAATATATCACTTGTGATGGACAACTATCAATATATATATATTATCTGTAAAATTAAGGTATTGTCTTCTTCTTCTTTATCGTACGCAGTCAGACATCAACCTTTATTTTTTCGAAAAAAGCAGTGGTCATCCTGAGGCTGTCGACACTGCCATAGAGCTTGTCTAGTGTTGCCAATGGTGATGGCCACATCTGCTTTCTCTGGTCCTCGTATGTCGGGTACTTTTGCAGCATATGTTCAGCGGTCATTTTCCCGGTGCCGCACGTGCATTCGTCAGTACCACCTATCTTCAATATATTGAATAGGTGGTACCTCATTCTATTGTGGCCAGTGCGAAGTCTGAAGACCACGACCTGCTCTCTTCTGTTCAACTGGTAATAGGCATCGTTTTTTGTGTAGCCAGTATGTTCTGTTTCCCATTTGGTCATGTATCTAGCTCTAATAAGCCTTTTTGACTCTTCATATGTCACACTAGTATCTGGTTGTGGTAGTCTTGCACCTTCTTTTGCCAGTCTGTCTGCCTCCTCGTTGCCTTGGATGTTACAGTGGGATGGAACCCATTGTACCACTAATTAAGGTATTGATTCGGCAAGAATGTTCTTTCTGGGTGTGCGTAAATTGTAAACACTCACTCTGATGTTGCTTGGTGCTTTTATTTTTTAGCACGTTTTCAACGTCACGTGCCTTCAGTAAAATATGAATACTGTGAAAACAACTACACCAAATTAGGTGTAACTTTCAGAACATCTTCCCTTGTGGATTACCGTTAATAGAAAGTCATTTTGTTATCCGTGTATTGGTTTGGAGCTGAATAATGTGTTAATGAGGGGAAAATTGTCATTTATAATTTTTTTAAATAAAAACGATTATGCAACTATAATCCCTCATACACAAATGTTCATCTCCATTTGTAAAATAAGTGTATTTCATTGCATTTATGCCTCAATTTTGAACAGTTTGGTATATAATTTGTTTTATTTAAGATAACACAGACCGCAAAAAGTGATGCTGTGTTTGAGTTTTACATTTTTTTTAAATTGCGTCTTATGTTCCAAAATATTTGGCAGTGAATGAGTTAAGCAGCTGGACATGCAAAGAAAGATAGATCAATTAACATATGAAAGTGATAGACAAATTGATATACAATGCAGCAATGATAGAATTACAGAGCAGCGTGACCAAAACAAATAAAATTAGAATAAATAACAAAGTACAATGGTCAGATAATTGAATAAGTTTACAATTTTACCTATCTGGGACATAGATAAAGATGGAGGAACAAACAAAGGTGTTAACGCCAGGAATAATAAGGCCAGATTTGCTTTCATCTCTCTTCGCCCAATATGAAATTCAGCAGCATTATCCATGGAGAATAAGAGTAGGGCGTTTAACACAAATGTAAAGTCGGTCTTGCTATATGGTTCTGGAACATGGTATGTGACTTAGAGGCAGACCTTCATTAACTTAACGTCTTTATAGTGGTTTAGAAGACTTTATAAACTCTGTATACAACCAATTTTTGTAGAGGGTGGTTTTTACTAATGTACGAACCCATCTTAGTAGACTCAGACATTAGAGCCAAGTAAACCCGCAGCCAGTTAGGCTTCTTCTATCTGCTATTAAAACAGTTCCAGCTGGAGCATGGGCGTTAAGGGCAGGGGTGATGGGGTCGGTGACTGAGAACAAAGGTACCTTAATGTGTGCTAAAGTCACTCCCCGTCTCCACACTATGCCAAGGTCACTCACTCACTGTCTCGACACTAAGTCGACAAAGGAAAACAGAGGGTTGAGGGGAAGAATATGTCTGGTACATGTAGGGGTTAGGAGCTGACCACTCTGGCATTCCGCTTTGGGTAGTGGGGGGGTTAGTGACAGACAGAGGCCAGTAGAGCTTGCTGCGACATTTTAGAGTGATAGGAATTCAGAGTGATTCATTCCAATAACAACTAAATGGAGGTAGATCCAAGCTAGAGTGATGGCTGGGTCAGACATCCCACAGATGATCATTGGACAGCACTGACACTGCTTGAGACTATATAATACAAGGCAAAGTTTAACTCAAGCAGGCTGACCATGGAGAGAGAGAGATTGAGAATTTAGCTAGGGGTCTGTTTAGCTCGCCGACTTTATAAAAGAGCGATTGTTAGCCTGCTATTAGTTTAGCAGGCTGTTTTACAAATGATAGAGATGGAATAAATAAAAGGGTGACTGAACCAGCATACAGCTTTAAGTCTTGGCCAGTCGCTCTATAAGCTGTGTGTTGGGCACCCTTTGACTAGAAGAGATTTGGATGTGTGTGTGGTGTGTGCGGGATACCGAGCGAACGATGTATGTTCAACAATGTGTATACGCAGATCTATTGAGTGTGTGATCATATGTGAGTATATGTTGAACAAATTGAAGATGAAGTGTCAAGATCACCTGCCTGAAGGGATCTGAATGTATAATGTAAAGATCACCTGTCTGAGAGGATCGGAGCGTGAGTGAATGCACATAATACGATCGAGAAGATGAGTTTTTGAATGTGCGTTGAGGGTGCAGATAAAAGAACTATTAGGGGAAATATTCAAAAGCTAATGCTTACAACCTCCGCAATTATTAATAATAGTAATAGATAAAATATGCTTATTTAGTTAAGATGTATTTCTTGTGTTGTTTGTAATCTCATTTCACTCACTTTAATAATTTTGTCTGAATGAGATATTAATAAATCTGCCACCTGCTGTTTGATATGTTATTTGCTGTGTGTGATCGTGAATGATGTGGATGCATGTGGTAACATTCAAGATAAAAAAAAACCAGTGAAAACCTGGACTCTACCACACTATTAACAAACCACCTAGGAAAAGGTGCAAATAACTTGGGTAGATTTTTAATTTGAATTTTCTCCGGTCAGCGACCGTTAAGCCTACTCTTTTCTATTTCCAACTGCCGAGGAACACGGGAGTCCAATCTCACTGCCAAAAGATCAGGGGAATTTTTACCAGAAGATCCATGTGAAACAAATCCCAGTCTCCATCGTGATTCAAAAACGCGACCTCCGGCACCCGAGACGGGCACCTTACCTCAAGACCACTGAGTCCCCAAGTGTCTTTGGCGCATACTTCGCTTTAGATAGCTAAAGGTAATGACAATTACAAATCTGTGGGGGAAAACACAGCAACAACCAATACAGCAGGAGATTGAGGAGAGAAAGTGAAGATGGATAGGACACACTGTCAGAAAAACGAAGTATAATCAGACATGTGCTGGATTTGAACCCACAGGGAAAGAGATGGGTGAGAAGGTAAAAAAAACACCTGGTGAAGAGGAAGCCAACTCAGCCAGGGTATTATGGGCAGAACTCAAGAAGATGGTACAGAATAGGAACAGACAGAGAGCACCTGTTGCAGCCCTATGTTCCAAGAGGAACCAGATGCACGAATGACGATGATGAAATAATGTTAAATTACTACTAGAACATCTACACCGACTAAAGATCTCACACACAGATGAGTGCCCATGTGGAACAGGGTGCCAGAACCCTGAGCATATTCTACAGGAATGCCCAATCTATAGGGAAATGAGATGCCAGACCTGGCCAGAGGGTGTGGAGCTGAGACAAAAGCTGTGGGGCAGCCGCTCCAACCTGGTGAAGACTGACTACAGACTTCATCATGGCGACTGGCCTGCAGATAAAGCATGACCAAAAATTCCTGTCCGCAAAGAAGAAGAAGAATGTTAAATTGTGGTGGAGGGGACAGCATGGGCTAGTGGTTAAGTGACATAGCAGATCACAAGCTAAAGGTGCTGTGTTCACTCCCCAAACACATCACAGGCCGTTACCCCGGGGAAGCAAACCCTTAGATAATACAGGAGGAAGCAGACCCTTACATAAAATGCATGCCAAAGTTGATGCATTGGGCCAACAGGCGCAAAATAAAAACATAGTGCAACGCACACCGCCTTGGGGAATAGAGAAATAAGCCAAACGCAAACATAAATAAAGAATACAAAAGAAAATTGTGATACAGTTTACAGCAAGGCTGCGATTTTTGCACCTTTCGGACCAACACATCATGTTTCAGTAAGGCATATTTTTCAGACCTAGTTTATCTTCTGTCTTCGATCCCTACTCTCTCAGTCCGACTGCATGGATGCACAAACATTTTAAATACAAATTAAATATTTGTTACTACCACCGAGACAAACCTAATAGAATTCCGTAATGAATTCATTGCAAAACATGAAAAACTCAAACCTCTTCAAGATCTTTCTTCTTCTGTTCCTGAGTTTTAATCTCTTTCTTCAAGACACCTTCTGGAATGTTCAGTTTCTGCTCTGTCGATGAACATCTGTCAATAAATAAATAAACTTCTCTACAAAAGGTTACTAAATACATTTGTGAATATCATAATGTTCCACCCAATAGGGGAAGAAGAAACCAGGGAAGGGCAAACTGATTTAACATTCAAAAATAATAGTAATATTATTCGCCTAGGCATCTAGGGGCCGTTGTGTCGATTGACCACTACCATGTCCAACTGCTGAGGCTTGTAGCCAAACCTGGTTCAGTGCCGAAGGAGAGACTACTATCTGTCGGTGCCATGTAGAACGAGGGCGGCCCCTCCCGTGCCGGACGATGGGAGACCGTTGTTACACATAGCTGACTTGGACATTATCTGGTGAGCCGGAACGTCCTGATTCAGTCGGCCGACGTGGCCAAACATAGACAGGCGGAGGTGGACCAGAGTGTCCGAGATGGAGGGACGACTTTTCTTTGCAGACACCTCAACATTACAGACGAGATCGAACTACTGGATATAGAGGATGCGTCGCTGGCTGCGCATATGAAAGGCATTGAGTATTTGTATGTCCTGTAAACCTTTAGCACGCTACATTATTTATGACCAGAATTTGACCTAATTAATTTACTTAATTTCTCGCTATGGTAGTCGACTTTCAAAATTTGTAACTTTTCTGTTTGTTTGTCAATATATATGTATGATTTTATTGTGAGTAGAGGCACAATTGAATAAAGAACTTATGGGTGTTATTGTTTTTATTGTCTGTTGGTTAGTTTCTGAAATAAATAAAGATAAAGTTGAAAATTTATGAAAATCTCGGGAAAAAATTTTGACTCGACCGCTAGGCCTAGTCGCTCCAATAGAAAACCATGGAAACCACAACAACGTATCGATACTGTGTTTACAAAATCGACACAACTGTTAGTTTCCAATTCAAACATAGTTCTTGCATCTAAACAAACAAAATAAACAGATCTACTCGATAAAGATCTTTTCCAACAACCTACTTCACCTTTCGCAAAAAGTCGGCTTGCCCCAAACGGTGTATACAAATTAAAATTGTTCAAAAGCCATTTGTAATCTAACATACAATACTTTAACCAACAAAATATCGTGTGTAGATGGTGACGTATCCAGCATTTTAAAAATGGCTGTCGGGAGTGACACCGTTCAAAAAAAATTATTTTTTTAGAATTCCGATTTTGTAGGCCCCCAGTTAGTCAAAAATGTTTAAGGTTGCTAATTATGTCAAGAATGTCCTGTACGTGCCATCATGCATCATAATTGCAGTCAATAACAGTCAATCTGCCATTTTCCTTTACGAGGTGGTCAACGACCACAATCGACTCTGGGGTCCTGAACAATCTTTCACAGAACTAACACCATTTTCGAAACTTCCTTCTCCACTCATACACTTGCTAGAGTGAAAGGTATGCATCACCATACTGGACCATCATTTGCTGAAGAATTTCTATTGGTTTCACCCCTTCACTGCTCAAAAAATGGATAACAGAATGCTGCCCCTCTTTGGTGCAAGCCAATAGTGGAGCGGCCATGTTTTAACTACAATTATGACATCATTTTATTCATATGCACCATGATGGTATGTGCAAGACACTCTTGACATCGTTAGCAATCATATTAACAATTTACAATACAAAGGTATGGTTTTTCATTTTTATCCCACTTTCAAGGTTTTCATTTGAAGTCTCCGCGTATAAACAATGTCTGGTGATGTAAACATTGAGGTGATAGTCAAACTGTATAAAGCATTAGTTAGACCTCGATTGGATTAAAATAAGGCGAGGCTGCTGCGGCACTGTGGATATATAATGTAAAAAACAAGACGAAAAGAAATCATAAATGTCAGTAGTTGGCAACATTCCAAATGTATGACCAAGTCACTTCAATTGTCGTGTCTCTATAAGAATTATATGTGTTATACATCTGAAAGTTTTGTGTAATAGAAACAACAATAGGCCCACTGCCACACTGACAGAATGCTGCAGGAGGTGTATAACAGTGCAGCAAACACCTTTAGGATAGAAGACTCTCCAACTCAAGCATTGCGTACTAGATCGTACTTTTCAGGAAGAACGACGAAGAAGAACTTGAAGAAAAAGACGAATTATGTGAATAATGGATTTTTTCTGAGACCTAAAGAAAGGACTTCCTGAACGATGTGTATTAATTCTCTTATTGACTTACTTAAAAGAACCAAGTCCTTCGAGTCAAAATGTTTTAGAAGTGTCCACAGAATACCGTGGACCTAGAAAAAAAATAAGAAGAATGGTGAAATTAAAAAAACAGTTGGGCATAAAGGAGAATATAATTCACTGTGGTCAACATGTAAAGCACTCGCCTCTCAAAGCGATGAATGGAAAAATGGAGTGGGTTCGAGCCCCACGGTTTGCAGACGACCTCTGGTCTCAAAAGAGGTGGGACCAGAGTGCCGAGTTACCTCCAGTTGTCTTGGCTTATGTCTTGCCAGTGGCCCAAGGTAGCTCGGGATCAGAGAGTGAGGTTGATGACCAGTGCAGTTTCTTCTTCACTATAATTCAAATACAGCAAAAGTTACATCATCAAGACAAAACCGTCTGATAATTGCCATCACACGTGCGATGGGCAACTAACATTTTTATTTAAAACTTTTAATGAACAGAAAATTGAATCACTTTGGTCACATCAAAAGACACAGCGATCCGGAGATAACGGTAATGAAAGGTGCAGTGCCAGGCAAGAGAGGCAGAGGGAGACCAAGCAAGCATTGGCTCCAAGATGTCAAAGAATGCTTGGGCATGACTCTGGATTGGGCTGGCGATTTGGCAAGAGATCGAGTTTCTCTCAGACGGGCTGTGATGGGAGCAATGTTCTGCAAGGGACATGCTACATGATAATGATGATTATCTTACTTGTTATGCTGCTGGTCGGGATTCATAGTGCAGACCCAATGGTCAGGAAAGTCTTTGCCAATGTTGTTGGAGTTGAACGGGATCATTCTCCACTTGAGGCACATGTCTGGAAGACAGGAACAACAAGATTTCAGGTGATGAAGATGGTTTTCACATGGAAGCAGACTACACTTAATTCTTTGCATTTTAGATTCGGGAAGAGGAGACAAATGTCCGGTCAGGTGAAACATACTGATCAGTCTATGTTAGTCAGGGTCAGGAAAAACATCCTGCCAAAGACGGATATGTTAGACCGAAAGGTGCAAATATCGCAGTCAAGCTGTAAACTAGCGACCGAAAGGTGCAAATATCGCAGTCAAGCTGTAAACTAGCGACACAACACATTTCTTTCTCCGGACTACATCCTGCTACTTGCAAAGCCCTGTTCAGGGTTTGGTAGCAGGAGATTGAAAACGAACGGAGAAGTAGAAGAAGAAGGTAAAACATACTGATCAGACTATGTTAGGGTCAGGTAAAGCATACTGATCAGACTATGTTAGTCAAGGTCAAGTGAAACATATTGATCAAGTTATGTTAGTCAGGGCCAGGTGAAACATACAGATCAGATTATGTTAGTGAAGGTCAGACACAACATACTGATCAGACTATGTTAATCAGGGTTAGGCAGTTGTTGTTGTCTAATGCCCACAATGAAAATGTAATCTTTTGTGTAGACTGAAAAGGACATTAAGTGGTGGGTTGTAGTAGCTTTCCTCATATTCTGAGCATGCTGATGAAGGTGCACCACGGTGCTCCAGGCGATTAACCTATGCTTGGCGCCATCTGTGTGGCACTCACTACTACGGGGATCACATCAATAAATATCTCGTCAGCCAGGCTGCCGTGAAAACAGCCTGTTTACAGGGAACGCTACATGGAAGAGAGATTGTGGTCTTGGTCAGTGTACTGCGCATGACCTTGATGTGACGTCCTGGTCAGAATGTTGTGTCTGACTAGACTAGAGCCTCAGTTCCCCTATCGGGGTTAGGTAAAACATACTGATCAGACTATGTTAGTCAGGGTCAGGTGAAACATACTGGTTAGACTATGTTAGTCAGGGTCAGGTGAAACATACTGGTCAGACTATGTTAGTCAGGGTCAGGTGAAACATACTGGTCAGACTATGCTAACCAGGGTCAGGCCAAATATACTGATCAGACAATGTTAGGGTCAGGCAAAACATACTGATCAGACTATGTTAGTCAGGGTCAAGTGAACATACTGATCAAGACCCCACTTCCCCCAAGCAATTCTTCCTGGTAACATTCTGCTTCATGGCAGTTTGTCTAATGAGGTGGGGATCAGCACTGTTATCCCAATAATGGTGAGTTAACTGAGGAACATTGCATTGCACTACAGCTAGGAGGACCCTCGGTCCATCTTCCCAAGTACACCTTGGGATATGAGAAGAGCCACTGTAACCTGACACCAAAAAGTAGTCAAGAGTACCAAACTTAAGATTCTGCAGAGCATAGGGATGCATCAGTCACCCACCAACGGTTGCTACTTTGAGCCAAATATCTGAGCTCCTTCAATGAGACAAAATGGCATGACTTCCTCTTCCACTCTTCTTCATCAGGTGTTCTTGCCCTTTTCTCTTTCAATGTGGGTTCCAATCCAGTGCATGTCTAATTATACCATTGGCTTTCTAACAAATACAGGCAAGTTCTCAGGCATCTTCAGAACTGAAATTTAAAATTCCACAGTGTGTGCAAGGAAAGACAGGAGCACGTGCGGCATAGCATGGTGTAGGGTATCTTTTTAAATGCTGAGTCCGACGGGGACGGCGTGGCCTAGTGGTTAAGTGGCACGGCTCACAACCAGAAGGTGCTGGGTTCGATCCCCATCACAGCACCGGCCGTTACCCCGGGGAAGTAAACCCTTAGAAAATGCAGGAGGAAGCAGACCCTTACATAAAATGCATGCTGAAGTCGGATGCACTGGGCCGACAGGCGCAAAATAAAAACCACAGTGTAACGCACACACGCCTTGGGGAATAGATAAATAAGGCGAACGCAACAAAACAAAAAACAAAAAAATAAAATAAAATGCTGAGTCCTTAGCCTATCCACAATCAGTATCTCCTTTGTCTGTATTCCATGCTTAATCTTGCCCCTCCATGTAATACGATCCATGGCATATGTTCCCATAATTCAAAATCAATGCCCGCATCATTCATATCCTGCTTGTACACATCCTTCCACCGAAGTAGTGGCCAGCCCTGAGACCTTTTCTCCACTGTAATTTCCCATAGAGAAGATTTTTTGGTATTCTGCCATCAACCATCCTCCGAGAATGTCCCAGCCATCGGAGTCTTCGAAGACTAAGCATGGGAACGATTGTGACAGTGCCTGTTCTCTCCAACTCCTCTCCGTTGGTGATCTTGTCTTGCCACCCAACCCCCAAGGTTTTGTGCAGGCACCTCATGTTGAAAACTGTTTAGCCGCCTCTGCTGATGGATGCAGGTAGACCATGTCTCACTGCATAAAGAAGGGTGCCGAGGATACAGGGCTGGTAAACAAGTGTTTTTGTTTTAACAGTGAGCTTCTTGTTCTCCCAGGCCCTTTTTGTTAATCTGCTCATTGTTGCTGCTGCCTTGCCTAGCCTGATATTGATCTCTTGGTCCAGGAATACTCTATTATTGACTGAGGATACTAGGTAAGTAGAGTGATCTACTACCTTGAGATCCTCATCATCAATGGAGATTACAAGTGTCTTGTTTGCACCCTGAACGAATTCAGTCATCGTCTAAATGAGCAATTATCGCAGAAGAAGAAGAAAAAAGCCGAGAACATTTATAAAAAGCTACAACCTCAACGCCAACAGAGTGATTATGAGAAACTCGTACCGTATTTACACTGATCAGTTCACAAAAAAATAAGATTACATGATGTAACTGAATTTGTCAACACTCTCCAACAACTGAAACATCATTTATTATAGTAACGAACAAGCATAAATCAGTCTTCACTTGACAGCAACAAAACATGTCAGCTTGTACAGTTTTGTTTTGCTGCCATATTTTGTGACAATTTTTGTTTGTTTATTTTCAGGGGCGATATTTTTTGTTATTACTAAACAGTAACAAATAATTCACCTGCTTAACTCTTTTAGACAAAACAGTGGTCAGCAATGTGCTTGATTACCTTTTAGACAAAACAGTGGTTGCCAATCTGCTTGATTACCCTTTTAGACAAAAGTGTCTGACAATCTGCTTGATTACCCTTTTTGACAAATCAGTGGTCACAATCTGCTTGATTACCCATACCCATTTTGACAAATCAGTGGTCACAATCTGCTTGATTACCCTTTTTTGACAATACAATGTCTAGCAAATTGCTTGATTACACTTCTTGGCGAGAGTATTTGGTAATATTTGGTATTACCATTTTTAACAAGTGTTTGGTATTTATCTAATTAACCTTTCTGATAAGTATTTGGTAATCTGCTTGATTACTCTTTATGACAAATATCTCATAATTCTCTTGATTACCCCTTTTTTAACAAGTATCTGGTAATTCACCTGATTTCCTAATTCAACTGATTACCAATTTTGACAAGTATCTGGTAATTAACTTGATTACCCTTTTTGATAGGAGTATTTGGTGATTCACCTGAGAACCATTTTTGACAAGAGTATTGAGCTAATTCACTGGTTTATCCTTTTGACAAGTATCTGGTAAACTGCCCATTTATCCTTTGCGACGTCGCAAACGGTCCTGGTTATATTGCACACACTGACAAGTATCTGGTAATTCACCTGATTACCCTTTTTGATAGGAGTATTTGGCAATTCAACTGAGAACCATTTTTGACAAGAGTATCGAGCTAATTCACTGGTTTATACTTTTCTTCTTCTTCGTAAGCTGTCAGACGTCAACCTTTATTTTTTCGAAAAAAGCAGTGGTCATCCTGAGGCTGTCGACACTGCCATAGAGCTTGTCTAGTGTTGCCACTGGTGATGGCCACATCTGCTCTCTCTGATCTTCGTATGTCGGGCAGTTTTGCAGCAGATGTTCAGCGGTCATTTTCCCAGTACTGCACGAGCATTCGTCAGTGCAACCTATCTTCAATTTATTGAATTGGTGGTACCTCAGTCTATTGTGGCCAGTGCGAAGTCTGAAGACCACGACCTGCTCTCTTCTGTTCAACTGGTAATAGGCATCGTTTTTTTGTGTAGCCAGTATGTTCTGTTTCCCATTTGGTCATGTATCTAGCTCTAATAAGCCTTTTTGACTCTTCGTATGTCACACTAGTATCTGGTTGTGGTAGTCTTGCACCTTCTTTTGCCAGTCTGTCTGCCTCCTCGTTGCCTTGGATGTTACAGTGAGATGGAACCCACTGTACCACTACTCTTTTTGGTGCGGACTTCTGGCATAGTTGAAAGAGTACTGCTCTTAAATCATTAAGTTCAGTATTTTTCTGGCTTTTTAGTGCTGTGACTATGGCCAGGGCATCTGTAAGCAGGACTATATGGCTTTCATTTCTTTTGCATGTCACCATTTCTTCTACTGCAGACCTCAGTGCCTCTGCCTCCGCTCTGAAATTGCTTGAGTATTTTCCAGTTGCCACTGATTGTGTTGTTTTTCTACCATTTGGTAGGCTCAGGAATACCCCTGCCCCTCCATTCTGTGTTGTATTTGTTACAGAGCCGTCGGTGTATGCATGGGTCCAGTCCATGCTTGGGTAGTTTTTCATTATGTACCTCAGGGTTATGTCTCTTCTTTCTTTTTCAGTCTGGCTATTCTTTTTTCCAATACCTGGTATATTTTCTACCACCTCTGGAAATATATGCTGCCTCCAGGTAGGTTTGCGTACAGTAGGGATGGGCTTTGGTGGTGTTAATGCGTTCATAGGGTCTTCGTTCATCTTTGCTTTGGCTATTTCTGCAAAGTTTCTCCGCTTTAGTTTCCCATTTGCAAAATTATTTAGTCTCTTATGCATTGGATGGTCAGTCAGTCTTCTGAGTTTTTCTGCTTGCTGCTGGGCTCTGCAGTCTCTTCTGTCGGTCACGGATTGCAGATTTGTAATCTTTTCCAGCTCTACAATTGGCGTTGACTTCATACCTCCTGTTATAACTCTCATGGCTTGGTTTTGGAGTTTGCTAATTTTGTCAAAGTTCGCCTTTGCTGCTGTTGTCCATGCCGCAACGCCATACTCGAAAACTGGTCTCACTCTTCCAGTGTAGTTTCTTTAGTATACTTTCGTCTGCTCCCCAGCTTGTGCCAGCAAGTTTCCTCATGATTGCCATTCTTTCTCTGGCTCTCATTCGATTTCTCTCGATCTGACTTTTCCATGTCATGCGCCGATCAAATGTGACTCCCAGGTAGTTTGGGTTGTCGGTTTATACTTTTGACAAGTATCTGGTAAACTGCCCATTTATCCTTTGCGATGCCGCAAACGGTCCTGGTTATATTGCACACACTGTGGAAGACGTTTCTCTGCTCTGATTGGTCTTACGAGTCACATTTGTTATCATCATCGACTGTTATTAATTACATCCCATTACAAGATGGAAAGAGCTAATGATGATCCTTTTTTAAATAAAATACAAGTCTTCAGTAAATGGAAACAAATATGGAGTGAGTGCACTGTACGCCCACATTTTTCTCTGCAAGGTTTTTGGGAAGGTTTTTTGTGACGCCTTTATTGAGCAAGCATACACAATTTCATCTCAAGATAGTGACATGCATGCATGAAACATCTTTGATATGCTTACCACACTGTAACGTCACGCTGAGCTGCATGGCTCTCTTTCGTACAAACTTGATATCGTCTGATGGACAATCTTTCCATTCAGAGCTGATATAACCAAAACTTTCCCTTAAATTTGAAAAAAGAAACAGAACAAAATATTTTTTTTACCATTAGTCTCTACTGTGAAAACAGGTTAAGGACCACTGGTAGGTAGTGTCAGTAAAGTAAATAGGGGTTAAGATGCAGCAGCGAGCGACTCGTAGCTGGCTGCTTGTATTAGGGTTAGCAAACCATATCTGACCAAGACCTTATTCCGTCGCCATGTGTAGGACCTGGAAACAGGTGGCACTAGTCATTACTGTAGCCTGGCCAAGGGATCACAGTGGGAAAGCAAACCCGGTACTCAAAAAAGGCAGCTGAAATCGGGAGTGTCTAGCTGAAAGGCGTTGTTGTTGTTGTTGAAAGCCCAAAATGAGTAGGATTACTCTTTTGTGTGCCCTAAAAAGGACGTTAAGTGGCGGGATGTCGAAGCTTACCTCACATTCTGAGCATGCTGATGAAGGTGGCCCGAGGTCCTCAAGGCGGTTGTGCGATGCTTGGCTTCATCTGTGTTTCGCTCACTACTATAGAGATTACGTTGATACCTCACTTTGTTAGCCAGGCTGATGTGAATTTCAGTCAATTTCCAGGAAGGGCTACAAAGAGGCTAAAGTGAGGGTTTCGGCCAGTATGTTTTTGCCTGAGCAATATCTCTAATCAGTATATATTGCCTGACCAGACAGTCTTCCTTCCCAGCCAAAAGGCATAGATATCGCAGTAAACTATGACACAATGTCCTTCTCAGGATGAACATGAAGAAGAAGAGAAAATAAAAAGATATGGTCAAACAACATAGGAAAATTTGACTATAACTTTTCTATTTTAACTTCAATGGGGCAATCTTGTAAAGGAGCATGCACCAAAGCATGTTATGATCTAAAACAATCCGATTTGGTGAGGTGTGAGCCCCATACACAACTCTCCTTAGTAGAATTATATGACTTTGAACCTCAATATCTGTACACGATATGAATACTTACTTACTTTCCGTTCCCAAGCACCATGTTACACAGTATGCATCCAGTATTCAGCCACATGGATTGCCTTGTTATTTGCCTCCAGCATGTCGCACCTATTGCATGTTTCCTGGAGGTTTGGGCAGGTCATCAGGTAGTCTGGACCCTTTACTGCGCCACAGTTACATGTGTCCTCATCTGTGTATCCCCATATTCCTCTTGCACCGTGATACACCTGTTCGGAGTCTGTTCAGCGACTTCCGTGTCATGTATGGTAGATGATGTACGAGGACAGGTTCCTCCCGAAGTTCCATCTCTGGGACCTGCATCAATTCGTGCCATCTATCGATGCGACGACTTTCAGGGTTTGTCTGGTTGGGCGGTGTTGATTTTAGAAAGCTATGTCTTGATTTGAATCTTGTGCTCTGTACCTGATGTTCAAACATTGGGTGCCTTGGGTCGTGCTCCTGTTTTTCTCGTTCGATTTCTGCTGTGGCACTTCTTCGAATTATGGGGTAAATTTTATCAATGGGTGTGGGTTTTAGGTACCCTTATGCTATCCGACACACCTCATTTATTGTTGTATCCACTAGTTTCACATGGGCAGAGTTTTTCTAGACTAGCGCAGTGTATACAGCTACGGAAAAACACAAGGCAAGTGCAGATGCCCGAAGGACTGATGGCTGTGCCCCCCATGTTGTGCTGGTCAGTTTTCGGATGATATTATTTCTTGCGTGTATCTTGTGCTTTGTTTCCTGGCAGTGTGCTATGTACGACAATGTGCGGTCACCTAGATATGTGGGAGCCATGCAGTGTTCAAGTTTCTGCCCTTGTAACCTAATTCAAAGTTTTATTTTTGCCTCTCTGTTTCTGGAGTGGTAGGTACAACCTGGGTTTTACTAGGATTTGGTTTAAAGTGATTTGTGTGGTAATATTCTTCAAGAGCATTGAGAGAACTTGACATGAAATGAATAAAATATTATTTTATAAAGCTCAAAAAGATAATTCAGGAATCCTGTTAAAGGGAAATGGCAAGCTAGTCTGTGTGGGAGAACACTGGACCTTTGTCGTATGACGTGATTCTATGGACACGGAAAGTAAGCAACTCCAAAGATGAGTTGCTAGATGCACACTGATGATGGACCAGAGGATCAACAAAAAGATGAGAGTGAGCTCTAACATGAACTGGTCTAGCAGAGGTTTCAGCTCAGTTCAGTTCATCCCGTGACCTATTGAGATCATTGGAGCACCCCTGCTTACACCTCCACAATCTAACTCTGTCTGCGGTTGCTTTTTGTGCCCCCTCGAGTCGTAGGTTTGTCCATTCATGGATGTTGTCTTCCCATCATTTTCTCGGATATCCTTGAAAAAGAGGTTTACCCAGCTGTAAAAATTGACATCAGTTAAGTAAGGCAAGTCAGCAAAGACCAGAACTTGTCAGCCAACTTGATAGGCTGATGAACTAACATAATAAGGTTTCTAATGCTTCAAATGATAAAATCACAAATATTTCTGCTGATGGTCTCAAAATAAATTATGCAAAGTAGAAAAAGGGCAGAAGATGCAGCCCACTGGATGAGCTGACAGCAACCAGTGACTCATAGCTGACTGCTTGCATCGAGGTCAGAGAACCATAGCTGATAAACAACCTATACCGCCGCCACGTGGTGGCCCTAGAAACAGGTGGCACTAGAAATTAGTGTAGTCTGGCCAAGGGCTAGAGATTGCAGTGGAAAGACAAACTCGGTACCCAAAAAAGCCAGCTGGGGAGGAAGACTAATGTCTGATCAGGCACAACATACTCATTAGACATGTTAGTCAGGGTCGGGTAAAATATACTGGCCAATACCCTCACCTCCCTCACAGCCCTTCCTGGAAACGGTCTGTTTTTCTTGGTAGCCTAGCTGACGAAGTGAGGGATTGACATGATCCCTGTAGTAGTCAGCAACATGCAGATGATGCCAAGCATGGCACAACCACACGGAGGACCGCAGTTCACCTTCATCAACATGCTCGGGACGTGAGGAAAGCTACTGCAACCCGTCACTAAACGTCCTTTTCAGGGCGCACAAAAGAGTAAACCCACTCATTGTGGGCATTCACAACAACAACTACAACAAAGCCAGCTGAAATCAGAGGTATCAGACCAAAAGGTGCAGACTACAACATAAAGTCACAACGTCCTTTTTAATACACTAAAGAAAAAGAAAAACAGCAAAAAAGCACCAGAATAAAGTAAAGACGATGACAACGAATTAAATTTTTTAAAAGTTCTTGCTGATTATAAAAAAACTATTAAAATTAGTTTGAGTGATAAATCCTTACCAAAACTTTGTGATGCCTTGTTGAGCTGAAATTAGAAAACAAAGCACAATGTACTGACTTCTTTATTAGATGAACATCACTACTTCTTAAGACACATGTTGTCTATGTCATTGCTCATACATGTTTCATCTTTAAATGGAGGCGATTTGAAAAGTTATGTCTTTGAGGAGATAATTTCATTAATGTGCAAGACTGTACATTTTCTTAAAGGCTGTAATGTTGTTTAGGTGATGTGTCGTTATTTTCAACTAAATCACCATCCAGGTCTACACATAAACGCCAATATCGGATAAGTTGTTGTATCCCGTCAAGGATAAAATTTGGACTTGTCCAGAAATCAGGTATGCATCGCCGCTTGCACCTCCTCGTCAGAAGCATAATGGTGTCCCTTGAGGTGTTCTTTCAGCTTCAGGAAGAAGAAGTGACAAGGTGTCAGATCGGGGCTGTACGATGGGTGCTGTAAAATGTCGTCAAACTTGAGATATTCAATGCAGCCACTGTTTGTTGACTAGTATGTGGACAAGTATTGTTGTGCTGAAGAATTGCGTACTTGCCAACAACTAACACGCAGGAAACGTGCCAAACATTTCTCAAAAGTTTTCACATATTGATCCGAGTTGACGGTATCATTGTTCTCCAAAAAGACAGTGTGGACTATGCCCTTGCAGTCCCAAAAGATGGTCATCATCACTTTCACCGCCGAGGTGACAACCTGTGACTGGTCGTCTGCTGCGAGCCATGTCATGTAGGCAGGTTCGCCGTTACTGGATTGTTACCTATTACAGTCTGTGCCCACCTCCTGATAGTACTGACTTCCACACAGACGTCACCATATATCACAGTCATTGCTCCATGTATGTAGATGGGCACACACCCTTCGATCACAGAACATTGATTCAACTGCATTTCCATGTAAGCCACCATTTTACTGTCTGCTGTGTGCATATATATCGTTCCAGGTATCATGCCACTACATGCCAATATAGTCACTTCATTAGAGATTATTTTTACATAGGTGTCACATAGCTCTGAGCACTGTCATAGTGATGGCGCTGGAGGTAAAACATTTTGCCTTTGTAAATTTTGTATTTATTTTATAGTTGCATCGAGAATTGTTTCTAATTTCCCTGTTAGATGAGACCAAAGAAGCTTGGCTGAATCGATGGGCAATACTTGGGAGAGAAATCTACAAATATATGGCCATCTCAAATCCCAAAGATTTGAAAAGAAGAGGTCAAAGAACCATTTTCCAACTTCGCACTCAACATACAGCTAAACAGTCACTTGAACAGAATCCAACCAAAACATGGGATCAAGACGCTGAGCAGCAGTGGTCAGCGACCCATAGCTGACTGCTAGCGTCAGGGCCAGCGAACCAGAGCTGCCAAGACCCTTCTACGCCTCACGCGGTGATCCTGGATAACAGGCTGCAGCAGGGCAGACTGGCTAAGGAGAAGGGATCGAAGAGGGAATGCTAGCCCGGTACTCAAAAAATGCTTGCTGAAGTCGGATGTGTTGGACCGAAAGGTGCAAATATCCCAGTCAAGCTGTAAACTATGATACAACGCATTCCGTTCTCTGGACTACATTCTGCTACTTAAGCCCTTTCAGGGTTTAGTCGCGATAAATTGAGAACGAACGAAGAAGAATCCAACCAAAACATATTCCAGACTGTGCACACATCCCTATTAAACTGTTGAGCACTATCTTTTTGAATGTCTGGTGCGAGCCAGTGTTAGGAAGGAGCTTCTTACTCTGCCAGACAAATGGAAACACTCTATACGGAACTAATCAACAGCTAACATACACTTGCAGATACCTCTATATGGCATTGGGCCAAAGGAAAGGAGTACACAGGCCGCTGGACCAACCAATAAACAACTCTGTTAGGTGACCATCACTAATTAAGATATGTGCCTTCATCTTTAAATTTGTACAATTAATTTATAGTTGCATCTTGAGATTAGTCATTGCTTTTGTCCATTTATGCAACTATAATCCCTCATATACAAATGTTCTACTGGTTACACCAAAAACGATGCCTATTACCAGTTGAACCGAAGAGAGCAGGTCGTTGTCTTCAGACTTCGCACTGGCCACAACAGACTGAGGTACCACCTCTTCAACAAATTGAAGATAGGGTGTACCGACGAATGCCCGTGCGGTACTGGTAAAATGACCACTGAACATCTGCTGCAGAACTGCCCGACATACGAGGATCAGAGAGAGCAGATGTGGCCATTGCCAGTGGAACTGCAAGACAAGCTCTATGGTAGTGGCGAGAGTCTCAGGATGACCGCCGCTTTTCTCGAGAAAATAATGGTTACTGTCTGACTGTGTACGCAGAAGAAGAAGAAGATATACAAATGTTCACCTCCATTTGCAAAATATATGTATTCCATTGTATTCTGGGCTCAATCGTAAACAGTTTGACATATGTGTGCTATTTCCGTGAACCTTTATTGAAGATAAATAGATCACAACTAAGTGATGCTGTGTTTGAGTTTTAGAAAAAAAATTACGTCCAGATGTCCAAAATGTTTGGAAGTGAATGATTTGAATTTTGTATTACTAGACAAGCTCTATGGCAGTGTTGACAGCCTCAGGATGACAGCTACTTTCTTCAAACAAATTCAAGTTGACGTCTGACAGAGTCCGAAGAAGAAGAAGAATTTTGTGTTACATATTTTTATAAATATATTTTCATAAATATTTCTTTAAATTGTTAATAAATTTTTCAAGTTACTCCAAAATAGTAGAATAAATGCATTTAAAAAAAATGAAAATCTGTATTAAAAAAAACATAACTCTTAAAAAGAAAGTAATCAAATACATCAAGTGAGAATCCTTTCTAACCTTTAGAGCTGGTTTTTGTTAGGTTGTGTTTAAATAGATATGCTTTCATTTTCCAGGTCTCTATTAACAAAGTTTCTTTGTTTTACATAATCAGGTCGACAGGCCATTGCACAACCCTGATTAGTCCCCTTTTAATGTGCATGAACCTTACCCTTTCCTCTTCAAGGGGCACAGGAACCCCACTTGGAACAACACATCCAACATCAGTAAGAATTTTTGGGTGCCGGGTTAGCCTTCCCTCTTTGATCCCTTCTCCTTAGCCAGTCTGCTCTGCTGCAGCCTGTTATTCGGGATCACCACGTTGAAGTGGAGAAGGGTCTTGGCAGCTCGGGTTCACTTATCCTGACGCTAGCAGTCAGTTTTGAGTCGCTGACCTCTAAAGCTCATGCACTGCTCAGCATCTTGATCCCATATGTTTTGATAGCCCACTTACCTATACCAACATCCTTCCAGTACTGTATCATGTGTTCCCCCATGGCCCGCATCAAATGCCGGTACTCCTTGGCATCTGCAAAGTCCTGCTTGTTATGGGTTGGTTCAAGCACAAGGTAGGGGACATCAACAATACCTGAAATAAGGAGACTCATCAATCAATCAATCAATCAATCAATCAATCAATTAATCAAAATCTGTCAGTTCCTTGAAGAGCACAAATCTTCAACAAATAAATTCAGGTTCTCCCATACTGTAGCTGGGAACTTTCAAGCAAGCCAGAGCAAATATATTTATGTGCTCTTTTGCAGGTGGTTTCTGTAGCTAACAGGAGCGCACGTCGAAGAGCAGAAGATCATTGAGGTTAAGATAAAGTGGACAGCATTAAAGATCAGAACGCACAATGACTCCGTGCTAACTCCTAACATGTGTGCCCCAAGTGCAGCTGTCTGCCATGCCAGGATTGAATTTTACAGTCACATAAGATTACATATCACCTTATTTCTCTATTCCCTCCCGGCGGTGTTCATTGCACTGTTTTTATTTTTGCGCCTGTCGGCCCAGTGCATCCTACTTCAGCATGCATTTTATGTAAGGGTCTGCTTCCTCCTGCATTTTCTAATGGTACTGATTGCACCTTTCAGTGTCCGGATATGAAGAGGTTTCTTGACAAGGCCCTAGTATGTGATGCATACACGAGAAGCTTTACTGTTTCTGTTATTTCTGATATCCATCTTTGCGTGGTCGGTCCTAAGCTTTGTATTCATTGTATCTGTATACCATTGCTTTCTGAGGGATACTATATGGTGTTTGATGTGTCACGTGGCTGAACCATTTGGTTTGCTGTCTCTTGATGAGGTCTAGCACTGGTGCTGTATCTACTTGTGTCCTACGATCTTCGTTTCTGATTCTATCTATTCTTGTTACTCCAAAAATTCTGCACAGGCATTTCATCTCTGTTGTTATGATGTTTCTCTTATCTTTGTCTGCCAATGTCCAATTTTGGCACTGATAGCACAATGTGGGTAGGAATATTGTGTTGTATAGTGTTATTTTTGTATCCATTCTCACGTGTTTACATTGTAATATCAGGGACAATGATTTGCCAAATGATTTGACTTACTTTAGTACATCTGTGTTAGATTTCAGTGTCTCCTTTGCCATCTGCTGAGATTGTTACTCAGGCAAGTGAAAAGTTTCACCTGTTTTACTTGTTTGATTTTGTATAAATATATGTTTGTTTCTGTTCTTTTCTTGCAAACGTCATAACTTTGGTTTTCTCTATGTTGATTTTCATTCTGTAATCCGTACAGGCCTCATTAAGATTTTTTCAGATGTCCCTGCAGTTGCTTTTCTGAGGTTGCTATTATTGCTTGGTCATCAGCAAAGAGAAATTCATGTGATCACTGAGGTTGCTGCCCTACTAATGTTGGCGCTTTTACATATTGCGTCTATATATGTGATAAAAAGTTGCCGTACACAGATTCTTGTATGAAATGTTTCTGAATATCCTGCGTTTGTTCTTATGAGTAGCTGTAAACAACAAAATACCCAGCCATACATTACAACATTATTAATAACAACAGAATCCTATTATTTGTTTAGCTTTCCTGCCAAAAGGGAGCCTTTATGTGTACTTAATGTTCATACTACATTTACCAAATTTGTCTTGTTAAAATTATGAGACTTCTCTTTTCTCATTCGAAATAACAGAACATAGCTGACTTCGCGACCACATTTTCAAAAAATTGAAGACTGACAGCTCCGCAATGTGTGTATGCAGCAGAGCACATACTACAGAACTGCCTTGAATATGATATACAGAGACAAACCCACTGACCCATAGAAACAACACTGGAAGAGAAACTTTATGTGAACTAGAAAAGGCAGTGAAGTTTATACAAGAGACAATATTGCAGATATAGACATTATATTTCCAAGCAAACGAAAGAAGAAAAAGAAAAAGAAGAAAAAAATAAGACGAAGAAGAAGCAGACAACTTACCGACAACTCCGCTACAGAATCTGAAATAACAAAACATAATTTTTTCAGTAATCTAGGTATTAACAGATTGTTAATTGAAACAATGAACAAAACAACATGGAAAATAATTCTTACACATAATTCTTGTGATAAGTTAAAAAGATGTGGGAAACTCAAGCCTTGTAAAATGCACAGTGAAAAATCATCATTAAGATGTTTTTCTCAATGCTGAGGCTCTCCCAATGATGAGCATTTTACTTCGGTGAAAAAACAACGAAATAATGTTTTGTTTTTTTGCCACATTAGTCGTCATGCAGTGTGAAGGCTAGGTGTCTATTTCACTCTGATAGAATAATTCTTGAGTCTTCATCTGTTTTCTTACATTTCTGGGGCCTAAAATATAGCAGTGAATGGACTGACAGTAGCCAGCGGCTCATAGCTGGCTTCTTGTATCGGGGTCTGACCAAGACCCTTTTCTACTACCAAATGTCGGCCCTGGAAACAGGCTGTACTAGTGTAGTCTGGCTAAGGGATAGGAATCGCAAACCCTATACCAAAAAAAAAGCCAGCTGAAATCAGATGTGTCGGGCCAAAAGATGCAGATATCACAGCCTCGCTTTGCTTTAAACTATGACACGTCACAATGCCCTTTTTAGAGCTAACGCCGAAAAAGAAGAAGTCCTTACTTGAAATTGAACCCATGTCCTCTTGATTTGGAGATAATGTATCCTAACCATTTCTAAACACTTGAAACACTTATAATACTATTATCTCGTCGTTTCGTTTG
Source organism: Ariolimax columbianus (assembly GCA_036924085.1). Lineage (NCBI taxonomy): Eukaryota > Metazoa > Mollusca > Gastropoda > Stylommatophora > Arionidae > Ariolimax > Ariolimax columbianus. Next base: position 31,989,359 of record JAVGWX010000015.1, read on the forward strand.
TGAAGCATAGATCCAACACTGCATTTGGCTTACCTTACCCAGCTGTTTAGGAAAGCATCCGAACCCATGTCCTCTTGACTCAGAGACAAGTATCCTAACCATTTCTAAATACCTCAAACACTTATAATAATTTCCCCGTCCTTTCGTTTGTTGAAGAATCGATCCATTACTGCATTTGGCTAACCTTACCATGTCCTCTTGACTCAGAGACAAGTATCCTAACAATTTCTAAATACTTGAAACATTATAATTTTCCCGTCCTTTCGTTTGTTGAAGAATCAAATCCAATACGGGATCAAGATGCTGAGCAATGCATGAGCTGCAGTGGTCAGCCACCCATAGCTGACTGCTAGCATCAGAGCCAGCGAACCATAGCTGCCAAGACCCTTCTACACCTCACACGGTGATCCTGGATAACAGGCTGCAGCAGGGCAGACTGGCTAAGGAGAAGGGATCGAAGAGGGACTGCTAACCCGGTACTCAAAAAATGCTTGCTGAAGTCGGATGTGTTGGACCGAAAGGTGCAAATATCGCAGCCAAGCTGTAAACTACAACACAACGCATTCCATTCTCTGGATTACATTCTGCTACTTAAGCCCTTTCAGGGTTTAGTAGTGAGAGATTGAGAACGAACGAAAAAGAAGAATCAAATCCAATACTGCCTTTGGCTTACCTTACTGAGCTGTTTGAGAAAACCTAGTTCAGCCATTTACAGTGCAGTTTCATAGCATTGGATTTTACATGATGAGGTTGCTATCCCTCATGCACAACTATGTTTAGTTACCTCCCTACAACACGCAAGGAAGGAAATATTTCCCTATGATGTAGTTTTCAGATTTTCATTACGACGTAATTTTCAGATTTTTATTATGACAGTTTTCAGATAACCTTGCGCAGCCAAAACAAAGAAAAGGTATCCTTTTCTTCCAATAGTTCTCCGTCCAGCATGACTGGTTCTTTGTTAAGATTTACCACACGGACGACAATTTTTCAGGTCACAAAAACATTTCCGTTTTGCTTCTAAAGACATTAAAAGAAGGCTGACGATAAGAAAACTATTCTGGAGCATTGCCATGTATTTAAACTGGTTGAATACATGTGCATTTGAATCTAAAAATAGACACTACATCATGATAGATGTAAACATGAAGTATGGCTGGTTTAGATTCAAAGAAAATTTTGAAACGATTTATTCTCCTTTTCACTCTGATGGAAGATTATCCCATTATTTAAGGACAATGAAGTTAAGTTGTTGCAATAGATCTTTCTAATGGAGATCTGTTTAATTTGTTTATTTAGAAGTAATAAATATGTTTGTGAGGGAAACTAACAGATATGTAAGAAACACTATCAGTGTTCTGTGACAATTGTTTAATTCTGAAGGTCCAGATTCCCCCCAAAATTGGTTAAGTCTAAATATTTGTGTTGTTTTTTATTTACATCTTCATCTTCTTGTATCTCAGAAACTAACACATACACAACAAAAACAATAACACCAGACGTGAAGCGCTGAAAAATAATTCAGTGGCAGGCAAAATTGTGTACATTTTTTTAATTGAATGGTGTGGTACAGGTTAATGACATCATGTAAATCAAGCAGCAGACGACGAGTGCCTGGCTGACTTACGTTACCGTTCCATAACGGTCGTCTGTTCTAATCAAACTTAAAAACTAACAACTATGTAGTAATAGTCTGAACAATACGGTTCTTTAATTGTAGAGAGTTCCTTCTGCCGTAATGTACGGTTAGTTACCAGTAATGGCGATCATGGAATTAGTTATAGGTGTTTGAAAATTATTTTTTCTGTTTTGCGCTTGAATTTTAAGATAAACCGATTTTTGAAAATAGGGGAGTCAAGTTCATGCAATGGATTTTTCTGAGGTAGATCTATTTAGATTGTTTATTTTGATACAATATTTATGTTTATAGTCGAAGTGACAGATATAGACATTGGTAATACGTTGTCTGCAATTATTTATTTATTTTTTTTCAACTGACGTACACTGAAAGCTGGAGAGTCTATGTGCGCCGTTTTATCGACATTATCACCTTAATTGTATTTTATCTCAGAAACCAACACACACTCAACAAAAACAATAACACCAACAAATTCTTTATTCATTTATTTCTCTACTCACAAACAAATCATATCAATAGACCGTCAAATAAAAATGTTACATGCTCTCAAAGTAGCAACAATAGTTAAACAACGTGATGTCATGAAAAATTAATTAATGCATGGCAGTGAAAATTGTGTCAATTTTGTATGTAGTGGTAAAGGTTAATAGTGTTGAGTTTAAGAGGCTTAGTTTTCTTTATATTGATATTCAAGCTGGATAATACAGAAAGTATGTAATGGTAAATAAAGTATATACTTACACCCCGCCTTCATTCTGAGGTCCAACCTTTTCATACATCTTGATGAGCCGACTGCAGTTATAAACAAACACACCATCATGGCTGCGGTTTTCTATGTTAAGGCCAAATATGAGATTCAGGGTTTTCGGTTCTTTTAGAGATCTGAAAAGACAAAATGGTCACAATTAATCTTTCCCACAAACAAATATAAATAAAGTAGTGACAACAATCGATGAGACAAGTTTGAGTAATCTGAAAACATATATACTAAAAAGCAAAATAAAACAAAACAATAGAGGTTCATTAATTCTTTGAACACCGACCACCTTGTCCGTAAAATTTCAATTCACTGTGCCCCTGTGCATAATACGCACATAATACTATGCTTAGGCGACCAGGGCCATCACACTGAATAACTGTGTCTATCACAACGTCTGGTGGTCAAGTCCCTGGTGGTCTGCAGTTCTGTTAAAAACGTGGTGATCTGTTTCAGCCAGGTGTTGCGAGGGCGGCCCTTGGACGTCTCTAGGATGAGCATGGCCTCTTTATATGCCTCACCTCCACAGCCATCTGGAGCATCGGGTAAGTCGAGACCTCCCGGGGGGAGGAGAGAGAGACGACAGGAATCTATTGTTGAGGTAATGCCTACGAGCTGAGTATGTTGGGCTATTGTATTGTTAGAAATCAGGTCCAAACCAGCAGACCAAGCTAGCCTTCCGTCTTTGATCAATTCTCCTTAATCAGCCTGCTCTGTTGCAGCCTGTTATTCAGGAGTACCGTGCGAAGGTGTATAAGGGTCTTGGCAGCTCTGGTTCACTGGCCCTGACGCTAGCAGTCAGATCGCTGCAGCTCATGCGCTGCTCAACATCTTCGGTCAGTGAATCTGAGGTAGAATAATGAAATTAGAGCACATAGTTTTGTCATAGTATATAGCTTTCCTAAAATGTCTACCTTGTGCATATTTTCTCAGAAGCACATGGAAATGAGATTTTACAGACCAGGTGGCCAGGGTTCAAAGACACACAAGCTTGTCTTCAATGAAAAGGTAAAGACATGACGAGACAAGATAAAATTTTCTCTTCGCCACAAGGTGCAAACTAGAGGAGATAAAAACACGCAATAAAAGATCTCAAGCCTTGATATAACTAAAGCAATTCTGTGATTTATATTTTGTATTTTTGTTTGCATTAACCTTATTTCTTTATTTCCTAAGACTGTGTGCGTTGCACTATGTTTTTATTTTGCGCCTGTTGGCTCAGTGCATCTGACTTCAGCATACATTTTATGTAAGGGTCTGCTTCATTCTGCATTGTCTAGCGGTTTTGCTCCACCAGGGTAACAGCCGGTGCTGTGATTGGAGAGCGAACCCAGCACATTCGCGTTGTGAGCTGTGTCACTTATCCACTAGCCAACGGCGTCCCCTAATTCTGTGGTTGAAACCACTGTGCCTTCCCAAAAGGAGAAAACCTGAACAAACAATATTACTACTCACTTTGTTTTTCTTTCTGCCATTTGCCGCTTTACTTGGGCGTGTCCTCTACACTCTGCTGCATAGTTTTGTGCCTTGCGTAGAGTCAGCTGAATTGATTCAAAAGCATAATCAAGAAGACAATTTAAATTGCATGTATGTTATGCCACTTTCAACCCCGGACACCTTCATCAGGGCACAGAAAAGAGTAAACTTACTCATTGTGGACATTCAGAACAACAATAACAACAATAAACAGGGCCTGAAATGAGATCAAAGAATAGTAACACTGTAAACTGACAGGCATGTCTGTCGTAAGAGATGAACACGTGATTAGAGAATAGAAGTGACTTTGAAATGTGGACATACAAGAATGGAGTGCATCTGGAAAGAAAAGAAAACAATTCTTGGAGAAATTATGAATGCAAAGAAAATTACTGAATGAGTCTGACAAATAATTTTTGGTCACACTAGAAGACACATCCTACTGATAGATAAGTAGCATGTCCTTTGCAGAACGTCGCATCTTACAAATGTTAACCTATTTGGCTGTTATAATTTTCTTGCCAGGTGTACAGTACAGTAGATGATGAGGTGAATAAAAGAACAGCTAATGTTAGCATGGCATTTAGTAGACTTCATACTAATGTGTGGGATAGGTGAGGGATCAGGACTCAAACAAAAATAAAGGTCTACACTGCAATTGTTCTTCATACCCTCTGATATACATGTGAGACCTGGACCATCTATAGTCGCCTTGGCCGGGAAATTAAACTACTTCCACATGCTCTGCCTGCAAAAACTGCTGAGGATTAGATGGCAGGACATGGTGCCAAATACAGATGTGTTAGCACAATCGGGCATGTCCAGCATACACACCATGATATGTGCAGCACAGCTGAGATGGGCTGACCATGTGGTACGCATGTCGCATCAATATCTACCAAAAGAGCTGATCTATGACGAACTTCAAAATGGCAAGAGAGCAAGCGGTGGGCAGCAGGAAAAGTACAAGGACACACTTAAGAGATCACTGATCCAGTGTGGTATTAACCATGATGACTGGAAAAGAATCGCCACCAATAGCATAGACTGGCGCAGCACTATTGCTCAGGGTGTTCAGAGACATGAGGCATCAAGAATAGATGAGGTTATCCAGAGACAATCGCTTCGCAAGTCGACTAACATCAACCCTTCTTCAATCCCGGTGGAAGGAGGTGTCTTATTTCCCTGTACAAAGTTGTAGTCAGTCGACCTGTACTTCTACAGGGGCATAAGCAGGCTCGAGCAGCTTATTACTCCATTACGGAGGGTGGTTAACTGATGTGTGAGTCCATCTTAACAGACTCAAACATTAGAGCAAAGTAGACCCACAGCCTATTAGGCGCCATCTATGTTGCTCTTAACAAACCACCTAACCATGGCTGGTGTTATGCCATGTCACACAGTTAGTCGTCTCTTACGACATGCTCTCTGTGGGGCAGTGGTGCTATTCTTGTTATACTCATAGACCCCAGCAAACCACACTGTACAAAGTGCAACAGATAATTCAAGGCTCAGATTGACTTATATAGCCATCTTCGAATTCATGTGAACAATGAATGCTGACAAAGTGGTCCTCATCGATTACAATGGATGAACAACACAGTAGGTTGTCATTACTTTCCGTACGCTGAGGAGTGATCGCACAGAGGATAAAAAACTCCATGTCTCCCAAACTGGACATGACGGAATTCGAATCAAGTGCGTTGTGATTGCTGAAAACAATACTTGAAGAATAGGTGGGAGTGCAACATGCCAGATAGCATCAACAGATGGACGGGGAAATCCTGACAGATAATTATCAAGGCAAGAGACTGAGGATGTGAAAGAATCATTATAGCCAACCTTCGATGTGGAGATGGCACCTGAAATTAAAATAGACCAGGGACCAAAGTACCATTTGCGCAGGATCTCCTCCAGGTGTTTCTAGATCTACCTCTCGTCCACTTCCCCTGTGGATTCCATGCCAGGGCATGTCTGGACACATTTAATGGTGCTTTTAGTAGCATGTGTCCTATCTAACCCCATTTCTTACATTTGATCGGTTGTTTCATTGATTGTTGTCGGCTCCTTTCCCATAATTCTTCATTCCTCATATGTTTTGCCAACCTATACCAATTATCCTCCGTAGACATTTATTGACGAACAATTGGAGTTTTCTCTGTATTACATTTGCCTTTTATCACTCTCCAAGTTTCTGCTCTGGAGTACTGACTTGACATTGTAATTGAACAATCTTCACCTGGTGTTGGTCTTCATTTCTCTGGATTTCCATCAATTATTCAGTAACAGGAATGATGTCCTTCCCTTTCCAATTCTAGCTTATGCATCGATCTTTGTACCACCTGAAGTATCAATGGTGCTGTCCGAATACGTGAAGGTATTCACCGCTCCCAGTGCCTCACCACCAAGCATGACTGGTACTCTGTTCATTGTGTGGATTTTAAACAGCTTGGTTTTTTTTGTGTGTTAATATTTAGTCCAAGTTTGTCTGAATACGTCCTTAAAAACCTTCTTTAGTCTCGTGTTAGCTTCTTCTTCTTTGCGTTCGGTTTCGTATGCTCGTTTTATGCCACCAAATGGGCCGCCTCTATGAAGTGACACATCAGTCGCAGGTCCTCAATGGTTGCCCACAGTTTATCTTGTATGTTTCTTTCCTCGCGCTAGGTCTTCTCATGGGAGCCTTGGTGCAGCGGACATGTTTGCAGGATGTGTTCTGGAGTCTGGGGTCATCTCTGACATGTGCAGTCTGTGCTGCTTTAATTTTATGCAAGTGTGCATTTAGTCTGTAATGACCTGTTCTGAGGTGGAAAATTGTGGTATACTGTTTTCTATTCAGTCCTGTGAATTCAGATTGGGTCCTGTGGGTATTTGTTGTATCCACGGTTTTGTTTAAATTTGTTTTAATGTGTGCTCTGACTTTTGGCAGTGACACTGGGAAGGTGAACTGTTCTCTTTATCTTCCCTCCCAGGCTAGTCTGTCCACCCATTCATTTCCTGGTATGCCACAGTGAGCTGGAAACTACTTGAGGGTGATTATATTTAAAACTTTCTTTAGTCTCGTGTTATGAAATGCAGTTGGGTGCAGTGGAATTGTTATTTAATCCCCAATTAGATATCCCACAATCCACATCAAGTTACAGACAAGTCACACTAACAACTTACCCGTTGCTCCTTATTTGTGGATGACCCAGTTCTGTTTTCTACATTTCTGAGGGGATAAAGTTATTTAAGAAAAGTTGTAACAATAGTTTGGGGGAGGGGGGATTTCGTTAAATGTATGACAAACAAAAAATATAGATACATAACAAATAAACCAAAAGAAAGCAACAGTGTAGGGGATCTTACTCGATATAAGATTAAAATTGATCCATAGAAGAAAATAAATATAAATTGATGATGTAGCTGTACTGCGGAATAATATAGAGTGTACAAATATTTCTGGTTCGCTGCAACTCATGCATTGCTCAACATCTTGATCCCATTAAATCCTAGCATCCGAGACTCCCCCTCAGAAACCATTTCCATGGTCTCCGTTATCTCTTTTTATACAGTTTCATACAAATCTGCTGAATTTCCATCCAATCAAATAAATACTAGAAATCTGCATCACTATTTCTTGTGTACCTCGATTGAGACCACTTGTCCATTGTTTTTAAATGGATTTGTTCTCATGGAATCGAAATTATTGTCAGCTGGTTTTGGTAAACATTAAATGTTTAACACAAATGATCGCTAGCGAAGATTTTCAGCCAAGCAAGCATCGACACTTACTCAATCATGGATTGTATTAGAAAATGCTGATTTATGATAGTTCTGATAGTTCGTATTTAAAAAAATTATAGTAGTTTGTCAGATTCTGGAGACTTTTAATGTGCGCATCTCCGCTAGCTGGACCTAGTTCTAGGCATAGTAGAGAAGCTAGAGGAACAAATGGTGTTCCAATAACAAGTACAAGATTGAGATAAATCCAAACTTTGACATGTAAGAACAAGTACACCTGATAATTCCATCATAGTTTTATTTTTAAAATATGAAATGTAAATACTAAAACTGAAAGTGTCAAATATTTGTAAATTCTGGTTTTTTCCTAATTGTGACAACCAATATCAATATGCGTGAAGAATGTTTATTTACAACAAGACAGACATAAAACTTTCCCAACTTATGTGAAAATCGATATACTCTACAATGATCTTGAATGTATGATTTTGTGTTGCTGAAGGATTCGTTTTGTTTTTATATTGTTAAGTACAATATTTTGTCTTCTGTTTTGTAAATTTACATTTGTTCTATTTCAATCTTTAAATATCTTTCATAGATATTTGTAAATATTTATATATTTAATTATGTTCATATAATAGGTCTTTCATTTCTGCTAATTTTGACATATAACACTTGAGTTTATCCTTGTAAATAAATATGCTAATCTAAAACCAGTAACAGCAGCCAATTATAAAAAGTAACTTCTTAAAATGAGCTTGTAAAAATGTGGTTTTTGAGTGTGTATACTAAGAATTAATCAATTTAGTAGAGTTAATGTACTAAGTCGACACACTTACTTTGCTTTGCTTTCTGCTTCCCTAGCTTTATTCTCTGCTGCCAATGCCTCATCTATTGCCCGTTTGGCTTCATTCTCAGCTCGTGTCTTGAACCGGTTAGAAGAATACTTGTACATCTTGGACTTGTACAGAGTACATGCTAACCGCTTTGTGCGGACTTTCTTACTCTGAATGTAAATGCGCATGCGTGGATCCATGTACAAGATCGCAGCATATGCCCGAAAGGACTTCCTCTCTGGAAGTAACCTGAAGATTAATCAAAACTAGGAATTAGATGATTTAGTGATACAGCTTTTTGTTCTAATCAAAGGCCGAGAAGCCAGGTGTAGATGGCAACATGCTGCAGAAAACGGATGTGTCGGACCAAAAGGTGCAAATATTGCAGTCAAGCTGTAAACTAGCGACACAATGGATTTCATTTCAAGTTTTCGACGATCCCCTACAGCTTTTCGAGCATGGTTGGTCCCTCAGGCCAGACTGCCTCTGTCTTTGGTCTGCATAGTCCTGCAGAATATGTTCTGGTGGTTACCTGGGTGCTCCACAATCGCACGCGGAGGTGTCTCTAAGACCCATTCTGTGGAGGTGGGCCTTGAGTCTACAATGTCCCATTCTGAGTCTGAAGATATTTGTCTGTCCATCTCTGCGTAGTTTGTCTATGCTGTCATTTCTGGTTTGTATTCTTTGTGCTGTTCTCTCCATTCTGTCCTCATGGATCGTTTGATGAGTGTCTTTGTTTCTTTATAGCTCTGTGGATGGGGAATCTGCTTGCCACCACTTCCGGCTTTTGCGAGCTCATCTGCTTTCTCATTTCCAGGGATCTCACAGTGGGCTGGAATCCATTGTAGGGCTAAATCTGTTTTTTGAGACAGCAATCCTATCTTGTATTTTATTTCACATGAGAGACTATCTTGTTTGTGGCTTGGAGTACACTCCAAAATTCAATTCGGAAAGCAAATGTGATTTTCTTTCAGCTTTCACAACTCTAAAGAACTAAACACATCAAACCTATGTTGTATTTTCTTTCTCTGGTTATAAAATTCTTCATTTAATTTGTTAGCATAAGATACATTCTGCAGCATTTGACAGTTGGAATGCGATGAGCTGTGTGGACTTCTCGGGATCAGGTGACATGACAAAGTGCCTAATTCTGAAATTCTTAGCAATACTAACATGTTGAGCACCAATACAATTCTGAAATTGGTTCAGCTAGGATGGATAGGACATGTTGTTCACATGCCCGGTGAGCGGATCCCCAAGCAGCTGTTATACGGTGAGCTCAGATCAGGCAGACACTCACCCAAGGAGGGTGGCGGGGAGAGGGACAAAATTAGTGCCACAGAGACTCCTTAAAAGTATCTCTTCTTCTTCTTTGCGTTCGGTTTCGTATGCTCGTTTTAAGCCCCCAGATGGGCTGCCTCCATGAAGAGACACATCAGTCGTAGGTCCTCAATGGTTCCCCACAGTTTTTGTCTTGTATGTTTTTCTCCTCGGGCCAGGTCTTCTCATGGGAGTCTTGATGCAGTGGACATGTTTGCAGGATGTGTTCTGGAGTCTGGTGTCCTCTCTGACACGTGCATCGTGCAGTCTGTGCAGTCACCTTCAGACTGTCCATGAATCACTTTTTTGGACATTCCTGTGTTTGCCTTCCTACACTCATCCTCTCATTACTCAAATTTCTGAGCCTTTTGCTTGGCATTCGAGCAGTGTAATCAGCACATCCCAGTTTAGCTTTCTGTAAAAGAGAGGCGAGTGCCTTAACCTCTTTACTATAGCTACCCCGATATATAATATATGCATATATCCTTTACCATATCACGTTGCAGAAGCTTAACTTTCCCAATTGTCAATAATGGGTGTCTACAAATCCAAGTGAAAAACTGAATAAATCCTTTCCAAAAGTCTAAAACAAATTTTAAAATTACCATTTTTGTTATCTAACCATACAGGACAGAAATCGGAACTCTCTACAATGAAATGAGCAGGTGGTTTAGCCGTTTCTATGGCATTAACCCAGTAGTTTATATATGATAAACCAACAACTCTGGAGCTGACGCTTTTGCGTGACATTGGAAATGGATGCAAATTTGTTTTGATGCATTTGCGCGGCCTTGGTGTGGTAGAGGATATATAGTAATAAAAAAATGTTAAAGTCAAAATTCAACTGAATTAACTGCTGGTTGGAAATGGGAGTTTTTTTTAAGACTCTATTGTACTAAGCCGCAGTCTGTGAGAGGTGGGGTGGCCAATACCCTTCCTTGCTGGTTTTACTTTCCCTAACTCATACGTCAGGTACTCATTTACAGCTGGGTTGACTGGAGAAACGGCCAAAAGATTAAAATCACAACCCGGATTTTTTTAGTCTTTGGATGCGAGTCGAACCGAAGCACACTGTTACAGAAAATTGCTCGCTATGAACTGAACACACACACACACACACACACCCCCCCCCCCCCCCCAAGTATATATATATATATAAAATAATAACAACATTTGAAACTATAAATGTCAAGAAATTACAAGTAATAAACAGTACTTAATATCATGGTCAGGTGCAACATACTGACCGTCCCTACCCCCTATTCACATTGTGTACCTGGAAACTGGTTGTGTTACAGCAGCCTGGTCAACACGGTGGGAATCAAATGTGACCCTTGTAGTGGTACGCCTGCTGAGAAGACTTGCATTGCACTACAGCAAGGAAGGCCCCCCAGTTCACTTTCTCTTTTCTCCCCCCCCCCCCCCCCTGATGTAAATAGACTCACTACCAATGAAAATTGGTATAGAGTGATGACATCGGAAAGACTACAACATCTCTACGTAAAGTGAGAAACCAGATGGCCATACCCTTCATCAGAATCAAAGTCATGAGTGCTGGGGTTTGCCAGGATTATGTCGGAGGAATCAGTTGTAACATCAAGCTCTGTATCACCAGAGTCCAGTAGTTTGAGGTTATAAACCATGACTAGGGTGCCAGATTGTCCTTCTAGTCTATCAAACTGACTGAAGAAATCATCCATCGTCTTGAAAGGAGAGTACTTGAGTATTACTTCCATCTCTACTTCATGCTGCAAAGTCACAGAAGTACAATGTACATTAGGAGAGAGAAATGGATATAAAGAACAAATAAATTAAGAAAGCACAAAAAACAACCATCCTTCAAAAAAATACATCAAAAGCTCAATATCTTGATCTTGATGGCCCGTTGCTCGGCATAGTTGGTGGTCCCAACTTCGTCTCCAGCAGACCCCGTCTTGGGTCACAGAAGTCCAATGCATGGTAAGCCCTCCGCCAGAGGCATCTCTGATGTTGTGTGCAGTAAGGAAGTCTGACCAACGCATTGGAGGCCTTCCACATGGTCTCTTCTTACCTTGGGGGTACCAGATTGCTGTTGCAGTGCCCCATCGACCATCATTTCGTTGCAAAATGTGACCTGCCCATCTTTGTTTTGCCGTGTCTGCATAGAATACTGTATCATTCACCAATCATCGTATGTCAAAATTGTGGAGCTTTTGTTCACGTTGGATACAAGAGTGATTCCAACCAAGCGTCTCTCAAGCTCAATATATATATTATAATAAGGATATAAAGATGACATGTTGTAAACCTCACATTTGGAATGTGCTGATTGCGTGTGCGAAATTACACGGTATTCGGATAAATGAACCAGCCGTAACAAACCATTAAAATGGCGCCTCTGAACAATATACATTACAAACAGCAAATTGTTATAGAATTCCTCGTTGCAGAGAAAGAAACTGTTGTGATTATTCACAAATACTTGTGTACTGTGTATGGATGTTGTGCAGTCGATAGGAGCACAGTCAGTCGACGGGATCAGTGAATTAAAACTTCAGCAAGTAGAGAGATAGAGCTGCATCATCTACAGAGTTCAAGACGTCGTGCTACATCAACCAGGCAAGACATGTTGAACAGTGCTGTCATTATTCATAGTGATAGGAGAATCACCATTAAACAATTGGTCTTGCCGCTTGAAAGCAAGAGCAGTGCAGTTCAAATTATCAAAACTCTTGATTTTCCCTGTCCATCTTTTGATGGCATCCTCCCATTTATAGTGCTGTCTATCTCTGACATGTTTACCCTCCCCGTTTCCTTCGAGTATTGTTTTCAGCAAGATCCTAAATCATTTTCACTTGAGATGTCTGTGTAGCCTGCTCAGGATCAGATAGCAGGACAAAGTGTCAAACTTTGAAATTCTTGAAATTTCTAACATCCAATTTCACCTGGCCTTTTAGGTAGAGTGTTTGCCTTCCTAGTTAGATCCCTATTCTCGTAGCAAGACTACACTAGTGTAGCCTATTTTCAGGAAACAAATTATCATTGGCTTCAGAGTGTCCGCAATCTGGCAAAGGTGAAGTTTCTTTATCTTAACCTTGATCAACCCTAAGTCGAGAGCTCTCGCCTGCCAGCTTTCCACCCAATCTCGAGACCTGGTGCGGCACCGGTTTTTCATATATTACCAAATGGGCTACCATAGAAATTGATTCAAATCAAGTCTGTTATAATAAGGATGTCCTTCTACACAGGTTTGACCAGCTTTGAGTTATTTATTATTTTTTTATTTGCGTTCGCCTTATTTATCTATTCCCCAAGGCGTGTGTGCGTTACAGTGGTTTTTATTTTGCGCCTGTCGGTCCAGTGCAACCGACTTCGGCATGCATTTTATGTAAGGGTCTGCTTCCTCCTGCATTTTCTAAGGGTTTGCTTCCCCGGGGTAACGGCCAGTGCTGTGATGGGGATCGAACCCAGCACCTTATGGTTGTGAGCCGTGCCACTTAACCACTAGGCCACGCCGTCCCCAGCTTTGAGTTAGATTTAAATGAATTTGAAACACTTTATTATCGTCTTTACGCGGATTGGACCCGGCCCATTATTGAGAATAGTGAAAAGAGAATATTAAGTTGTTACAAAAGATTTATGCAAGGTTGATCTGTTTAATTTGATTATGTAATCGAAATAAATACGTTTTTAGTGTAAACTAACAGATATTCTGATTGTGTTAAAAACACTATCAGTGTTTTGTGGTGATTTCATAGGATTTATTGAGGAGCAACGTTCCCTATTCAGTGAATCTAAATATTTGTGCTTTGTTTTATAAATTTTCACCTTCCTCTTCTTGTGTAACTCAGAAACTAACACACACACAACAAAAACACCAACAAGTTCTTTATATGTCTCTACACACAAACAAATCATATCTATACAACAACAAATAAAAAAGCTACAGACTCTCAAAGTCAGAAACCTAGAAAAATGTGACGAGGTAAAAAATAATTGAGATGAGGGGTAAATGGCGTACTTATATATTCAGTGTAGTAAACGTTAAAGGTCCAGGAACAAAGTGGAGTTTAATCCTAAGGAAGCATAGAAAATAAATATAACCTTCTCTTTAGCACGTGCGTCCGCAGCTATAGGTTTACGAGATCCAGCGTCAAATGACGGAATGGGAACAATGACCTCGTCTATATTTTCCTCCTCGTGAAATGTGCGAGACAAAAAGAGGCAAGACCTTGTGTCACCTCTCTTAGTAAACAACATCAGATCATTGCCAATTCGCATGGAGCCACTGGAGACAAAGGAAGAACATGTTAGCTGTTCATCTGGCGTAGAAAGAGCAAAACACTAACACAAAATAACAATGGAAGCTTAAAAAACGGATTTCCTGTTTCTATTTTAGGAACAATTACTGGTGATGAAAGTGTGGTGCTATAGAACCTTACTATACATGCTAAATAAGATAGCTAAGGAGGGCTGTCCATATACCTGGCAAATTTCATCATGTAGAATAAAGTGGTTTAAATTCACCACTGCAAGAAACCCATAAATGATTTTCCTCAGGCTTCCTGCGGTGCAGTGGTTGAGGACTCGCTTTTTATCGCAAAGGCACAAGATTCAATTCCGCTGCAGACATGCTCCACTAAACCCAACTGTAAAGTGGTACCTGGCTTACTTTAGGGAAGGACAGTCAGCGAGGAAGGGAACTGGCCATCCAACTTCATAAGCAAGCTGTGCCTTGTACAATTATCACTTTATCCTTGACAGCAGTGTCTGTGATGAGACTACATCTACTTTTTTACCTCTAATGAGGAGGAGAGGCAACTAACGTCTGGTCAGATAAAATATACTGATCAGACATGTTAGTCAGGGTCAGGTAAAATATACTGTCGAAGACCTCCCCACCTCGACTTCCTCGAAGTTCTCCCTGGAAATGAACTATTTTCATGGCTAACGAGGTAGGGGATCAACGTGATCTCTGTAGCAGTGAACAACACGCAGATGGAGCCAAGACTAGCACAGCCGCCTGGAAGACCCTAGCCCACCCTTCATCAGCACACTCAGGATGTGAGGAAAGCTACTGCAACTCACCTCTTAATGGCCTTTTCAGGGCACACAGAAAGTAATCTTACTCATTGTAACCATTCAACAACAAAAACAACCTGTTCATTTCAAGAGTTATTAATTTATTCATTTCTGTATTATTTAAAACCTCAAATTTTCGGCTACTTAAAGTCTCTGTTACATTTGTAACCTTTTTTTCAGTGTAAAAACAATCCATTTCCAGCTTTAAAAGGCTTCAAAAAACTATAAACAAATCATGTGAGTGTTAAGATTCTCTTCCTTGCAATATCTTCTTCTTCTTCATCATTCATCCTCAGATCGAGGTCTTGGTTTCTCTTATAAAGGCCACCATTGTCTGTAAGGCTGTTTTATCTCTGTACAACTTTTGTCGATCATCTGTCTTGCAAGACTAGTATTGGTCTCTTCTTCCTGCAGCTTTGTGTTCCACGGTCTTGCTATGCTTCCTATATGGACACTTATCTGTCCCAATCCTCATTTTGTTGTAAAGATGAATCTTGAGTATTATGCCCAGTTCTCGGTCTGAAGATGATGACTGGCTCTTCTTTAGTTCTCTTCCTTTCAGAAGTGGAGGTGTTGATCAGCCCATTTTCTCCTGAAGTTGGCTTTAATTTTGGTCTTTCCCTCATTATTCATGATGCTGAGGTCTGTTTGTGGGGAAGCTCCTTCCCCCTTTGCTAATCTGTCTACAGCTTCATTGCCTTTGACGTTGCAGCTGTGTCATGGAATGCATGCATCGTGAATATAAAACTTGAGCAATGCACATAAGCTGCAAAATTAACCATTGCCACCCAGTCTGTAAAATCCAATTCCTCTGTGCTCCTGAGAAAATATGCACAAGACAGACATGTGAGAAAAGTAGAAGAATAAGACATTCTATCTCAAATCGACTGATCTGATCATCTACAATGTTTCTGCCTGTTATGCCAGTAGATTGTAAAATATAGTTATTAAAGACCATCTTATATCAAATTTACTAGATTTATTTCATGGGATACACCCCTATACCATGGATTGATCATTTGTGGGACAGGATAAATCTAGCTTGACCATTATCCAATTCACACATTTCATTATTCAAATGGTTATCAGACGACTTGTCCTTTTCAGAATAACAACCATCTATATCTAATTTATCAGCCTCCTAATGAAGCGATATCTGCGTTTTCATCTTTGCTGTTTTGTTATCCCTAACAATAACTTGGCAACCCATTTTCAGCTTGGTAGACTTAAGTATCGCAGAACTAGGATGTGAACCCGGTCCATTTGCTGTGAGACGGAAAAGTTCTCTAACTGCACTGCCATTTAGCCTGAACAAAGGTAATCTTAACCCTACCACACCTGAGGCCCTGAACCTAACTGTCCTCCATACCTGGGCTCCTGGCATTAAAGAGAAAAAAACCAACATGATATAGAAAAATGTTAGTTACATGCAAACAAGTGGTTAGAATAAGATGTAACTTGGAGACATTGTAGAAAATAGGTCTACCTTTCATCTAGCGCCAATATTCCACCTCTGTGTGCCAATCCACCCAGCAAAAGGCAAGGAATCTGTCTCGAGTCATAACATTTCTAAATCCGGGAGTAAACACAACAAAGAGCCCTCATCTGTCCAATAATCCTGATAGCTGTGCTTTATACATGAGTATTCCATTTAGATCCTCAGTCCAAGAAAAGCCTTCATCTCATCACTCGAGCTCTCACTGTCTGTTTCACTTGAACAGAGTCTGAATCAACCAAATTATTGATCACCTATTGGACTGTCATAAGCCTAGACTTACTTTGCTTTCCTGTTGAAGTGCTTGGTTCATCAGCCGCTCGTTTCCTTGTCAATTTTCCTAATTTGTTCACGTTAAACCCCACAAAATCAATTCAAACATGGGGGCAGCCATTTGCAATGACTAATCACGAGGATTGACCACGATTGGTTGGTTATTTTTAGATTCTGACGCATTTTATTACGTACTACCTAAAGTACTGCAAAACCGGTCCAGCGGTATAGCGTCAGTTAAGGAAATTACAGGAAAAAGGGTACAGCGGTCTGGTAGGGTTAAAAAGAGACAATTCCAGAGACTCAACTTACGATTTTAGACCATTGCCGTACATGCCAATCTGGTGCAGGTCATCTGACTTCTTTGTCGATTTACCAAATGTGACAATACTGGCTGTTTCAGCTGTAGCAACACAAATACAAATTAGATCAAATGTGACAATACTGGCTGTTACAGATGTGGCAACACAAATACAAATTAGATCAAATGTGACAATACTGGCTGTTACAGATGTGGCAACACAAATACAAATTAGATCAAATGTGACAATACTGGCTGTTACAGATGTGGCAATACAAATTAGATCAAATGTGACAATACTGGCTGTTACAGCTGTAGCAACACAAATACAAATTAGATCAAATGTGACAATACTGGCTGTTACAGATGTGGCAACACAAATTAGATCAAATGTGACAACAATACTGGCTGTTACAGCTGTAGCAACACAAATACAAATTAGATCAAATGTGACAATACTGGCTGTTACAGATGTGGCAACACAAATACAAGTTAAATAGACATTATTCTGTGTTGGCGTCTGACATAGGCCGCTGCTTTGCCAGAAAGATTTGTATTATTTGTTTATCTGCTGCCAACTGTTCCTATTGTTGTTGACTATATCCCATGTTCATGTTTGATAGCGGCTGCTTTATTGCCAGCCTAATAGCCATAAATTATGGTAATTTTTGTTACCAATGTGAGAACAACCTTTCACTTCGTCATCATATTCATGTAGCCTTTCACTTCATATCCGTTTTCACGTAGCCTTTCACTTCGTCATCATATTCATGTAGCAGCCTTTCATTTCGCCATCATATTCACGTAGCCTTTCACTTCGTCATCATATTCATGTAGCAGCCTATGATTTCGTCATCATATTCATGTAGCCTTTCACCTCGTCATCATATTCATGTAGCATGTCCTCTACAGAATGTCGCTCCCATCAAAATCGCCTGAAATAAACTCGATCTCTTGACAAATGAATCTTCAGCCTGACTTCCCCTGATCTCTGAGCAGTAGATCAGACACCTGTGTGCAGTTAAAATTCCCTTGGAAGTTAAAAATAAAAACAGATGTGGAATATTCGCCTCAGGCAACCTGTGTCGAAGTGGTTTAACCTCCTTGTATGTCCAGAGTATACAGTCCATTCAGAGGAACAAATAATGCTCCAAAAACAAGTACAAGATTGAGATAAATCCCAACTTTGACATGTAAGATCAAGTACACCTGATTTGCCCGGGCAAATATCATGTTAAAAATCTACTCAAATTATTCTAGGGATGCTCGCTCCACAAAGAATCTGCCACAAAAAGGAAACACTATGTGGCTATAACATCAGTTCTTGGTTATGTGGTTAGTGGAGCAGCATAGACTACGTCTGACAAGCTGCAGGTCTACCTTGCTCTAATTTATGCTTCCGCCCCCACCAGTCCCAAAAAATAGGTGATCGTATATTCCAGGGGCTACTAACCTAACGGTTGGTAATAGATACTTGTTGGTATACTGGATTGACCTGGCAAGTCATCAGCAGAGTTTTGCCTGCCCAAAGAAAATATGAAACAAAGGAGGTCACACCTGCCCACGATGTCTAACGACACGAGTGGACTGAAGATAAATCTTCTTTTATCTCAGAAACTAACACACACACAACAAAAACAATAACACCAACAAGTTCTTTATTAATTTATATATCTACACACTTCAAAATCATATCTATATACCAAAAAATAACAAATTTTACAGACTCAACAACCATAGTAAAAATGTGACGTGCTGAAAAATAACACATTTTGCAAAAACAGTCTGATGATGTCGCCATCTTTGCTTGTAATGGGCAACTATTACTATTACCTGGCCCCTAGAACCTAAACAAATGTGTCGCTCCCTGCACTACAGTAAACCTTTTACATAGTAGTTTCAACAGCTATGGTTTTACATGACTGCATTGCTAGTCCTATGTACAACCTTCTTTGGTCAACTTTTATGACATTGTGGAAGGTTACAGTGGTCCTATTCTTTTTAACTAGAGTGCCATTCTGACAATTTTAAATATGAAATCAATATTAACTCACATGGATCCATTCCCTCTCCATCATCCAAGAAACACAAGATGTGGCCTCCTCGCAGCTCCGGGATATTTACTGAAAAATAAATAACAAATACAGAAAAATTATGTATGTTAGAAAAGGGATGCCTAAACAAATGTGGAAATAACAAACAGGACTATGTGAATGTTTAGTCACTTCTCTTCTACCATGTCATGTAGAGGATTTCATTTATTTTTCTCGTGGCCTATTGCATGGACAGAGATCGGATGGCCGCACCTGTGCCCAACACTCCATTGTCATCATCATCAATGTCCGTTGCTCCTATCAGGGCATATGCCATTGATAAACCCTCCTCCAACAAGTTTGATCTGGATCTTTCCTTTCTCCAGTTGAGTTCAATTTCAGTTTCTTCTCCAGGTGTTTTTTTATCTACTTCTCGTCCTCCTACCTAGTGGATTCTATGTCAGGTCCTACCTGGCCACGTTTGATAGTGCTTTCCTTAGTTGACGTCCTATTCAATCCCATTTAGTTCCTCATTTCCGTGGCTATCTTCGCTACTTTCCCTGTTTAATCCATGTGACTATTTGGTTTCTTGATATTTAAAATGGTAGTCATCAATGTAGCTTTCTTGTGGCTTTCACTACACTGATTCATACATGTTTAAGTGATTTACTCTTATTACGAGACATTATGTTGTTTACTTGTTATCAGATCAATGACTCACAGACTGCAGGATTTTAAAAATCAAATGTAGGTCGTTTAAAGGATGGAACATGAGTGTGCACAACCAGCGAGTTACAGGAACCATTTCTGTATTCCCCAAGGCAGTGTGCATTGACTATGTTTTTATTTTGCGCATGTCATCCCAGTGCATCCGACTTCGGAATGCATTTTATGCAAGGGTCTGCTTCCTCCTGAATTTTTCTAAGGGTTTGCTTCCCTGGGGTAACAGCCAGAGCTTTGATTGGAGAGCGGATCCAGCACCTTCGGCTTGAGAGCCGAGTTACTTAACCTCTTGCCCATGACGTCCTCTCACAACCTTTAGAAAGAGACTAAGCACCTATAGGTCTGCCCATCATATTATACTACATATGCATATATGTAAAAAGTAACGGTGTGTTCCATATCCGTTACACTAGCGTCTGGGAATGAAGTGTAGTCTTTCTCATATATATATATATATATATATATATTTGTATATATATATATATATATATATATATATATATATTTGTATATATATATATATATATATATATATTTGTATATATATATATATATATATATTTGTATATATATATATTTGTATATATATATATATATATATATATATATATATATATATATATATATATATATATATATACAGGATTTTTTCTGATCACAAACCGGACCCTGTGGTCGACCCAGCCATAAAAATTGGATACCAGAAAAATCTGGGAAGTAAAGGCGGCCGGTGTGACCACATCATCCACTAAGTGCCGTAGGTTACAAAATAATATAGGCCTAACACCATATTTCCTATGCGCCGCATGGCGTGACAGGATCTTTACTTTTTATTTACTCAAAAAGTGACCATCATATAGTATATTCTGTTGATTATAAAATTGTAAAGTTACTTTTTTTTTAACTCCTCCTCGTATAAAGACCGTTCACTAAGTTACAGGACTTAACTTTTTGTGTGTGAATGAGTAGACTTACCGGCTAGATGGTTTTCTCTCCTTCAAATTAGTGCCTGTGTGATTTATGTACTTATTATAGCATTCCACAGTTTTGCGGAGGTGTTGCAGGACTGTTTTGGAGAATTTAGTATTCACATTTACAAACAATCGGCATACACTTTTCAAACGAGAATATCTCTCAAACGTCTTAGATCGACTTGCAGCATTTCAAAAGTTTCAGAACCAGTTGTTGTTTTTTTCAAGAAGAAAGCAGAAATCAATGCAGATAAGTTGCTGAAAATCAACATCCATTTTGAAAATGACGATTTCACTCAACGGCTTCCACACAGTACATGGGCAAAAGATGCTCGTTTCCAGTTTAGCACGTACATAGTTGTCAAATACGATGTCTTAATGCCATTTCGCTGCATATTAGTTTCCTTGAATTAAAATCAGTCCTGGAACTTAATGAACAGCCATCGTACAACAGTGACAAGAGAAGAAAGAAAAAGCAGATATGGCAGGAATAAAAGTCTCATTTTTGATAACACTCTTACCAATCAGAGATCAGGAATTTTTTACCCTAAGCCACCAAGCGGATATTCACGCCACCCAAACCAGCCGACACTTTAATCGGATCAGCCATGTCCTAAGAGGAGAACCTACTTCAATCACAAGAACCACCATGCTATGGACCTCAGAGGGAAGGGAGGAAGACGTAACATTTTTTTTTTAAACAGCTAAAACAACCCTGAAGAGCTCTTGCGGGCTTACCATCTCTGCCAACATACATGGCCGAGAGAGAGAGTCCTGTATCCATCAGTTCCAGAGTGTTTCAGTTTTGCAAAAGAGCATACGACATATTTCTCGCAGTGCAATGAGCACTGTGCGATGTAGAGTTGAATGCACTCAGCACAGCACAATGCCAAGTTGGTGCTGAAGCCCTGTCGTTCTACCATCTCCACCATCTCACAAGACCAGATAGAGTCCCTCATTCGTTAGCTCCATAATGTTGCAGACTTACAATAGTGCATGGGGCACTCTCAGAGCTGTACAATGCTGAGCTTTGGCAGGTTTACCGCTTAGATGGGACAGATGGTCAAGATGGCTACACTTCATCGCACCAAGCGATATGGTACGTTTAACAGACAAGTACTAGGACAATATTACAAAGTGTAGTCTCGCTCACTTGTGGATAATTACTGATCAATTTGTCTGTCTCTGACCAAAGATCCTAGAAGATTTCCAAGTATCAAGCAATGTTTAATTAAAACTACACACTTGCTGTGTCAATCATTGTTTTGTACAACAGTTTTAATTGTTAATACAATATATTTTTGGGAAGAAAATGGAAAATGGTTAATAGAACTCATTTCATTGCACCAGGGCGCCCTAATATGTGTTCAGTCTCTTTCATTGCTGAATGTGTCAGTGACAGAGAATGAACCCTGTAATTACTACAGCAGTTATTAAATTTTCCCAATCAGGTACCCATTTACAGCTGAGTCAACTGAAAGAAGTGGTCATATCATGAAAAAAATAACCACGACATGTCAGGTCTGTCAAACTGAGCACTACATGATTTTAACCTGTTATATTGGGATTGTAAGCCAAGCTCTATACAGCTAGGAAACCAAATCTCAAAACCTTTTTTTTATTTTATTCCAATAATATTTGAAGCGTAAACATACTCACTTGTGAAAATATTCATTTTCGTAGCAGATGCATCCCTGTTGAAGAATACAAATAAGATTATATTTTTATTTGTTATAAATGTTTTGACTGATAAACATAGTTATTATTCTTGATAAAAACACATATAGGTACTGGCTCAGTGACCACGTCAAGACAAAAAAAATGATATCTACAATACGGCTACAAGGCCTTCGCAGACAAGAATTAGAATGAAAACAACTAGCAAATCACAACAAAAAAACAAGGCAAGGCATACAATCACCGGTTTATGTTCGCAGCCATAGCAGGATGTACCAGGAAAGTGTGAGGCACTGTGTGCCAGGTATGAAATAGAGTGGACCAAACAAGAAATTATCAATATGAAAGCACATAGTTTTGTCATTTATAAATATGGGTTGGTCATGTTCGTCGAATGGAAGACGGTAACATCCCAAAAGTTATTCTCATATGGACAGCTGGTATGTAGTAAAAGAACAGGTGGTCGGCCACAGCTGAGGTTCAAAGACGCATGTAAGCGGTTACATCTCCAAAGATATTCTTGCATGGACAGCTGGCTTAATGGTCTTTGCTCTGCAAAATTCAAGTTAAAAATCTACTCAAATTATTCTAGGGATTCTGGCCCAACAGAGAATATGTCGCAAAAAGGGGACTGTGTGGCTGGCTATACATCAGGTTTTGGTGAGGTGGTTAGCGGAGCGGCACATATGGCGCCTAACAGGCTGCGGGTCTACTTTGCTTTAATTTATGCTTCCACCACCACCAGTCTCAAAAAATAGGCGATCATATATTCCAGCAACTACCAAACTAACGGTTGGAACAGATACTGGGATTGACCTGGTAGTCACCAGCGAATTTTCGCCTTTCAAAAAAAATATAAAACAAAAGAGGTTACACCTCCCCACAAAGTCTAACAACACAAGTGGACTGAAGATGGAAGGATGAATGGAAGCATGGAAGGATGGATCGAAGGATTGATGGAAGGAAGGATGGATGGATCGAAGGATGGATGGATGATAGATAGATACATAGATAGATAGATAGATAGATAGATAGATAGATAGATAGATAGATAGATAGATAGATAGATAGATAGATAGATAGATAGATAGATAGATAGATAGATAGATAGACAATGTGAAACCTATTGCAATCCTCAGTGGTAAGAGTGTTTTACAACAACAATGACGTCTATATACTCTATGCTATTTCTTACCTGGCATTGTCCAGTAGCTCTGCAAGAGCACCAAAGAGAAACTCATGAGTGGTCCTGTTGAAAAAAAAAGTCATCAAAGAATTAGCATAACCATAAAAGGGAACTAATCATCATCGTTCCCCCATTCCTTTTGCTGAAATAACTAAACATAATGACACATTTGACATCTATGCAGGATGTCTAAATGACAAAGCATTTATTTATGTTGTGGTTTACAAAGAAGTTAAAAAGTTGACTGATAGGATTGACAACACACAACATCAAAGTCACCCTCCAGTAGATTCCAGGACATGTAGACATATCAGAATATGAGACAGCAGACAGAATAGCAAAACTAGGAGCAAGTATGGTTAAAATAAGCACACAAGCAAACATGCTGACACAAAAGATGCATTAAAACAACTTCAAAGAGGAATGGCTAAACTGATGGACAGAAAGATCTACTGGGCTTGCCACGTATAAAGAAACGACACACCCAAAATGACAACATCATTAACAAACTGCAATGCAGGGAACAGAACATAATCTCCCAATTTAGGACAGAACACATCGGAATTAACAAATACATAAACAAGCTAAGTCCTGAAGAAAAAACTAACTGCTATAACTAAACTATTTCACATTTTTCGTCTCATTCGGTGTTTGTCCTGAAAAAGAAGCTGTATAGTAGTTTACAGTGAAGCTGCGATATCTACCCTTTTTACCCTGTATATCCGGTTACAGCTGACTTTCTTTGGTACCGGGCTTGCCATCCACTGCGATCCCCATTCCTTTAGCCAAACTATACTAAAGCATCATGTTTCAAGGCCCTTCGCGTGGAGGCGGAATAGGATCTTCGCTGATCCTGATGTAAGTTGTCAGTTAAATGGCCGCTGATCCTGATACAAGCTGTCAGCTATGAGTCGCTGGCTGCTGTCAGCGCATTCATTGTGCTGCAACTTCTGCACCGCTGAAACAACTAAACATGAAGATGCAAATACACGAAAGCAAAAGAAAAACTGGGAACTACTAACACATAACAAAGATTATGGAGAAAAAAATCAGCAATAGCAGTAATATTTCACAATGGTTCTAAAAGTGGAAAAACAGCTAACCTTAGTGCTAAAACAACAAAACAAAGACCATTCATTTATCACAATGGTAAAGTTAAGGAAAGTTCCACAAAAGACAGATATCCAGGATAAGGTAGTAGAGTCTTCATTTGTACGAGAGCTGGTCAGAAAGTAATGCACATTTTTTTTTCTCGGGTAATTTTTTTTTTTGGGGGGGGGGGCTTCGCCTTATTTCTCTATTCCTCAAGGACGTGTGCGTTTAACTGTGGTTTTTATTTTGCGCCTGTCTGCCCAGTGCATCCAACTTCAGCATGCATTTTATGTAAGGGTCTGCTTCCTCCTGCATTTTCTAAGGGTTTGCCTCCCCGGGTTAACGGCCGGTGCTGTGATGGGGGTCGAACCCAGCACCTTCGGATTATGAGCCGTGTCACTTAACCACTAGCCCATACGCCGTCCCAGCTGATCATAAAGATAGAAATACACCCCCAATTTTGAATGTATAGATTGTTTTAGTATGAAATTGCAGCACATTACGACAAACAGAACAGCTATTGAAATGGCACCTGCGAATAACTTGAGTTACAAACAGAATTGTGATCAAATTCCTGGTTGCAGAGAAAGAAACTGTGATGAGCATCACTAAATGTTTGTGTAAGGAAGTTGTGAAGTAGATAGAAGTAAGATCACTGGGCTAAGAGAGTTACAGCTTCAGAAGGTGGACATACAAAGGTGAATGGCCTCACACGCTCTGGAAGTCCTGCTACAGCCACCAGCCCAGACAAGCTGAACAACACTGATGCCATTAATCATAGGGATAGGCGAATCACAACTCAACAATTGGTCTTTGGAATTATAAAATCTCTCTGATTTTCTAAGGTTTTTGCAAGATGGATTCCTTGAAGTCTCACGAGTGACCACAGGTATCAAAGAAAAACAATTTGTTCTGAATTGTTGGAACATTTTGATGCTGAAGGAGATAATTTTTTTGTTCAAGATCGTTACAGGTGATGAAACCTGGACACATCATTTTGAGTCTGATGGGGTGGTATCATTCGCAATCACCATGAAAGAAGAAGTTTAAGACAACTCCAGCCAGAAAGGTCATGGTCACTGTCTTTTGGGACATTGAAGGTGTTATTCATGTGGATGTGATCCCCAGAGGTGAGACAATCAATTCTCAAGCTTACGTCAAGACACTGATAAAACTCAATCAGCAATTCCGCAGAGTTCAACATCACAGAAATCCAGCAGAACTGTTTCCCCATCACAACAATGCACATCCTCACACAAGTCTGAAACCAAGGGAAGCAATCACTAAATTGGGTTGGATTGCACTTCCCCATCCACCCTATAGTCCCGATATGGCTCCCTCTGATTTTCATCTTTTTGGTTCACTTAAAGATGCACTCTGTGGGACAAGGTTTGAAAATAGTGAGGGTGTCATATTCATGCAGTGAAGAAATGGCTACATGAGCAAGACAAAACCTGAAATGGACATCACATGCATGCGGGGGGAGGCGACTATGTAGAAAACATATATATATATATCTAGAGGAAATATCTATATACATTGTGTAACCATTTCTTAAATTGTGGTGTATTACTTTCTGATTGGTCCTTGTTTTGTTTTTTGGGGTGTTTTTTTTGGTGATCACCTTATTTCTCTATTCCTCAAGGCAATGTGCGTTGCACTATGTTTTTATTTTGCGCCTATTTATACAGCTTATCCGAATTCGGCAAATATTTTATGCAAGGATCTGCTTCCTCCTGCAATTTCTAAGGGTTTGTTTCCCTGGGGTAACGGGAACGGATTGGGGAACAGACCCAGCACCTTCAGATTGTGAGCCGTGTCACTTAACCACTAGCTCACACCATCCTCTCATCAGCAGCCCTTGTACAGGTCTCAGCATTTTCTGAGGTCATCATCCTCATATTTCTGTCACTCTATATGGCAGAGTAAGATTCAGTGCCGCGAGGTCACGGTGGCGACACGTGTGCCGTGTCATGCACGTTAAAAATCCCACAGCAGTTGGAAATACAAAAAGGGTAGGCTTAACAGCTGCTGCCCAGGCAAAATTCAAAATTATGTTTCTTCTTCTTCTTCATCGTATGCAGTCAGACATCAACCATTATTTTTTCAAAAAAAGCAGTGGTCATCCTGAGGCTGTCGACACTGCCATAGAGCTTTTCTAGTGTTGCCACTGGTGATAGCCACATCTGCTCTCTCTGATCCTCGTATGTCGGGCAGTTTTGCAGCAAATGCCCAGCGGTCATTTTTCCGGTACCACACAGGCATTCGTCAGTGCCACCTATCTTCAATTTGTTGAATAGGTGGTACCTCAGTCTATTGTGGCCAGTGCGAAGTCTGAAGACCACGACCTGCTCTCTTCTGTTCAACTGGTAATAGGCATCGTTTTTTGTGTTCGGTTTCCCATTTGGTGATGTATCTAGCTCTAATAAGCCGTTTTGACTCTTCGTATGTCATACTAGTATCTGGTTGTGGTAGTCTTGCACCTTCTTTTGCCAGTCTGTCTGCCTCCTCGTTGCCTTGGATGTTGCAGTGGGATGGAACCCACTGTACCACTACCCTTTTTGGTGCGAACTGCTGGCATAGTTGACAGAGTACTGATGTTAAATCATTGAGTTCAGTATTTTTCTGGCTTTTTAGTGCTGTGACTACGACCATGGCATCTGTAAGTAGGACTATATGGCTTTCATTCCTTTTACCTGTCACCATTTCTTCCACTGCCGCTCTCAGTGCCTCTGCCTCCGCTCTGAAATTGCTTGTGTATTTTCCAGTAGCGAATGACAGTGTTATTTGTCTGCCATTTGGTGGGTTCAGAAATGCTCCTGCACCTCCGTTCTGTGTTGTGTTTGTTACAGAACCGTCGGTGTATGCATGGGTCCAGTCCATGCTTTGGGTAGTTTTTCGTTATGTAGCTCAGGGTAGTATCTCTTCTTTCTTTTTTAGTCTGGCAGTTTTTGTTTCCAATACCTGGTATATTTTATACCACCTCTGGAAATATATGCTGCCTCCAGGCTGGTTTTCGTACAGTAGGGATGGGCTTTGGTGTTGTTAGTGCATTCATGGGGTCTTCGTGCATCTTTGCATTGGCTATTTCTGCAAAGTTTCTCCGCTTTAGTTTCCCATTTCCGAAATTGTTTAGTCTCTGGTGCATTGGATGGTCAGTCAGTCTTCTGAATTTCTCTGATTGCTGCTGGGCTCTGCAGTCTCTTCTGTCGGTCATGGATTGCAGTTTTGTAATCTTTTCAAGTTCTACAATTGGCGTTGACTTCATGCCTCCTGTTATAACCCTCATGGCTTGGTTTTGGAGTTTGCTAATTTTATCGAAGTTCGCCTTTGCTGCTGTTGTTCATGCCGCAATGCCATACGCGAGAGCTGGTCTCACTCTTCCAGTGTACAGTTTCTTTAGTATACTTTCGTCTGCTCCCCAGCTTGTGCCAGCAAGTTTCCTCATGATTGCCATTCTTTCTCTGGCTCTCATTCAGTTTCTCTCGATCTGACTTTTCCATGTCATGCGCCGATCAAATGTGACTCCCAGGTAGTTTGGGTTGTCGTTTGGCAGCAGGTATTTGCCGTTAAGACTTAATTTGGTGTTTTGGGGTTTGTTTGATAGCGAGACTATTGTACCTGTCGTTTTTTCTTTTATTTTGACCAGCCATGAGTTCGCCCACTCTTCCAGCGATGTTAGGGCCTGCTGCATCCGATTTCTTGCTATGGTGAGATTCTTTTCAGAGGTCCACATAGCCAGATCGTCTGCAAACATTGAGCTATGGACTCTTCTTGGTATATTCTCTGTTATGTCATTTATATACACCAGGAAGAGTGTGGGTGACAGTACTCCCCCTTGGGGTACTCCCTGCTCAAGTGTCACCTTTTTGCTCATCTGCCCTTGTACTTGAACTCTGGCCGTTCTATTTTTGAGGTAGTGACTGATCCATTTGTACATTTTCCCACAAACTTCACTTCTTCTTAGCTTGACTCTAAGTCCCTCTTTCCAGACTTTGTCAAATGCCTTTTCTAGGTCCAACCAAACCACTACTGTGTGTTTTTGCTCCTGGTAGGCATCTTCTATTTCCTGGGCTATGGGGATGACCTGGTCCTCAGTGGATCTCTGCTGTCTAAAGCCTGTTTGCTGTGGAATTAGTATGTGTTTTTCTTCCAGATACCACATCAGTCTGGTGTTGTTTATCATACGTTCCATCAGTTTGCCTACGCAGCTCAGTAGGCTGATAGGCCTGTATCCATTTGGATCTGTTTTGTCTTTTCCTTTCTTTGGTACTGGTACAAGTACTGCGTCTTTCCATGCCTGGGGTACAATACCCCTTTTCCAGCTTTGGTTCAGGACTGATAGTAGTTTCCTCTTTGCTGTTTGGCCAGCCCCATCAGCATTTCGTTTGTTACCCCATCTTTTCCGGGAGATTTCCATTTCTTTAATGTTCTCATCCATTTCATTCATTGTTAATTTTGCCATCATATGCTCTTCTCGTGCCATATTGATGTTGTCGTGCCCCTTTTGCTCTTCACTGATGTCTGTATGCCTATCTGCAGGGACATCAATGTGGATTGCTCTGGCATAATGTTCAACAAAGGCGTTTGCTGCTTTTTTTTCCAGTGAGCAAGTTTTCGCCCTGCTTGATGGTAATTTGTTTGTTTGATGGAGTTTCGTCATTCATGGCTCTGACTAGTTTCCATAGTTTGTTCCCTTCTTTATCTAAATTGAGGCTTTCTGTTTTGTTTTTCCAGCTTTCTCTTGCTGTTTGGTTTAGAGTGTATTTGTATTTCGCCGTGGTGGCTTTGAGGGCGATATTTGCCTCCATAGATTGTTCTCGCTCTGCCATGTTCCTAGCATTTGTTACTGCGTCTTCCGCTTTCTGCAAATCATCATTCCAATAGGGCTCATAATTCTTCCTTGCCCCTCTTGGGATGGTTTCAGTGGCAGCTTGCATTATTGCTTTGCTTAGGCTTTCCACCATGGGCTTCATTTTGTTGTTCCGTGTGTTGATGGTTTCACACAGCCCATCTGTCAGGCTTGCAAATCTGTCCCAGTCGGCTCGTTTGTAATTCCAACGTGGGAGCGGTTTTGTTTCCTGTGGGCCTACTTCCATATCAACTTCTAGCCTAATTGGTCTGTGGTCGCTATCTGCCAATTGGTTTAGCACCTGGCGGTCTATTTTATGGTGAATGTCCACCGTGGAAAAGGCCAAATCTGGAGTAGAGGTGGTATGCCATGTTCTAGAATAGAAGCTAGGGCTATCCTCCGGCCTGTTGATTAGATAGAGATTTGTGTCTATCTCCCAGTCTTCCACTTTGTCACCTCTGCTGTCTGTGTCCGAGTATCCCCATCTCTCCGAGTGGCTGTTGAAGTCTCCAACTACTATGCAGGTTGAAGATGCGGATCTTCGTCTCTTGAGCCATTATGTCAACTCCTACAATTTCTGCTTGAAAATTATGTTTCAAATCTACTCAATCTTTTACAGGATCCTCGCCTTTGTTACAAAGTTCGTGCATTGTGCTGAGATTCTCCAAAAATATGGTGAAGAACAATCGCCTCTTACAACACCCTGCGAAGAAAATAGTGGTCCTATTTTGTTTGCCCAAGGAATCACTCTGTAGAGGTGAACAATTCCCTTATCCACTGCCTTGCCTTTTCTAACTGTAAGTCAGTTATCAATTTACAGCTCGATAGACTGAAGCATTACATGAAAATGAACTAAAAATGCTGTGAATCTGCAATAGGTGACAAAACAGAAAGCTACTTACGAGTTTGTATGCAAGTAGTCAAAGCCGAGCTGTGCCCTGTTTAAGTTGGAGTAATCCATACTCCGCACCAACTTTCTTCAACCTTCAGTGCTGTGTGTAAAGTTCTTTAAAACCTAAATGACAAAAGCAATTTTAGTTTAAAAAATGTGTCAATGACAACATGACAGCAGCACAAGTACTTCAGGACTGTCCCCAGCACACAGATCTCAGGAGAAGGATGTGGCTAAGAAATTATGTAATGAGATTTTATTTTTTTTTTGCATTTGCCTTATTTCTCTATCTTCTAAAGCAGTTTGCATTGCACTATGTTTTTATTTTACGACTATCTGCTGAGTGCATCCAACTTTGATTTGCATTTATGAAATGGCCTGCTTCTTCCTGCATTTTTTAAGGTTTTGCTCCCCAGAGGTAACAGCCAGTGATGCGATTAGGGAGCAAACCCAGCACTTTTGGATTTGGGTCGTATCACTTTAACCACTAATCCATGCCGCCCCCACATGTAATGAGATGAGAACAGTCTAATATGCTTACAATAGACCCATACCAAATGCTTTGCTCAAGACATATCAAATTGAGTTAGTAACTTATCATTCATGCCTCCCCTTCAGTGTACATCTTCACATCATGAGTACAGTTTTATTTTCCCAACAAATTTTGTTTGTAAATGTATGTATTTTTTAAAACTCCAAAACATCTGTATGTCATGTTTTTTTTAGATTGATAATTAAGCCATTAAGGACCTGTCTCTGATTAAATCTTTCCATGATAAAAATGTGTCCTGGCAGTTGATATTCGGTCAGTCAGCGGTTTACAAATTTAAAGAAACCCACTGCAATCGTAAAAATCCTAAGAGCTGTGCATTTTATAGTACTAGAATCCCTTTATAAGACCAACAAATTTCTGTTCATCGTTTCGCCTTTAAAAATAAATTATTTACAAGCATGAATTTTTGTATTTCTCTTTTGTTCTTTTCATTTTTACAGTTTTCCTTTGTCTTATGCCAAATTTTTCATACTATAAATGTGACAGTTTGGTATGCATTTTATAATAATTTGTGTATTGCTCTTGAAAGTCTAAAATTCATGAACTGAAATATGATTAAGATGGAGGCAATCATTTAATTTTGTGTTTTCCTGCAGAACATTACTTTTTTGTGATTATTTCTACAATATGTGCTTAAAGTAAAAATGTACTTTTCATTCATATATAAAAAAATCTATAAACTTACCACTCAATCTCAAAATGATTTATCACTACTAGAGTTTCGCATGTGGTCAGTTTTACAGTGAGAGGCAAGATCTCTAACAACTCTCTGATACTAAACAACACAGTAAAAAAAAAAAAAATGCTACTTCAAAAATGCTGAAATGTAATCTTTCATATATACCGCAGTCATAATAAAATTTTGTAAACTTGACGATTGGTATGTGCTGTTTACATCAGAAATGGCGTCATCATATGCATCGTATGTATGTTCACTTGGTGCAGTTAAGTCCGGTTTCATTTGAACGCGCCTTGTATATCCAGTCAATGATAGGGCCAATGCAATACAGATACAATGGATACAAGGCCAGGGGCTGACCACATAAAAGATGGATAGTGAAACAACAGAAGCAGTAAAGTTCCCCATGTACATACTAGGGCTCAGCTAATAAACCTCTTCATAACCTGACGCTAAAAGACACAAGCAGGACAAAACGTGAAAAGAAGAAAGAAAGAATGATAGGGTGGATCACGGAGTCCCTTACTGGGTAGGAAAGAATAAGTCCACTTCGTCTCCATGCACGTGGTTTAAAGCAAAAGCTCACACAATGCTTTGGCACAGGCTTCCTAAAGTAGGTCAACTGTAGTGGTGGCCCTATACTCTGGCTGGAGCTCTTCTTCTTTGTCATTCATTCTCAATCTCCTGCTACCAAGCCCTAAAATGGGCCTTGCAAGTAGCAGGATGTTGTCCGGAGAATGGAATGTGTTGTGTCACAGTTTACAGCTTGACTGCGATATTTGCATCTTTCGGCCCGACACATCCAACTTCAGCATGACATTTTAGGAATCGGGTTAGCCTTCCATCTTTGATCCTTCTCCTTTGTCAGTCTGCTCTATTGCAGCCTCTTATTCAGGATCACCACATGGAGGTGTAGAAGGGTCATGGCAGTTCTGATGCGATGGCCCTGACACTATCAGTCAGCTTTGGGTATCAGAATGCTGCAGCTCATGCACTGCTCAGCATCTTGATCCCCTGACTGGAGTGAAAATGAGACAATATGAAGAAGAAGAATGGTAGGAAAATTCTCTCTTGCTGCAAAGCTTCTTGGCCACAGCAGGCCTAAGGTTACCCAGCTGTAAATGTGTACATGACTTACAGATAGGGAAGGAAAGGTCGGAACTAATGGAAGTGGCCATCCCGTCTTACAACAAGCTGATTCCTAGTACAATGAATATTTGAATACAATATTCTACATGACAGTGTCTGCTGTGGGTCTACTTTTACCTGCAATATGAATGAAAACATCAAGATGCTTTGAAATACCAGAGGCTTTTATAAGAATTATACAATATTTCTATAATAAGGTCATCAGCAGAAAAAATGTCCACAAATGCAAACTACCAGATCCATTGATGGGGACTGAAAATGCAGCAGTGAATGAGCTGACAGCAGCCAGCAACGTATAGCTGTCTGCTCGCATCACGTTCTGCGAAGTATAGCTGACCAAGACCCTATTCCACATCCAAATGGTGGCCATGGAAACAGACTGTACTAAGGCAGCCTGAATAAGAGAAGTGAAATCAAAGAAGGAAGACAAACATGTTCCCAAAAATGTTGTGCTGGAATCGGTTGTGTCAGGCTGAAAGGTGCAGATATCACAGCCCTGCTGCAAACTACGTTCCAAGATCCTTTTCAGGATTAATACTAAAGAAGACCTATTAATTATTCTTCTTCTTCTTCTTCTGCGTACACAGTCAGACAGTAACCATTATTTTTTCGAAAAAAGCGGCGGTCATCCTGAGGCTCTCGCCACTGCCATAGAGCTTGTCTTGCAGTTCCACTGGTAATGGCCACATCTGCTCTCTCTGATCCTCGTATGTCGGGCAGTTCTGCAGCAGATGTTCAGTGGTCATTTTACCAGTACCGCACGGGCATTCGTCGGTACACCCTATCTTCAATTTGTTGAATAGGTGGTACCTCAGTCTGTTGTGGCCAGTGCGAAGTCTGAAGACAACGACCTGCTCTCTTCGGTTCAACTGGTAATAGGCATCGTTTTTGGTGTAACCAGTATGTTCAGTTTCCCATTTGGTCATGTATCTGGCTTTGATAAGCCGTTTTGACTCTTCGTATGTCATACTGGTATCTGTTTGTGGTAGTCTTGCACCTTCTTTTGCCAGTCTGTCTGCCTCCTCGTTGCCTTGGATGTTGCAGTGTGACGGAACCCACTGTACCACTACCCTTTTTGGTGCGGACTGCTGGCACAGTTTGCAGAGTGCTGCTCTTAAGTCATTAAGCTCAGTGTTTTTCTGGCTTTTTAGCGCTGTGACTACGGCGAGAGCGTCTGTCAGCAGGACTATATGGCTCTCATTTTCACTGTGTGTCACCATTTCTTCCACTGCCGCCCTCAGTGCCTCTGCCTCCGCTCTGAAATTGCTTGTGTACTTACCAGTAGCGAATGACAGTGTTATTTTTCTGCCATTTGGTAGGTTCAGGAATGCTCCTGCCCCTCCGTTCTGTGTAGTGTTTGTTACAGAACCGTCGGTGTATGCATGGGTCCAGTCCATGCTTGGGTAGCTTTTCGTTATGAAGCTTAGGGTAGTGTCTCTCCTTTCTTTTTCAGTCTGGCAGTTTTTGTTTGCAATACCTGGTATATTTTCTACCACCTCTGGAAATATATCCTGCCTCCAGGTAGGTTTTCGTACAGTAGTGATGGGTTTTGGTGTTGTTAGTGCGTTTATGGGATCTTCGTGCATCTTTGCTTTGGCTATTTCTGCAAAGTTTCTCCGCTTTAGTTTCCCATTTCCCAAATTGTTTAGTCTCTGGTACATTGGATGGTCCGTCAGTCTTCGGAGTTTCTCTGACTGCAGCTGGGCTCTGCAGTCTCTTCTATCGGTCATGGATTGCAGTTTTGTAATCTTTTCAAGTTCTACAATTGGCGTACTGGGGTACAATACCCCTTTTCCAGCTTTGGTTCAGGACTGATAGTAGTTTCCTCTTCGCTGTTTGGCCCAGCCCCATCAGCATTTCGTTTGTTATCCCGTCTTTTCCGGGAGATTTCCTTTTCTTTAGTGTTCTCATAGCCTCTTCCATTTCGCGCATTGTTAGTTTGGCCATCATGTGCTCTTCGGGAGCCGTATTTATGTTTTCGTGTCCCTTTAGCTCTTCGCTAATGTCTGTATGCTTATCTGCAGGGACCTCGATGTGGTTTGCTCTGGCATAGTGATCGACAAAGGCGTTTGCGGCTTTCTTACCTGTGATCA
This sequence comes from Ariolimax columbianus, assembly GCA_036924085.1. NCBI lineage: Eukaryota > Metazoa > Mollusca > Gastropoda > Stylommatophora > Arionidae > Ariolimax > Ariolimax columbianus. Next base: position 32,024,137 of record JAVGWX010000015.1, read on the forward strand.
AGTTCTCGCCCTGCTTGATAGTAATTTGTTTATTTGACGGGGTTTCGTCGTTCATGGCTCTGACTAGCTTCCATAGCTTGTTCCCGTCTTTGTCCAGGTTTAGACTTTCCGTTTTATTTTTCCAGCTTTCTCTTGCTGTTTGCTTGAGAGTGTGTTTGTACTTCGCCGCGGCGGCTTTGAGGGCGATGTTTGCCTCCATGGATTTTTCTCGCTCTGCCATGTTCCTAGCATTTGTTACTGCATCTTCCACTTTCTGCAACTCATCATTCCAGTATGGCTTATAGTTTTTCCTAGCTCCTCTTGTGATGGTTTCAGTGGCGGCTTGCATTATTGCCTTGCTTAGGCTCTCTACCATGGGCTTCATTTTGGTGTTTCGTGTGTTGATGGTTTCACACAGCCCATCTGCCAGGATTGCAAATCTGTCCCAGTCGGCTCGTTTGTAATTCCAACGTGGGAGCGGTTTTGTTTCCTGTGGGCCTACTTCCATGTCAATGGTTAGCCTGATCGGCCTGTGGTCGCTACCTACCAGTTGGTTTAGCACCTGGCGGTCTATTTTATGGTGTATGTCCTGTGTGGAGAAGGCCAAATCTGGAGTCGAGGTGGTATGCCATGTTCTTGAATAGAAGCTAGGGCTATCCTCCGGCCTATTGATTAGGGAGAGATTTGCATCTATCTCCCAATCTTCCACTTCGTCACCTCTGCTGTCTGTGTCAGAGTATCCCCATCTCTCCGAGTGGCTGTTGAAATCTCCAACTACTATGCAGTTGGAGTCTCTGACCTCCATACTCGAGAGCGATAGGTCTCTGTTTGGTGGTCCGTACAGATTATTAATTATTCAAACCGACATCCGACAGGAATGTTTACTATCTCCAATAATCTTTCTCGTGGTTATGGTTTGGGTGATGCTGTAAACAACAGTTAGTAGAAAAACAGAGATACAATGAACATTTTGTAAATATCTAAAAGACCTTAATTGACCTTAAAAGACCCGGTGGAAACTTTCAGGTATTTCCCCAGATCTCTGGGTAGTAGAGATCAGACGTCCGTGAGGTGTGCACTGTACGTAAAAAATCCCTCGGCAGTCGGAAATCGAAAAGAGTAGGCTTAACTGCCATAGCCCAGGCAAAATTCAAATTTATGTTAAAAATCTACCCAATCTATTACTGCTAGAGTTTGTGCACTGTGCTGAGATTCTCCATACATACGGAGAAAAACAGAGCACATTGGTTAAACTGTGTGCAATGACGTTGATTCTTAACTTAAACTAAACTAAATTTTGCAGACAATATAATTATGCTGTTACATAAGTAGCAAGACATACAGTAAAGACTGCAGATCACTGTAAACAAAAAATTAATAACAAAGGGACTGCATTAATTAGGGATTGAACCTAAATTATTTAGGTGGGCAGCAGTGCACTACCACAGTTCATATGTCCCATACTTAATAGCAAATAGTAAATAGCAAACACAGATATCTGGCAAACGCAAAATAAAATGACAACACTGCAGCTAGAGATTGGGAGAAAGAAGAAATGGATTCAACACACCCTCAGACAGAAGCTTTCTTTGCAATACAACCAGACATGTGCTGGACTGGAACATATATGCTATAGTGAGTATAGGGAATGAGATGACTGGTGAGATAATAGTAAACATAGGTATGTGGCAAATGCAAAGAGCATGACAACAGCCAATATAACAAGAGGATGTAAGAAAGAGGAGATGCATAGGACACAGCCTCTGAAAGAGGCTTTGCAATACAACCAGAAATGCACTGGATTGGAACCTATAGTGCCTATAGAGAATGAGATGCATGGGGAGGCCCAGGAAAGAAGAGACTAGTACTACTACTAAGTACTACTAGTGCTGCTGGAGTTTTGTGGGCAGAGCTCAAAAAGGTTGAGAGAATCTGTTGCCGCCATATGTTCCAATGGGAAGATGATCAATGAATAATTATGACAATTAGAATATGATTACCTTATCCATTATTTATGATACAATATGAGCAATGCCTTGTTTCTTGTAACATCAGTATCAGAACTTCGGATGGGATGTTGGTAAATAAACAAAAGACTTCTTACTTTCATTCAACTCCTTTCCTTTAACTTTAGTCTAACTGTTTGCAGTGTCTCTTAATATTTTCTATGCCTCAGTACACTTGAAATGACAAGGCATACACAACTAATTCTATAATGAACAGGTCACAATATAACATTTACTCGACAACTGACAAACTTAAACGACAAAGATCAAACAAAATCGAAATCTAAAACTAACAATAGTAATTTTTAAACACTTGTAAAATAATTACTCTGACAATACCTGGTTTTGACAACAATAATAGTCTGATATATGCTCTGTACTTAGATTGACTGTGTAGGTGCGTTGCGATATTATATAGTCACTGTACTAATATCTCAAATATATAGTGTGTAGAACTAAAATCCACAATAAAAACGTAAATGTTTTGATTTCAAGCCACCTTACTCACCACACGAACTTTCCTCTTGCCTATCACACACTGTATTGTAGACATGAAGTATTGTGATAACGAAACAAACAATATTATAAGATTATTGTATTACAAAATAAATTCTAATTTATTCTTTATTATATACATTTTCATTTAAAAAATAATTTGCAGATATTACAAATACGAATCTATTGTTATACTTTACTTTGCATTTTTTAAATAAATAAAAATAGCAGTGTTCTTTCGTAAAGATCTCTGCTGTATATTTTAACACATTTTTGCACAACGTCATGTTGCCAATTTGCAATTTCGGGGTCGATAGGTCTAAGAAAGAATTCATTGTTTATAATAAAAATTAACTTGCTCATTTCGAATGTTATTGATCCTTTCACCACGACTTTCGCCCTTTCTTATATTTCCTTTGTAGCGTAGTAAAGTGTATGCGTTGTCTGAAAAATATTAAACAGTCCTACTGCATTGTGGATCAATTTTGGCAGGAAATAGAGCGTGCGTGTGTGTATGTGTGTACGCGCGCGCGCGTTATGTTATATATGTATACTCATATTGATCACTTCATTGCACCATGGCGGCTCAGGTTCCATTTGTGAATGATGAAGAGTGTAGATACTGATGGATGGTTGCAGTAGCTCGCTGGTTGTACACATTCCTGACCCGTCCTCTACGTCACCCCTATGAGCTGGACCCGCGAATGATTTCAAAACTATGCATCGCTGGTTCATTATTTGCAGTATCTTCACCCAAGATCGTTGATAAACTTCAAAATTTAACAAATGCCGATGACCCCACTAGTTACTTGTTTTCGATGTCCTGCAACATCACAAAGTATTGGACCCTGTTGCCTTCCAGTTGCCCTGAAAGCTCTTTCATTTGCAGCCATGAGATCCACCAAAGTACAAGGTTCCTGTATTGTTTGACAGTTATACAGATGTTCTGGTTCATGGATGACTTCACATTCGTAGCCATCGTTGTCCGCATAACTCCATTTTTTTCAAGTTAGATCTACATTTTTTACACTAACCCTTTTTAATCTGTTAAGTGTTCTCCACACAGGGCATGGCAGGTTATACTATGTTGCAAGTTCTTCTTTGATCTCCATCCCTTCTTCACCATATCTTTAATGCCATTTTTCGGTGCGGCTTTGCTCGAGTTTCTGATCTGTAAACTGTGTAGCTTGTAGTAAATGTTTCCTTGATTTCATGCAGTCAATCTGCGATTTTCCTTTACAAGGCGGTCAACGGCTGCAATCGACTCTGTGGTCACTACTCGGTGTGCCTGAAACAGTCATGAACAGCCTGTCACAGAACTCACGCCGGTTATGGAACTTCCTATTCCACTCACACTTTCTTGCTGGAGTAAATGGCATGCATCATCATACTAGAGCATCAAATGCCGATGAATGTATAGGGTTCATCTCTTTTCTGGCCAAAAACCGGATAACAGAACGCTGCTCCTCTTGTGTGCATGTCAATAGTGGGTCTGCCATCTTTTAACTGCAATCATGTTGTTCATCTGCGCCGTGTTGGCACATGTAGGACATTCCTGACATCATTAGCAACCATATTAAGAAGTCACAATTAAAAGGCTTGGTTTTTCTAAGTTCTATCCCACTTTAAATGTTTTCATTTGAAGCCTCTTCATAAGTCAAGTAAGTTAAGTTAAGTTAAGTAGATCCCGAAGGATATATTTATATTTGCTGTGTCAAACATGAGCACATAAAGAGATGGCCGTAAATTGGCGGGAAAAGATACGTGATGAATTTCTGAAGAAGGACTATCTGCATCAGCGTAAAAACTATAAGTTAAGGTCATCCCATAACCGATGAGGTCGTTGGGGCACACATGAAGATATCCCCACAACCAACGCCATTCATCTCTGTCATCGGCCGATGTCTGTGTCTCCTGTGTTTCGAAATTGGCCCATTCTTTTATGTTGTACTTCCACCTCTTTTGGAGACGACCTCTTCGTCGCATGCCTTGCATCTTTTCGTACAGGATCGTATTTGCAAGACCATTTTTTTTTGTGCGTTCGCCTTATTTCTTTATTCTCCAAGGTGGTGCGTGCTGCACTTTGTATTTACTTTGCGTCTGTCGGCCCAGTGTATACGACTTCGGCATGCATTTTATGTAAGGGTCTTTTTTCTCCTGCAGTTTTTAAGGATTTGCTTTACCGGGGTAATGGGGAGCGAACCCAGCACTTTCGATGTGAGCCGTGTCACTTAACCACTAGCCCACTCAAGATCATTAGATCTCGATATGTGCCCGTACCACGCGAGATCATTTCTTTTGACAGTTGCCAAAAGGTCTTCAAAAGGCCATAATGATTTTGCAATTCTGTCTCGTATTTCCTCATTTGTAACTCGATCTTTGTACGTGCCATTTAGGAGTCTTCGGAAACATCTCACCGCCTGTATCTTCCACTGCAGGTTAACTCTAATTGTCCATGTCTCAAAAGCATAGAGGAATATTGACAGGACCAATGTATGCATTAATCTGATCTTCACGCATGTGGCTAACCGTTATCTTGCCAGATTTGTACTATTCTGTGGCCAACACCTCACATTTTCATCCTTCATCACTGACAATCGAACCCATATATTTAAAACGCTGTTTTAAGAAATAAGGGCATAATGCTTTTTGTTGGTACCAGGGTACGATTGGTAAGCTTCTTAGGAAGAAACGGGTAGGTTTTCGGCGGAATAGATCCTATGCTGATCAGCTAGTTACACTAGCTGTAGTCGCTGTAATCAAGAGGTTAAGGCTCTCGCCTTCTCGCCTCTCACAGTGATTAACAGAAAAGGTGGTCGATCGAATTCCACATGTTTCAACCGACCCCTGGTCTCACGGGAGGTAAGACCAGAGTGCCTGCATCCCGAGTTATCTCCAGTCGTCTCGATCAATAGTCTTGCGACTGATCCAAGGTAACTCGGGATAAGAGTGAGATTGATGGCCAGCGCATATTCTTCTCACTATAATCCAAATACAGCGCACATCACATTATTAAGACAAAACCGTCTGATGGGCACTAACTTAACTTAAAGCCACATTAACTTTCAAAGATGAGGAGATAGGAATCGACATCAGATACCGTATTGTTTAACCGTAGGAGGTTTCAAGCAAAAACTACGGTCAAATAACACATCATCAGAAATCTTCTGTTTGCTAACGACTGTGCGTTCATTCCTGACCCAGAGGCTTTTCTGTAAAATAGTTTGGATAGTCTCCAAAGCCTGTGTCAATTTTGGTCTTACAATTAACACGGATAAAACAGAAATCACGCATCAACCAGCCCCTGGCAACAGTTACACTGAACCAATTACCAAGGTCAGTGGTGAAAAACGGAAAGTTGTGAACAGATTCACATACCTTGGTAGTACACTTTCCCAGAACATCAACAATGATGATGAGGTTGTTGTTGTTTCGAACGCCCACAATGAGTAGGTTACTCTTTTATATGCCCTGAAAAGGGCGTTAAGTGGCGGGTTGCAGTAGCTTTCCTCACATCTCGAGCGTGATGATGAAGGTGGACCCGGGCCCTCCAGACGGTTGTGCTAATGCTTGGCTTCATCTGCGTGTCACTCACTACTACAGGGATCACGTCGAACCTCACCATGTTAGCCCGACTGTTGTTCTCGACACGTCTTGTTTCCAGGACGACCAACGAGGAGGTCACGTGAGGGTCTTGGTCAGTAAATTTCTCCTGACCCTGGCTAATATTATCGGTTTTCCTGACCAGAGGTTAGCCTCATCGCCCCTGATGATGAGGTGAACACGAGGATCTCAAAAGCCAGCAGATCACTTGCCAGGCAATACACATATGTTTGACATCGAAGTGGTATTAGTCTACAGACAAAACTGAAGGTTTGCAGAGCTCCATTACTACAAGTGCTCCTGTATGCTTGTGAAACATGGACTGTAGACAAGTAAAAATAAAGCTGAACCACTCACAGTCTGCCTCAGAATGGTACTGAAGATCAAATGGCAATACAGGGTCACAGAAACCGCTGTTCTTGAAAGAGCTGATATACCTAGCATTAATATTATTTTGATGCACTCACAAATCAGACTAGCGGGTCATTGTTGTCTGCATGACTGCCCATCGGCTGCCAACAATACTTTTTTTAAGGTGAGGTGCAGGAGAATAAAACGCTCCCTTGATAGCAATAAAAAGCGTTTCAAAGACTGTAGCCCGTTATCATAATACCCGACACTTGGGAAGTTGTCGCGCACATCTCTTCGAGAAGGTGCAACGTCATGCGAGTCATCCATAAAAATAGCATCTGAACAACGAAGACAGGTTAGACAATCATGTGAAATGAAGTCTTCACACCAAGCCTACATTCTCTGTCAACACTGCACGAGATATTTCTACCACTGAGTGTCCCCATGATAGCTTGTAGCATTGCCTGATGCAATACCTCTGTGTTGGTAATTTTATTTCCAGCAGTGTTTTCACAAATAATGAAGATCTATACAGAGAAATTGAGATAAAGTGACAAAAAGCAAATGCAATTGCATACCATTGGCGATCGGGTTTCCGCAATTGTGGCAGACCGAGAACTAGATGGATAGGAAATGTTGCGGATGTTATAAATAGTCATGGGATGACTAACTACTTCAGCGACGCGTCTGACATTGGACAGAAAACTACTGCTCACCATGACCGCCTCACGGCACAAGTGAATAATACTTGACAAAACATGACTTGATTTTTATTATTTTGCGTACACAACTAAGATAAAAGATGTTGAGTCCCCTCTCGTGTCTCGAGTAAGTAGGCTACACTACGAAACCATACAATAAGGTACTAAGTTCACAGTCGCGATATATTTTAGTTTTCGTTTGTATCGTTAACTTATTATTTCCCCCACACTCTTTTTTTATAATCTGGCAAATGTAGCAGCTGCATTTCCTATCCGTGCATTGATTTCTTCGTCAACTTAACTTAACTTTACGTCTTTATATTGGTTTAGAAGACTACAAAGTCTGTATACAACCAGTTTTTTTTGGAGAGTGGTTTAACCGATATGCAAATCCATCTTAACAGTCTCAAACACTAGAGCTAAGTAGACCCGCAGCCAGTTAGGCGCCATCTATAGCTGCCTTACCAAACGACATGGGGAAATGTGCAAATAACGTATCCAGCGTTTTAACAAAAAACATGTTAAACTTAAGAGTAGCTTTAAAATTATATTCACATCTGTTCTGAAAACTCTTGAATTACCACTATCTTAATAAACGGACGTCCAATTCATTATATTAACATCAGCTTTGTAGTCCAAGGCTAGACTTTCTGTTACAGCTGTTAATATTAGCTAATAAAATGTCATCTCAGCATTTATTTATATTTTTGACAAGTGTAAGTACCTACAGGAAATACATGAAGCTACAATATCAACTTATGTGCACATTTACACTGCGTTCTCGTCACGTATCATCATAAGTTCCACTTTGATATCTCGATGTGTCCTGAAGAAAATCAGATCGCAAAAGCTCAGCTCGAGATGGGATATACAGTTTCTCGCTAACTCTGGTCCAATTTTCTACATTACAATGCATGTGCTCTTGCATTTCTAGGAAGAGATTTCCATCGTGCTCAAAGGTTGGAATAGTTCCAAGATTTGCATTCTGAATTATGCTGGTCCTATTTGGCATGTCAGTCTTCCATTCTGGCACATAGAGCTTGGGTATAATTGGATGGGCACTTGAATATTCAGGAATCCTGGGTGTATTGTAGCGAAATAGTTTCTTGCCAAAATTAACAGTGATTGGTACCCTTCGTTGCTTGTCGCCGACTCCAGCCATTTTCAAACATCAAGTGAGAGTCTGGCTGAGATCTGTGATATCAAACAGCAGAAATTCCACTACGCTTAAACCTGTGTCGTATTTTCATCGTATTTTCACGGTCTAGTTCACACGGCTGAACTTCACGAGATTGTCGCACTTGACCCTAGCTGCAGACAGCGTAGGTTTTGGTGTGACTGAAATTTAGACATGACTATAATGGACTAGAACACGACCCGGGAGATATGACCAACACATGACTCACACGCTGAGTGATGTCCCTACGACTTCTTGCGTTTATGGGAAAGGGACGACACACAACGATAGATGTCATCCCCATCCGCTGCCTTGCTGGATACATGTTTACGGGAAAGGCTTCGGAAGTAAACCCTGAAGAAAAATCTGCACCCTGTGCTATCACCAGTCGTCTCGATAAAATGTTGTCACTGGCCAAAAGTAGCTCAGGACCAGAGAGTGAGGTTGCCAAAAAAGCGCTGCTCCTTCCTCACTTTAATCCAAATCACCGCGCGTCACACATTTCAGAGGACACAGCAATATAAATGACTGTCCACATATTTGAACAAAGAGAGTGGTCTTCATGACATGTGATCGACGAACATCAACATATCACTGCGTAGACATCCAAATATCAATTTGACGACAAAACAGCAGTTGATCAACAGTATATTTATACTGAATCCCTGCATCCAGTGCCAAACATGGTCCTTGTCCAAGGCTCTTGTGGGTAGTATTTCGACGTGTGAAATTCAGTTATTGAGAAGGACCGTCGGTATCACTAGGAAAGACCAATTGCGAAACAAGGACATTCGAAATAGGATCGGAGCTACATATATGTGCTGAGTATATTTCCAGACAGAAAAATGCGGTGGTTCAGCCATCTCATGAGAATGTTGCACACTGATCAACTTCCACTTGGGATTTACAACACTAGGTCTTGGCCACATGACAGTAAGTAGGCGCGAGGCAGATGGATAGATTGAATTAGAGTTATCATGTAACAACACGAGCTCACAAGAACCAACACAAAGAACTTGGCCCAGGACATATGATTTAGCTCCCCATGGCACTCAACAGCACAAGGGATCAGAGACTCACGAACCTATTTCAAATTTAATTTTGCGACAGACAAATTTCACGACGTATTGGGAAAACATCGATATGATTTATTTCCAACAATCAACGCGAGTTGTCTCCAACTACCTGAAATATGGTCTCCAATGGCTCAAACGTCGAAGCATGATGCCTCTTCATCTTCGTCATCAGAATCAAGCGAAGACGAAGAAGAGGCACGTAAAATTAGAGAAGCTTTGTGCGATGAGAGTCTATTCAAAGCGTTAAGAACAGATGGTAAGTATAGGAATTAATGCCTTTGCCTCGATATGCACTGACATTTTTTAGACGTTTGACTTTGACTGTCTTGCTAAGAGTCTTAGTAAGACTAAAATAAAAGTCAAAAGATTAGACACTAAGACTCGTAGTGTCTAATCTTTGACTTTTATTTTAGTAAACTGTCGTCTGGTCAGGCAAAACAAAACATCGGATATGTTAGAATCAGGGTCAAGTAAAATATTCTGACCAAGTCCCCCATCTCACTTCCACGAATGTCTCCCTGGAAACGCCAAACGGACTGTTTTCATGGCAGTTTGGCTAACGAGGTGGAGATCTACATTACAATTGTAACAATACAATACAATAATACATGATTTGATGATCCTCGTAGTAGTCACTGTAGTGAGCGACACATACAATGAAACCTAGCATAGGACAGTTGCCTGGAGGACCCTGGTCCATCTTCATTACGCTCGAAGTGCGAGGAAAGCTACTGGCAACTGCAACTCGCCACATAACGCTCTTTTCAGAGTGCACAAGAGAGTAAACATACTACCCATTGAGGCCATTGTGGGTATTTATTAAATTGATTTCCGCAGAGGGGTGGAGGTTAACGTGCTCGACGCTGAACACGGGAATCCGATCTCACTCCCCAGAGAACAGAGATCCACGTGAAAAAACTCCCAGTCTCCACCATGATTTGAACATGTGACCTCCTGCACCCCTTGATGACATTTCATTATTTGCACACTCATATCAACAAACGCATTTGAGAGAAAACAGAAAGACTGAGTGTGTGTGGTCAGCAGGTTGGGCTAGATATTGGTGTAGGAAAGGAGATCAAGATGCTGGGCAGTGTATGAGCTGTAGCGGTCAGCGACTCAAAGCTGACTGATAGCATCAGGGAAGTGAAGCAGAATATAGTAACAATGTACTGTAATCTGATAGTCATGTCATAAAAAGGGACTTAGGAGGGTTGGGCATAGGACTGGCTACCCCATCCTGTAACAATTATAAGCCTTAAGATTGAGAAAAGTTTACCTCCACACCAAATGGTAGAAGAGGAGTGACCAGGTCAGAAAATTGGTAGTTAACTCTGCCTTGAGGTAGAACAAATGCAGTAAGGGAGTAAACGGTTTACCCCACCTCAATCAAATAATCAATGCCCATCACTCCTTTTGGCCATGCGCTATTGACACCCTTCCTCCAGCAATTTGATCTTGAGCCGTCCTTTCTGTCTCTATCCAGTTAAGGTCCAGGGACCAAGGTTCATTTTTAAAGTCTCTTCCCCAGATGTTTCTTGGTCTAACTCTATTCCTCTGTGAATGCCATGTGAGGGTCTGACTGGCCATGTATGATGGTACTTTCTGTAGTGTGTGTCCTATCGAACCCCATTTTCTATATTTGATCTGTTGCTCCACTGGTGTTGTTGGCTTCGTTCCTCACGTCTTTCCAGCCTATACCCATTATCCTCCGTAGACATTTATTGACGAATGACTGGAGTTTTTATTTGTATTGCCTTTGCCAGTCACTAAGTTTCTGCTCCGTACAGGAGTACTGGCTTGACATTGGAATTAAACAATCTTAATTTGGTATTATTTTTTATTTCTCTGAATTTCCATATATTATTTAGTATCAGGAATGCTATTCTTGCTTCGCCAATTCTAGCCTTTACATCTGCCTTTCCATTGAAGAATCAATGGTGCCGCCCATATATGTGAAGGTTTCACCACACCTAATAAAGTGTAACCGTCTTTATAAATTTATATATTTGCAGATCAGAATAATCAGAGAGCAAGTGCAGAGCAGCTGAAAAATAAGGAGCTTAAATCTGGTCCATTACAATTTCAAGAGAAACAGAAAAATGTACTTAAGTCAAACAGGTGAGATTGAGAATAATTATATAAAACTGAGAGTCTGGATGTTGTGGACAAATGCATCTACCTTAGAGACCTCCTCAACATGCAGAACGACCTGAACAGGAGTTGACAAGATGGCATCATGTCAGCTGGGCAGCTTTCTTGTGCATAAAGCTTATACTAGACAACAGCCAAAACCAGAGCCTGCGCACATTTCTCTTTAACTCCACAGTACTACTACGGAAACATGGTCACTCATGAAAATGATGGAGTTAGAACTCAGAATACAAGCATGGACTGGACACATGCATACACCGATGGTTCTGTAACAAACACAACACAGAACGGAGGGGCAGGGGTATTCCTGAGCCTACCAAATGGTGGAAAAATAACACTGTCAGTGGCAACTGGAAAATACTCAAGCAATTTCAGAACGGAGGCAGAGGCACTGAGAGCTGCAGTAGAATAAATGGTGACAGGCAAATTAAATGAAAGCCATATAGTCCTGTTTACAGATGCCCTGGCCGTAGTAACAGCACTACTAAAGCCAGAAAAATACTAAACTTAATGATTTAAGAGTAGTACTCTGTCAACTATGCCAGCAGTCCGCACCAAAAAGAGTAGTGGTACAGTGGGTTCAATCCCACTGTAACATCCAAGGCAACGAGGAGGCAGACAGACTGGCAAAAGAAGGTGCAAGACTACCACAACCAGATCCTTGTGTGACCTACGAAGAGTCAAAAAAGGCTTATTAGAACTAGATACATGACCAAATGGGAAACAGAACATACTGGCTACACAAAAAACGATGCCTATTACCAGTTGAACAATACAGAGCAGGCCGTGGTCTTCAGACTTCGCACAGGCCACAATAGACTGAGGTACCACCTATTCAATAAATTGAAGATAGGTGGCACTGACGAATGCCCGTGTGGTACCGGGAAAACGACCGCTGAACATTTGCTGCAAAACTGCCCGACATACGAGGATCAGAGAAAGCAGTTGTGGCCATCACCAGTGGCAACACTAGACAAGCTCTATGGCAGTGTCAACAGCTACTTTTTTCGAAAAAATACAGGTTGATGTCTGACAGCGTACGAAGAAGAAAAAGAACTCAGAATAGCAAAGCAACAATCCAAGCAGCCACCGAAACCATCCCAAGAGGGGAAAGGAAAAACTACAAGCCATATTGGAATGATGAATTGCCGAAAGTGGAAGACGAAGTCTCAAATGCTAAGAACATGGCAGAGAGAGAACAATCTATGGAGGCAAATATCGCCCTCAAGGCCATCACGGCGAAATACAAAAGAACACTAAACCAAATAACAATAGACAGCTGGAAAAACAAAACAGAAAGCCTTAATTTAGATAAAGAAGGGAACAAACTATGGAAGTTAGTTAGAGCCATGAATGACGAAATACCATCAAATAAACAAATTACCATCAAGCACGGCGACAACATGCTTATTGGAAAAAAAGCAGCAAACGCCTTTATAGAACATGCCAGAGCAAACCACATTGATGTTCCTACAGACAGGCATACAGACATTAGTGAAGAACAAAAGAGCCACGACAACATCAATATGGCACCAGAGGAGCACATGATGGCAAAACTAACAATGAATGAAATGGAAAAGGCCATGAGAACTTTAAAGAAAAAGAAATCTCCCGGAAAAGATGGGGTAACAAACGAAATGCTGATGGGGTTGGGCCAAACAGCAAAGAGGAAGTTACTGTCAGTCCTGAACCAAAGTTGGAAAAGGGGAATTGTACCGCAGGCAGGGAAAGATGCTGTACTTATACCAGTACCAAAGAAAGAAAAAGATAGAACAGATCTAAATGGATATAGGCCTATCAGTCTACTTAGCTGTGTAGGAAAACCTATGGAACGTATGATAAACACCAGACTGATGTGGCATCTGGAAGAAAAACACATAATGATTCCACAGCAAGCCGGCTTTAGACAGCACAGATCCACTGAGGACCAGATCACTCTCATAGCCCAGGAAATAGAGGATGCTTACCAGGAGAAAAAACACACAGTAGCGGTTTGGGTGGATTTAGAGAAGGCATTTGACAAGGTGTGGAAAGAGGGACTTAAAGTCAAGCTACAAAGAAGTGAAGTTTGTGGGAAAATGTACAGATGGATCAGCCACTACCTCGAAAACAGAACACCCAGAGTTCAAGTACAAAGGCAGATGAGCAAAAAGGTGACACTTGAGCAGGGAGTACCCCAAGGGGGAGTACTGTCACCCACACTTTTCCTAGTGTATATAAATGACATAACAGAGAATATACCAAGAAGAGTCCATAGCTCAATGTTTGCAGATGACCTGGCTATGTGGACCTCTGAAAAAAATCTCAGCATAGCAAGCAATCGGATGCAGCAGGCCCTAATATCGTTGGAGGAGTGGGCGAACTCATGGCTGGTCAAAATAAATGAGGAAAAAACAACATGTATGATATTCTCGCTTTCAAATAAACCCCAGAACACCATAAGAAGTCTTAACGGCAAATATCTGCGGCCAAACGACAACCAAAACCACCTGGGAGTCACATTTGATCGGCGCATGACATGGAAAAGTCAGATCGAGAGAAACCGAATGAGAGCCAGACAAAGAATGGCAATCATGAGGAAACTTGCTGGCACAAGCTGGGAAGCAGACGAAAGTATACTAAAGAAACTGTACACTGGAAGAGTGAGACCAGTTCTAGAGTATGGCATTGCGGCATGGACAACAGCAGCAAAGGTGAACTTTGATAAAATTAGCAAACTTCAAAACCAAGCCATGAGAGTTATAACAGGAGGCAGGAAGTCAACGCCAATTGTAGAACTTGAAAAGATTACAAATCTGCAATCCATGACCGACAGAAGAGACTGCAGAGCCCAGCAGCAAGCAGAGAAACTCAGAAGACTGACAGATCATCCAATGCATCAGAGACTAAATAGATTTGGAAAAGGGAAACTAAAGCAGAGAAATTTTGCAGAAATAGCCAGAGCAAAGATGAGCAAAGACCCTATGAACACGTTAACAACGCCAAAGCCCATCCCTACTGTACGCAAACCTACCTGGAAGCAGCATATCATTCCGAAGGTGGTAGAAAATATACCAGGTATTGGAAACAAGAACAGCCAGACTGAAAAAGAAAGAAGAGACATAACCTATAGGTACATAACGGAAAACTACCCAAGCATGGGCTGGACCCATGTATACACCAACGGTTCTGTAACAAACACAACACAGAACGGAGGGGCAGGGGTATTCCTGAGCCTACCAAATGGTAGAAAAATAACACTGTCAGTGGCAACTGAAAAATACTCAAGCAATTTCAGAGTGGAGGCAGAGGCACTGAGGGCTGCAGTAGAAGCAATGCTGACAAGCAAAAGAAATGAAAGCCAGATAGTCCTGTTTATAGATGTCCTGGCCGTAGTCACAGCACTAAAAAGCCAGAAAAATACTGAACTTAATGATTTAAGAGTAGTACTCTGTCAACTATGCCAGCAGTCCGCACCAAAAAGAGTAGTGGTACAGTGGGTTCCATCCCACTGTAACATCCAAGGCAATGAGGAGGCAGACAGATTGGCCAAAGAAAGTGCAAGACTACTACAACCAGATCCTTGTGTGACCTACGAAGAGTCAAAAAGGCTTATTAGAGCTAGATACATGACCAAATGGGAAACAGAACATACTGGCTACACAAAAAACGATGCCTATTACCAGTTGAACGGAACAAAGCAGGCCGTGGTCTTCAGACTCCACACAGGCCACAACAGACTGAGGTACCACCTATTCAATAAACGAAGATAGGTGGCACTGACGAATGCACTTGTGGTACCGGGATAATGACCGCTACACATTTGCTGCAAAACTGCCCGACATACGAGGACCAGAGAAAGCACACGTGGCCATCACCAGTGGCAACACTAGACAAGCTCTATGGCAGTGTCGACAGCCTCAGGATGACCGCTGCTTTTTTCGAAAAAATACAGGTTGACGTTTGATAGCGTACGAAGAAGAAGAACAACTCAGAATGACCCAAACCTCCCTCGAGAGATGCATGTTTGGCCTTAGGCTTCATAGCCAGCTCACAAAGGGTGGACATACATCAATCGTTTCTGGTGGATGAAGATGCAGTATTCAGCTGCTTATGCAGACAATGTCAAAACATCATTTCGCAGGCCATTTACTGCGAAGAGTGTTTTATCGATTGAGCACAATGACAACATGTAACAATTACGAGATTACACTACAAGTTTGAGAAGGAATGAACTACGAGGCATTTCCAATAAAATCAGACCTAACTGCAACAAGTGAACATATGTATGATGCACGTCACTTCTGATGTAAACAGCACATACCAACCGTCAAGTTTGCAAAATTTCATTATCTCCCAACTAATAGTTTTCTTCGTTGAAATCATGGAGTTGATCAGCGAGCAGTTAATCGGTTTCTAACAGTTGAAGAATGCAGGCAGTGTATGGTGACAAAAGTGTGTCGAAGACAACAGTGAAGAACTGGACAACGATGTTTAAAAAAGGACATGAGTTAACGAAAGATCTTCCGAGACCAGGTCAGGCATATATTGTTGCGTTAACTCACGTCCTTCTTTAAACATTGTTGCGCAGTTTTTCACTGTTGTCTTCGACACACTTTTGTCACCATGAACTGCCGGCATTCTGTGATAAATGTTAACTGGTTGACATCCTTCAGCTTTTAGAAACCACTCGCTGATCAACTCTGGGCGGTTTCCGTATCACACCCGCCATGTTTTCAATGATGTGCTGAGGAAATTATGAGTCGAAGGATAATGAGATTTTGCAAACTTGACAGTTGGTATGTGCTGTTTACACCAAAAGTGATGTCATCATGCACATCGTACGTATGTTCACTTGTTGCAATTTGGGCCAGTATCATTTGGACATGCCTCTTATGTGTGATGTAAAGAGGGATGATGCGGTAAGAAGAAAGCGAAAATGGACCAAAGAAGTGTGGAGATGATGTTGCAGACGATGTGTTGCTGTCAGTGGCAGTCATTTTGAGCTGCTTTAAGGTATATGACATTAAAAAAAGTTCATCTTTCCTGTCATTTATGTTCGAGTAATTAACGTTCTGTTTCTGTTTGAAAGAATCGACATCACTGCACTCCAGGCATACCAATAGGTGTTCATTCTCTCTTAGTAAATTGTGCAGGATGTGGATGCTGATGGTCCCTGTTGCTCGCTGGTTGTACACTGTCTTGCTCCGTCCTCTTATGCATGCCAATCTGCTCGAATCTTGTTTAATGTCACAACTTAGCAGTCTGTGTATTGCGGATTCATCTATTTCGGTGTTCTCATCCAACAGAAGATCGTTAATTGATTTCAAAATGTCACTCTTATTCATCACTAACGTGCTCATGATCGGAGTTTGTGAAGCCAAGATGTCAGCTTTTTCATTGCCCTGAACCGCAGCATGACTAGGACAGTAGATCCACGTCAATCCCTGGAGGTTTGAGGCCTCAACAGCTGCTATCCACTAACTATAACCATTTCAAAAGTGTAAACAATATTTTGGGTCACTCTATTTTTTCTTCTTTTTTGGTGTTAGATTGCTGGACAAGAATGATCGAGAAGATGACAAACTGCTACAGACGACACCAGAATTTCGAGTTCATGTGGCCAAACAACTTTCCATCATGTTGGATGGGTGAGTTCTCCATTTACTGTCCAGCTAGTTGCAACAATTTCTTCAAAATAAAAAGCTGTAAAATTCTTGCCATTTTTTTTTTCGCAGCATGGTAGAGGGGCTGAGAGAGAAATATTGGACAGCTTGAAGGCGTGGCATGGGAGAATGATTAAGAGCGGAACCGATAAACAACACATGATAAGAAGAGATGGAGATCCATGATCGCTAACGCCAGCAAACAGGGCACATGATGATGATAAGTTTGTATTGGCTTATCTTATATCCTGGGGCGTACTGAAGAAGGTGGACCTGAGCCGCCTTTGCTGTATTGCAAAGATAGGTGTCTCGTCACAGTCAGGCACAATACACTGACCAAGACCACAATCTCTCTTCCCTGGAAACAGGCTGTTTTAAAGGCAGCCTGGTTGACAAGATGTGGATCTATGTGACCCCCGCAGTAGTGAGCGCCACGTAGATGAAGCCAAGCATAGCACAACCACCTGGAAGACAGCGATCCACCTTCATCAACATGCTTGGTATGTGAGAAAAACTACTACAACCCGCCACCTAACGTCCTTTTCAGGGCGCACAAAAGAGTAGACTTACTCATTGTGGGCATTAAACAACAACAACAGTGTCAGGCCTCACCTCATTGATCAGGCTGCTGTAATGCAGCCTGTTTCCATGGACTTGAGGGATGTCTTGGTCAATATGTTTCCCCAGACCTGCAAGGAATGGAATACATTTGTTCATGGGGCAGAGAGTTTGTATGTTTATTTATGTTAAGGAAAGATCAAGAGTGGACCCTTGGAGAGGAAAGAATGCATGTTGTGAAAGATGATCAAAGAGAGTTGTGCATGTAGCATAGTGTAAAACAAATTGTTAAAGAAACCACAACTGCACAAAAAAACACACAAAGTGCTTTGGTCCAGGCTTACATAAAGGAGGCCAACTGTAGGGGTGGCTTAACCCTTAAAATCCGACACGCCAAATGACGTGTCGATTAGGCAGTCACAGAATAACATTACGCCAAATAGCGTGTCTCGCACTCTTTGCAACGTATTAAATGTATTTAATATGGGTTTAATCCAAATCCAGCTAGTATAAACCCACAACAATGCCATTTCAGATTCCATTTCTGGAGCGTGAGTTAACAATATTATCAATTATGTACTACTAAATTAAAAAATAAAAATGTAAACAAAGCTATTTTGTCTACTTATTTTTACTCGAAGAAATGGCATTCTCCCTCCCCGTTCTCGTGGGACACGATTTTCGGCAGTACGTGTCTCACAGATAATTCAACCATGACTTGAAATAGACAGACATGTAGATGAAGAAATATTTAGCATGGACAGTTCTAATTCAGAAGGAAATATTCATAATAAATTGTAATCGGAAAGTGCGTCAGTGATATTTTGTTTCCATGAAATGGCCGTTGTCGCTCGAAATGTACCAACGCCAAGTTTTAAATATTTTTATTTCCTATCCAACATTTTAAACTACTGCAATGTCATTTCCCGTTCCTGTCCTTTTAAAGATCTTACGGCGTGGTTTGGTAAGGTTTTGAGAATTAATTTGGCACATTTTGTTCAATAATCTAACGAAAGTAGCGATTTTTTTCAACTTTTTTTTTCATTTGAAGAAATGGCTTCCTCTACCAATTCTCGTGGCGCACAATTTTCTGCTGTTCAGGCCACTAAGATGATTCAAATCTGGGCTGAAGAAGATACAGATGATATGACTTCTGACACTGACAGTGAAAGTTCTCATTCAGAAGAAGAAGGGGATGTTAGAAATACATCATTGTACAGTGCCACCAGGGATAGTTCGAGTGAGCAAGAGGAGAAGTCTCTCATCCATAGTAGAGGAAAGGGTAAAGGTCCTATGCCTAAGAGAGGACGAGGAGCAAGGTCAAGATCTGTACTTGATAGGAATCCTGGTCCTAGGCCTAGTACTAGTACCAGCAGTACAGTAGATCCATCTACAGTGTTTACTGTTCCAATGGCAACTACTAGGGCAGACGCTCAGGTTAGTGATGAAGGGCAATGGAGGGAGGTATTTGAGTGCAGCACAGACAATACCTTTCGGTTTATTCCACCTCAGCCAAGAATTCCTGGTGTCAATCCTGACATTATTCCAGAGAATGCATCACCCTTATTTTGCTTTAAAGCTTTATTTATTGATGCCATTATGGAAGACCTTGTCAGGTCAGTAAATGATTATGCGATCCAACGGTGCCTGGCAATGAAAGAAACAACTGCAGTACGGTCAGTTTTTCTAACATGGTCACCAGTGACTGTGCCTGAGCTACATAAATTCTTTGTTGTCATTATTGTTATCGGCTATTTAAAGAAGCCTAAAATTAGTGACTACTGGGCACATGATGAGACTACAGAAACACCTTGGTTCAGGAAGGTATTCACGAGGGACAGGTTCCAAGCTTTGTACCATACAATGTTTCTCGTAAGCAATCCTGATTCGCAGGGCAAAGCCAAAATTGAGCCATTTGTGCAGAGCTTGCTACTTCAATTTCAAAAATCCTATTACCCATTCAAGGAACTTTCTGTGGATGAAATGGTCATTGGATGGAAGGGAAGGTGGGCCCATAAGATGTTCAATGCATCAAAGCCAAAAAAATAGTCAAAACCTTTGGCCTCTGCGACAGCAACACTGCTTATGTTGTCAACATATTGATATATTTTGGCAGCCATACATCTTACAATCCAGATCTAGATCCAAGCAGTCAACAAGCTGTCAAAGTATTTGACAAGCTTTTAGAACCTTGTTGGAAAGGCCATCACATTTATGCTGACCGTTACTACACCAGCTATCCGCTGCTGCAGTACCTTACCAGTAATGGCCATTACTACACTGGTACGGTCAACATAAACCGCAGAGATTTTCCACAAGCTTTTGAAGACAACAAAATTGTCCTTTTTACAAATGAAATGGTTTCTCCATATAGAAAGAACATTCCTCTCCGTGATGTTCAGAGACAAGAAGGCTAAAAAACAATGCTTGCTTGTCTCTAGTGAAGCCTCGGTGACCACCAAACGTTTAACAAGTCGTTCTGGTGTAGTGAAGGATAAACCATCAATGATTGATGACTACAACTACCGGATGAATGGGTGTGATAAGGTTGATCAGTGTGTTGCAACATATGGTACCTTCACTAGAAGAACAAGGAAATGGTGGAAGAAAATTTTCTTTTGGATTTTTGAAGTAGCTCAGCTGAATTCATTTATTTTGCATGCCCTGACCAGGTCTGCAAACACAAAAAAAGCAGCCCTATCTACAATTTAAAAAGCAATTAGTTACTGAGC
Source organism: Ariolimax columbianus (assembly GCA_036924085.1). NCBI lineage: Eukaryota > Metazoa > Mollusca > Gastropoda > Stylommatophora > Arionidae > Ariolimax > Ariolimax columbianus. The sequence goes on from JAVGWX010000015.1 coordinate 32,044,614, forward strand.
TTCGCCTTTTTGCAGCTACAGAGACGCCCAGCTTGCAGGTGGAACCTTACATCAGCAGCCATGCAAACAGACACAGTGGAAAAAGACACATTATCAAAAAGTCTACACTGTGTCATCAATGTATTGTTTGCAGTACTCCAAATGCTAGAGTTAGGACAACTTTTTTTTGTCAAGGATGCCCAGACCAGCCATTTCTTCATCCAAATCATTGTTTTGAACAGCATCATTTGAAATAAATGTAAATTAAAATCAGCTGTACATAGATAATTTTTTTTTTTTAGAGAATTTGTGCCATTTTATTTTTCAATTTACCAAACACTGCTGAATGGTCATAATAATGTTATTTCTGATCAAAGAGTGATGAAACTTCCCAATATTGGGTAAATATGGATATATTATCAAAAGAAAGAATTTGTGTGTGTCAACATTGTGAAGGATTCATTTGAATGAAATGGTAAGTGAAAAAATGTTTACAAATTATTTATTGTTTTTATTTTTGTTTACACATTACATAATTTTTTGCATGCAACTTCACTGTACAGACATCTTATTGCACTGTTTCTAAAAAGAGCAATCATTCCTGGACATTTTGATATATAAAACATGATCACACAATAAAAGATAACAGATATATGAATAATTTTGTCACAGCAGTCAGGTGTGAACATTTTTGTAGAAAAATAGGCGTGTAAAATCGTGGTTTTTGGCTGCGTCTACTAAGTGATAATACTCCAGCTAGGATGAAAAAAGACAACAGACAAAGAGAGAGCCAACATCAATGTAATCTGAGCCCACCCAAACAAAGCTTTTTCAACTGGTGATCAATCAGGATTAATAAAATACAGAAAAGCCCAAGCAAAATCAGTCTTCCAGACCATGAAGGGAATCTTGTGCAACAAAACCTTGTCGCTTAAACTGAGACAGATAGTCCTTAGATGCTGACATATGGCAGTGAATCATGGGCAATTAGCAAGAAAGCGCATATATCTCTTTGGAAGCAACGAAGGTGTGGTTTTACAGAAGAATTCTGCGGATCCCATGGACTGCAAGGAAGACTAATCATACAGTACCCGAAGAGACATAACACAAAGACAACTCATTGCAACGATCAGAACAAGGCAGTCATCCTTTTTCAGGCATGTGATGAGAAAAGGTAGTTTGGAATACGTTGTGACAACGGGAAAGATAGCATGAAAAAACACAACAGGTCGATCATCTGTTTACCTGCGCATATGATTACAAGTATAAAAACTACCTCTAAATCCTTACAGGGGAAGTTTGATTGTGGTCTTATCTTCCACCAAAATACAATTAACTGTGTTTTGTGTATTATTGTATCTGTAGGATTAAAAAGTCAACCAAAAAGATGAGAAACTTTTGTTTTGCACATTTAGAAATAGTGAGAAAATGAACAGTCAAAGAATTTGGCATGAAAAGAAACGCATTGAAGACAAAGACTATGGTAATAATCAAGAAATATAGGCCCATGAATTTAATCAACGGAGAAATAATCGAACAATTACAGAAGTGTACATATTTAGGGCAAACTGTAACAGTAGATGTCCGCAATGAGACAGAAATTAAGACAAGGACTGCATTGGCAAACAAGCCCTTTAGGGAAATGCAGAAATTGCTAACCTCAAAGAATATCAGGATAGATCTGAGGAAAAGAATAATAACTACTCATGTATGACCAATTGATCACTACTCATGTTTGACCAATTGATCACATGTTTTACCAATTGATCACTAATGTATGACCAATTGATCACTACTAATGTATGACCAATTGCACTGTATTGGTGCGAGACATACACTTTAGCAAAGAAAAATGAAAAAAAGCTTGAAATGGGGTACTATTGTAGATTGGAATGACAATGTCCTCACTGGGGTAGACACACAAATACAAATATTGAAAATGATACAAAAACGAAGATTGAGTTGGCTGGGACAGTAGAAGATACTAAAGGACACAATCCAGGGGGAAAGGAATAGAGGGAACAAAGACTCACCTTTACATCTCAAACATGCAGAGACATTAAAGTACGAACCTATGCTGAAATGAAGACAGCTGCAGAGGATACGGTGAAATGGAGAGACGTGCTCAGACATCTTTGCAACCAGTCTAAGGGCTGGTCAATCAGATGATGAGGATGAATACTTTTATTGCTTTTGTATATTATGTGCATTTCAATTTGTTTGTAAGACCAACTATGTTCTTTCTCTGTTTGAAATAAAGTGTTATAGGTGAGAGTTTAATGGATAAAGTTTGGCAAACAACTCAGGCAGGAAACATCATGACCACCGCAGGTAAGTGTTATTATAATATAAGAAGTTTATGTGTCTTTCTGTTATAAAATCATTCTGGAGACAAATACAGAACAGGAAAGTACCAACGAATAGGTACCACCTATTCTACAAATTGAAGATAGGTGGCACTGACGAATGCCCGTGTGGTACCGGGAAAATGACAGCTGAGCATCTGCTGCAAAACTGCCTGACATACGAGGATCAGAGAGAGCAGATGTGGCCATCACCAGTGGCAACACTAGACAAGCTCTATGGCAGTGTCGACAGCCTCAGGATGACCGCTGCTTTTTTCGAAAAAATAAAGGTTGATGTCTGACTGCGTATGATGAAGAAGAAGAAGGACCGAAAGGTGCAAATATCGCAGCCAAGCTGTAAACTATGACACAACGCATTCCGTTCTCTGGACTATATTCTGCTACTTAAGCCCTTTCAAGGTTTGGTAGTGGGAGATTGAGAACGAAGAAGAAGAAGAAGAATGTCATAAACCGTTTAATACTAGTTTATTACAATTTCATTTCAGGAATCCGACTGTTTTCAGACTCCAAGACACGTTGTAGAGTGGGAGATCCACAGTATGAGGTGGAGCTGCAACAGCTGGAGTCAAAAAGGCTCAATGAGGCCACACCCAAGCACAGGAAACACAAGCTTAGTACCAGTTCAGAAAGGCAAAGCTTTTTAATAATATTAAATACTCTATATTAGAAAGGCAAACCTTTTCATAATATTGAATGATCTCTATTAGGGATGCAAACCTTTTTATAATATTGAATGATCTCTATTAGAGAGGCAAAGCTTTTTTATTATATTGGATGATCTCTATTAGAAAGGCTTCACGAAGCTATGTGTGCTAGCAGCCACAATGACAGACACATTCAGATCGCTGGAGCTTAGCATACCCATAACGTACCGCACAGATGGCAAGTTACTCAATCCCAGAAGAATGGGAGGCCAAAACCAAAGTAACTGGCGACACAATCAGAGAACTTGTTTTTGCTGAAAACTGCTCTCTATTAGAAATGCAAACCTTTTTATAATATTGAACGCTCTATTAGAAAGGCAAACCTTTTTATAATATTGGGTGATCTGTATTAGAAAGGCTTTATAATATTTTATATTTCTCTTGAAAATAAAAGCACCTAACAACAATCAGATTATACTGGGAGACATGGTACTACACGAGGTATTCATTCATATATCTTAGTTGCAACATACATATACAAATATAAGACCCATAAATACCAGATTTTCTGAGAACTGAGCAGCAAAGATGGTGGCGCCATAACTGGCTGCTGGTCTACATTGCTCTTCTGTTTTAGTTCATTATAGATGCTGGCAGACCATGGATTTGTCAGGAATTCACACTAGTCGACGACTTACACTTGCGTTCACGGAATTGTGTTGTTGTTTTCCATTTGGACTGGTTAATTTGTTCGTTTTGTGTGTTTTCTTCCGTTCGATTATCCTGGAATGGACATCAGCTGTATGAATAGCACTGCACTTAAAAATGTCATATTTGCCAGTTGTCCTAGCTGAAGACAGTGTCAGCTTTGTTGTATGAAATTTAGACACAACTATAATGAACAACGGTGCCTCAACGACCTTCTTGGTTTTGGGACTGATGATGAGAATGAAATACCAGATTGAGAGGAAAGTGTGCTGACACATAGCAAAAAGATGCATCACATGCCTGATCATCCCATACATGTCAAACTGAAACATGCAGTTAAAAATAAGCTTAAGAGAACCAGCTTCGTCCAAATATCAAACCACCTACACCAAAAATATGGAAAACTAATACCCAACCAACCTGCAGAAATAGAAATGCTTATCAACTATGAAGAGCCAAGCTGCAACATTAATAACATCACAATAAGTACAGAGATCTCAGGAATAAAAAAGAAAGGCCAATACAGCGTCCACAAGCTGAAAAAGTTTGCCACGAGCGATGATTAAGAAGAAATATAATGCCGCAGAGGGAGCAGACCAGAGGAGGCATGGCATATTCATAAGACACAAAAGGGGAAATATAGCAGGCTTTCACAATATGTAAGACACCTCTGGAGGAGCGTTTCCTACCCACTGAACTTCCATTGCCCAAAGCAAGAGATGAAGTTGGGACTCACAGGGACATGTCATCAAGATATTATTGTTGTAATTTTTTTCGTTTCATATGAAGCATAGAGTCACTACTACAACCCCCCCCCCCCCCTCACACACAGGAATCCTGTGTCTGAGCACTTGCAGTTTCTGTAGCATGGTTTAACGTGAGGTGGTTGGTTGCTAGCGCCATGTGAAACTTCTTTAGGCATCTTTTATGGCATGCTGTAACAGTTACAGTAGTAATAAGTGTTGGAGACTACATTGTACGGGGCGCATTCAAATGAAACCGGACCAAACTGCAACAAGTGAACATACGTACGATGCGCATGATGTCAATTCTGATGTAAACAGCACATACCAACCAGCAAGTTTGCAAAATTTCATAATCTCACGACTCATAGTTTCCTCAGCAGACCGTTGAAAACATGGCGGGTGTGATACGGAATCCGTCTAGAGCTGATCAACGAGCATTGATTCGATTTCTAACAGCTGAAGGATGTCGACCAGTTGACATTCATTGCAGAATGCAATCAGAATATGGTGACAAAAGTGTGTTGAAGATAACAGTAAAGAACTGGACAACGATGTTTAAAGAAGGACATGAGTTAACGCAACAACATGCGTCTGACCAGGTCTCGGAAGATCTTTCGTTAACTCACGTTCGTGGTGGACTGAGGTCCTCCATGTGGCTGAGCTGTGCTTGACTTCATCTACGTGTCGCTCACTACTATGAGGATCACGTCGATCCCTCACCCTATCAGCCAGGCTGCCATGAAAACAGCCCGTTTCCAGAGAGGGCTACTAGGAAGCCGATGTGAGGGTCTTGGCCGGTATGTTTTGCCTGACCCTGACTAACATGTCTGATCAGTATATTTTGTCTGACCAAACGTTAGTCTTCCTCCCCGTCCATCTTAATAGACTCAAAGAAATGTTTGCGCAGTTTGTCAACCTCACTCTCTCTCCTACGTTTGTCCACTGGTAAGTCATTATTGAGACGACTGGAGATAGTACAGGATGCATATTTTTCTTTAGGGTGTACTCCCGAATCATTTCCTGTGGACAGGTTTCCCACAAGGCAGCAGGGTGTGATCTACAATATGATGACCATGACAAAATTCCTATGCTCATAACAAACAGCACAGGAAACTGTACCAAATCGTTGCTTGAAATCCATTTGCACTACTTTAACTATGAAATGTCCCATGATATAAAGATGATAAGTATCACAAACATGGTAAACAGCGTTAGAGTAAACAAATGTCAAATAAATGTATTAACCCCGCTTGCCTCTAGATGACTAAATACACAGTAACTGGTAATAACACGCCTCCAACCATCCAACACACCAGTAGCATGTGTCTAGAGACTATTCGACCAACCGATGAACCGCTCTGTGTTTGTAAATACCCCACTCTTCAAGACACACATGAATCGGTATGACCGGTGAACCATTATTCTAAGATGTATTTCGGGCTGTGCTGCTTAGATTTTGACCATAATATCATGATGTCTACATAGTACATATATTTCCGGAGATAACAAATATCCACAAAATAGGAGACTGTCGATAAATTTGTGATTTTCGTGATGGAAAGTAGTTTTGAAAATTCAGGAAATGGCCGTTCAAAAAGGCTAACAACGGAACAAGCCGTTGAAAGTATTCTCAAGGATTTGGGACCGATAAATTGGATTTACATGTTGTTTATTCTGAGAAGAACAAGAAATTATTTGAATGACACGTGTGAACAAGTTAGTAGAACCGTTCCTTCCTTCGGAAGATCAACCTATGGTATGGGGGAAGTATCTAACATAATGTATCAAGTACATTTGAAATAGGATAGTCTTAAAAATATATTCCACAATTTACTGGTATAACATTAGGAATATTAGAGATGATCAGGTCAGTCAATTTGAGATAGAATAATGAAACTAAAGCACACAGTTTTGTCATGGTAAATAGCTTTCCTCAGATGTCTGATTTGTGTGTATTTTCTCAGCAGGAGAATGGGATTTTACAGGCCATTTGGCCAGAGTTCAGAAGATTAAAGATTGAACCACTTCCAGTATATAACTCAATACAAAACAAAAAATAGATTTTCAACTGTGTTTTGTGGAGGGCACGAAAAGGTATTGCCATCTTAGTCGCTACATGACATCACATTAGCTAAACACCTATATCCATGGTAACAACATGTTGCAGACAGACTTTTGCATTTCTGATCTTTTCCGTTTTACAGAATCTTATATGAAGAGTTTGTGTTGACTTTTCTTTATCTTTACATTTTCAGCTCAGAGGATGAGAAAATCAGTTCTTGTGTCTTTTCTGTGGCTGATATCCACAAGGAAAATGAAAGTTTTGCCATATTGGAGAAGCAAGCAGTGACAAGGGGAAGTGAAAAAAGTGCGTCGGTACTTAGTACAAACATTGAACCTACAGCAAGCAAAGTTTCAAATAATAGTGCTGTACAGAATAGCAGTGGTGTAGTTAAGAAGAAAAAGAAGAGAAGAAAAGAAAAAAGTGATACTAAAATAAATGGTATTACATGATATTAATAATATGATTTGATCATTGAATAAAATTTTGAAACCTGCAGTTGTTTTTTTTTCCTTCTTTCTTTTGATTGTGTAATTTTGCTTTCTCCTGATAAATATATAATTGAATGTCAGAAGATCAACTAGATGTTCAGTAAAATGAAAATACAGGGGATCCTATATTTTCTGTATGGTGGCAAAACATGGACAAGCTATGCCAAACAAGAGCAAAGGCTCAACATCTTTCACCTACAGCACCTGATATCCATCCTTGGCGTCTTATGGATAGACAGAGTGACAAATGCAGAGGTTCATTCTCGCACCTGTCTTCCAAGTATGTACACCCTCCTTTGACTGCGATGATATGGTCATGTTCGTCGCATGGAAGATGGTCGCATCCTCAAAGATATTCTCTATGGGCAGCTGGCGTGTGGTAAAAGAACAGCTGGCCGACCACGGCTGTAGTTCAAAGACGCATGTAGGTGGAACATGAAGGCACTGGATATGGATCTGACATCTTGAGAAGACATAGCTGCAGACCGATTCAAATGGAGATGTAACCTGAACAGCTACTTCAGACTGGGTGAAAATAAGCTCATGCAACACAGAGACAATACCACAAGGAAAAGGAAAACCAAAAACTCAGTAGAGGGTTGCTACTTCAAGGTAGTATCAACCTATAGTCAGACATGACTGAAAAGGGGCTACTCACTTACATGGTATCCACTGCAAGATACTAAGAATTAAAGAGCAACATATGGACAAGGAAAGGAATGATACAAAACAGACAAAGAACAGAAAATTAATAGTCTGATATAATTAATTCAAGTGTAGTTGCCGCAATGGATCTGCAAAATATTTTATCTCCTGTCCTGGTAGTACACACAGACAATGGATCTACAACATTCTTTATCTCTCATCCTGGTGGTACACACAGACAATGGATCTACAACAGTCTCTATCTCTCGTCCTGGTGGTACACACAGACAATGGATCTACAACATTCTTTATCTCTCGTCCTGGTGGTACATACAGACAATGGATCTACAACATTCTCTATCTCTCGTCCTGGTGGTACACACAGACAATGAATCCCCAACATTCTCTATCTCATACCCTAGTGGTACACACAGACAATGGATCTCCAACATTCTCTATCTCATACCCTGGTGGTACACACAGACAATGGATCCCCAACATTCTCTATCTCGTACCCTGGTGGTACACACAGACAATGTATCTCCAACATTCTCTATCTCTCATCCTGGTGGTACACACAGAAAATGGATCCCCAACATTCTCTATCTCTCGTACCCTGGTGCTGCACACAGACAATGGATCTCCAACATTCTCTCTCTCTTACCCTGGTGCTGCACACAGACAATGGATCTCCAACATTCTCTCTCTCTTACCCTGGTGGTACACACAGACAATGGATCCCCAACATTCTCTATCTCGTACCCTGGTGGTATACACAGACAATGTATCTCCAACATTCTCTATCTCTCATCCTGGTGGTACACACAGAAAATGGATCCCCAACATTCTCTATCTCTCGTACCCTGGTGCTGCACACAGACAATGGATCTCCAACATTCTCTCTCTCTTACCCTGGTGGTACATACAGACAAGACTGCTGTTCGCCCCTCGTTTGATGGTACTCTTCTACGTGCAGCACTGCCTACCTCGTGCTCGTCTGCCTCCAACCTTTTCTCTCCAGGTTGGTTTTTACAAGAGTGTGACGTCTTTCAATGTTGCCAAAATATATGATTTGTTGGCTCTTTATGTCTTTCAACAGTTATTGATTCATTCCTAGTTATCCAGGTCCTCCATATTAGCTTTTCCATGAAATGTGACCCATTCTCATTTACATCTACATTTCTAGGGACTCCATTCCATCTTCTAACTGGTTGTCTTTGCTCAAATCTCCTCCCCGCTTGATCATTCTCATTTTTAAGTTGTAGCCTAGCTCTGTAGATGTGAATATCTTCTTCATTCTGCTTAACTATTTACAGTCTGGCCTTATTTACGTAATTTGTACCTTACAGACCAGAACATGGGAAGTAACTCCGTCTTTTTACACAACGACTTTAGTAATAAAACTGTTTACGGGTACTGTTAAAATTATGATGTCTGATATTCAACATACATAATTGAATTATGTGTACGGTACATCATTCATGTGTAACAATAAAATTGCAGAATGGAGAAAAATAACTGGAAAAAATTATATTCATCAATCACAATTAAACAATCATACAAATATATCACACATTATAATTGTTCATGTAATGATGAATAGCACGGTCCTCTGCGTAGGTGAATTTTGTAAATTGAGCGGCCAAAAACAGTTCTATACCATATCTACAAGTAGTGTTTTACTTGTTCTTGGAACCAGCAACAAAACATGTTTTGCGTCCCAGCATTCAGGCTAGATAGTGTTTGATGTTGTTTTTTGGACAATTGGGGTGTCTCATTAGCAGCCCTCTTTCTATGAGACACTCCATTCAAGCCATCGACAGAACTCAAAGACGGAACTGCAAATAGCTGGGTATCTCGCTTCTGCGTTGTGAGATGTCTTCATCAGTATGAAGGAGTTAGCACCTGCATCAGAAACCACATACAATAGCGTGACCTTTTCCAAGATTTCCTACCAAGTGGGTAGTATGACGATATGTGTGGAACTGCTTTGCAAACATCACCCATATGTTGGTTATAGAATGGATTGGCAGGGGTGTTTCGTGGTCTTTTCTGCCTTCCTTTGCACGACGTGAAACAGACGTGATTTCTGCACAACAATTGGTTGACAAAACAGATACTTGGCGCTTGTCAACCAGTCTTCCGCTGAAGCCAATTAATACTGAGCTTTCTCTCCAAGGATAATCATTTTTCTAACTGTTTCTACTTTTATCATCGGTCGAACTTTATGGAGTTGGTCGTAACCTGACTGACCTGGTGGAACAGCCTTCTCCGAGTCAGTAATGTGAAAATATTGACATTTTTAAAAAATACACTTTTTAATATCACAATTTCCACTGCAGATTATGCTAGACTTTCATCAGGTGACTGACCAGTAAAGGTCTATACAATTTACGTAGAAGAAAGTTTTGATTTATTCAGATGTACGTGTATTCCTGTACTGGTCGATCCCCCTTCTGTCTGTGCCTTTGTTCAGCACATAAATTTGTTGCAATTGCATTGTGTATTAAAACTCTTCGTTTTTAAATAAACTGAATAAGTCAAACGGTGTAGCATCAACACCCAAGGTGTCTTTGGTCCACTGCTTTCGGCAAAGTCTGAAACCTCAACCAGTCTACATCTCCTGATATATCATCGACAGTTGTTGTTGTTCGTCCATCACGAGTAATGAGGACCTTTACCTTTTTCACCTTGCCGGTCCTTCAACTCGAGTATTCTGTAAATCCGGGTTGTGGATGGGTGCGGAGATGGCTGACGAGTCCGATTTTGGGATCTGCATACTTGCAGGCAGTGAAAGCATGGAAAGTTCGCTTCGCGAAACGGTGATCAAGATTGTCAGCAAATCCATGTATCTCATTCGCTTTATTGTTCAGCCAGGAGACCCGCAACTGGAGTAGCTTTTTGACTGTAGTTTAGCTTGTCAGCGGACTTACGCTGGCCGCTTCGTTGCTCGTCACAGGGCTCGACTCGATAAATGAAAAGAGAATGACTTGCGCGATAAATATGATTTAAGTGAGGAAGGGTTGCACAGTTCGTCGACCTCACTTTCTCGTCCGAGTCCAACTTTAACCAGTGGCAAGACAAGTCAGGACGACTGGATTTGAACTTGGGTGCAGTGAATGATCACGGCTGCTCAAGGGCCTCGCCGTGTTCTGTGCAGTCCACATCGCTCAGCACATTTGCTGTCGTGGTAGCCTGATCACGAGTTTCCTGCTTAGCTGGGGGCTTGAGCAGAGCTTGGCAAATCTAAAAAAGCTTTCCCTGTTCTTGACCTTCTCATCGACAGTAGGCCTGACATCACTACTGATTTCACTGTCAGATCAGTCATTTTCGTAATCAGAGTATACATCCAAATTGCCGTCAAAATCTACGTCTGATTCACTAGAACCAAGGTCGACTTGATCAGGCATGAAATCACTTTCTATACCATGAAGCAAAGAATCCATAACTTGGGAGTAATTTTTGGAAATTCGCTAAAATGTTGTCCGAAACTCAAACGGATTAGAGAAAATGCTAGGGTGCATGTCCCTGGTCTTCTGTTACAATTTTGTCTTTTTAACCATGAAGGGCAAGATTCGATGAAAGATAGAAAGGGAGCGATTAAGACGCACCTTTACATCTCAGGCATGCAGAGACAAACTACGAACCTATGCTGAAATGAAGACAGCTACCGCGGGTAGGGTCAAATGGAGAGACATACTCAGACAACTTTCTTACAACTAGCCTAATGACTGACCAACCAGAGGATATGGTCAAATGGAGAGACATACTCAGACAACCTTACAATCAGTATCAGGACTGATCAACCAGAGGATATGGTCAAATGGAGAGACATACTCAGACAACTTTCTTACAACCAGCCTAATGACTGACCAACCGGCGGATATGGTCAAATGGAGAGACATACTCAGACAACCTTGCAACCAGTATCAGGACTGATTATTCAGAAAATGATAACAAGTCAAATAATCAAAAAAAGTTTAAAACTTTAGCTCGGGTACACCTTCATCAGCACCCTCGGAATGTGAGGAAAATTACTACAGCCCACCATTTAACGCCATTTTCATGGCACACAAAAGAGTAAACATACTCATTGATGTAATCTTTTAACAGCAATAATACTCGTCCGATAATTTGTTCTCGACTTACGTTCTTACATTGACTATGACAACAATGAAATATTTACCAAAACGCCAGCTTCTTATACAAATTATGATGGCTATATCCTCGGGAAACGGACCATTAATTTTTCTATTCACCTCTTCATATTTAGCTAGTACATTGCTTTTTGCACCAGTAAATGTTGTCAAGTCGAGGTGTACGCAACATTTTTTCGCTGTGGAGTTCCTTACCCCAGAGACCTACTAGCAAAAAATACATATTTGTTTCTGTTGATAAATTTATAATTTATTTATTGGAGATGGAAGTGAGTAGTAAAATGAATAATTCGTTCTACGTGTCAAATACTTTACTGCGTGGGCTAGCGGTTAAGTGACACGGCTCACAAGCCGAAGGTGCTGGGTTCGCTCCCCATCACAGCACCGGCCGTTAACCCGGGGAAGCAAACCCTTAGAATTATCAGCAGGAAGCAGACCCTTACATAAAATGCATACCGAAGTCGAATGCACTTGACCGACAGGCGGAAAATAAAAACACAGTACAACGCACACCGCCCTTGGGTATATATATAATAAAGTGGACGGAAATGTGAACACAACTACTTTACGTGTGCATCCGTCGTACCAAGCCATACAAATGTGACAGGATTGCAAAGGTGTATCCTGTTTGCTCAGTTTTTATCAATCTGCTATGTTCACGTCACACTTGGAAATTATTTTCAACCGTCCGTCACACTTATCTGACCTATGCCCTAGTAGGATCTAAAATTACGCAATATTTATTTGTCAGTTTTAAAAAAAAAGTGGCATTAAATAAAGTAATTTGACGTTACTTTTGAATGGGCAACACTGTTCGAAATGGCTTTGCTTAGCTTGGCTTCGTTCGTTCTCAATCTTCCGTTACCAAACCCGGAAATTGGCTTAAGTAGCAGAACGTAGTCTAAAGAACGGAATGCGTTGTGTCGTAGTTTACAGCTTGACTGCGATATTTGCACCTTTCGGTCCAACACATCCGACTTCAGAAATCAAATTTTGAGTACCGGGTTAGCATTCCTTCTTTGATCCCTTCTCCTTAGCCAGTCTGCCCTGCTGCAGAATGTTATCCAGGATCACAGTGTGGAGGTGTCGAAGGGTCTTGTCAGCTCTGGTTCGCTGGCCCTGATGCTAACAGTCAGCTATGGGTAGCTGACCGCTACAGCTCATGCGCTGCTCAGCATCTTGATCTCTGTTCGAAATACATTTTTCAAGCTTTAAGATCAGTTATACTTGGAATCCTGGTATTCAAACAGGCATGTTAATGCCTGTTGCCAGGTAGCCGAAGGCTATCGGCTATCTGTGGTAGGTATTTAGAACTTCCCGCGGCTTACTAGGCCTGGGGGAAGGTACACATAAGATCAGTTAATTAAAAAAAAATTTGATCTGTCAGGAATAATTATGTGTCTATATGTATTTTATATGGACAGAATAAAAACTAATGCAGACCCAGAACTCACCACAGTGAATGAGTCGCCTTTCATTCAGATAAGAATAACCCCCACAGAGAATGAGTCTCCTTTCATTCAGATAAGAATAACCCCCACAGAGAATGAGTCGCCTTTCATTCAGATAAGAATAACCCCCACAGTGAATGAGTCGCCTTTCATTCAGATAAGAATAACCCACAAGAACATCTGAATGCCTTTGACAATGCCTTCAATGGATATAATATGAAGATTAATACAGCAGCGGCAGAGATAATGACAATCAGCAGAATAAAGAAAACACTAGCCATAAAGTTGAATAGCACAGCATTTAAACGTGTAAGAGGATTCAAATATTTGATGAGCGTGTTCGCAAGATGGAATGATGAATAGAGAGGTGGAATAAAGAATTCGGAAAGCTGCTTTTTCTTCTTCTTCTTTTTCTTCTTCTTCTTCTTCTTCTTCTTCTTCTTCTTCTTCTTCTTCTTCTTCTTCTTCTTCATCGATCAACTGATGTTATGCTTCTAGTCCAGCGAGGTTCACGAAGAAACTGTGCGTTTCAGGTCTTCGCCGGTCTCCCACAGCTTTTCGAGCATGGGCGCTCCCCCGGGCCAGATTGTATCTCTTTGGTCTGCATAGGTAGGGCTTCTTGCAAAATATGTTCTGGTGTTTGCTTGGGTGCTCCCCAATCTGTGGAGGTGGGCCTTTAGTCTACAATGTCCCGTTCTGAGTCTGAAGGAAGATCTTTGTCTGCACATCTCTGCCAAGTTTGTCTATGCTGTCATTTTCTGGCTTGTATTCTTTGTGCTGTTCTCTCCATTCTGTTCTCATGGATCGTTTGATGAGTGTCTTTGCTTCTTTATAGCTCTGTGGATGGGGAATCTACTTGCCGCCACTACTCGTTTTCAGGGATCCCACAATGGGCCGGAATTCATTGTAGGACAATCTGTTTTTTTGTAGACAGCAATCCTATTTTTCATTTTTTTTCATGTGAGAGTTCATTTTGTTTGTGGCTTGAGACGGCTTGGAGTACACTCAGGAATTCTTCTTCTTCTTCGTACGCAGTCAGACAGTAACCATTACTTTTTCGAAAAAAGCAGCGGTCATCCTGAGGCTGTCGACACTGCCATAGAGCTTGTCTAGTGTTGCCACTGGTGATGGCCACATCTGCTCTCTCTGATCCTCGTATGTCGGGCAGTTTTGCAGCAAATGATCAGCTGTCATTTTCCCGGTACCAAACGGACATTCGTCGGTGCCACATATCTTCAATTTGTTGAATAGGTGGTACCTCAGTCTATTGTGGCCAGTGCGAAGTCTGAAGACCACGACCTGCTCTCTTCTGTTCAACTGGTAATAGGCATCGTTTTTGATGTAGCCAGTATGTTTGTTTTCCCATTTGGTCATGTATCCTCGGTCTACCTCTAGCCCGTCTTCCTGATGTTCTCCTGTGGAAGGTTGCATTCTCACAATGTGAACAAACCAATTAATTCTTTGTTGCTCGATGTACTGTAGGAAGTGAATTGTTCCAACCTTCTCCCGATTACTCGTATTTGTGATTTTGTCTCTTCTGATGTTGTTAGTGATATTTCGTAGGCATCGCATTCCGCAGGTGGCTAATTTTCGTTCATGTGCCTTATTCAATGTCCATGTATGTCACTGGTAGCACAGGGTTGGGATGAAGATACTATTAATCATCTGTTTTTTTGCTTGGATTGAAACTTTTGAGTGTGTTAGTAGTGGAAACAGCTGGTATGGAACAGCGTTTGATCTCTGCACTCTCGTCTCTATCTCTTTGTCGAGTCTGTCATCCTCAGTAAATACAGCTTCCAAATACCTAAATTCTTGTACCTGCTTTATTATTGTTTCATTTATATGAATATCAAGTGTGGTGTGCTTTCTAACTATATGCATTGCCTCTGTTTTTGATGTGTTGATATTCATATCGAACTTTTGATAGTTCAAGTAGAGTGAGTCAATATGACTTTGTAGGTATATTGAAGTGGATCAGATTTTGAAGAAAAAAAAATTGTTATACTCTAATTTATCTATTCCTCTGATCATTTTATAAACCTGTATTGTCACCTCGAATTCTTCTCTTTTCTAGACACCGTAGGCCGGATTTTCTTTCTTTTCTCATAACTGTAATTCTGGAATCCCACTATCAGCTTTGTCGCTCTTTTTTAGATTCTTTCCAGCATGTTTATATCCCCTCTATGATAAGGACTCCACACCTGTACACAGTACTCCAATCTAGGTCTAACTAAAGCTTTATATAGTTTGACCATCACTTTCTTGCTCCTATGTTTAAATTTCTTTTTGTCATACATAACATTGCATTTGCCTTTTTCACTGCTATCTGAACTTGCTCCCTCACATTACCTGTATGATCTATTTTAACCTCTAGGTACCTTTCTTTATCTATCTTTCTAATGTTGTTCTTGCCCATTCTGCAATTATATTCCATATTGGATCTACCCACGTGTATGACCGTACATGTATCTACATTAAACTCCATTTGCCAGCTTACAGACCATTCTCAAATTTTATCTAAATACGACCTCAATATATCAACTTCTGCTTTAGATGAGACACTACTGCACAATTTTGTATCATCAGCTAATTTTGCAATCATGAATCCCATATCAATGTCCAAATCATATATATATATATATATATCAAGAACAAAATTGGTCCTAAAACCGAGCCCTGTGGCACTCCACTTTTTACATCACACCACTCACAGTACTCCTTATTTATGACCACTCTCTGCCTTCTTCCCGTTAACCAATTTTCAATCCATGTGGCAACTTCCCAATCTATTCAATGTGATTTTAATTTACGAAATAATCTTTGATGAGGCACTCTTTCAAAAGCCTTTGCAGAATCCAGAAAAATAACAGCCACTGGCTCCCCAGATCTCAGATCAAGGCCTAAGATCTTTCCCAGTGATTATGGATATCATATTCAATATTGGGATGAGAGGGGGGGGGAGTTGTGAGTGTAGGGCAGGAGCGTGTAAAGGATACTACTTCACAGCAAGAAGCAGTCTCTTCCTTGCAAAATAGAATGTCCTAGACCCTACTTAGTTCCCCTGTCCTGCCTAACTCACGTATGACTCCAAGAGTCTGCTAACGAGCAGCAGCGCCACCCACTGAGCAACGGCTTTGACTGGTCGGCTAAACTACGTGAGCAGACGCCGAGGAAAAACCAGAACGCAAATCCTAGCATGCATTGGAGGACCACTACAGCCCTGGCTGATGCCAACTCAACGAAATGGAAAATTTGCTCAAAACCCGGATAGAATAGATCCGATAGTCGTGAACGATAGTTTTTTTTAGGAGAGACAATTTTGACCCCCACACAACTGCTGTAATGCAGGCAGGCTGGGGACAGTCAAGGGCTAGGTAGATGGTCCCAAACAAATTCATGTGGAAGACGGATACACTAGGATACGGCGCATAACACAATGCGTTTAATGAGGACGGACACCAAAATGACTTAGCGAGATGGTGCTCGACCAAAGGAGTCCCCCCAGGGGGGAAGAGTGCCGGCTCCCCACTTCTAAGGGGGCCCAAAATGCTACTGGTGGTCCACTACCTTCGTGCCCTGGAGACAAAGCACGGAGAGCTATGAAAACTTCTACTGACCAAAATACAAGGGAAGGTACTCTAAATATACTCCAATGGAATGCAGAGAACGTTCTAAACAAGAAGTTACCACTCGCTCACAAGTTCCATTAGGAAAACATAGCCATTGCTTGCATCCCAGAGACCCACTTTAATCCAAATCACAAGTTCCTGATAGGATATGAATCCCTTCGCCTTGATAGAGATGTCTACAAAGGTTTATGGATTAGGTTAATTAGAAACTCTCTTAGAAGTCCTAAACCCCACAACAACTAAGTTGAAATCACCTGTGCTGATGCCACAGTAGACAGTAGACCTCGCAGTACGGTTGTGGCTACTACGACAGTAGTTACGCCACTGATTTACTTGTCGTCACCCCATGTATCAGATAACGAAAATGAGCTCACGTGAAATTGTCAACAGGACCCGGATGGTAATGTCCTTGCGCACAGTTTCAGAACTGTTCTAATTCCCTCTATAAATTCGAATTTGTTGTTCTGTTCTTACATTAGCAATTGTTTTGTAGACGGCATAGAACGTATAAAAGACAAAACAACATCTGGCTGAGCTTAGTAGCCCGAACTTAGTAGTCTGGCCTTCAAGCTAAAGACTTCATTTTGACTCGACATAGTCGCAGCCTGGTTTGGACTTCATTACAGGTAAAAAAAACAACCTGTCTACATCTTCGTCTGTTTTAATTAATGATCGTTTGGTAAGTAAAATTAAAACTATGTGTAATTAAAAACTACAGATTAAGAAAATCAAGGCAGTGATTTACTAATTGTCACCGATACTTAAACACACGGACAAATACGTCGTTCCCATAGCTTCATTTTCTGTTGTTTCTTGTATACGTGTTTCACGTCTCTTCAACTCAGCTTTACTTCCTGCGATGTGCTGCCGTGCAGAGACATAAGCACTAAAAAAATCACTATAGGACTAATTGGGAGTGACCCAGGCATCGCTTGAGAGACGCTTGATCAGTAACACTCTACTCAACCAACGTATGCAAAATCTCCACAACTCTGACACACTATGATTGTCGTAGGTGAATGATGTGATAATCTATGCAGACAATGCAAAACATAGATTGCTAAGTCACATGTTACGACGAAACAGTAGGTGCTGAAGCACGGCGACGGCAATCTGGTACCTCCGAGGCAACAAGAGATCGGTGAGGAAGACCCTTCCCCCCAATGCATTCGCAGGATTCCCTTGCTGTCCGAAACAACATCCAAGACGTCTTTGTGTGAATGCTTGCCCCGCACTGGACTTACGTGGTCCAAGACAGTGTGGGATGGAGACAAAGTTGGGACCCGCGGCAACTCTGCAAAATAGGTCATTAAAATCAAGATCAAAATCAAGAGATGTCTCAAATGGGTGGAACTGAAAGACACGGTCGTCTCTCGTGGCCCCGTCGCTTGGCAGAGGTGGTAGCCTCCTGTGTCCCTGTCCCAGTTAAATGCACAGCGCCGGCTGTAATCAGCAGAGCTGGGCATTGTACTTCGAGAAACGCGTCCCTTTCCATATAGGAACGCTTAAACACAACGGAACTGACAGACACGGAACCTCTCTCGAGGACCCGTATAGTGTAGAGACTGTAAAGAACTCCTCAGAATTATTGTAGTACGACACTCGACTTTGCACACTGTCGAGTGCATCACGCTTGCTTCTGTGGTCGGAAATAAATCGTATATATTTCTGGTTTCTGCCCAGGGCGGGAAGGAAAGTCACGGGACTTAAAGCATTATTAACTAGAATTCCAAGAACCAATTGCTCATCAGCATTGGCGGCTCAGTCTCTGTAGACAATGTGCGTGGCGCCCTGCGAGTTTTGTCCAGTTCTGTCTTCTGTATTTCGACACAGTCTGCGATGTCTATAAAGTCTAATCCGTGAGTGAGAGTCCCTGCCACAGATAGTACAGCCATGCTGAGCAGGTTGGCTTGCCCTGGTGTCCCTGCCACAGATAGTACAGCCATGCTGAGCAGGTTGGCTTGCCTGGGTGCCCCTGCCACAGATAATACATCCATGCTGAGCAGGTTGGCTTTCCCAGGTGCCCCTGCCACAGATAGTACAGCCATGCTGAGGAAGTTGGCTTGCCGGGGTGTCCCTGCCACAGATAGTACAGCCATGCTGAGGAAGTTGGCTTGCCGGGGTGTCCCTGCCACAGATAGTACAGCCATGCTGAGGGGTTGGCTTGCCAGGGTGTCCCTGCCACAGATAGTACAGCCATGCTGAGGAAGTTGGCTTACCAGGGTGTCCCTGCCACAGATAGTACATCCATGCTGAGGGGGTTGGCTTGTCGGGGTGTCCCTGCCACAGATCGTACAGCCATGCTGAGGGGGTTGGCTTGCCGGGGTGTCCCTGCCACAGATAGTACAGCCATGCTGAGGGGGTTGGCTTGCCAGGGTGTTCCTGCCACAGATAGTACAGCCATGCTGAGGGGGTTGGCTTGCCAGGGTGTCCCTGCCACAGATAGTACAGCCATGCTGAGCAGGTTGGCTTGCCTGGGTGCCCCTGCCACAGATAATACATCCATGCTGAGCAGGTTGGCTTTCCCAGGTGCCCCTGCCACAGATAGTACAGCCATGCTGAGGAAGTTGGCTTGCCGGGGTGTCCCTGCCACAGATAGTACAGCCATGCTGAGGGGGTTGGCTTGCCAGGGTGTCCCTGCCACAGATAGTACAGCCATGCTGAGTGGGTTGGCTTGCCGGGGTGTCCCTGCCACAGATAGTACAGCCATGCTGAGAAGGTTTGGCTTTCCCGGGTGCCCCTGCCACAGATAGTACATCCATGCTGAGGGGGTTGGCTTGCCGGGGTGTCCCTGCCACAGATAGTACAGCCATGCTGAGGGGGTTGGCTTGCCGGGGTGTCCCTGCCACAGATAGTACAGCCATGCTGAGGAAGTTGGCTTGCCAGGGTGTCCCTGCCACAGATAGTACATCCATGCTGAGGGGGTTGGCTTGTCGGGGTGTCCCTGCCACAGATCGGACAGCCATGCTGAGGGGGTTGGCTTGCCGGGGTGTCCCTGCCACAGATAGTACATCCATGCTGAGGGGGTTGGCTTGCCGGGTTGTCCCTGCCACAGATAGTACAGCCATGCTGAGAAGGTTTGGCTTTCCCGGGTGCCCCTGCCACAGATAGTACATTCATGCTGAGGGGGTTGGCTTGCCGGGGTGTCCCTGCCACAGATAGTACAGCCATGCTGAGGGGGTTGGCTTGCCGGGGTGTCCCTGCCACAGATAGTACAGCCATGCTGAGGAAGTTGGCTTGCCAGGGTGTCCCTGCCACAGATAGTACAGCCATGCTGAGGGGGTTGGCTTGCCGGGGTGTTCCTGCCACAGATAGTACAGCCATGCTGAGGGTGTTGGCTTGCCGGGGTGTCCCTGCCCTAGATAGTAGAGCTGTAACAGTTCCCGCCGGAGCAAGGGGAGTTTATGATACCTGAACATGTTAAAGCTTAAAGCTACCTGAATGCGTGTCAAGGTCACTCACCGTCTCAGCAAAGGAGAACAGAGTTGGGGTAAGGAATGTGGACAGGTAGAAACTGACCACTGGCCTTCCGATTTTGGTAGGGGGAGTTTGATTGACAGACGGAATGGCAGCGGGACTTGCTGCTAGAGAATGAGTGACAGGTGTGCAAAATGTTTCGTTCCAATGGGACTGAAGATGGCCATCACCTGAGATCGATTGGTCAAGCTCTGACCTTGCCTGAGGATATATAACTCGAGACAAAGTTTAGCTTCTACTCTGGGGGAAACTCTTCTCTTCTCACCTCACTCTGTTTCATTTGACTCTGTTCTACAGTCACACTTGCACAACTTTCACACGCGCCCTCATGGTGAGGCCCTTCCATTCCACTTTGGTTGAGCTAGCTTCTGAGGACGCACAAACCTAGCATAGGTACATACAGATGCACACATGCATCCAAGCACTGGTTAATGCGTCCTGGTATCGCCCAATGGACTACGGTCTGGGGTGGAAAATGGCGCGCCTCCGCCAGTAGAAACTAGTGAGGCAAACATCTAAGCAAAACACAAAAAAAAAAGCTCGAGAGGCTGGATAGAGAGGGACTGGATGGAGAGAGGCTGGATAGAGAGAGACTGAATGTAGATAGTATGTTTAACTCACCGACTTAGATAGAGGAGCGATTGATAGACTGTTGGACGAATGTTTAGTGATAGAACATCATCGCTCAAATAGGTGTGTGAGTTTTGCATTAATAGATAATCTGAACGTGTGTTTGTAAGCAAGGACACATTGTGAACGAGTTATGTCGAGATCGCCCGCCTGAGGGGATTTCAGTGAGGAAAGGTATTTGATAAGGTGTGTTGAGAACGCAGTTAAGGCGATGTGTGTGTGATGTAATTGCAAGGCAATAGAACTGGGTTTTAGTTAGTTGGGAATTCCATCAACAGCTAATGCTTACAATTCCCGTTTTAGTAATATGCATATCAACATATATATAATAATAGAATGCTTAGTTAAGATATGTGTTATATTGTGTTTGTAATTTCTCTACTCATTCTATGATATGAGCTTGATATAATAAATATGCCACCTGCTGTGTGATATGTCATATACTGAGTATGGTCATGATGATGTGGATGAGTGTGAGAATGTTCTAAGTTAGAATAACGGCCAGGGCAAACATGGGTCTGCTACACAGCCATGCTGAGGAGGTTGGCTTGCCAGGCCTTTTTTTTTTGTATCTCTTCAGTCTTTATCTTTGCTCTGCAGCTATAAGGATTTTGCAAACGTCAGCAGCCACTATGCCCCTTCTGTCTTCAAACAGCTCGATCCTAACCAATCGCTTCCCAGCCCTCGGATGGGATGTCGCAGGACTTAATGTTCCTCTTTCATATATCCTTGAATCGCAGTGTAGAACGGCCGATTATTCTCTCCAATGGCCAGCTGTCCGTAGAGGATAGCCTTTCATTTTCCATATGGTAAACATGCTCCAACCATCGAACACGTCGCTGGCTTAACAGAGAGTACATACCGTGAGTGTGTGCTCACTGTAAAATCACATTATGTGACACTCTTTCTTGCCACCAAATCCTCAATTTACGCCGAAGGCCCCTTACGTGAAAGATGTTGAACAGCTCAATGCAGCTGAATAACAATAATAATAATAATAATAATACGATAACAATGACTGATACTCAAGCTACCTTGGGGCTGTGTGAATACATGTTTCATGTGAAATGGTGGCATGAAAGCAATGTCGTGTAGCGTTTCCATCAGCGCTTCCATATATTTTTCTTAGATCCTTGATCAAAAATTGACAAAATGGTCAATAAAAGTAATGGACAACAACAAATGGAGTGAATTAGTGACAGCATAGTAAATGAGCTGACACAAACAGCAACTCGTGGCTGGCTTCTTTTGCTTCAGGGTTAGCGAACCAGAGCTGATCAAGAACTTATTCTGCTTCCAAACAACGACCTTGAAAACAAACTGCACTAGTGTAGTATGGCTAAGAAAATAGAGATCCCAGTAGAAAGGCAAACTCAGTACCCTAAAAAGTCAGCTGACGTCGGATGTGTCAGACCGAAATGCGCGTATATCGCAGCCTTCGCGTAACGGTGTTCCGCCGGGGTCCTTGTGTATGACAAGGATTAGAATAGCACAACTGCCACACAGAGAGCATGTCGAAAGAGGCGTCTAACATCCCGATCATGCTGATGACGCTGGACCGGGGTCCTCCAAAGCTGTTGTCCTACGGGGAAGCTAAGGTTGGGGTCTTTAGGTGTGACCTCCTTTGTTTCATACTTTTTGGCAGGCGAAAATTCGCCGGTGGCTTGCAATGTCAATACAAGTATCTGTTACCAACCGTTAGGTTGGTAGCCCCTGGAATATGCTTTTTGGGACTGGTGGTGGTGGAAGTGTAAATAAGAGCAAGGTAGGCCCACAGCCTGTCAGACGCCATCTGTGCGCTCCGCTAACCACATAACCAAGACCTGATGTTATAGCCACACAGTCACCTTTTTGCGACATAGTATCTGTGAGACGAGAATCCCTAGAATAATTTGAGTAGATTTTTAACTTGAATTTGTCCCGAGCATTGGCTCTTTGGCCTACTCTTATCGATTTCCAACTGCCAGGGGATTTTTAACGGGCGCACCACTTCACCCGGGTGTCTGATCTCACTACTCGGAGATCGTGAGAACATTTTGTCATATGATCTACGTGAAAAAATCCTTCAGGAACTCCAACCGCATTGGTGGTCCCATATCTCTCTTGCACAGCAGGTAAAGAAATGTTTCTTCCATTTTCTAATTTTTTTTAACATTTACTCATCCAATAAAGGTATCTTATCTTCCTAGATGGAGCAGACTTTTCGGTGGATTTCTTTGGAATGCATGCTACGACCGATGTAAGGAGCGTGGAAGCAGAAGGGGCAACTGAGTGTTGACTGCAAGAATTTGCCCACTGATAAAAAAGGCTTACAAGTGTCAGTGTTCCTAGGAATCTCGACCAGCGTGCACCAACTTAGTCTAAGGGAACTGAACCCAAGTCCTGTAACCCTTTCCGCACTGCCCGTCATTCCAACCCCCAACTAATTTCTG
This sequence comes from Ariolimax columbianus, assembly GCA_036924085.1. Taxonomy (NCBI): domain Eukaryota; kingdom Metazoa; phylum Mollusca; class Gastropoda; order Stylommatophora; family Arionidae; genus Ariolimax; species Ariolimax columbianus. Next base: position 32,068,031 of record JAVGWX010000015.1, read on the forward strand.
TAAACACTTAGCTACATCCAACATTTTAGTAATGGCAATCCACCTTACCTTGTAAAAAAAAAATACTACCATAACTATCTTCTTTCTTTCTATAACTATGTATATTTTTCATTCAAGCTCACCCACCCTCAACACCACTTACGAAACAACACATCCTTGCTGCGCCGTTGATCTCGACTGCCTATGACTGAAGATTTAAAGATACTTGATTGATACTTTCTGCTAAAATATCACAATCATTTTTAATTTCATGTATTTCTTAATAAAAGTTCGCGTTCTTTAGTTTTACAAAATGGAAATTGAGTTCTTGAATCGCTTGATATTTAACCAAAATGCCTTTTCTGTGTTTGTATTTATCTTGGCTGGGCGAGCGCCGTCATGGTCTGCCTGACGAAGAGAGTCTGAGAGAACAATGCGCTTTCTTACTTCACCAAGGTCCGAGTCTATCAGACCTGCGCTCTTGGCGCGTGTTTGGACGCGAGACTTGGAGCACGTACGCTTAGCAGAAGCGGCGGCTCAATACCTTTCCCATGATGTGCCTACGGCGCATATTGAGGATTGTATGATAAGAGAGAGTGTCACATAATGTGATTTTACAGCTAGCAAACGGTTGTTGAGCCAAGGACACCTTCGATGGCTGGGGCATGTTTACCGTATGGAAGATGGTGCTCTGCCAAAGGATATCCTTAACGAACTATTAGCTCTACGGCTATTAGAGCTAGAAGAATCGGCCGTCCCAAGCCACGATTGAAGAGCGTATGCAAGAGGGACATGAAGTTCTGCGACATCCCATCTGAAGGAGGGGAAAGCATTGCTCAGAATTGAACTGTTTGGAGACAATTGGAAGGGACATATTAGCTGCCGACGCTTGTGGGGGCCTTCTAGCTACAGAGAAAAGTGAAAGACAAGAGAACGGGAGACACCCCAGCAAACCAACCCCCTCAGCATGGTCGTATGCTCTGTGGCAGGAACTATCACTCGCGGATGGGGGCTTTACACTCGTAGCAGACTGTGTCGAAACACAGAACAATACTCACAGGGCTCCATGCACATAGTCTTCAGTGACTGAGACGCCAATGATGACTTATCTCAAGATGAAACAATACAGTAATATAATTTGTGTGTTTAGTGTCTTGTACGCAACTTATTTTTGTTAATTTTTGTTTGACCGGATTCAGCCGGAACTAAGTCTGTGATGGAGCTGGACATGGTATGCATATCAGGTACAGGACGCAGGGTCATCTGTTCAGCTCGAGACGCCTGAAATCCAAGACCAAGATGGATGGGCGATTGCGGCCTCAACACTTGCTCGGAAAAAGAAATACAGCCCACCATGACGGAGTTTACGGCTGCATGCAGTAACTTTGGTCTCATGATCAACACAAAGAAAGCGGAGACTTCCAGCCTTTCCCTTCGGAGATTTACATCGGACCAAACATTCCCGTAGAGAACCAACGATCTCCGAGCAGTCGCTAGCTTCCCCTACCTAGGCAGAACCCTCACTTGATTGCCGAGTATCGACTCAGAGGTAAATAACAGGATTACTAAGGCAAGCTATGCTTTTGGGAGACTCCAATCAAACATTTGGAACCGACAAGGCATCAATGTCGCTACCAATATAAAAATGTATCCTGCTGTGATGTTATCAACTCTGCTACAAGCCTGTGAGACATGGACAGTGGATATCAGACATGCCAGACAGCTCATTTATTTTCACCTGAGCTGTCTGTGTTGGCTGCTCAGAATCAGTTGTCAGGAAAAGTGTCTAGCTCTGACCCCAGAATCAGTTGTCAGGAAAAGTGTCTAACTCTGACCCCAGAATCAGTTGTCAGGAAAAGTGTCTAACTCTGACCCCAGAATCAGTTGTCAGGAAAAGTGTCTAACTCTGACCCCAGAATCAGTTGTCAGGAAAAGTGTCTAACTCTGACCCCAGAATCAGTTGTCAGGAAAAGTGTCTAACTCTGACCCCAGAATCAGTTGTCAGGAAAAGTGTCTAACTCTGACCCCAGAATCAGTTGTCAGGAAAAGTGTCTAACTGACCCCAGAATCAGTTGTCAGGAAAAGTGTCTAACTCTGACCCCAGAATCAGTTGTCAGGAAAAGTGTCTAACTCTGACCCCAGAATCAGTTGTCAGGAAAAGTGTCTAGCTCTGAACTCAGTATCAGATGTCAGGAAAAGTGTCTAACTCTGACCCCAGAATCAGTTGTCAGGAAAAGTGTCTAACTGACCCCAGAATCAGTTGTCAGGAAAAGTGTCTAACTGACCCCAGAATCAGTTGTCAGGAAAAGTGTCTAGCTCTGAACTCAGTATCAGATGTCAGGAAAAGTGTCTAACTCTGACCCCAGAATCAGTTGTCAGGAAAAGTGTCTAGCTCTGAACTCAGAATCAGTTGTCAGGAAAAGTGTCTAGCTCTGAACTCAGTATCAGATGTCAGGAAAAGTGTCTAACTCTGACCCCAGAATCAGTTGTCAGGAAAAGTGTCTAACTGACCCCAGAATCAGTTGTCAGGAAAAGTGTCTAACTCTGACCCCAGAATCAGTTGTCAGGAAAAGTGTCTAACTCTGACCCCAGAATCAGTTGTCAGGAAAAGTGTCTAACTCTGACCCCAGAATCAGTTGTCAGGAAAAGTGTCTAGCTCTGAACTCAGTATCAGATGTCAGGAAAAGTGTCTAACTCTGACCCCAGAATCAGTTGTCAGGAAAAGTGTCTAGCTCTGAACTCAGTATCAGATGTCAGGAAAAGTGTCTAACTCTGACCCCAGAATCAGTTGTCAGGAAAAGTGTCTAGCTCTGAACTCAGTATCAGATGTCATAAAAAGTTTCTGACCTCAGTATCAGATGTCAGAAAAAGTGTCTGACCTCAGTATCAGATGTCAGAAAAAGTGTCTGACCCCAGAATCAGTTGTCAGGAAAAGTGTCTAACTCTGAAATTCTTAGAAATACCAACATGTTGAGCACCTATTCACTACATACATTGGCTTAGCTAAGATGGAAGTGACATGTTATTCGCATGTCAAATAAGCGCATCCCCAAGCAGCTGTTATACGGTGAGCTCACATCAGGCAGACCCTCCCCTGGAGGAGGGGGTAAGAAGAAATGTACTGAGGCTCATGGAAAGTGTCTAAAAATCCTCACAATTGATGCCATGTACTGAGGGATACTACGTCAGATCGTTCAACCTTGCTCGCTAGTATCACCGAAGGTGCTCAGATCGTAGAGAATATAGCCATCGCGGATGCTCAGCGAAAGCGGGCTGCCGATAACAAACAATGCTCACAACAATTCATTGTCGGCTCACCACATGTGTGGTATGAATGTGGCAGGGAAACCGTTCCAGGGTTGGTCTTTACAGCCATTAGAGAATACATTTCGCAGAAATTATCTGATGTTGTCGCCATCTTCGCTTGCGATGTGCAACTATTATTACTACAATGTAGCCAGATATATGTTTGTTCTTTGTACGAAGGACAGTTATTAAGTAACATCAATTTTATTAATAGCATTTTACAATAGTGCAAACCCGATATTTTGTGCGTCTTATTTTGCGACGTATTTCCCGTGTCTGGCTACGTACTTTGTCCACCTGTCCACTAGCATGCGGATTCCTTCTAGAAAAATGTCTTTGGGTGTGATCTTTACCCAATTGTGCACCATCTCCATTACCTCGCTGTCAGCTGCCTTGGGTTCCATCTGCTACATACTTTCCTGTAGCGAGGTCATCATAGGCAATGTTGTGTTCAGCACCGTGACTCATTTTGAAATCTACGGCTAACATAGCGAGTCAACTCTCCCAGCATATACTGGCTGTTGAGCCAGTGACGCCTTCGATGGCAAGGGTATGTTTACCGTTTGGAAGATAAGAGGAAGATGAGAAGTCCAAAAGATATCCTCTAGGGACAGCTGGCTATTGGAAACAGAAGACTCGGTCGTCCCACTCTGCGTTCACACAATAGTGATTCGTCTGTTGACACGGACTAGCGGCTCCGTCTGCTATTTCACGTTTGCTGGTCTCCCATGCCGCCGTTCAACAATGACGTTTTGTCTTCTGTTTTGAAACATATCTATCCATTCATACACTCTCCTCTTACTCAAACAACTGTCTCCATACTGAGCCTTCAATCTTCTGTAGATGTCATAAGGTTTCCAGCCGTCTGACCTTAAAAAAAACTAATAACGCCTCGTTTTTCCACGGTGCAAGTCAACAGTGGGACAGCCATCTTGTACGCTGTATTGCGCATACTGGTTGTTCGTCACAATCACTACATAGAGCATTGCTAAAGAGCCAGTGCGTTTCCTGAAATAAGATGTTCCGTTTCACATACCCTTTCATTCACTTTATAATAAAACTGATGTTACTTAATACGGCCTTAACATCTTGGATTAAATTGCCTCTGATACTCAAAGACCGTTGTGTGTGGAGAAGAACCAGGTCATTTTCGAGGTAAGTGTTGCTAACTGGGAGTTCGAACTCAACGGCTCTAGAGTAATAAATATCGATTATATTTTTTTAAACAGATGTAACAGCCTCCTATACACTCTATGCTTTTACGAGCAGGACCCAGAAAATGAGGGTTTAATTGTCTTGAACTTTTGGTCACAGGTCTAGAGCCTCCGATAACCCCGTCTAACCAGAAGACAGTTAGTAGCGGGGAATGAGGTCAGTGAACCATACCTTGGCTTCAGTACATTGGCTCGCTGCTAATGCCCATCTCAATTGTTTAGTATCAGTACAGTACATGTGTGGCTTCTTCTGGGGGTGCAAAGAAAATCAACAGATACTACTGCCCGGCAAGGCAAGTCATCGAAAGCACACAATTTTGAAATGTTGCAAAAGAACTCGGACAACGCCTCGGATATCAAGATCCGTGCTTGTTGTTGCTGTTTATGAATGTCCACAATGAGTAGATTACTCTTTAAGAGCGTTAAGTGACGGGTTGCAGTAGCTTTCCTTACATCCTGAGCGTGCTGATCAAGGTGGACCTGTGTCCTCCTGGTGGCGGTTATGCTATGCTTCGCTTCATATGCGTGTCACTACTACTACTGGGATCACGTCGATCCTTCATCTCGTTAGCCAGGCTGCCCTGAAAACAGCACCTTTCTACGGAGGGCTGCTAGAAAGCCAAGGTGAGGGTTTTGGTCAGTATGTTTTGACTGACCCTGATTAACATGTCTGATCAGTATATTTTGCCTGACCAGATCCGTGCTTAAAAGTAGGTTGCCATGCTATGTAGCAGTGTCATGTGTCAGTGACACTGTATGTTAAAAAACATATGAAACATAGAAGCTATGGCTATTATAGCAGCTTGGACAAGGCGAGCTAAGCCTAGATGGGACAATGATTGACTATTTTAGCACAGGTCTTGAGGTCAGCCATTGTAGGGCATTCTACGGCAAAGACCGGTCCAGTTTTACCTTTAGCTATTATTCAGGGTTTTGTTAAAGACGGTGGGGGCTAGACATCCAGAGATATAGAAGTAGAGCTAGCAGACCGCCAATGTTGAAATTGGTAGTTGTCTCCTAATTTAATGGGGAGTTAGACACGCCAATGACGGCAATATCTAGAGACACAAACAAGGGCGTAGTGAATTTGGGGGAGATAGGGATTTGAGGACAAGCTACCACTATGAGATTGACAAGGATGCCTAGATAGCCAGTGAATTGAATATGAGTCCAGAGGGGAGGAACTCGTTAGACTGACGTCTTGCAGATACAATAGTGATTCGGCTGACTCGCTGGTCAACGGGGAGGGAACAGAAGTGCCTCGTGATCATATTCCATGTTGATTAGAGTGGCCCCTAAGGGGGCAATAAAACGAGATTCAGGATTCATTTCAGGCAGAGCTCGTCGGGAGGCTTTTCCTGAAAGGTATTGCACTCTTGACTAATGGAATGAATAGGGCGTTATACCAGACAACACGATCGGTAAATCTGATCACTTCGAGTGACAGAGGGAGATAAATCTGATCACTTCGAGTGACAGAGTGAGATCAATCTGATCACTTCGAGTGACAGAGGGAGATAAATCTGATCACTTCGAGTGACAGAGTGAGATAAATCTGATCACTTCGAGTGACAGAGGGAGATAAATCCGATCACTTCGAGTGACGAGTGAGATAAATCTGATCACTTCAAGTGACAGAGTGAGATAAACCCGATCACTTCGAGTGACAGAGTGAGATAAATCCGATCACTTCAAGTTACAGAGTGAGATAAATCCGATCACTTCGAGTGACAGAGATAAATCTGATCCCTTCGAGTGACAGAGTGAGATAAATCCGATCACTTCGAGTGACAGAGATATATTCGATCACTTCGAGTGACAGAGTGAGATAAATCCGATCACTTCGAGTGACAGAGTTAGATAAATTACTTCGACTGACAGAGATAAATCTGATCACTTCGAGTGACAGAGTGAGATAAATCTGATCACTTCGAGTGACAGGGGGAGATAAATCCGATCACTTCAAGTGACAGAGTGAGATAAATCCTATCACTTCGAGTGACAGAGTGAGATAAATCCGATCACTTCGAGTGACAGAGATATATTCGATCACTTCGAGTGACAGAGGGAGATAAATCCGATCACTTCGAGTGACAGAGTGAGATAAATCCGAACACTTCGAGTGACAGAGATATATTCGATCACTTCGAGTGACAGAGTGAGATAAATTCGATCACTTCGAGTGACAGAGTTAGATAAATTACTTCGACTGACAGAGATAAATCTGATCACTTCGAGTGACAGAGTGAGATAAATCTGATCACTTCGAGTGACAGAGGGAGATAAATCCGATCACTTCAAGTGACAGAGTGAGATAAATCCGATCACTTCGAGTGACAGAGTGAGATAAATCTGATCCCTTCCAGTGACAGCCTGAGAGAAATGTGATCACTGCGAGTGACAGAGTGAGATAAATGGGCTCACTTCGAGTGACAGTGAGATAAATCTGATCACTTCGAGTGAGATAAATTTGATCACTTCGAGTGACAGTGAGAGATAAATTTGATCACTTCGAGTGAGATAAATTTGATCACTACGAGTGTCAGTGAGAGATAAATTTGATCACTTCGAGTGAGATAAATTTGATCACTTTGAGTAAGAAGGGTGTTGCAAACACATCTTATACAATTCGAAAAGAGTGGACATAAGATATTGCAATCACCAGGCCCGGAGAGAGTGGCAGTAAACTGACTCGGTTCAGACGCTTGATCGAAAGTGAGGGGTACCATAGACTCCCAATGGAGCATTCTCACGAGCCCAAGTGGAGAAGGTTTTGTTCCACAGCGGGATACAGAAGTTAGCGGACCTGTAGATTGTCTGAAACCAACCAGTTAAGTCATACCGCCAGATGACCATGGGCACCTACGAGACCACTAGATAGCTAGTTAATCAATTCTAAAACAAGCTGCATAGCGTTTGTAGTAATAGAAGTGGATAAGTAATAGATGACAGAACCGGATTAATAGATATAGTTTCCACCTAGCTAATTGGGAGAACCGGATAAATAGCCATAGTTTCCGTCTTGCTAATTGAGAGAACTGAGTTATTAGATAGAGTTTCCATCTAGTTAGTTAAGAGAACCGGGTTAGTAGATAGAGATTCCACCTAGCTAATTGAGAGAACCGGGTTAATAGCCAGAGTTTCCACCTATCTAAATGAGAGAACCGTGTTATTATCCAGAGTTTCCATCTATCTAGTTGACAGAACCGGCTTATTAGTCACAATTTCCACCTATCTAATTGACAGAATCGGGTTATTAGTCACAGTTTCCACCTATCTAATTGACAGAACCGGGTTATTAGTCACAGTTTCCACCTATCTAGTTGACAGAACCGGGTTATTAGTCACAGTTTCCACCTATCTAATTGACAGCACCGGGTTATTATTCACAGTTTCCACCTATCGAATTGACAGAACCGGGTTATTAGCCAGAGTTTTCGTCAACTTGATAACAAGATTGTTATAGATGACAACGATAACTGAACAACGAGTCGATAGTTGCTGGCAATCCACTTACGCCACCATGATTATGAAATGTCACACGTTATAAGAATGACAAGTATTACAGACAAGCTAAGCAGCGTTTCAGTAGACACTCGTTAAATCCACACACTCGCTATGTCCATATCTAATGTCACAAGAAAATAATGAATAAACGGCGGGCCTCTAGATGACGAAATGTACAGAAACTTGTAACAGCCCGCTACCTTACATACACGCCAGCAGTATGTGGCCAGACTCTCTATTTAAAGGTTGAATCATGTCCGGTTTATAACTCAGGACAAACAAACAAGTTGATGTTCAGTCTCCTTCTTCTTCTTCTTCTTCTTCTTCTTCTTCTTCTTCTTCTTCTTCTTCTTCTTCTTCTTCTTCTTCTTCTTCTTCTTCTTCTTCTTCTTCTTGTTCGTTCATCCTCATATCATGGTCCCGTTTTCTCTTACAAGGGACACCGTTGTTTGTAAGGCTGTTTTATCTCCATTCAGCTTTTGTCTCATATCTGTCTCGCGAAGCCAGTATTGTTCTCTCTTTTCCTGCGTGAGCATGCAGTTCCACGATCATGATATGCTCCCCACAAGGGCACTTGTCATCTGTTCCAATCCTCATTTCGTTGTAAAGATGACTCTTGAGTCTGTTATGCCCAGCTCTCAGTCTGAAGATGATGACTTGCTGTTCTTTAGTTGATGATTTGGATGTAGTCTGCCATTTCATCGTCAGTGTCGATCCACTCTTTCCCCTCTTAATAGACAGTACAGGGAAAATAATAAGTGAGAATAGGGAGGCAGCTAATCTGCTCAATCAGTACTTTGGCACAGTCTACACAAAAGAGGACTGCTCCAAGATCCCAGACCCTATAGATATTTTTCAAAGAGACATGGATACAGCGGGATTAAAATCAATCTGTTTTACAGAGGAAATGGTTTTTAAAAAATTGGAGGGGTTGAAAGTGAATAAATGTCCAGGTCAAGATGGTATTCATCCAAAATTGCTGTATGAAATTAGAGACCAACTAGCAAAACCTTTGGCTATATTATGTTCTCAATCACTTACAAAAGGGATTGTTCCACGGGATTGGAAAGATGCAGGAGTGATCCCCTTATTCAAAAAAGGCAAAAAATCAGATCCAGCAAATTATAGACCGGTGAGTTTAACGATCTTAGTCTGTATATTGTTAGAGTCAATAATCAAAGAAAACATTGTAATGCTTTTAGACAAATTTAATCTAATTAGAAATAGTCAGCATGGGTTTACTAGAGGGAGATCATGCTTAACAAATCTATTAGAATTCATGGAGGAGGTTACTAAAAACATAGATAAAGGGGAGCCAGTGGATGTTATTTATCTAGACTTTGCAAAGGCCTTTGATAGAGTACCTCATCAAAGATTATTTCGAAAGTTAAAATCACATGGAATAGGTGGGGAAGTTGCCAAATGGATTGAAAATTGGTTAATGGGAAAAAGGCAGAGGGTGGGCATAAATAAGGAGTACTCTGAGTGGTGTGAAGTGAAAAGTGGTGTGCCACAGGGCTCGGTTTTGGGACCAATTTTGTTCTTGATATATATAAATGATTTGGACATTGATATGGGATCCATGATTGCAAAATTTGCTGATGACACAAAACTATGCAGTAGTGTCTCATCTAAAGCGGAAGTGGATATATTGATGTCGGATTTAGATAAAATTCGAGAATTGTCTGTAAGCTGGCAAATGGAGTTTAATGTAGATAAATGTACAGTCATCAACATGGGTAGATCCAAAATGGAACATAATTACAGAATGGGAGAAAACAATATTAGAAAGATAGATAAGGAAAGGGACCTAGGGGTTATAATAGATCATACAGGAAAGGTGAGTGAGCAAGTTAAGGTAGCAGTGATAAAGGCAAATGCAATGTTAGGTATGATAAAATGAAATATTAAACATAGGAGCAAGGAAGTGATCGTCAAACTGTATAAAGCTTTAGTTAGATCTAGATTGGAGTACTGTGTACAGGTGGGGAGTTCTTATCATAGAGGGGACATAAACATGCTAGAAAGAATACAAAAAAGAGCGACAAAGATGATAGTGGGATTCCAGAATTACAGATATGAGGAACGACTCAGAAAAACCGGCCTACAGTGTCTCGAAGAGAGAAGAATTCGTGGTGACTTAATACAGGTTTATAAGATGATCAGAGGAATCGATAAATTACACTATAACAAGTTTTTTTTTAAATACAGCCACCTACAATAACACGAGGGCATAGCTACAAGCTGACTAAAGAGAGGTGCAGATTAGATATTAGGAAATATTTTTTTAGTCAGAGAGTGGTGTCTGCTTGGAATGCATTGCCAGAGGAGATAGTGGAGGCAGGGACAGTTAATGCATTTAAGAATAAACTGGATGCGCATAGCTTCTAGAGCAAGGTGATGTAAATGTAACTGGTTGTATACAGACTCTGCAAAGTTGATCTTAACCTCAACCTGATCAATCAGCCACTCTGCCTGTGTCATCCATGACATCACTCGGTTAATTCTTGTACGTTTGATACATGCAACTGTGTGTACCTCTTGACTGCGGTGACTCGTATGTAGATGTTTGTTCATGTCTAGATTGTATAGGCAAGTCCCAGCATGCACTACATCTTCACAAAAGGAAAAACCCCTTGTGCGGCTAGGACAAGTTGCATTAAGTCGCAAGTCACAAGTCACAAGTCGCAGTGTAGCCTTGGCAGAATGAACATAACCCGTCCATAATCGACAACCGATAGCACTAACTGATAAAATAGATTACAAAGCTGCCACAATTCCTAGTGGTGTAGCTGTGATTGGTGTGAGGTTATGTTCGATCTCGCTTGCACGTCTACATAATTTGATCGAGATTAAACTTGGAGGACAAGAATCGGTTAAATGATACTCCTAGATTTTTCAAACTGTCCCGCTTTTTAATGGCATATCCTTCACGTGTAATGTCAATGAGTTCAACCTATGAAACGAAGTTGTACGATGAGAATAAGGTCAACATCATACCAGTCCTGCTGGGACTGATCTTGGAGCTAGACTCCTGAAACCAACTTGAGATCGTCTGCAAGGTTTCTTGCATCATATCGTTAACCATCTAGTGTTTATCTGAGCCAGTCATGTATGTGGAAATATCATGTGCTAATGTGAATATTTCGATCCCAGAAGGTCTGACGGATCCATTTTCCATAAGATAGGCGATACGACAGGACTGCTTGTTTTCACCGAGTCTCTATAACGCATATTCTGAGAATATACAAAACTGTCTTGTATACTGTCGATGTCAAATAGTCAGAGGAGCAGACCGTAGCTCCCTGACAAACTGTCTTGTTCGATGTCGGGAGTCAAATTAGTTAGAGGGGCAGGCAGGAGCTCCCAGACAAACTGTATTGTACGATGTCGGTGTTAAATTAGTCAGAGGGGTCGGCCGGAGTCCCTTGATAGAAAGTAATGTATATCACGGGCAACTGGGATCCAAATCCTGAAGTCAGTAAGGTGTACCATAAACTTCACAGGGAGCACGCTCATAGAGCTTTATGGGAAACCTTTAATTCCACAGCGGAGACCATAAAGACAGAATCTGCAGACTGTCAGATGTCAGATACGCCATCAGAGAAGATGGCCACGAGATAGCAAGATAGACCAAATTCTAATTTAAATTGTTGAATCTGATAGTGATAGAAGACAGGGCCAGGTTGTATAGATCTAGTGGTTCCATCCAGTATTTTTTGGCAAACCGTATATATATATATATATATATATATATATATATATATATATATATATATATATATATATATATATATATATATATATATATATATATATATATTTGAAATCGGACCAAACTGCAACAAGTGAACACACGTATTATACGCATGATGACGTCACTTCTGGTGTAAACAGCACATACCAACCGTCAAGTTTGCAAAATGTCATTATCCTCCGACGCATAGTTTCCTCAGCAGGCGGGTGTGATACCGAATCCGTCCAGAGTTGATCAGCCAGCGGTGATTCGGTTTCTAACAGCTGAAGGATGTCGACCATTTGACATTACATGGAACGCTGTACTCCATTTCCAAAGCGGCCTCCCTGAATTGCTCCCAACAATGACGATACCCCTAGGAGAAGTCTATGCAATCACAAGGAGTGTAGTTTGAGGGGAATTATGGTTTGAAACCTCCGGGTGAGTAATTATCTTTTTCCTGGTCAGACGTCCGATACATTTTGAAAAGACCTCGTACATGTTTGTTGCAACGCAAATGTCTTCGATTACGTTATCAGTACCGTTGTGGTGAGTGTAACGTTGCCCATTGAAGTCATCAGCAAAGGCTATTTTATGATATTGTGTTTCATATAAATCAACGAATTCTCTTTATACCCTCTGGCAAATGAGACTTCCACAAGTGTCCAATGTCAGAGATGGGCAGCATAGCTCGTCCTAGATCGTGTGTCTCCAGGTCTTGGTCTACTTTTCTTTCTTTTACCCTCCAGTGTCTAAATAAATGTTCTTTTTGTGGCTATGTCCGAAATTACTCTCATGGCATGCCCCAGCCATCTCCATTTTCTCTCTCACTCTCTCTTGCTTGCTCGCTCTCTTTGTCTCTCTCTTTCTCTCTCTCTCGCTCTCTCTCTCTTTCTCTCTCGCTCTCTCTCTCTCTCTCTCTCTCTCTCTCTCTCTCTCTGCAATAATACTTCTGTATCTCCGTGGTTGGTATCCTGTAGAAGTTTGTAATTTGTTATTTTGGTAGGCCAAAACACTCTAACAATTCTGCAAAGGCATGTCAGTTGGAAAGATTTTAATCTCTTGGCTTATCTCTTTGTCATTTCATACAAATCAGGCAGGTTGCACTTTGTTTGCGGGGCTCAGCTGTATCTTCTCTTTGTCATTTCATACAAATCAGGCAGGTTGCACTTTGTTTGCGGGGCTCAGCTGTATCTTCTCTTTGTCATTTCATACAAATCAGGCAGATTGCACTTTGTTTGCGGGGCTCAGCTGTATCTTCTCTTTGTCATTTCATACAAATCAGGCAGGTTGCACTTTGTTTGCGGGGCTCAGCTGTATTTGGATTATTTTCATCATGTGGGTCAAATAGTGACTTTCTTGTACATATGTGGCGTTGGATGATAAAAGTGTGAAGAACACCGAAGTACCAATGAAAAAGTAGATAATGATGTCCCGGCAGGTAGTGCACTCACAAGCATAGCTAGTTTACTGACCGTCCTCGTGACTACAGGAGGCTTCGCCACTGCATTCGCCTACCTTATGTGCTGGCAATTGTTTGTTTATTCCCCCCTCACCCCTCCCTCCCGCCCCGCCCCTCATTATTTGCACAATTAGTCCGACACATCCGTCCTTGACAGGAAATTATTACTAATTACACTATTGAGTCATGTTAGCAATTAGCTAGGAGAAACTCTGGCTAATAATTCGGTCAACGAGAAATCTGGACATCCCTTTTTCGGTGCGACCCCTCATAGCAAGGACTATAGAAGAAAAGAAGAAAGAAGTAATTCGTTTTGAATATTTTTATAAATATTTAATTCAAATTTTAAAATCCATCAGCATTTCCTCCGGCTACTACATATTTAAAAACAAATAAAAAATAATACTCATAAATGTATAAGTACAAATATAGACAAAAACATGATTGTCAATATTGTATGGATATTAGTTGGAACGCACGAGTTTGAATTTTTAGTCAGACAATGTTGGCAAACAGGTGAATGACATTCTGACATACGAGGATAAAGGTGCATGAGGCCCCAATTATAGACTACTACATCATAACGTTTCTGTCACAAAGCGTAAACAAACAATTAGCGATCCAGAGGTGCATCCTTTGATTTCCTTTCTGTGATATAAGATTTATTGGTTATTAACAGGTATTTGGTAGTTACCCTTAAGTTTGTTCACAAGCTCAGAACATCAATTTCTTCAACTTGAATCTAGTTACTTTTCATGATGGACTGTTGATCCACTTCGTCTGTTAAGGCGATACTCAGGTCACTAAACCTTGTTGCAGCATGGTTCATATGTGAAATCAGCGACTGACTTAGGAGAGGATACAATGTGTAACAGACGAGGTAGGACAACTATCACACTGACGTTATGTCGTAAGAAGCAACGAATAACGAGTATGGCGTGCCCTTTTCTCTGCAGCCAGATGGCCTCTACGAGCGCCGGCAATTACTATGCCTCTTCCGACTGTCTCCAAACGACTCGAACCTTAGCATGACGAGATGTCTCTCTTGCATAGGTCCTTGAATCACGGTGTGTGGCAGAAATTCTTTTAGCCGCAGTGGCAGTTGTCAAAAGATAATATCCTTTGACAGCCTCACATATTCTTTTTCTTATTTTTCTTCCCCATCATCTTCTTCTTTCCCGTCTCCTTTCATCTTCTTTATTATATACGGGATATTGTTTCTTAAGTTTTCTTTCAAACTTTTACTTACTTACTTTCCGTGTCTGACTCAGGTCAGGTCAGGTCATCCCGTAACCGGTGAAGTCGTTGAGGCACACATGAAGACATCCTCACAACCCCACGCCTCTCTGTCAGATGCCGCTGCCTGTGGCTCTTCTGGTCGGAGACTGGTCCATTCTTTTATGTTGTCCTTCCATCTCTTTTTGGGCTGGCCTCTTCGTCGTCTGCCTTGCACCTTTCCGTGGACGATTGTATTTGCAAGACCATTTGATCTCGATATGTGACCGTACCAAGTGAGTTTCCTTCTTTTGACAGTTGCCAAGAGGTCTTCGAAAGGTCCTATTGCTTCTGTCTGACTATTGGACTAGAAATCAACTGCCCTGAAAACTCTTTCACTTGCTGCCATGACAGCAGCCAAAATACAGGTTTCTTGCATTCTTGGACAGTTATACAGGTGTCGGAGTCTTGGACTGCTCCCCATTTGCATATATCGTCGTCCGTATATCCCCATTTTTTAAAGTTCGATCTACACCTGGACACTCCCTTTTGTAATCTGTTCAGGGCTCCCCTGCCAACTAATCTTTCAGACTCTGAAGGCTATTCTTACATGCACTTGCAACCCGCCACTTAACGCTAATTACAAGTCGCACAAAGAATAATCTTACTTATTGCAGGCATTCAACAACAACAACAACAACATGCTGTTGGGGCGTTTGACGCCCGGATGTCGGCTCTTTAATTGCTATAAACTATACAGGAGCAATGATTACAAGAAATGATATCTCTGCATGGATCAAGTCACAAAATGACTCTATAAACTATACAGAAACAATGATTACAAGAAATGATATCTCTGCATGGATCAAGTCACAAAATGACTCTATAAACTATACAAGAACAATGATTACAAGAAATGATATCACGGCATGGATCAAGTCACAAAATGACTCTATAAACTATACAGGAACAATGATTACAAGAAATGATATCACGGCATGGATCAAGTCACAAAATGACTCTATAAACTATACAGGAACAATGATTACAAGAAATGATATCTCTGCATGGATCAAGTCACAAAATGACTCTATAAACTATACAAGAACAATGATTACAAGAAATGATATCTCTGCATGGATCTTATCACACACTGACTTTAACCCACATCATGTAATGTCCACAATGGTAGCTGTATAGACTTATCACACACTGACTTTAACCCACATCATGTAATGTCCACAATGGTAGCTGTATAGACTTATTCGCCTGTCTGATTTCGCGTACTGACTCTCAACTATATCACATGATATCCTCATTAATAACTGTACCGGTACCTCGCTTAGTGTCAGTGAAGAGAATGGAGCGATTACGAGAGCTGGCAACCCACCCCAGAAAAAGCTGAGGCCTAGTACAGTGAAGTATCTAACACTTCATCCTCGACAGCAGTGAGGGATTCTGAATTACCTTTTGTCTTTTCTCTCGACAATAATTTATCTTGCATTTGTTTAACACATGCACTGATTATCAGCCATGGCACAATATACATCATTCTCTCTTACTCTCTCTCTCTCTCTCTCTCTCTCTCTCTACTTCGTTCTGCATGCTTCTCTGCACTTTCAACAATCAATGGAGACTACCAACTAATATGTGACAAACATGAACTGCTGTAACCATGTAAGACAGTTAAATGTTCGCCGCCCACTACTAGTTAAAGGGCAACACAAAATACACAAAGGAGTAAAGCTCACGAACAAAAACATGGCTTGAGAATCTGCCAACCGCTCTATATTTGCTTGTACTATGGTCTTATAATGCTCCACATTGATATTTGAGCTATAGCTGTTTCGTCATGCCTACATGGGAACCAAATTTTTTCTTCTACTCCGTTTGTAGAAAAATTATTTCCTTCTGACAGTTTAAATATATTTTTCATTATTTGCATGTAAACAGATTATTTTCTCCACAAACATAGCAAGGGACAAAACCAAATAAATTGTTTAAAAAAAGAAAACAAGAGTTATCCCATCATAAAACATTTGCGTGAGAGGTACTGACTTGGGCGTTTCCCCTCTATCCAGGGTACAAACCTTGAACGAGTGAGCTATGGCACTACACCAGAACCACACGGACGTGTACATTGGCATCTGTACATTGAAGGTGATAGGTGTTAATTATCCACCCGACCAAATTTCTCACGCTTGCTTTCGACCTCGTACAAGACATGGGGAGGAGCAGCTCGCGACCCTGGGCGACGATTGTGACTGCAAAGCCGTGCTGACACAAGAGCTGAACCTTGGACCTTGACCGGCGTCGAAGTCATGGAGCGGACTAGACTAGTAACTGGCAGAAGACAACACTGGCTGCCCCTGTAGCTGCTAATAGTTTTTTTTTTTTCTTTTATGTGTTTGCCTCACTAATTTTTACTGGCTGAGGCGTATAAACCAGTGCTTGGATGCGTGTGTGTATCTGTTTGTACCTAATCTGGTGTTTCCGTGATGTTCCTTCCGTTCCTCGCTTTTAACTATCCTTTCGTTATGTGTTTGCCTCACTAGTTTCTACAGGCGGAGGAGCGCCTATTCCACCCCAGACCGTAGTCAATTTGGACGATACTAAGACGGATAAACCAGTGCTTGGATGCGTGTGTGTATCTGTTAGTACGAAGCCAGGTATTTCCGTGATGCTCCTCCCGTTGTTCCTTGCTTTTGATGATCCTCGTTGTCCTTCATAGGTATTTGCACAAATATGCACAATTGTTTTCCTGGAACCATTTTGGGAATGAGTATATTTATTTTCTCCCATACTTGATTCGGATCTATTTAATTATTTCCTGATTTAAATATATATATATATATATATATCCCCTTTTTTAAATTTTTAAAAAAAATTAAAAATAAAATCAAAACCACATCATACATTTTATTAAACAATTTTGAAGATAGCAGTGTAGTGAGGTATACAACGAGAATGAATGAAATGGAATGATTGGGAAATATAACAAACAATATACTGGATAAATAAGAATTAAGAATACAATATAAATTAATCGAAAAGGGTCCTCCTTCTGTTGTGAGGCCCATCTGTGTTGACTTCCTTCCGTCTGGTCTTGGTGTATCAGGTTTTGCCTGCTCTCATATATTTTTCCATTGCAGCCATGTATTCTAACTTGAAAGCGATTTACTGATTTGTGTGCCACTTTGCAGATCCTTCGTTTCACCTGTGCCCTCTAGCTCTCGCAGTTAATTAGGTGTTGAATGTGTGGTAGGCTCAGGAATAGAAATCAAAATTTTAAAAAATAGCAACAACAACAAAATAGAAAGGTAGATAATTGATTAAATAATTATATATAAATAAGGTTGATGTAGTAGTAGTATAATTATATTAAGTATGCCCGCAGAAGGGATATACATTTATAAACCTATTTATACACACATAAGTGTAACTTAAAATGCCCACATATATCTATACTCATACTTACATATCTACACACCTACACATGTACACACCGTAGCGCTCGTGAACTTATCACAATCACTTGCTACATAGCAGATGGGCTAATTGTAGTGTGGGTCCGTTACATCATCAGTCGACGTATTTCCCCACTGGATCCACAAGCGGCGACCATCGATCAACACGTGCAAGGCACAGGTGACACAGAAACTGTGGCAAAGCTAGAGTAATCTACCGAGTTTATCGCCACATGGGTACTTGTGCGTTAATTCACCCACGGATTATAATAGGTCAAATTTAGTAAAATGTAGCCACACGAAGCACCATGCTTTTCAAGTCGCGTGGTATACCTATGTCCAATAATGTCATTCTCAGATCTAACACCGTACGTGGAAGATGGATTTCTTGCACCGCAAGAAAATAACTTTTTGTGCGCAGTTTTCGCAGGAAAGGCGATTTATACACACCGTCCGACTGTGTGCTAAAAAACATGTCATGACTTGTAATGTCTCTCACAGTTCACCAAGATCGTTAGAGATGCTGCACATGTCAGCAGGACATTCCTGTTCGTTCTGGCACATGGTAAGAGGGTTAGTTGCTTTCTGTAAATCAGAGCTAGGAATTGCCAAAAATGCTGCCATAAAATGGAACAGTAACCTCCGTGAGGCTTGTGCAAATTCATTAATTGCCAACAAAACTCACAAACCAGTATCAAGGCCCACTCAACCAAGTGATAGATAGACACACAATTAATTTTGTACAGAAGATCGTGTGGTCATAGAATATCAGAATGGGTGACTTAACGCACAAATACCTGCTAATAGTTTTATTTTGTTGCTTAAATGTTTGCCTCACTAGTTTCTACTGGCGGAGGCGCGCCATTTTCCACCCCAGACCGTAGTCCATTGGGCGATATCAGGACGCATAAACCAGTGCTTGGATGCATGTGTGCGTCTGTATGTACCTATGCTAGGTTTGTGCGCCCTCAGAAGCTAGCCCAACCAAAGTGCAATGGAAGGGCTTTACCACGAGGGCGCGTGTGAAAGTTGTGCAAGGGTGTGACTGTGGGATAAAGTCAAATGAAACAGAGGGAGGTGAGAAAAGAGATAAGAGTTACCCCTAGGGTAGAAGACCCATCCTACCTGCTAATAGTAATGTTAGAGTTAACGTATATGCTGATACATGTTTAAACTTGCTCTATTTGTTTAACAACGGCTTGCATATTATTTTCAAAATTAATTTAATAAATATAAAAATGTAACTAAATATTACAAATTGCCAAAGAGTTTACTTTGTCATCGTTGTTGCATCAAACACACCCTTGACTATTAGAAATATTTGCTTTATTTTCATATAATTATTACATAATGTATAATTTTGTGATGCATTTATTACATCCCTTTGTTTTGAATACTGTGCCCTTGTGAAAATGCAAACATTGACTATGTTAATTTAGTTCACTACTAGGTTTAAAACTGTTATCATTCTATTCGAAAATCAATTGTTGATAGTTGTTTATGGTTAACCATGCTTATATTGAATACTTGTGGGCTACTTCGTGGATAGTTCGAGCGTTTGATGTAATGAGATGTAAATAAAGGTATGAAGACTTTCTTGTTATAAGTTTCTCGAACATGCCATTTGTAGATTGTTAATCTCACTGTGCATATCAAAAATTTAAACTGTACTTGTGTAGAACAGGACACCCATTACCATCATTATAATAACACCAGTCATATGGAATCTTGCATCCTCGCTGCTGGCTGAATAAATGTAGACGTAATATTCATAATATAACATTTGAAATACGTAAACATCGAACTGAATCTTATTCTAGTATGTATTTGTTTCTTGTTCACGTCTTTATTTTCAAAAACGAAAAAGTTCCCATATTCAAGAATGTAAACACACAGCTTTTAAAGTAGACATTCTTAAAGTCCAGTTATTGATAAAATATCACTTTGCTGAGCTCTGTACACAAATGGTATATTCGAGTAATGGCATTTTTAACATACACCAAATAGAAAGTCCTGGTAGTGGTAGTAATACTAATACACACCTTATTATACTATATTTCTTTGCATTTGTGTGAGTGTGTGTGTGTGTGTGTGTATATATATATATAACTGTGTGAAGCTCTACAGGACAACAGTATTTCCAAAACGTGGCAATAATTCTTACATACTGTTCCTATTGGCTTTTTTAAAATGCAGTTCTAGAATTGCTTGCATATCTGCTTTGTTTGGTTTTGTTATTGTTGATTCAGCCGTTAAGCTACTATATACTCAGTAGGAGGTTGGCTTGTTTTAAAATGCACGAGTGTGTAAACCACCCAAGGGTTTGAGAGTCGTCAATGCTATTGTGGTTAACATGTGGGTAGTATAATAATATGTGGGAACTTAATATTGTTGTTGGTCTGCTAACATGTGGGTAGTAAGATACTATATAGAACATTAAAGCTCACTGTTGGTCTGCTAACAAGCTTGTTGTTGGTGTGATTACATGTGGATAGTAAGATGCTATATAGAACATTAAAGCTCACTGTTGGTGTGCTAACATGCTTGTTGTTGGTGTGCTAACTTGTGGGTAGTAAGATGCTATATAGAACATTAAAGCTCACTGTTGGTCTGCTAACAAGCTTGTTGTTGGTGTGCTAACATGTGGGTAGTAAGATACTATATAGAACATTAAAGCTCACTGTTGGTCTGCTAACAAGCTTGTTGTTGGTGTGCTAACATGTGGGTAGTAAGATACTATATAGAACATTAAAGCTCACTGTTGGTCTGCTAACAAGCTTGTTGTTGGTGTGCTAACATGTGGGTAGTAAGATACTATATAGAACATTAAAGCTCACTGTTGGTCTGCTAACAAGCTTGTTGTTGGTGTGCTAACGTGTGGGTAGTAAGATACTATATAGAACATTAAAGCTCACTGTTGGTCTGCTAACAAGCTTGTTGTTGGTGTGCTAACGTGTGGGTAGTAAGATACTATATAAAACATTAAAGCTCACTGTTGGTCTGCTAACAAGCTTGTTGTTGGTGTGCTAACGTGTGGGTAGTAAGATACTATATAGAACATTAAAGCTCACTGTTGGTCTGCTAACAAGCTTGTTGTTGGTGTGCTAACGTGTGGGTAGTAAGATACTATATAGAACATTAAAGCTCACCGTTGGTCTGCTAACATGCTTGTTGTTGGTGTGCTAACGTGTGGGTAGTAAGATGCTATATAGAACATTAAAGCTCACTGTTGGTCTGCTAACAAGCGTGTTGTTGGTGTGCTAACATGTGGGTAGTAAGATACTATATAGAACATTAAAGCTCACTGTTGGTCTGCTAACAAGCTTGTTGTTGGTGTGCTAACATGTGGGTAGTAAGATACTATATAGAACATTAAAGCTCACTGTTAGTCTGCTAACAAGCTTGTTGTTGGTGTGCTAACGTGTGGGTAGTAAGATACTATATAGAACATTAAAGCTCACTGTTGGTCTGCTAACAAGCTTGTTGTTGGTGTGCTAACATGTGGGTAGTAAGATACTATATAGAACATTAAAGCTCACTGTTGGTCTGCTAACAAGCCTGTTGTTGGTGTGCTAACGTGTGGGTAGTAAGATACTATATAGAACATTAAAGCTCACTGTTGGTCTGCTAACAAGCTTGTTGTTGGTGTGCTAACATGTGGGTAGTAAGATACTATATAGAACATTAAAGCTCACTGTTGGTCTGCTAACAAGCTTGTTGTTGGTGTGCTAACATGTGGGTAGTAAGATACTATATAGAACATTAAAGCTCACTGTTAGTCTGCTAACAAGCTTGTTGTTGGTGTGCTAACATGTGGGTAGTAAGATACTATATAGAACATTAAAGCTCACTGTTGGTCTGCTAACAAGCTTGTTGTTGGTGTGCTAACATGTGGGTAGTAAGATACTATATAGAACATTAAAGCTCACTGTTGGTCTGCTAACAAGCTTGTTGTTGGTGTGATTACATGTAGATAGTAAGATGCTATGTAGAAGATTAAAGCTCACTGTTGGTCTGCTAACAAGCTTGTTGTTGGTGTGATTACATGTGGATAGTAAGATGCTATGTAGAAGATTAAAGCTCACTGTTGGTCTGCTAACAAGCTTGTTGTTGGTGTGATTACATGTGGATAGTAAGATGCTATGTAGAAGATTAAAGCTCACTGTTGGTCTGCTAACAAGCTTGTGAGATACTATGTAGGATATTATAGCTCAGCTTTGGTCTACAAATATGTGGATAGTGAGATACTATGTAGGATATTATAGCTCAGCTTTGGTCTACAAATATGTGGATAGTGAGATACTATGTAGGATATTATAGCTCAGCTTTGGTCTACAAATATGTGGATAGTGAGATACTATGTAGGATATTATAGCTCAGCTTTGGTCTACAAATATGTGGATAGTGAGATACTATGTAGGATATTATAGCTCATCTTTGGTCTACAAATATGTGGATAGTGAGATACTATGTAGGATATTATAACTCAGCTTTGGTCTACAAATATGTGGATAGTGAGATACTATGTAGGATATTATAGCTCAGCTTTGGTCTACAAATATGTGGATAGTGAGATACTATGTAGGATATTATAGCTCAGCTTTGGTCTACAAATATGTGGATAGTGAGATACTATGTAGGATATTATAGCTCAGCTTTGGTCTACAAACATGCGGTTAGTAATATATCCGGCGCATTCCCCTTTACTTCTTACGCTTTCTTGGCCACCGTATTTGACCGCTGCCCTTCATTTTCAGTTAAGCATCTGGCCCAACCGGTCGCTTAGGCAGACTGGGTATACTATCAGATAAGTTGACAATTTTTTCCTTATATGTTGATTTGTTATTCCAGTATTGTTGTCCCCAATGAAGGCCTATTGGTCGTAACGTATGTTTTGTGTGTGTTCTCGTCTCTGTGCGGTATCTGACCATACCAATTTTTAAATTTTGGTTAAACTCAACCTTAATCAACTTTTACAAATTTGTTTTCATGTTTTTTCTTGTAAGATACTATGTAGAAGATCAAAGCTTGGTGTTGGTCTGCTGTTTCTAAGAATCGACCTCACTGCAGTCCGGGCATACTCATATGTGCTCAGTCTCTCTCATCAAATGAAGTACGGTATGGATGCTAATGGTCCCTGCAGCTCGCTGGTCTTCCCCTCCCCTGCTCCGTCCTCTCATGCGCCCAACTCCGCCTCGAACCTCGTTTAATGTCGAAATTTTGCAGTCCAGTGATTGCTGCTTCATCTATTGCGGTGCCCTCGTCCAGCAGGCGGTCATTAGGTGATTTCAAAATGTCACTTTTATCTATCACTAATGTGCCCATGATAGGAGCTTCTGAAGCCAAGATGTCAGCTCTTTCATTTCCCTGAACCCCGGCATGAGCAGGACAGTAGATCCAGGTCAACGCCTGGAGGTTTGAGGCCTCAACAGCAGCTATCCACTCGTACCTAAGTCACCCCTTCTGTACTTTCTGAAGTACGATTTGCTCGTCTGTCACGATGACTGTCCTTGTTATAGAAGTCTCAGATATCCATTTCAGTGCTGAGGTCACTGGTTCCGTCTCCCTTCTCGTACTGGAGGTTGTTGACATGTATGCGCTACTGCGCTCAGCAACGACCTCTCCTCTCACTCTAGCCAAGAAATCCCAGCCTGATGTCCCACTGCGCACGACTGATCCGTCGGTGTATATGACAGCGTCACTCTCCTGAATGTTCTCAGTTATCAGCTGATTTACCTCGTGCTCTGCTCTCTCATTGCTCCGTTCTCTGCATTCCTTGTCTAAGGTTATGATGACTCTCTGCTACTCTATCATTCTATCACCTGTGTGGACTCATTATTTCCATTTGGCTATCGTTTCAGCTGGAGTGACGTATCCGATTGTTGTCTCTGCCTGTGCCATCCATGACGACCCTCTCTTGATTCTTGATCCCTTGATGTCTGAGATACTACTGTGCAGAGAGTGCCGCATGTCTGTAGTGACACGCATATAGGCTTTGACTTGTGCCAGTTTATGTCTGGATGTCACCGATAACAATCCCAACATGTACCGCATCATCACAATCTCTAGTGCAGCCCAGAACCAATCGCATACCTTCATTCTGGATGCGTTCCAACCTTTCACACTGTGTTATTGATAGTGTGAGGATGCCTAGTCCGTAATCGATGACAGACAACACAACCTGACGAAATAGGATGAACAGGAGACGTTGTTCCAAGTCGGCAGCAGCCACGGTCTTGAGTCCTCCTAACCCTCTCTTGCATCTTTGTATGATGTGGTCAACATGGCAGTTATAGGAAAGACTGATAAAAGTCATCCACGGTATTTCAACCTGTCACACCTGTCAATGGTGCAACCATCAAAAGTGATGCCCGGGAGTTTAGCATTTACTATGGAATTATTCAAAGAGCACCACATCATGCAAGCCTTGTTGGTCTGCTAACATGTGGAAATCAAGATGTTTTACAGGACTGTAAAGCTCTGTGTTTGTTTATATCATTTAATTGGTAAATAGTCAGATTTTATGTAGGACATGAAAGCTCAGTATATGTGGATAGTAAGATAATATGTAGACCATTAAAGCTCAGTGTCCCTCTGTTGACATGTAAATAAAGAGATAATATGTAGAACATAAAAACTCTATTTTGGTCCTCTAACGTCCTCTCTGATGATCAGTAGAACTCCTGGGCCACTCAAGATAAGTCTAAATTATATTGCTCTTCAACAGGTTCATGTGTTCAAGTATTTGAGCAGAATCTATTCGGTAGTATCGATAGGGAAATTGAGACTAGGTGTCAGAAAGCATCTGATGTGACTTATCAGCTGTTCTCACTGCTTAGACACCCGAGCATTAGTTTGGCAACAAAGCAACAGCTGATAAACAGTATATTTATGCCACCTCTATACTACCAGTGCCAAACATGGCCTCTGTTCAGGGCGTGCGAGAGCAGAATTTTGACTTGTGAAATGAAGTGCTTGAGGAAGGTCATGGTGTTACCAGAAGAGAAAGAATGCGGAACAACGACATTCAAAGTATGGTCCGCACTACGTCTTGTGTCGAATTCATTTGCTGGCAGAAAATAAGTTGGTTTGGTCATCTCATGAGAAAGCACCCTCATGAACTTCTACTGATGGCTTACAACGCTGGTAGATCTGACTTCATGGCAAGAGGGTGGCCGCAAGGTAGGTGGATATATGACATTAGAGTGATTGTGCAGCGACAAGGGCTCACATTGACCAACGCAATGCACTTGGTCCAGGATGGACAACTTAAGCTTCCCATGATGCTTAATGGCACAAGTGAAACGAAAACTAACTATCTAACGTGTGAAAATTGTTCTTGAAGTGTGGGAGTCGCTGCACCACAGCTTTTGTATTAGCTCAGCATCCTCTGCCATCTCATTTCACTGCAACATGGTGACTGTTAACATGGTGACAGTAAAATACTATGTAGGATACACACATTTTGTTGTTGGTCTGTTAATATATGGATTGTATGGTACTATGTAGGACTGTAAAGTTTGGTGTCAGTCTACATCTGTTGCCATGTGGATAGTAAGATAATATGTAGGGTATGACATTTCTGTGATGGTCTGCTTTCATGTGGATAGTTAGTTAAATGTAGGGTATCAAATCTCAATGTTAGGTCTGCTATCATGTGGATAGTAAGATAATATGTAGGGTATCAAATCTTTATGCAGGTCCGTTATCACATGGATAGTATGATAATATGTAGGGTATCAAATTTCTGTGTTGGTCTGTTAACATGTGGATAGTAAGATAATATGTAGGGTATCAAATCTCAGTGTTGGTCTGTTATCATGTGGGTTCTAAGATAAAATGTAGGACATTCAAGCTCAGTGGGGATCTATTAATATGTGATTAGTAGGATAATATATAGGACATTGACGGACAGGGTCCGTTTGTAAACACATGGATAGAAGATACTATGTTGGACAGTAATGCTTGTTGTTGGCCTATATCTTTGGCCATGTGAATAATTAGATAATATACAGGACATTAAACCCTGAGGTCATTCTGTTTACATGGTTAATCAAGTCTATTACTTTTTTGGACAGTAAGGCTCAGTGTGGGTCTGTTAATAAATTGATAGTAAAAATTGATTTAGGATATTACAGCTTGTACGCCTGTTAACATCCGGACAGCAGGAAACTGTTTAGGAATATAATTCTTGTCAGTCTATTAACATGTGAAGGGGGAGACACTGTGTAGGACATTAAAGAGTGGTATTCATCTATTCACATCTGGGTAGTAACTGAATATGTAGGACAGTAAAGCTCAGCTTTGGTCTTTTAAAACATGTGAATTGTAAGATACTATCTAAGACATATTCTCGGTGTTGGTCTGTAAATATGAAGAAAGTAAGATATTATGTATGACATGTGTTCTCGGTGTTGGTCTGTAAATATGAAGAAAGTAAGATATTATGTATGACATGTGTTCTCGGTGTTGGTCTGTAAACATGGGGATAGTAAAATATTATGTATATATTTAGTACAGCTCAGTTTTGATGTGTTATCAAATGGAGAGTATAATACTAAATACAACATTACATCTCGTTTGTTATCTGTTAACATTTGAATATTAAGAAAATCAATAGGAGATGAAAGCTCACTGTCGGTGTGCTAACAAATGAATAGGACTTTACAGCTTGGTGTTGGCCTGTGAATATGAACATTATAAATTAATATTATTATATTAACATGTGAATAATAAGATACTTTGTCAGACATTACTGCTCGGTTTTTGGTCTGTTTTCTTGGGAATAGTCAGATACTATGTAGGTCATTATTGCTCAGTTTTGTTTTGTTTACCTGAGAATAGTAAGATACTATGTAGGACATTATTGCTCAGTTTTGGTCTGTTTACCTGGGAATAGTAAGATACTATTTAGGACATTATTGCTTCGTTTTGGTCTGTTTACCCCGGGATAGTAAGATACTATGTATGACAACTATTCATGGTCTGTTTTCATGTGAATAGTTGTTCTGTTTACCCCGGGGATAGTAAGATACTATGTTTGAAACCTATTCATGGTGTTGGTCTGTTTTCATTTGAATAGTACGATACTATATATGACATTACATTTTGGTTGTTAATATTAACATTTGGATATTAATAAAATATGTAGGACATGAAAGTTCACTATCAGTGTGTTAACAAGCTGATAGTATGATGCTATGTAGTAAAGTGAAGTTGGATTTGGAGAAAGCATTTGATAAAGTTCCTTGGGACAAACACTGGGAGTGCCTGACAAGAAAGAACACCCCAGGACCCCTGATCTCTGCCATACAGAGTTTCTATAAAACATGCAGAAATTATGTGCGGACATCAAATCAAAAGTCAGGAGAGTTCAAGACCACTAGCGGAGTAAGACAGGAGGACATTCTATCACCGTACCTTTTCATACTCCTCATGGATGACGTCATCAAAGCCTGCAAGGAACGGACAAAAAAGTATGAAGTAGGGTACTGGAAGATGAGACCAAGTTACATATCGGAACTAGCATTTGCAGACGATGTGGCCCTAATCACGAAATCCGAAGCACATCTCCAGATCAACTTGCAGGTCTGGGAAGAAGAGTTGAAGAAGAGAGGAATGCACATCAGCAACTCCAAAACAAAAACCATGGTGATCGCCAGAGATGAAAAGAGACATCAGATAACCCTGAGAACACGAGCACTAGAGCAGGTCAGCAACTTTAAATATCTAGGAGTGGTAATAGACAGCAGGGGAGGAATCAAAGAGGAGTTAACTGCACGAAGGGCAGCAGCAGGTAGACTGTTCCATGCAATAAACAGAGTTTTCTTCAGTAGAAGAGAAATAAGCAGGAAAACAAAGATGGATGTATACCGCCCGACCTATGTGCCTGTCCTGACATATGGATGTGAGTCATGGGCAATGACTACAGCCCAAGAAAGGCAATTACAAACTTCAGAAATGAGGTACCTAAGAAAGGCGGTTCAGGTGACGAAAAGGGACAAGATCCGTAACCAGACAATACGTAGCAATCTTGAAGTTCAACCCCTGCAGACACGAGTGGAGCAGTCCCAACTACAGTGGTTTGGCCATGTCTGTAGAATGGAAGAAGATCGGATACCAAAGCGATCATGGGAGATAAAAAGTCAAGGACGCAGACCCCGAGGACGTCCCAAAGTACGTTGGGAAGACAACATATGACAGTCCCTAAGTGATAGAGGGCTGGATTGGAAAGAGGCCAGGAAAAAGACAGCGGATAGAGCAGTGTGGCGTTCTCTTTGGCAAACCTCTACACCTCACGGTAGAAGAGGAGCGACTAAGTAAGTAAGTAAAGTGAAGTTTGCTGTCGTTCTGTTAACATGTGGATAGTAAAATAATATGTAGGACATTAAAGATTGGCGTCAGACTGTTAACTTGTGGACAGTAAGATAACATGTAGGACATTAAAGCTCTGTGTCAGTCTGTTAATTTGTGGATAGTAAGATAACATGTAGGACATTAAAACTCTGCGTCAGTCTGTTAATTTGTGGATAATAAGATAACATCTAGAACATTAAAGCTCTGTGTCAGTCTGTTAATTTGTGGACAGTAAGATAACACGTAGGACATTAAAGATTGGTGTCAGTCTGTTAACTTGTAAACAGTAAGATAACACGTAGGACATTAACAAATGGGGACAGTCTGTTAACATGTAAACAATTAAACTATGAAGGATAATAAAACTCAGTATCTGTTTGCTTACAGTTGTATAGTAAAATATTATGTAGGTCACCTAGGTTCGGTGTTGGTCTGTTAACATATGGATTAGTAATGTAATATTTAGAACATTACAGATTGGTGTTGGTCTGTTAATATGTAGATTAGTAATGGAATATGTAGGACATTACAGCTCAGTGTTAGTCTGTTAACATATGGATTAGTAATGTAATATTTAGGACATTACAGCTCAGTGTTAGTCTGTTAACATATGGATTAGTAATGTAATATGTAGCACATTACAGCTCAGTGTTAGTCTGCTAATATATGGATTAGTAATGTAATATGTAGGACATACAGAAAACTTGTTGTCAGTCTGCTAAGATGGGAATAGTATGATACTTTGTAGGTGACCAACTGTTGATATACAGACAGTAAGATATTATATAGGACCTCAAAGCTTTGTGTTGGCCTTCATATTTTGTCATGCTGATAGTAAGATACTAGTTAGGAGATTAAAGTTCAGAGTTGGTCTGTTAAAAGGGGGGGGGGGGGGGCAGTAAGACCCTTTATAGGACAATTAATCCTGGTTCAGGTCTGTTAACCTAACATCATTAAAATGGTCATTAAAATATTATATTATGTAGGACACTAATGCTTCAGGTAGGTCTGCTGACATAGGGATTGTAAGATACTATGCAGGACAGTAAAGCTTGGTGTCTGATCATGTATATTAACATGTGGAAAGTAAAATACTATGTAGGACATTAAATCTCAGAATTGGTTGGTTAACTTGAGGATATTAGGATAATATATATGACATTGAAGCTTAGTGTAAGTATGTTGACATTGTGACAGTAAGTTAACATATAGGACATTAGCGAACGGTGTCATGATGTTGACATGGGGATATTAAGATAGCGTGTAGGATATTAAAGCTTTGTGTCCTGATGTTAACATATAGATGATGATGATATAATCTCTTTAGCTGTGAGCTGGCAGCTCTTGGCAGCCCAATGCCCCTCGAAAAAAGCACACGTTCTCCTGAATTGATGTAGTGATGTGAATAGTGTTTTATATATGGTGGAGTGTGGTAGTAGCAGCAGATCGGCCAGCTTTTGGCACAAAGTTAGGAGGTGCTCAACTGACTTCTAGTGGTCATATCAGAACCTGCAGTTTGGTTCACGTAGTGGGTCTAATGAAGATCAGACTCTGGTCTCTTTCAGTTTCTTGTCCTGGGGATCTGCTTTTGCTTGGTTTTTGAAATATACTCGGCCTGTCTTGGATGTGGCCCACTGATCTAGCCACTCCTGTCTATAGTTATTTTCAGGATTTGCTTGCAGGTTTGTAGTGTGATGCTAGGTATGTGTGCTAGTGTGATGGCTGGGGTAGCATTGCCCCACTTCTGGCCAGCTCATCAGCCTTCTCATTTCCTGGGACTCCGACAAGGTCAGGAATCCACTGGAGCACTACTTCCGAA
Source organism: Ariolimax columbianus (assembly GCA_036924085.1). Classification (NCBI taxonomy): domain Eukaryota; kingdom Metazoa; phylum Mollusca; class Gastropoda; order Stylommatophora; family Arionidae; genus Ariolimax; species Ariolimax columbianus. The sequence goes on from JAVGWX010000015.1 coordinate 32,098,092, forward strand.
AAAAGGTGGTTAATTAAATTGTAAATGTTATTAACATCTGGAGACATTCTGTTTTCCTAGGCTTGGAGCACAGATTTTGTCTGAGAAAACAATGATTTCCTCAGGCTATATAGTGCCGCTTTCTTCTTCTTCTTCTTCGAACGCTGTCAGACGTCAACTTGAATTTGTTCGAAGAAATCAGCTGTCATCCTGAGGCTGTCTACACTGCCATAGAGCTTGTCTAGTGCTGGCACTGGTGATGGCCACATGTGCTTTCTCTGGTCCTCGTATGTCGGGCAATTTTGCAGCAGATTTTCAGCGGTCATTTTCCCTGTACCACATGTGCATTCGTCAGTGCCACCTATCTTCAGTTTATTGAATAGATGGTACCTCAGTCTGTTGTGGCCTGTGTGAAGTCTGAAGACTACGACCTGCTCTCTTCTGTTCAACTGGTAGTAGGCATCATTTTTTGTGTAGCTAGTATGTTCTGTTTCCCATTTGGCCATGTATCTGGCCCTAATAAACCTTTTGGACTCTTCGTAGGTCACACTAGAATCTGGTTGTGGTAGTCTTACACCTTCTTTTGCCAGTCTGTCTGCCTCCTCGTTGCCTTGGATGTTACAGTGGAATGGAACCCACTGTACCACTACTCTTTTTGGTGCGGACTGCTGGCAGATTTGACAGAGTACTGCTCTTAAATCATTGTTCAGTATTTTTCTGGCTTTTTAGTGCTTTAAGCCAGGGCATCTGTAAACAGGACTATCTGGCTTTCATTGCTTTCGCCTGTCAGCATTGCTTTTACTGCAGCTTTCAGTGCCTCTGCTTCCACTCTGAAATTGCTTGAGAATTTTCCAGTTACCACTGACAGTGTTATTTTTCTACCATTTGGTTGGCTCAGGAATACCCCTGCCCCTCCATTCTGCGTTGTGTTTGTTACAGAACCGTCGGTGTATGCATGGGTCCAGTCCATGTTTGGGTAGTTTTCCGCTATGTACCTCAGGGTTATGTCTCTTCTTTCTTTTTCAGTCTGGCTGTTCTTATTTCCAATACCTGGTATATTATCTACCACCTCCGGAATGATATGCTGCTTCCATGTGGGTTTGCGAACAGTAGGGATGGGCTTTGGTGTTGTTACGGTGTTCATAGGGTCTTCGCTCATCTTTGCTTTGGCTATTTCTGCAAAGTTTCTCCGCTTTAGTTTCCCTTTTACAAATCTATTTAGTCTCTGATGCATTGGATGGTCTGTCAGTCTTCTTAGTTTCTCTGCTTGCTGCTGTGCTTTGCAGTCTCTTCTGTCGGTCATGGATTGCAGATTTGTAATCTTTTCAAGTTCTACAATTCGCGTTGACTTCATGTTATAACTCTCATGGCTTGGTTTTGGAGTTTGCTAATTTTATCAAAGTTCGCCTTTGCTGCTGTTGTCTATGCCGCAATGCCATACTCGAGAACTGGTCTCACTCTTCCAGTGTACAGTTTCTTTAGTATACTTTCGTCTGCTCTCCAGCTTGTGCCAGCAAGTTTTCTCATGATTGCCATTCTTTGTCTGGCTCTCATTCGGTTTCTCTCGATCTGACTTTTCCATGTCATGCGCCGATCAAATGTGGCGCCCAAGTAGTTTAGGTTGTCGTTTGGCCGCAGATATTTGCCGTTAAGACTTATTTTGGTGTTCTGTGGTTTATTTGAAAGGAAGAATATCGTACATGTTGTTTTTTCTTAATTTATTTTGACCAGCCATGATTTCGCCCACTTCTTCAGCGATGTTAGGGCTTGCTGCATCCGATTGTTTGCTACGATGAGATTTTTTCAGAGGTCCACATAGCCAGATCGTCTGCAAACATGGAGCTGTGGACTCTTCTTGGTATATTCTCTGTGATGTTGTTTATATACACCAGAAAAAGTGTGGGTGACAGTACTCCCCCTTGGGGTACTCCTTGCTCCAGTGCCACCTTTTTGCTCATCTGCCCTTGTACTTGAACTCTGGCTGTTCTGTTTTTAAAGTAGTGGCTGATCCATCTGCACATTTTACAGATACTTCACTTCTTCGTAGCTTGACTTTAAGTCCCTCTTTCCACACATTGTCAAATGCCTTCTCTAAATCCACCCAAACCGATACTAAATGCTTTTTTTCTTGGCAAGCATCCTCTATTTTCTGTGCTATGAGAGTGATCTGGTCCTCAGTGGATCTGTCTTGTCTAAATCCTGCTTGCTGTGGAATTAATATGTGTTTTTCTTCCAGGTGCCACATCAGTCTGGTGTTTATTATACACTCTATCAGGTTACCTACACAGCTCAGTAGACTGATAGGCCTGTATCCATTTGGATCTGTTCTATCTTTTTCTTTCTTTGGTACTGGTATAAGTACAGCATCTTTCCATGCCTGTGGTACAATTCCCCTTTTCCAGCTTTGGTTCAGGACTGAAAGTAACTTCCTCTTTGCTGTTTTGCCCAACCCCATCAGCATTTAATTTGTTACCCCATCTTTTCCGGGCGATTTCTTTTTCTTTAAAGTTCGCATGGCCTCATTCATTTCATTCATTGTTAGTTTTGCCATCATGTGCTCCTCTGGAGAAGGCCAAGTCTGAAGTGGAGGTGGTATACCATGTTCTGGAATAGAAGCTAGGGCTGTCGTCCGGTCTATTTTTAAGATAGAGATTTGTGTCTATCTCCCAGTCTTCCACTTCATCCCCTCTGCTGTCTGTGTCTGAATATCCCCATCTCTCGAAGTGACTGTTGAAGTTTCCAACCACTAGGCAGCTGGAGTCCTTGATTTCCATACTCGAGAGCGACAGGTCTTTGTTGGGTGGCCATACAGGTTGAATATACGGATTTTCGTTTCTTGTGTCATTATGTCGACTCCTACAATTTCTGCTTGTCCGGTGTGATTTACAGATACTGAGCTACTTGGTATGCAGTTACGTGTCAGCAAACAAGTACAAAGACGTTAAGTTTGTTTGTTAATTTCGACCACGGGTGCTGTACTGCGATCGGAAAAATCTCGCACCAACTGGGGACCGAGCCCCGATCTTTCGGCTTTGAAGTCTGTGACACTAACCCCTGTGCTATCTCGGCTCCCATGCCAGTATATAATTTGTATTAGTCTCAAGTCTTTGCTACCAATAGTCACGCTTTTTATTACTTGTGTTGCTTCGCCGTGGGCCATGTTTAGCTTCATTTATATATGTCATGAGTTCGGGTAATGGTGGCTCCCGCATGCAGACACTGCTGTCACGGATAAAGTGTTAAAAACCACATTTAACTATATTTTTTAGGTAGGGTGTCCAGTTTCCTTCTTCAATAAATCAATAGTACGCTTAGACGATAATGGCCTGTCGCTTCGAATGACCATGTCTATGAGCAAGTCTAATGGACTCGTCCCAGGCAGCCTACAGTTCTGTTGGGGAGGTAGCGATCTGTTTTAGCCAGGTGTTTCGCTAGGGCGGCCACGAGGAAGTTTCCATGATGAGCACGGCCACTTTTCACCCCTCGTTCCAACAGCCTGTCGGAGCATCTCGTGGGCTAACACTTCCTGGGGGAGGCGGTCATCGTGACCGAAGAGGGATAGGCGACGGCGATCAATCGTTGAGGCAATGGCTGCAAGTTGAGTACGTCAACTTTTCCTTACAGTGAACAGAACTTCGAGTTGACTGCTGCCTTTGTTAGAGTCATAAGTCGAAGTCAGTCATAGTGGATCAGCACATCAAACAAAGAGTCAGCCATGGTGGATCCATACATCAAGCAAAGAGTCATCCATAGTGGATCAACACATCAAGCAAAGAGTCAGCCAGAGTGGATCAACACATCAAGCAAAGAGTCAGCCATATTGGATCAACACATCAAGCAAAGATTCAGCCATATTGGATCAACACATCAAGCAAAGAGTCAGCCAGAGTGGATCAACACATCAAGCAAAGAGTCAGCCATATTGGATCAACACATCAAGCAAAGAGTCAGCCAGAGTGGATCAGCACATCAAACAAAGAGTCAGCCATGGTGGATCCATACATCAAGCAAAGAGTCATCCATAGTGGATCAACACATCAAGCAAAGAGTCAGCCATATTGGATCAACACATCAGCAAAGAGTCAGTCATGGTGGACATAAGTCACTTGAAGATGTGGACACCTTCACATATTTGGGCAGCACAATTGATACTTCATGGGGCGTAGAGGCCGATGCAAGAGCAAGAATTAGAAAGGCAGTGACATAATTCTTGTTAGTGAATAATTTATAATAATACACGGAAAAAAATAAACGTCTACGGAGTATGAAGGGTAAAGGTTGTCAAGACATGATGAGGAATGAAGACCTATAGAAAAGGAACCAACAACAACCAGTGGAGCTACAAATCAAACGTAGGAAATAGCGTTGGATAGGACTCACGATATAGAAAGCACTATCAATCGTGGCCAGATGGAATCCTGACATGGGATCCACAGAAGAAGAGAAAGACGAGTAGACCAAGAAACACCTAGAGAAGAGACTCGGAGATTGAACTTCGGTCACTGGACCTCAATGATCGAACATTCTGGACGAGGTTGTAAATGGCTTATATCCCGAAAGGAGCTACATGCATTGCTGACAATGAAGTGAGGTACTCATATCCATCTGGGTTGACTGGAGCGTGTCTATATCGGTAATTGAACCGTGAGAAACGATTTCTCAACCACTCTTCCACCTAGACGCTCTGAGCTCAAGTAGTCATTAGCTGCGTATTTCTTCTTCTTTTTCGTTCGTTCTCAATCTCCCGCTACCATGCCCTGAAAAGGATTTTGCAAATAACAGAATGTTGTCCGGAGAACGAAATGCGTTGTATCGTAGTTTGCAGCTTAACTGCGATATTGGCACCTTTCGATCCGACACATCCTACTTCAGTAGGAATCTGTGTATTTCATTCATTATATGCTCATCACCCATGTTGGGAACCACTGAGCCCGAAGCCCAGGCCTGCTAGCTCTCGCGGGGAAGTAGACTAAAGGTCAGATATCGAAGTCAGCTGCATGTTAAGGCCATGAACCCACATCTCCCTCAGTTTGTGGCTCTGAAATTTCAGTGACGTGACAAGATCTGTGTTAGCCTGGATAGATAAACTAGTGAAAGACACAACTGTTTGCAGGATACATCGAGAAGACGAGCACTCTTTATTCCAGTAAATATAGGCGTTCCACACTTTGGATTTCATAAATACAGGTTATTGTTCATGTTATATTATTGCATGGATTTTACTGAAACAACGCATTAACTGATGCTTGTCTGTTCTGCGTTTTGGGGATGCGTGTTGTTAGTTCAAATGCGTGAAACACTAATACTAATAGTATTATATTATAGTCTTGATATTTCTTTTTATGTCGTTTTTTTAAATTTATGAGAGATAAATAAGGTGACGTTTTAGTTTTCAGCAGAGAAGTTATTTGTAGGAAATTGTTAATTTTAGCTGCCGTTAGTTTCTTTCGGGTTAGTGTTTTTCTTAGTTTTATAGCTCTTGTTGTAGGGTGTACTATTATGTTTTGGTTGCTGTTGTCATTCACTTCATTCAGTCCTTAGTCCTGGGACTCGTTTACTCGTTTACTTGTTTGCAAGCTCAAATCTGTCAGTCATGGGACTGGTTTTCAGGTTCAAGTAAATGAATTCCTGGAACTGATTTGCAATCTCAAATCTCTCAGTCATTTGACTGGTTTGCAATCTCAAATCTCTGAGTCATTTGACTGGTTTGCAAGCACAAATCATTGAGTCCCTGGAACTAGTTTGCACGCTCCAGCCATTACTAATTAGCAAGCTCATGTCATTTAGTTCTAGGACTGGTTTGCAAGCTCAAGTCATTCATTTCTAGGACTGGTTTGCAAGCTCAAGTCATTCAGTTCTAGGACTGGTTTGCAAGCTCAAGTCATTCAGTTCTAGGACTGGTTTGCAAGCTCAAGTCATTCAGTTCTATGACTGGTTTGCAAGCTCATGTCATTCAGTTCTATGACTGGTTTGCAAGCTCAAGTCATTCAGTTCTAGGACTGGTTTGCAAGCTCATGTCATTCAGTTCTAGGACTGGTTTGCAAGCTCATGTCATTCAGTTCTAGGACTGGTTTGCAAGCTCAAGTCATTCAGTTCTAGGACTGGTTTGCAAGCTCATGTCATTCAGTTCTATGACTGGTTTGCAAGCTCAAGTCATTCAGTTCTAGGACTGATTTGTAAGCTCAAGTCATTCAGTTCTAGGACTGGTTTGCAAGCTCAAGTCATTCAGTTCTATGACTGGTTTGTAAGCTCAAGTCATTCAGTTCTATGACTGGTTTGCAAGCTCAAGCCATTCAGTTGTAGGACTGGTTTGCAAGCTCAAGTCATTCAGTTCTAGGACTGATTTGCAAGCTCAAGTCATTCAGTTCTAGGACTGGTTTGCAAGCTCAAGTCATTCAGTTCTAGGACTGGTTTGCAAGCTCAAGTCATTCAGTTCTAGGACTGGTTTGCAAGCTCAAGTCATTCAGTTCTAGGACTGGTTTTCAAGCTCATGTCATTCAGTTCTAGGACCGTGCAGGTCCTAGCTCTCGTATAAGCTGGATAAAGCCAGGAGGAGGATTTCCTGCTAGGCTCGAGCAGCTTATTACGCTGCTACGTTGGAATAAGTGCCCCGGAGAGTGGTTAACTTATGTGTGAGTCCATCTTAATAGACTCAAACACTAGAGCAAAGTAGAACCATAGTCTGTTAGGCACCATCTATGCAGCTCTAAACAAACCACATAACCAAGACCTGATGTTTTAGCCACACTGTCCTCTTTTTGCGACATATTCTCTATGGGGCGAGAATCCCTAGAATAATTTGAGTAGACTTTTAACTTGAATTTTACCCGAGCAGCTGTTGTTAAGGCTACTCTTTTTTATTTCCAACTGCGAGGATATTTTTAACGTGCTCGCCACTGTACACAGGTGTCTGATCTCACTACTCAGAGATCAGGGGACATTTTTACCAGATGATCCACTTAAAAAAGCGCCATGATTTGAATCCACGACCTCCAGCACCCGAGGTGAACATCTTATATCGATATCACTGTTTCCCCATATATAGACACTTATAGACATGTATTGATGAATGACAAGAGTTTCCTCTATATTGTCTTTCTCGTTCTCCAAATTTCTGCTCTATAGAGGAGTACTAACTTGACATTGAAATTAAACAACCTTAATTTGGTATTAGTTTGTTTTTTTCTCTGGATTTTCTTATATTATTCAGTAACAGGAATTCTTTCCTTGCCTTTCCAATTCTTACACTTTGCATTTGCCTCTGTGCTTCTGTTCAGCTGGTAGTTTTTACAGATACACGAGCACATCATTTAACAAAAATAAATAATAGTGGTTTATATTCTCTGCTTTCTCACTTGTTTCTGTATAGGTTCACAAAGAAGCTCATTCTATCTACACCCCCACAAAATGCCTCATAGCTCGACATTTGAAAGTGCTGACTATGCGATTGTAGAGAGGTCACAAATCTCTAAATTATAGTTCATAAATAAAACTTAAAACAAAACTACATAAATAAAATACACACTTAAAATTGGCCGTTTTAACCAGATGGCTAAAACAAAATGAATGATGGTGGAATAACATTGTAAAAAATAGACGTTAGTTCTGTATACTTGAAATCCAACAGTGAGCTAAAACAGGTATTTAGTAAGGAGGGTTAGATAGTGTAAGTGTTGGTTGAAGGAGAACACGTGCTTTGGTGATATCCACCACATAGACTTAACTCAACTTAACGTTTTTATACTGGTTTAGAAGACCCTGCAGAGTCTGTATACAACCAGTAACATTTACATCACCTTGCTCTAAAAGCTATGGGCATCCAGTTTATTCTTAAATGCATTAACTGTCCCTGCCTCCACTACCTCCCCTGGCAATGCATTCCAAGCAGACACCACTCTCTGACTAAAAAAATATTTCCTAATATCTAACCTGGACCTCTCTAGTCAGCTTGTAGCTATGCCCTCGTGTTATTGTAGGTGGCGGTATTTTTAAAAACTTGTTATGGTCTAATTTATCGATTCCTCTGATCATCTTATAAACCTGTATTAAGTCACCACGAATTCTTCTCTCTTCGAGACACTGTAGGCCGGTTTTTCTGAGTCTTTCCTCATAACTGTAATTCTGGAATCCCACTTGCACTATTATTGGCTTGTGCATGGTAATCTTTTGTCCTGTGCTACAACCTCTATAAGGGTTTCTCAACCATTTTTCTGTAGGATCTACGGATCTATGACAGGTCTACATGGGTTCTGTGACAGGTCTATATGGGTTCTGTGACAGGTATATAGGGGCTCCATGATAGGTCTATAGGGGTTCCATGACAGGTCTATAGGGGTTCCATGACAGGTCTATGTTGGTTCTATGACAGATCTATATGGGTTCTGTGACAGGTCTATATGGACTTTATGACAGGTCTATAGGGGCTCCATGACAGGTCTATATAAGTTCTATGACAGGTCTATAGGGGTTCCATGAGAGGTCTATAGGAGTTTTGTGACCAGTTTATATTGATTCTATGACAGGTCTATAGGAGCTCTAGGATAGGTCCATTGGTCTATATGGGTTATATAACGGAGATAAGGATTTAATCAATGAAATATTATTTTTGTCTGTACATAGCTTTCAGTTATGGACAGATAGCCTTCAGTCCAGTGAGTCTATGCACAATAGATAGATTATATCTCTTAATTCAGCAGTTCAATAATTTTGTTGTAGCCCCACTATTATGCATTGCAAACAATTTTGTATATAGAATTAAATAAAATCAATTAAAAAGTAGGATACATAGAATACGGAATTATTCAACTGAATGCGAATAAAGACCTTTAACTCATCTGCCGGATACAAATACGAATAATTCGTGAATGTTTGACATAAAAAGTTGTATTCAAAACATCTACTTATATTTCCTAAGGGATTTTTAATGTGCTCGACACTGAACACTGGAGTCTGATCTCGCTATTAAGAGATCAAGGGAATTTTTATGAAAAGATCCACATGAAAAAAATGTCGGTCTGCACTGTGATTTGAAACCGTGACCTCCGGCACCTGAGGCAGACATCTTACCTCAAGATGAGTTCCACCAGTGTGTTCTCCATTACTTTTGAGAGAGAGGCCTGGGTCACTCGCAGTTTGTTCTCCGTTACTTTTGTAAGTGTCCATGTTTCAGCAGCATAGCACATTGCAGAGAGCACAGAAAATTCCCTTATTATTTGAATTTTAATTACTCCCTGTTGTAGCAAAAGGCTGATATTAAACTCTATTTGGGGGGAGCGGGGAGGGCTGCATAGCACAGTGATTAGTGACAAGACTCACAACCAAAAGATGCAGATGTTCGAATTCAGCAAGAAAGTAAACCCATTATAGGATATCACCAAACAAAATCTGATTTTCGGTAGTTCCCCTGATGATTCTCAGAACCTGTGTTTGTTTTCTACCTGTGCATTTGCAGAGCTGTTGAGTAGTCTTTGAAAGAATGCCCTAAATTAGTGTATGAGTCTGTAACTCGTTTTCCTGGGGATTAGAAGAAAAAAAAGATTTTCGAGTCATGGAAATAGGTGGAGAAAAAATAACACTTTTACTTTCACAAATTGTAAACTCAAATTTAGCATGTAATTGAATTATGAATATAGTCGACAAACAATATCAGCAATATTAGCACCGGTGACTTTGTTACCAATACAAGTCACAGTGCATATAATTGTTCGATGTACATCCAAATCTGATATATTTTATTTTATGCATTTACAAACGTTGCTCAGAGAAAGGGGGTCCATAGACCAAAATAGTCTATGACACACACAAAGAAGTTCAGAAGGTTAAAAGAGGATTGCATAGACATGCAGGGGGAAGATATAATAATATCTTGTACAATCATGAAATTGTACAACATAATGAGGCTTCCAATGAGGCTTCCCTGATAACAACTATTTTTTTTTGTCATGCAAGGGATATCTGATTATCCTGGAGTGTCTATAAATTGCATTAAAGTTAAACCCCAACACTAACTATGAACATCATTAAATTGTAAACCTAATATTGACTGTAAGCAAAATTAAATTAAAACTTAACACTAACTATAAATGACATTCAAGTTAAAAATTATCACTAACTATAAATGACATTTAAGTTAAAAATTATCACTAACTATAAATGACATTCAAGTTAAAAATTATCACTAACTATAAATGACATTCAAGTTAAAAATTATCACTAACTATAAATGACATTTAAGTTAAAAATTATCACTAACTATAAATGACATTCAAGTTAAAAATTATCACTAACTATAAATGACATTCAAGTTAAAAATTATCACTAACTATAAATGACATTCAAGTTAAAAATTATCACTAACTATAAATGACATTCAAGTTAAAAATTATCACTAACTATAAATGACATTCAAGTTACAAATGAATACTAACCACAGCAACATGAACTGCTAGACAGTTACAAAAAAGCCGCAAAATTTGATAGCATCAAAGTGGGAAATTGAAATAATGAATCTAAACCTACTATTAGTATATAAAATAGGATTGATAGACACAGAAGAAATAGTTTGTTGATTACAAAATAATTTTATTCTAAAATAGAAAAACAGGAACGAGAGGAAATACTGGATACTTACAGATCTAATGATTTATGTTGATTTTTGGCAGTAATCATATAATTCTGTTGGTTCAATTGTCAGCTAGGCAATAACATTTTAACCTTATATATATTGATCGTATACATTGGTAATACCCTAAAGCTGACAGCTCAGAGGAAGACATTGATACATTGTACAGTGAATTTGATATGGTTAATACCTATTTTAATTTGTGTAATAGATTATATCCTGGTATATAGTGATTTCAAGAAATATATTTCTTGAAGGAATTATGAGTTAGGCACTTGGAGGTCACGTTGGTACTGTCAAGATAGGGGGGATTACCAACCTTTGTATTGCAGATGATATCGACGGGTTGGCGGGTTCAGAAGCAGAACTCCAGGAATGGGTCAGAAGGCTCGATGAAACAGCTCTTGACTATGGTATGGAGATAAACGCTGGAAAGACAAAATTAATGACCAACAACGCTACGGGCTTCAACAACAAGATAAAAGCTAACGGTTAGGAACTCGAAGTGGTTGACCGTTTTAAATATCTAGGGTCGATTGTCAGTGATGAAGGATCAAAATGTGAGGTGTTGGCCAGAATAGCACAGATAATAGCGGCGCTTGCACGGCTTAACAAAATCTGGCAAGATAAACGGTTAGCACTAAGCATGAAAATCAGATTAATGCGTACACTGGTCCTGTCAATATTCCTCTATGCGTGTGAGACATGGACAGTTACAGCTGACCTTCAACGAAGGATACAGGCCTTGGAGATGAGATGTTTCCGAAAACTTTTAAACATCACGTACAAAGATCGAGTTACAAACGAGGAAATACGAGATAGAATTACAACAGCAAATAGGGCCTTTCGAAGATCTCTTGGCAACTGTCAAAAGAAGGAAACTCACTTGGTACGATCACATATCGAGATCAAGTGGTCTTGCAAACACAATCCTCCATGGGAAGGTGCATAGCAGACGACGAAGAGGCCGGCCCAAAAAGAGATAGGAGGACAACATAAAAGAATGGACCAGTCTCCGACCAGAAGAGTCACAGGCAGCGGCATCTGACAGAAAGGGATGGCATAGAGTTGTGAGGATGTCTTCATGTGTGCCCCAACGACCTCACCGGTTACGGGATGACCTGACCTGATATAGTGATTGTTCACAGTTCGAATATCGCAAATTGGTCCCTTCTTACCAATGAGTAGAAAGTTTCTGAGATCTCTGGATATTTGCGACAAATGTAATAGGCAAATTTGATTTATTCATTTGTTGTCTTTCGTCAATTTGAGTTTTATTTTCCTTCCTCCTCGCGTACCCCCCCCCCCCCACACACACACATTTGGGGGGGGGGGGAGAGTATCTGCCTCTTCATTTGTTTTGTAATGCCTTCATTTCAAAATGCACTAAAAAGTAGACACAATAATTTAGTTCTGTTAACTTAGTTAACTTTACTTTTAGATTTTGTGCCAATCACTCATTATGTTTCATCACAAAAAAAACAGAATGAAGAAAGAGAGGAGGAGAAGGAGGAGGTGTTGATTAAGATGGAGGAGAAGAAGAAGAAGAAGGTATAAGGTATAAAGAAGATGACAGTAAAAGAAGAAAGAAAAAGAAGAGGAAGAAGAAAAAGATGAGGAAGAAAAATAAGATGATTATGAGAAAGAAGAAGAAGAAGAAGAGGAGTTGGAGGAGGAAGAAGAAGAAGATTTGAAGCTACAGCATTATTATTATAATAAAAACAGTTACAAATACAGGAAGCAATTTGCAGAAGCTGTCAGCTATATTAGCATATCAACACAATGATCTACTTGACTTAACACCTTCGTTAAGAGCATCTGGTTGTGGATCTGTGACTATATGTACTTCAATGGGAACAGAATGGAGAAGAAGAGTTCTCTATTCATAATGAACTTCACTATCATTTCCATTGTGCTCCCTATCAAGCATAGGGCAACCATTGCAGAAGGTAACTTACAGGAAATATATACCAATCACTTTGTGCACTATTTCAGTGGTAGTTTCTGTGGCAATATGTTTTAAATAATGAGGTTGCTAACCTCATGCCATAAGTTCTTGAGGACCTTTTCATTTGTTTTCTTCCATTTTCATGTATTGTTGTCCCATATTTTTATTTTTTTCATTTTGCGTGCGCCTTAATTCTCTATTCCCCAAGACAGTGTGCGTTGCAATGTGGTTTTTATTTTGCGCCTGTCGGCCCAGGGCATCTGACTTCAACATGTATTTTATGTAAGGGTCTGCTTCCTCCTGCATGTTCTGAGTGTTTTCTTCCCCGGGGTAACGGCCAGTACTGTGATGGGGATTGTTCTTCTTCTTCTTCTTCTGCGTACACAGTCAGACAGTAACCATTATTTTCTCGAAAAAAGCGGCGGTCATCCTGAGACTCTCGCCACTACCATAGAGCTTGTCTTGCAGTTCCACTGGCAATGGCCACATCTGCTCTCTCTGATCCTCGTATGTCGGGCAGTTCTGCAGCAGATGTTCAGTGGTCATTTTACCAGTACCGCACGGGCATTCGTCGGTACACCCTATCTTCAATTTGTTGAATAGGTGGTACCTCAGTCTGTTGTGGCCAGTGCGAAGTCTGAAGACGACGACCTGCTCTCTTCGGTTCAACTGGTAATAGGCATCGTTTTTGGTGTAACCAGTATGTTCGGTTTCCCATTTGGACATGTATCTGGCTTTGATAAGCCGTTTTGACTCTTTGTACGTCATACTGGTATCTGTTTGTGATGGGGATTGAACCCAGCATCTTCTGGTTGTGAGCCGTGTCACTTAACCACTAGCCCACACCGTCTCCTAGTTGTCCCATATATATATTCTCATCTCTAGAACCTCAATTCTTGCTTTGAACTGTTTCTTCATTGCCCTTCTTTAAAAACCGTACAGCGCAGCAGGACATCAGGCTCGAGCTTCTCAGCTAGAGTGAGAGGACAGGTCATTGCTGAGAAGAGTGGGGCATACATGTTAATAACCTCCAATTTGAGAATGGAGATGGAAACAGTGACCTCAGCGTTAAGATGGCTATCTGAGACCACTTTAACAAAGGCAATCATCGTGATTGAAGCGCAAGCCGTACTTCAGAAAATGCACAGGGGATGGCTGAGGTACATGTGGATAGCAGCTGTTGAGGATCAAACCTCCAAGGGTTGACATGAAACTTATCTCCTGGTCATGCTGGGGTTCTAGGCAACGAAAGAGCTGACATCTTGGCTGCACAAGCTCCCATCATCGGCATGTTAGTGTTGGATAGGAGTGACATTTTTAAATCAATCAACCACCGTCAGTTGGATAAGGACACCGCAATAGATGAATGAACAATCCACAAACGTCAAAGTTTTAACATTAAACAAGGTTTGAGTGAAGTGGAGCGCATGAGAGGACATAGCAGGAGCACACAACCGGCAAGTTACAGGTACCATCAGCATCCAGACCCTGCACCATTTGCTGAGAGAGTTTGAGCACCTATGGGTATCTCCAAAGTGCAGTGATGGGTATATTTAACATTTGCCTTCTCTCATTTTTAATTTGCTCTATGTTTGTCTCTAATTGTTTATGTATCATTTTTATTCAACAGAACCTTATGCTAAAAACCAGCTGGGACATCCAAAGATGGCAGCAGAACATAGACGGTTAAAGGAAGACAAAGTGAAAAGTAAGCGATGGAAAAAATGGGGACCTTACTTAGCCGAGAGACAGTGGGCTACAGTTAGAGAGGATTATTCGAATGATGGAAATTGGTGAGTCTTTTTGGATTGTTTTTATGCATTATTACATCTGTTCATGGTGATCTTTTTTTCCTCTCTTAATAATTATCTTTAAACAAATTTATTTTCACTGAACCATCTTTATTGTACATGTGAATATATCCTCCGGATGTGCTTATGGTCTAAATCAAAACACGACTAAATTCAAATATAAATTTACATATATACAAGGGGCATTCAAATCAACTGGGACTTTTTGTTCTAGTTCTAACTGAATGGGTTATAGCGTGCTGGACGACTATTATTAGTCAAGGGCACTTGTGTTCTATTACTGCTAGGTGACCCATTTGCCATGGACCAGTCATGTGATAGATAAATAAAAATGGCAAACAACACTGTTAGTGCTTGCATGGGACAGCATGTTGTGATAAAGTTTCTTGTGAACGAAGGCGTGAAATCTGTGAGAATTTACAGAAGACTGCAATCGCAATACGGTGATGATACACTCAGCCGCAGTAAGACATTTGAATGGTGTAAACATTTTAGAGAAGACATACATCTGTGAATGATGATCCTGGCTGAGTCATTTCTGGGACAAACTCGGCATCATTCATGTCAACTTTCTATCCCGTAGTGCCACTATCAACAGTGAATAGCACATACGCATTTTGAGTGATGTGCATAACCGTCTGCAACAAAAATGACCTAGTTTGATCATAAAGGATGTCTTGCTCCTGCAAGATAACGCTTGATTTCATACGGCTCACCCTACTATGTGCCATCTGCAGCAACTAGGCTGGGAGGTATTGCCACATTCATCTTACACCCTAGACCTTGCTCCAAGCGATTTCCACCTGTTTGGACCCCTAAAAGAATTCCTGGGAGATCAGCATTTCAACACTGTTGACAAAGTAAAACAGGCTCAGCTGGACTGGTTCAGACATACTGACAAATCTTTCTATGCTGAAGCTTTTTGCAGGGGATTATATTGAAACATAATGGCATTTTGAATATTTGAAAAAATAAAATTTTCCTTTAAAAAAAAAGTCCCAATTTGACTTGAACACCCCTTGTATATCCAATCATCCACTAGTTGAGATTCATGGTGTTTACATGACACTCTGCCAGGAAACAAAGTGTAGGCTTCACACAAGAAACAACATTAAAATTGACTAGTACAACATGGGAAGCATAGTCAGCTGTACTTCATACATCAGCACTCTAATGTGCCTCTCAGCAGCGGAATACGCCATGTCAGTCTGGAGAAACTTCGCCCACACAAAACTTATGGATATAGCAATAAACAAGACCAGCAGAATAGTGTCAGCATGCCTAAAACCCACCCCCACTGCTAAAATAGAACTGATAATTGGCATAGTTCCACCTTCAGTCAGAAGAAGCGTGGCTGCTGAAATTGTAGGAGAAGAACAGGAAAACGACCCTAGCCATCCAATGTTTGGACACCAGGACCAGATCACAAGACTCAAATACAGGCATAGTTTCCTTAAATCAACAAAGCCCATACAGTTAAGCCCTGAAAGTTATTGCACTGAATTATGGCACAAAATGATACAGGACCCAGGGATCGAGCTTCAGAAGGAATCTGCCCTTGGACATCACTTACTCTACTCACTTTGGAAGACAATAAATAGATTTCTTACTAACGTATCACAATGTAGGAAATGGGACCTTTCTGTCAGTGATACATTTGACTGCGGTGCGATACAAGATCAGGTCATCTGATTTGTTCCAACCTTCCGGATACATGTGACGAGAGCAACATGCTGAAGGCAAAAGACAGGGCAATTCAATTCACTGAACACTGGATGAACGCTGTATAATGTGGTGCTTGGACACAGAATATAAGTAAGTATCTACTGGTCACTTTGTGACAAAACTATATGACTTGAGACTGGGTTGGGACCCGCACAATATTACAAACCTTGTTGAGGTACGGGTTGCTTATGACACGACTTTTATATATATAACACAAGTGATATAGTATGCTAGAAATACATTGCAGTGGAGATTGCAATTGTTCTGATCTGATAAAGCCAAAGTTTGGGAATGAAAACTAATTTTATGATTGAACATACCTTCCAGTAGCTGTGTGGTATAGCGGAACAAGTGTCAGTTATGGTAAATCTCTTCTTTTTTTTTTCAATTGTCTCATTTCCTAAGATTGAGTGTGATGAAATGTGTTTTGTGCCTAATTGACCGGTGCATCTGACTTCAGCGTACATTTTATAAATGGGTTCACATAGGTGTAGGTTATGACCAAGCTGGTTCACAAATCTGAACACATGCAAGTTTGTTTTGTGATCTGTTTTACTTATCTTTTATAGATTTATATATAAATATAAAAGTCAAAAGTGGGTGGTTTCTCAACAAGGTAGTTAATCTTGTTTGGGCTCCAACTCTGTCTCAAGTCGTGTAGTTCTGTCATGAAATGACCAGTGAGTGATTTGATTGTTCATGCCCACTAAAGTCCCTCCTCTCCCCCCCCCCCCCCCCCCCCACGTTATCATGCTGGTGTTGTAGGCTTTTGGTTCTGGGGTTGGTATTAGCCATCTCTTTCCTGATGAGGCTTGAGCAGGGTTGTTGGTTTCACTGTTTCTGCCCAGCGGCTACACTGCTCCCTCTACCCCCGTTTCCCTCTTTTTAACTTGTAATTGGCTGCCCATTTGGTAAGTTTATAAGCTGCACTAATGAGAAAGCCGGAACAGGGTGCTCTGCATGACATCTCCGTGAAAACGGTTTGTGTATACTCATTGATAGTTAAACTGGCTTCTTGGCGAACATATTTGATGACGTCACAATGATCTACATCATTCAGTAACGTTGATCTCGTCACCTGCATGAACTCACGATGTGGAACGTTGGGTAGGATTAAAATTATTGCTCGAAATAACTAGCACACAGTGTAATGAGCGAGTTGGTGAATTAAGATGCTGGAATCCATTATTGATACAGCTCACTGAGTGATAGTATAGCATAAAAACACTGGGTAAATCAGAACGACCGACCTATTCTACGATATTGATCCCATGTATGCACAAATGCACAAACAATTTGGCTCGATTAGATTTTTTTTTAAATGTGTGTGTGTATGAAGATTATCAGAAGATCACAATAACAAAGAAGAAAAAGAAGAAAAATTGTTGTTAAAAAGAAGATTACCAAAGAAGAAGAAGGTTACTATGAAAAAGAAGAAGAAGAAGACGACGAAGATTACTATAAAGAAGATGAAGAAGATTACTATAAAGAAAACGAAGAAGAAGAGAAGATTACTATAAAGAAGAAGATTCAATAAGAAGGAAATGAAGAAGAAGAAGGTTAAGAAGAAGAAGAAGATTACTATGAAGAAGAAGAAGATTACTATGAAAAAGAAGAAGAAGAAGGTCATTATAAAGAACAAGAAGAAGAAGAAGAAGGTTCCTATAACGAAGAAGAAGAAGAAGATTACCATAAAGAAGATTGATAAGAAGAACTAGGAAATCGATGCTATCTGATAATCTGTGTGAATGACATAGTCACCAACTGTTATATAACATCCCCTGTACGGGTGGGCAAGCCAAGCTCATGCCGTGTCTGCGTGCTATAGCTGTTTACCAGGTGACCGAATTTTTTAACTGGATCAGCTGGTACCGCCGACGTGTAGATATTCTATTGTCGATGTGTTGTAGGTTATCTAGGCCGGTTCGGACTTGGCGCGGTTTTGTATGTGTCTTCTCCGTGTTTTCATTTCGCCTCTTACAAAGAATTGGGTCACCATTGCATCTGGCCTCCTAACAGGGAGCCTGTATCAAAGAGCGTTTTGCACTCTTGCAGTAGATGTTTCTGTAGTAAATTATTTTACTTGATGAGGTTACTAACCCTATGCACAACTCTTTTTAGTGGCGTTTTTTACAGCATGCATAGAGGGATGGGACCCTACTCTTGGTAGGCAGGGGGTGACAAATGGGTTTAGTATCTAGACGCTAGGTAAAAAATGTAGGAGTCAGAAATAGTGTTGGATGAAAAGATTATCAAAGAGTTGTGAAACATACCGGAGGATATAAATGAATTGTTCGTGAAAATAGGAAGAAGAAGAAGAAGAAATCACAAAAAATAATTAATCATCTGGTTACTTTGGATTATAAAAGTTTCGCTCTTTCACCAAAGCGTTGAAAACAGGATTACCAGCTTATCAACTGTAAATGGCGGTAGGATACAGATAAGTCGGGTAATGAGGAAAACTGCAAGCCTTGTCAATTGTAAACAAAGTAGGCTAATCGCTAAGATAAATATTTCTCCGCTCAAAAACACACACAGAGTACAGGAGAAGGAAAAATAGTACAGTAACAAACACTGGCAATCGAAACTCAATGTTCTTTTGTTGCGGAAGGAGTGAGAGTGGATTTTGAGCTCTTTTTTTTTTTTAACTTTCGTTGACTCTGGTACGATTCTGAAAAAAACATATTACTTTTTTTCTGTTGTTCGGTTTGTCTGGTGTTTTTCTTCGAGTGGAAAACAACTTGCTTGTGTTCTCGATGTCACTAGTAGCCGACAGTTTAGTATCAATCAATCGATTAACTGCGGCGATCAGCTACGCATAAGACCTTTCTTCGCCTCCATGCGGGGATCCTCGATCACAGGCTGCAACAGAGCAGACTTTCTAAGAAAAAAGAATACAAGAGGGAAGGCTAACACGGTACCCAAAAATGCCTGCTGATGTCGGATGTGTCGGACCAAAAGGTGCAAATATCGCAGTCAAGCTGTGAACTACGACACATCACATTCTGCTCTGACAACATCCGTCTACTTGCAAAGCCCTTTTCATGGCTAGGTGCTGGGAGTTTGAGAACGAACGAGGAAGAAGAAGTACCAATCAATCAATCAATCAATCAATCAATCAATCAAAGCCAATCGCTCCTCTCTGTGCACTGACCATTGACCACATCTCGCCAGCATACACGGTTCTCTGCTACTCTGTCTACCTCTCACCAGGTGTAACCAATTAATCTTAGTTCTAGCTTACATTCTCTTCTCCCTGTATTTTTAGGTCTTCATCTCTTTCTATTTCCTTGAGAATTACATGTGACAGTCTACCTAGATATGTTAGATGGTGCCTTCCACAGCGAATGTCCTATCCCACCTCATTTTCTTCTCACTGTGTTGTTCCAGTGGCTGTTGTTGTCTCCTTTCCCACAGGTCTTCATTCCTCACCATGTCAGGCCACTTTATGCCCGTTATCTTTCGTAGGTATCATGGCTTGGCTTGGCTTCGTTCGTTCTAAATCTCCCGCTAACAAACTCTGAAAGGGCTTAAGTAGCAGAATGTAGTCCAGAGAATGGAATGCGTTGTGTCGTAGTTTACAGCTTGACTGCGATATTTGCACCTTTCTGTCCAACACATCCGACTTCAGCAAGCATTTACCGGGTTAGCATTCCCTCTTCGATCCCTTCTCCTTAGCCAGTCTGCCCTGCTGCAGCCTGTTATCCAGGATCACCGCGTGGAGGTGTAGAAGGGTCTTGGCAGCTCTGGTTCGCTGGCCCTGACGCTAGCAGTCAGCTATGGGTCGCTGACCACTGCAGCTCATGCGCTGCTCAGCGTCTTGATCCCTCGTAGGTATCTGTTAATGAAGGACT
This sequence comes from Ariolimax columbianus, assembly GCA_036924085.1. Classification (NCBI taxonomy): domain Eukaryota; kingdom Metazoa; phylum Mollusca; class Gastropoda; order Stylommatophora; family Arionidae; genus Ariolimax; species Ariolimax columbianus. The sequence continues at coordinate 32,118,030 of JAVGWX010000015.1, forward strand.
GGAGTCTTTGTGGTATGGCCTTGGCCGTTCTCCTTGCTTCGGCTCAATACAACATCATCGACTTGATACTTGCATTAAATATTCTAACTTTAGTGTGAATCTTAATTTCTCTGGATCTCTGAAGCCTTCTGATCATACCACCCCATTGTCCTCTGAACCAGAGCTGCCAAGACCCTTCTACACCTCCACGCGGTGATCCTGGATAACAGGATGCAGCAGGGCAGACTGGCTAAGGACAAGGGATCGAAGAGGGAATGCTAACCCGGTACTCAAAAAATGCTTGCTGAAGTCGGATGTGTTGGACCGAAAGGTGCAAATATCGCAGTCAAGCTGTAAACTACGACACAACGCATTCGGTTCTCTGGACTACATTCTGCTACTTAAGCCATTTCAGGGTTTGGTAGTGGGAGATTGAGAACGAACGCAGAAGAAGAAAAAGAAGAAGAATATTATGACCAAGTCAATACAATCTGCGTTATTTTTATACTCTTAGCTGTATTCTCAAACTCGTCGTTTGATAAGGCCCGCCATGCAAACATTCTTGATTTTCTTTGCACCCACTGTGGAAGACGGTTCTCTGCTCGGATTGCTCTTACTAGTCAGATTCATTATCGTCATGGACTGTAGTTTCATCTCTGTTTTTTTTCAAAGCACAACTTCATATCGTCTGACTAGATGAAAAGAGCCAATGAGCTGTCTATGTATAATTAAGCACTTGTTCGACCTTTTTTTCTGTCCAGCCCACTCTATGCATCTTGCGTAAGCACCACATCTCAAAAGCTTCTTGTGTCTTTTCATCCTGTTTGCTTAGAGTCCATGTTTGAAAGCCGTACAGTGCTACGGACTAGATATGTGTAATGATTATTCTTTTTCCGAATCTCAGTATTGATGTTATTTTATTTGTTATAGAGCATATTTTATTGATAAAGTAACAAAGCTTTAGCCTGAGTATTACGGGGGCCTGATAACAAAGCACAGAATAGTAACACTGTAACCAGCAGCCATGGTGCGACTTAGGAAGTTTTAGAATGGGACTGACTGCCGCATCCTGTAGAAACTTTCATTATTTCTTCTTTCGTCTTTTATAGCCTCACTTTCATCCGGGTTGCAGCCCAGTGTCGTGGTATGTATTTGTCTTTCGCCTCTCTCGTGGCCCGAGTAACATTTCCCCCCATTTTATGGCAGGTCTCGTTTGCGCTGTCTATCCACATTTTCCACGGTCTACCTCTTGCCGTTCTTCCTGATGTTCTCCTGTAGAAGGTTGCATGAACAATGTATAAACTTTAAACTACAAAAACTTCAATAGTTTTAGAAATATTCTTCTTCTCCTTTTTCTTTTCGTTTTCTTCTTCTTCTTTTTCTTCTTCTTCGCACTCTGCCAGGCGTATACTTGAATATATCTAAAGAAAGCAGTAGTATGCCTGAGGCTATTCGCATGTCCATAGAGCTTATTCTGGAATGGTATTGGGGATGGTCACACGTGGTTTCTCTGTTCCTCGTATGTTGGACGTCTTTGCTCAGTAGTCATTTTGTCAGTGCGCAGAGAAAAACAGGAAAAAACATGACGAACAAGCAAAAGAAGAGAGAACTGGACATCACGTGTAGACGTAACACGAAAAAACATGACGAACAAGCAAAAGAAGAGAGAACTGGACATCACGTGTAGACGTAACAGGAAAAAACATGACGAACAAGCAAAAGAAGAGAGAACTGGACATCACGTGTAGACGTAACAGGAAAAAACATGACGAACAAGCAAAAGAAGAGAGAACTGGACATCACGTGTAGACGTAACAGGAGAAAACATGACGAACAAGCAAAAGAAGAGATAACTGGACATCACGTGTAGACGTAACAGGAAAAAAACATGACGAACAAGCAAAAGAAGAGAGAACTGGACATCACGTGTAGACGTAACACGAAAAAACATGACGAACAAGCAAAAGAAGAGAGAACTGGACATCACGTGTAGACGTAACAGGAAAAAACATGACGAACAAGCAAAAGAAGAGAGAACTGGACATCACGTGTAGACGTAACAGGAGAAAACATGACGAACAAGCAAAAGAAGAGAGAACTGGACATCACGTGTAGACGTAACAGGAAAAAATATGACGAACAAGCAAAAGAAGAGAGAACTGGACATCACTTGTAGACGTAACAGGAAAAAACATGACGAACAAGCAAAAGAAGAGAGAACTGGACATCACGTGTAGACGTAACAGGAAAAAAATGACGAACAAGCAAAATAAGAGAGAACTGGACATCACGTGTAGACGTAACAGGAAAAAACATGACGAACAAGCAAAAGAAGAGAGAACTGGACATCACGTGTAGACGTAACAGGAAAAAACATGACGAACAAGCAAAAGAAGAGAGAACTGGACATCACGTGTAGACGTAACAGGAAAAAACATGAGGAACAAGCAAAAGGAGAGAGAACTGGACATCACGTGTAGACGTAACAGGAAAAAACATGAGGAACAAGCAAAAGGAGACAAAAGTCTCTGCCTATGTTCTGTAGAAACCTGAAAATGTTCCGGTCGCCACTGATATTGGTCATTGTATACTGTTTTTTTTAAGCTCAGAATGATCCCATACTATGTTGCAATTGATGCCGATCCATATTTATTTACATGGGTCCAGATGTTGCTTGGGTAGTGTTTCTCTATGTGTTGTAGATTTATGACTATTTTTTCTTTTTCAATCTAGCTATGTTTTTAACAATGCCGGGAATGTTTTCTGTCAGCTATGGGAAGCGCTGTTTTCTCCATGTGGAAAGCGTATGTGTAATGTGGGTTATTTGTGATGTGGCATTTGCAGGATCTGTTTTCCGCATTTCTTATACTGATATATAGACATGCCAATGCTGCTGAAGACGGATGTGTCGGACCGAAAGGTGCAAATTTTGTAGTCATGTCATAAACTAGCGACACAACGCATTTTGCTCTCCAGACTACATCTTGCTACTTCAAATCCTTTTCGGGGCTTGGCAGCGGGAGAATGAGAACAAACTTTGAAGAAGAAGGAGACTTGTCAACATTTGGTGATTTGGGGTGCACTTGTTTAAGAAATTTGCTTCACGTAGAACTGAAAAGGCTTTGATTGACTTGTTGAAGGTTGTCTTTTCTTCTAGCAAAGATCTTTCTAATACTGGTGGACTGGATTTCCATTCGTGTGAATCTATCACATGTACTTCAATTTCTTTTCTGTTGTACTTTGTATTGGTTTATTCTTTACCAGAAAAATACATGTTTATGTGATTGTTGTTGTTGTCGCTGCTGCTGTTGGTTTTTTTTTTCCGGAACACAATGAGTAAGTTTGCTTTTTTTGTGCGCCCTGAAAAGAGCGTTGAGTGGCGGATTGTAGTAGTTTTCCTCACATCCCGAGAGTGCTGATGAAGGTGGATTTGGGTACTCCAAGCGGCTGGGCTATGCTTGGCATCATCTGCGTGACACGTACTACTACGGGGATCACGTCAATCCACACCTTGTCAGCAAGTTGTCTTTAAAATTGTGTGTTTCCAGAGAACGCTACCTGAAAGAGAAATAGTGGTTTTGGTCAGTATATTGCGCCTGATTCTGACGGGACGTCCTAGTCAGTTAGGTGTGCCTGATAGGTGTCACTATGTGGCGTACCGTTTGTTGTATGGTCAGCGCCGGATTTAGACTTGGTGAGGTCTATGAGTCCTTGGATGCTACATGGAATCAATTCTGGCATATGGCAGTGAATCATGGACAATTAACAAACAAGCGCTTAGATCTTTGGAAGCAACGAGATGTGCTTTTATAGAAGAATGCTTGATACCTTATGGACTGCAAAGAAGATTAATGATACAGTAATCGAGGAGGCACAAACACAAAAGACAACTTACTGCAAGGATCAGAACAAGACGGTCATCCTTTTTGGGAAATGTTATGAGAAGAGGCGGCTTGGAGCACGTCGTGACAAAGGGAAAGATAGCAAGAAAGAAAGAAACAGAGGAAGGTTGAGAGAGAAGATGCCGGACAGCCTGAAAGTATGGCATGGGGGACAATCGACAACAGAGTTAGTAAACGACACACGTGATAGAAATGGATGTAGGTCCACGATCGCCAAGGCCAACCGGCAGGACACTTGATGAGGATAATGAGGCCCTAAGATATATAAACCTTGGAGGCCCTTTGCTAAATAAATAGTATCATAAGTTCTCCCAAAGGCAATTAATTTTATACTAACAAGTAATTTGCTATGATAAATACAAATGATTGTCAAATTAATGCATTTACCGATTACATAAATATCATTCATTTGATTGCATTGACTTACTCCATTTAATTTCATAATTGGCATACCGTGTCCCAAACCTTTCTGGTCACCGTCAAGCATGCCGCCTAACTTAAACCGTTTATTTTACAGCATGTCTTGTTCTTTGTTGTGATCTTTTAGTTGTTTTATTTGGTTCTTTGTCTCTGATGAGGCCTTGCGGTTGTAATGTAAGTATCGTTTTGTTTTTTGTCCTGATGCGGTCAACTGATTAATTACTTATTTATGTTTTCACATGATTTTAGTCTGCCTTCATTCTAGTGCATGAGGCTTTGACACTCTACAAATAACAATTTGTGCAATGATAACACCCAAAGAAAAGAAAGCTACTATGACTTGGTTGGCTTGGCTTCGTTCGTTCTCAATCTCCCGCTACTAAACCCTGAACGGGCTTAAGTAGCAGAATGTAGTCCAGAGAACGGAATGCGTTGTGTCGTAGTTTACAGCTTGACTGCGATTTTTGCACCTTCGGTCCAACACATTCGACTTCAGCAAGCATTTTTTGAGTACCGGGTTAGCATTCCCTCTTCGATTCCTTCTCCTCAGCAAGTCTGCCCTGCTGCAGTCTGTTATCCAGGATCACCGCGTGGAGGTGTATAAGGGTCTTGGCAGCTCCGGTTTGCTGGCCCTGACACAAGCAGTCAGCTATGGGTCACTGGCCCTGACTCTAGCAGTCAGCTATGGGTCGCTGACCACTGCAGCTCATGCGCTGCTCAGCATCTTGATCCCTACTATGATTTAACTAGAGAAGAGCAAGTCATCTTCAAACTGAATACTATGCATAGCAGACTCAAATGTCATCTTTACAACAAAATGATGATTGGGGCAGATGCCCATGTGTAGAGCATTATATGACCTTATAACACATCATACAACGCTGCATGTTTCACGCAGGAAGAGAGAGAACAATAATGACCTCGTGAGACATAGTAGACAAAAGCTGTACAGAAATAAAACAGCATTACAAATACATGCGCCTTCCACATGCGCAACCAGCGGCGTATCCATGGCATCCGATGGCATGACTACATCCGCAACGTGGATGTCTCTGCTAAAACAGGCCTCCACCCTATCTCAGAAACACTTGGGTTTTTTTGTTCGGTCATGTTGGACCAGGAAACCCCGGCCCACAAGATACTATACAAGTCGTTCCTCTTGACCAAAAGTTTTCCATCGACTGGCTGGAGGCGCAGAAGAGGTAGTCCCTGCACAGTATTGCTCCAGCAGATATCCACCTCTGCCCTGGACGAGGCCTGGAACCATGCCACAGCAGTGGGTCATGGATGTGGCCGACCGACGCAACGGGCCTCAGACTCCTAACCGAACATCATTATTACTGTCAATCGTTTTCGTTTGTCTATCTACGAGACACGCTTTACGCATGCCTATGGTATATACACGCTGATATGAATGTTAGGAAGTAACGCAGTGTATAAATATGTTTGAATCGAACTAGGCCTATATCCCATAGTCCTAAGTGATGAATGACAGAAGGCTTTGCCAGTTGAAACAGTGTACTGCTAACTGAATTCCTTAACTTATCTCTCTATCTTTGTCTCGCTCTCTGTGTCTCTTCCTCTCTCTTTTGGCAAGGCCCGTTTATCAAATGGAGGCCCGTGGTTCGATTTCTGGCTGACTTTTACCATAGTTCATGTTCATTTCTGTTCCTTGAATATCTTTACGTACTGAAGAAAAATACTCGTTGTAGTTGGTGCAGGTAGCAGCGAAGGTCGATTAATTCCGTGCCGTTCGCTAGGCCTGGTGGAGGTGCAGATAAATAAATCATTAGAAATCAACCTAAGTATATACCTTGAAGAAAACAGATGCCGAGAAACTCCGAGTCACTCCGAGTCACTCCGAGAGTAATGGAACGACGCGCACTAAATATTTCGATAAGGGATAAGACTCGAGACTTCCAGAATTATAGTTATGAGGAGAGAGAAAAAAATGGCCTACCGCGTTAAGAAAAGAGAAGAATTCGATGTGATATAATGCAGGTTTATAAGATAATAAGGGAAAGGATAAATTAGACGTTTTTTTCAAATTACAGTCGTCTACAACAACAAGAGGACATAGCCACAAAATTAATTAAAAAAAGGTTCAGATTAGATACTAGGAAATTTTTTTTTAGTCAGAGAGTGATGAATGCTTCGAATGCATTGCCGCATGAAATAGTGGAGGCAGTGTTAATTAATGCAGTCACGAATAGATTGTGTGTGCAAAGCGTTTAGATCAAGTGGAGTAAAAGAAACTGATTGTATACAGACTCTGCGGAGACTGCTAAACCAGTATAATGACGTTACGTTAATTAAAACTTAGAAACGAAATTCGACATCAAACTTTGTTTCGGAACATGACGTTGTGGAAGCAGCGATATCATGCAAACATCTCTGGGCTGTAAATGTGACACGAATATCTGGCAACAGATGGACACGTACAACAACGTTTTGCTGGCCCTAGTTAATTAGCTACCCATCGCAAGCGATGATGGCGACGCCATCAGACGGTCTTGTATTGAGAATGTAACTTGTGCTGTATTTGGATTTATAGTGAGAAAGAAACTGTGCTGGTCATGAACTTCACTCTCTGGTCCCGAGTTACCTTGGACCAGTGGGAGGACATAAGTCAAGACGTCTGGAGGTAACTTAGGATGCCCACCTATGCGATGGCAGGATGGACTGACCATGATCTAGGCCCCATTGGTACAGCAATACAAAAGATTGGGACACAAATAACATTGTTGGCTTCCTCGTATACGGCCAACTTACCGAACCGACCCATGGATAATGTGATATACCAATGTATGAGAAAAATACTCGTCTTCGTGATTGTTGCCCCTAACAACGCTGTAAATATCATCATTGGCTCTTTTCGTCTTGCCAGAGTATAGTAATTGTGCTTTTAACACAAAGCCCAGGCAGAAATATACAGACTATGTGTTGCCCATGCAGTATTGTCCCTCTCTCGGTCTGCCTTGTTTGCTCCAAGGGAAAGGTGATACTAATACATTTGGAACAAGACAAGCTGCAGAAGCTGCCGGATCAGAAGAGCAATGCTCTAAATGTTCGCCTGTCGGGGCTTCACTCCTATACCAGCCTGCCAACTAAGGATAAGGACCTGGTCTGTCCTGACACAACACTCAGCTGATGTTGCCTTTCCTCGCTCTAGGATAAGGACCTGGTCTGTCCTGACAGAACACTCAGCTGATGTTGCCTTTCCCCGCTCTAGGATAAGGCATTGTATCATCTTACATCGTCGGTTGTCAGGTTTGGTAAACGCTGAGAAACTTTGAGAGTTATCAGAAAACAGATTGCATAGCCATATCTGACAAAATCCGACAAGATACGCCAGTATCTTATCTGCAAGGCTTCAGATGATTTGAAATCAGAGTTTTCTTCTCCTAGATGAGCTGCCTTCCTAGGCTTTCGAGCCCCATCTGCCCGAAACTACTGGTCTTAAGGCGCCAGTGACTCGCCTTCGGCCTCTTCTCATGTTAGTCAAAACAGTTCTACCGTGCGAAGGGCAGAAGATTAACTTTGTTGTCAGAGGCTATATGAGATGCACGCCATGGGAGCATTTAATTGGTGTTGAGAGTTCATCCTCAACCCCATCCCCGGCTATAACAACATTTAGAACCGTAAATATACTATTCCCTATACTATGCAAAAAATGTAAATAGCATGTCTTTTGTAGAACGTGGCTCCCTACAACTGCAAACCGCTTGGCTGTTACTTGGATACATGTATATTATTTCAATATTCTCTCAATGGCTCCCGGGTCGACCCATCCTTAAATGGGTACCGATTCAGTCCGGGAAGTAAAAGTGGTGAGGTAGAGGAAATGGGTGCCGCCCTCATATAGCCGAGCCTTTGAAATGTGAGATCGCTAACACTTTACAATGATAACATGTTTGAGAGAACGGGTGATCAATGTTGAAACCGCTTAATTCATCAAACTAAATTAATTCAATAAAGCTGAAAATCGAGCTTCATTAGAGCTCTGCATTCATAATAATAATCACATATACAGACAGACCACAGTTTCATGCCTGTCGTCCACAGATATATAACAGGGAGAGATTTCAGCAAGCCTTAAAACGCGCGGTTTATACGATCATTTAAATGTGCAGTCGCCGCTGTTTGAGATAACGCAGGAGTCTAGAAGCAAATTGTAAACACCACCGGTTTGTTTCGTTCGCCTTTCTCTCAAGAATGTAACGCACTTTTTTTTAAAAACTTCTTGATTAAATTATGCTCCTTTTCAGATATTCAACCTAGAGAGAATGTGAATTCTCTTGTTCGATGTATATATTACTAATACCAGTCTTCTTTAACTTCTTGTAGAGCAGGGTCGACATACTACGACACTCTGGCCGGAACCGTTACACATACCAACATTAATATCATATTCTACCGGCCCACGGTGTTTCTAAACAATATATCCTATTTCGCTTAATTCATCAAACTAAATTAATTCCATAAAGCTGAAAATCGAGCTTCATTAGAGCTCTGCATTCATAATAATAATCACATATACAGACAGGCCGCAGTTTCGCAGTTTCCGGTGTTTCTAAACAATATTTCAAGTGTCTATTTTAGCCCCATGTGTTGGACCTAGGTCCTAAGTAAACTGTATCTTCTCCTTCTTCTTAACTTAACGTCTTTATACTAGTTTAGAAGACTGCAGGATCAGTATACAACCAGTTTCTTGGAGGGTGGTTAAACCGATGTGCTAGTTCATCTTGATAGACTCAAACACTAGAGCTAAGTTAGTAGATCCTCGACCAATTAAACGCCATCTGAACAAAACACCTGGGAAAAGATACAAATAATTTGTAGGTCGATTTTTAGTTAGAATATTGAATGTTGTCCGGGCAGCGGCCGTTAAGCCTACCCTACTCTTTTCGATTTCGGGGGGGGGGGGGGGGGGGGTTCGAGTTTTCCTTTTTTAACTAGCAGGTTTTTTCGATTTGTAAGCCCAAGGGATTTTTAACGGGCTCGAAATTAAACACGGAAGTCCGATCTCGCTACTGGGAATTTTGTACCAGAAGATCCACAGGAAAAAAATCCCAGTCTCCACCGTGATTCGAACCCGCGATCTCTGGCGTTCGAGGCGAAGACCTTACCTCAAGACCACGTCTTCCCTTCTTTTTCAATCAACTGATGGTATATTTCAAGCCCGGTGAGGTTCACAAATGAGACTGCGTTTCAGGTCATCGTCTGTCCCCCACAGCTTTTCGAGCATGGTCTGCAATGTCCCGTTCTGAGTCTAAAGATCTGTGTCAATTTCTGCCAAGGTTGTCTATGCTGTCATTTTCTTACTTGTTTTCTTTGTGCGGGTCTTCCCATTTCGTGTTCATTGATTCTTTTATGAGTGTCTTTGCTTCTTTATAGTTTTGTGGATGGTAAGTCTGCTTGCTGCTATTTCCTGTTTTTGCGAGCTGATCTGCCTTATCGTAAACTGTATCAATTTGCCCGTATACAAATATACAAGTGTGGCTTTAGAAAGTAATGACCAACATTTTGCTTTCCTAATCCAGAATAAAGGAAACAAACTGCAAATTTAGAGCAGTGCACTTCAACCTGGGTGCTAACGCCCAAAAGTGGACGATTTTAGCTTTCAGGTAGGCGGTAGCAGAAGAAACAAACATTCTGTATTAAAAACGTGTTATTATAATTATTATTATTATGGCAATCATGCAGAGGCTATACAACTTGAAGAAACTAGGACAAAATACCAGCAAACAAAAAGAATGGAACATTTTGATAACCTATGTTTTTCTTGTGGCAGCATACACGGACAGTTACCCAACCCTCAAGGAAGAGAATCGAGTCCTTCTAGTTGAAATTATAGAAAGGTTCTCAGAATACCATTTATCGGAAAAAAACTAAAATGTAGACATTAGACAAGAGTTTGGCATAGAGAACTGGTTCATAAATTCTGTCATGAACAGAAAATTAAAATACTCTGGCCACATCAAAAGACACAACCTGTCTGGAGAGGATGATAATGGAAGATATAGTGGTGGGAAGAGAGGCAGAGGCAGACCAAGAAGACGATGACACCAAGATGCCAAGGAATGATTGGGTATTACTCTGGAACAGGCTGGAGATTTGGCAAGAGGTCGAGTTTCTTTCAGACGGACTTTGATGGAAGTCAAGTTCTGATGATGCATTAAAAACATCTAAAATATACAGACTCAGTGGACGATCGTGAAATTGTTTTCAATTTAGATTTTAGTGGGCGGTAAGGAAAATTTACCCTCACGAAAGTTGTAAAAGTGGGCGCCAAGTACAAAAAGGTTGATGAACCTTGATTTAGAGGTTTTTCGATTCCATGTGCGTAATTGTACGTTCTTCTCACAGATAAGGCGGTTGCAGTAGTCCATTGAAATGGCGTATGTGTGCAAAACGCGTTACAAACAATCAGCTGCAATTGAATTGTTGGTGATGGTGAAAGAAAGTGGATAGCATTCACAAACATTTATCTGCTTCGTATGGATGTTGTGTAGTCAATAGGAGCACTATTGGACACTGGGTTTAGAAGATTAAAGCTTCATAAAGTGGATAGACGATGCTGCATGATCATCAGCAGTCTAACCACTAGTCCAGACATGTTGCAGTATGCCGATGCCATTATTAGTGAGCATCATCATATCACAAGTTGTGGGGAACGACATGGGCTAGTGGTTAAGTGACACTGCTCACAACTCGAAGGAGCTGGGTTTGCTCCCCAATCACAGCACCGGCGGTTACCCCAAGGAAGAAATAAGCCGTACGCAAAACAAAAAACCATAAATTTGTATATCACAAGTCGAAAATTGAGCCTACAGCTTTTAGTCAGTAATGGAAGTATGATGCAGGTCGTGGTGACAACAGCCAGCGACTCATAGCTAGCTTCTTGCATCAGGATCAGCAAAGCACTGAACAAAACCAATTCTGCCTCCATGTGGAAACAGGTGACACTAGTCACTAGTGTACTCTGGCCAAGGAATAGGGATGGCAGTGGGAAGGCAAACAGGGTACTCAAAAAATAGCCAGCTGAAATCGAATGTATTAGCTCAAAAGGTACAGATATCACAAACTCACTGTGAACTTTGACACAGAGTCCTTTTCATGACAGCTCTTGAAGAAAAAGTAAAAGAAAAAGAAGAAGAAAGAGTTGTTGTTTAATGCCCACACCGAGTAAGTTTACTCTTTTGTGCGCCCTGAAAAGGACGTTAAGTAATCCGATCTCACCACTTCCGGAGAAGAGACTCTGCCGCATAATTTTGTGTCATTTGCGAACTTTGGCATCGTGGATCTGATATCAATGTCCTGGGATCAAGATGCTGAGCAGCGCATGAGCTGCAGTGGTCAGCGACCCATAGCTGACTGCTAGCGTCTGGGCCAGTGAACCAAAACTGCTAATACCCTTCTACACCTCCATGCGGTGATTCTGGATAAGAGGCTGCAGCAGGGCAGAGGAAATGCTAACCCGGTACTCAAAAAATGCTTGCTGAAGTCGGATGTGTTGGACCAAAAGGTGCAAATATTGCAGTCAAGCTGTAAACTACGACACAACGCATTCCGTTCTCTGGACTACATTCTGCTACTTAGGCACTTTCAGGGTTAGGTAGCGGAAGATTGAGGACAAACCAAGCCAAGCCATAACACTATCCAAACCATTGATATTTATTAAGAACAAAATTCGTCTCAATACTGATCCTTGCAGTCGCTTATTAATTTTTGCATAGTTAGATGAGTTCCTGTGCTGAATTTAATCGTTGTTTGAATCTCTTCTACCTCCATACAACTTTGAGTTCAGTGTTAACTCATTTGGCTAGTAAGTCTTCCTCAACTGTCTATAACAAAGGGCAATCAAATAAATTGTGCTCTGCAGTTTCTTCACACAATTCTCACGCGCACAGTGGCAAGCAGGCAGACGAAGTCTGTATATGTGTTTATTAGTCTGTTATGTCCTGTCCTGAGGAAAAGAATGATGATCTGCACCTGTCAGACAAGAGTGTTGTAGTCATCGTGAATTGGGTTGTGATCTCTTCTAACAGCAATGAAAAATACACTGTAATGGCAATGAATAGGATATCAATCCTACCATTTTTCAGTTTGGGAGATGCAGTTTTTTGGGGGGGTTTGGTTGCTTCTCCACGAACAGAAAGTAATAACAACCTATCTACTGCACACCTCCAAAGAAATGTTTAGCAGCCAATTAGGTTGATGCTTCTAAGGTTGACGTTCTACAAGGGACATGTTACTTTACTTTACTTTACTTACTCTACTTCACTTACTTTACTTCACTTACTTTACTTTACTTTACTCACTTTTCTGTATTTTACTTACTTTACTTTACATTACTTTATTTTACTTACTTGACTTTACTTTCTACACTTAATTTACTTACTTTACTTCACTTTACTTTACTTACTTTACTTACTTTACATTACTTTACTTACTTTACTTTACTTACTTTACTTTCCTTACTTTACTTTCCTTACTTTACTCTACTTACTTTACTTTACTTAAAAATAAAGTAACTGTTGTATCCCACAGATTAAAAGAATAAAATAAATAAGTCACAAAGAACCATTACCATTACTCATGGTCTAATTAATTATTTTGCTATATACCTAGCTGGGAATACTTTCCTCATGATGATGCCAGATCTAGAACCTACCGATGGGGGGAAGATGGGCTGCTGGGCATCACAGACTACCAGTGCAGGATGTGTCTGGCCATGTGCGTTTGGAATGAGGAAGATCCCATCCTCAAGGAGAGACTCTTTGGGCTAACAGGCAATGAGGTTTGTAAAGTTTTTGTTTGTAGCGTGTAATTGTTTAAGCTAATATGCAATGAGGTTTGTAGAGTTTTTGTATGTAGCATGTAACTGTTTAAACTAATAGGCAATGAGGTTTGTAGAGTTTTTGTATGTAGTATGTAACTGTTTAAGCTAATATGCAATGAGGTGTGTAGAGTTTTTGTTTGTAGCATGTAACTGTTTAAGCTAATATGCAATGAGATTTGTGGAGTTTTTGTTTGTAGCATGTAACTGTTTAAACTAATATACAATAGGTTTGTGGTGTTTTTGTATGTAGCATGTAACTGTTTAAACTAATATGCAATGAGGTTTGTAGAGTTTTATTTGGCCAGATACATGACCAAATGGGAAACCGAACATACTGGTTACACCAAAAACGATGCCTATTACCAGTTGAAACGAAGAGAGCAGGTCGTTGTCTTCAGACTTCGCACTGGCCACAATAGACTGAGGTACCACCTATTCAACAAATTGAAGATAGGTGGTACCGACGAATGCCCGTGCGGTACTGGCAAAATGACTGCTGAACATCTGCTGCAGAACTGCCCGACATACGAGGATCAGAGAGAGCAGATGTGGCTATCACCAGTGGAACTGCAAGACAAGCTCTATGGCAGTGGCGACAGCCTCAGGATGACCGCCGCTTTTTTCGAAAAAATAATTGTTACTGTCTGACTGCGTACGAAGAAGAAGAGTTTTATTTGTAGCATGTAACTGTTTAAACTAATATGCAATGAATTTGTGGAGTTTTTGTATGTAGCATGTAACTGTTTAAGCTAATATGCAATGAGGTTTGTAGAGTTTTATTTGTAGCATGTAACTGTTTAAACTAATATGCAATGAGTTTGTGGAGTTTTTGTATGAAGCATGTAACTGTTTAAGCTAATATGCAATGAGGTTTGTAGCGTTTTTGTTTGTAGCGTGTAACTGTTTAAACTAATATGCAATGAGATTTGTGGAGTTTTTGTATGTAGCATGTAACTGTTTAAGCTAATATGCAATGAGGTTTGTAGAGTTTTTGTTTGTAGCGTGTAACTGTTTAAACTAATATGCAATGAGGTTTGTGGAGTTTTTGTATGTAGTATGTAACTGTTTAAGCTAATATGCAATGATGTTTGTAGAGTTTTTGTTTGTAGGGTGTAGTTGTTTAAGCTAATAGGCAATGAGGTTTGTAGAGTTTTTGTTTGTAGCATGAAACTGTTTAAGCTAATACGCAATGAGGTTTGTAGAGTTTTTAGTTGAAGTGTGTACTTGTTTGGGCTCACAGGTAATGATGTTTGTAGAGTTTTTGTTTGTAGAGTGTAGCTGTTTAAACTCACAAGCAACAAGGTTTGTAGAGTTTATTTTGTGGCATGTAGTTATTTGGGCTTACAGACAATGAGGTTTGTAGAGTATTTGTTTGAAGCATGTAGTTGTCTGGGCACACATACAAAGAGGTTTGTATAGTATGTGTTTGTAGCTTCTAGTTGTTTAGGGGAGGTTTGTAGAGTATTTGCTTGTAGTTGTTTGTGTGAGGTTTGTAGAGTATTGGTTTGTAGCTTATAGTTGTTTGGGTGAGGTTTGTAGAGTATTTGTTTGTAGCTTGTAGGTGTTTGGGTGAGGTTTGTATTGTATTTGTTTGTAGCTTGTAGTTGTTTGAGCTCACAGGCAATGAGGTTTGTAGAGTATTTGTTTGTAGCTTGTAATTGTTTGGTTGAGGTTTGTAGAGTGTTTGTTTTTAGCTTGTAGTTGTTTGGGTGAGGTATGTATAGTGTTTGTTTGTAGCTTGTAGTTGTTTGAGCTCACAGACCATCAGGTCTGTAGAGTGTTTGTTTGTAGCATGATGTTGTTTGGGATCACAGACAATGAGGTTTGTAAAGTATTTGTTTCTAGCACGTAGTTGTTTGAGCTCAGTGGTAATGAGGTTTGTAGAGTGTTTGTTTGTAGCTTGTAGTTGTTTGGGTGAGGTTTGTAGAGTGTTTGTTTGTAGCTTGTAGGTGTTTTGGGTGAGGTTTGTAGAGTGTTTGTTTGTAGCTTGTAGTTGTTTGGGTGAGGTTTGTAGAGTATTTGTTTGTAGCTTGTAGTTGTTTTGGGTGAGGTTTGTAGAGTGTTTGTTTTTAGCTTGTGGTTGTTTTGGGTGAGGTTTGTAGAGTGTTTGTTTTTAGCTTGTGGTTGTTTGGGTGAGGTTTATAGAGTGTTTTTTTTGTAGCATGTAGTTATTTGAACTCACAAGCAATGAGGTTTGTAGAGTCTATTTTAGGGCATGAGAAATGTATTTTACTTGATTTACTTTTAGTTCTCTTGTTTAAGATGCCATTAATTCCTTTTCTTTTCTATTGTTTGGTGTAATTTGCCTGAAGGACCTCTGTCCACCTTCATTGGGATGTGAGGAAAATTACCGCAACCAACCATTTAACGCCGTTTTCAGGACGCACAAAAGAGTAAACTAACTCATTGTGGGCATTCACAACTTGTTGCAAACTTCTTTTTTTTTAACTTGATAGGCTTGAACTTCTATTTCTTCTATTTTAACTTAACTTCTTCAAAACCTAAAAAGGTTACATTTTTTACACATCCTCTACTGGTGTGACCTGTCAACCTATCAAATTTTGACGGATCCTTTCATTATCATGTAGGAAATCCTTTGCAGAACGTCGTATCATAACAGCTGATCTGTAATAATCTTGATCTCTAACCATAACTCACGCCTATGTTGTTGTCATCTTCAGGACCTCTGAGATGTCTTGTGTCCATCTTCTCCTAGTTCTGCCTCTGCCCTGTTTTCCAGGCATCATACCCTCCAGTATCATTCTCTCCAGGTTATTATGACGTTTGTGGCCAAAATATTTCAGCTTTCTGAACAAGATATTGTTTACTAATAAATTTTCCTCGATATCCAGTTCTTGTAAGATATCTGCATTTTTCCTTTTTGCTATCTATGGTATTTTGAGCACCCTTCTGTAGCATTTTAGTTTAAAAGGTCCAATCCTTTTCTTAAGTGTTTTTATGGTGGTCCATGTTTCACATCTGTACTTTGCCACCGGAAAGATTGTAAGTTCGCAGGATTTTTATGCTCATCATTTTGTTAGAGTTCTGCCATAACTTTGTCATTTTATTAAGCATCTGAATTGCCATAGCCATTACTTGTCTAATTTCCTTCAGACAATCTCTGTTGTTGGTTATAATTTAGCTAATTCTATAATGCAAAAAAATCCAAAATGCCAATACACCAATTCACCAAATAAACATCAAAATAAAAAACAAAAAATGAAAAACTTTAACTATATTTTTAATTATTACTTTCAGGGCAACCATGGGGAGGACGTGAAGGAGCTATATTACTACCTCGACAGCACACCAACTCACTCCTATATGTCTGCTCTCTATAAATATCCCCAAAAGGCCTACCCGTATGATCATATTGTTGCAGAGAATAAGTACAGAACAAAAGAACAACAGGAGTACGAACTTTTGGATACAGGTTAGATATTTGTTTTGTTTTTTCTTTGGCAGTTTCTGATTTTGTTTTTGACAGAATGTGTGATCTCGATCTCTGGTGGCTGTGTGGGATACTTGGTACCATGAGTTGTCTCCATCTGAATACTTCCCAACATGTCTTTGTTGTTTTGTTGTTGTTGTAGGCACTGTCATGGTCTTTTCCACGCTTTGTCTTCGAAGGCTCCGATGGCTGAGACACTTGTAGGTAAGAGGATGGCAGAATACCAAAGAATCTTCTCTATGGGGAATTACAGTTGGGGAAAAGGTTTTGGGGCCGGCCACTACTTCGGTACAAAGGTGTATGCAAGCTGGATATGAATGATGCTGGCATTGATTGGAATCATGGGAACAGGACGCTATGGATAATGTTGCATGGAGGGACATGATTAATCATGGAATATAGGCAAAGGAGATACTGATTGAGGATAGACTAAGGACTCAGCATTTGAGAAGACACACCATGCGATGCTACAAACAGTCCTGATTTTCTTTACACACACTGTGGAAGATGCTTCTCTCCTCGGATTGGTCTTACGAGCCACATTTGTTATCATCATGGATTGTAGTTACATCCCTTTTTTAAATGCACAACTTGCTATTGTCTGACAAAATAAATTGTAGTTACAGCCCTTTTTATAATGCATACTTGCCATTGTCTGACAAGATGATTGTAGTTACAGCCCTTTTTATAATGCATACTTGCCATTGTCTGACAAGATGATTGTAGTTACAGCCCTTTTTATAATGCATACTTGCCATTGTCTGACAAGATGATTGTAGTTACAGCCCTTTTTTATAATGCATACTTGCCATTGTCTGACAAGATGATTGTAGTTACAGCCCTTTTTTATAATGCATACTTGCCATTGTCTGACAAGATGATTGTAGTTACAGCCTTTTTTAATGCACAACTTCCTATTGTCTGACAAGACGAATTGTAGTTACAGCCTTTTTTAATGCACAACTTCCTATTGTCTGACAAGACGAATTGTAGTTACAGCCTTTTTTAATGCACAACTTCCTATTGTCTGACAAGATGGAAAGATCCAGTGATGATGATGATGTTGGTGTTGTTGTTGTTTTTTTTCTCTCTCAAATTGACTTCTGGGGTTGACCCAGCCTAACAAATTGGGTAACAAAGCAAGTCTTGGGAGGAAAAGGTGGCTGACGTGATACTGATCACATCAACTCCAATGTGCCATTGGTCAAAGAAAAATAATATTCGTCAATATGCCACATTGGCATGTAAACTAAAATACTTACCTTTTTTGTTTTTTATTACTCCAAGTAAACCCGTAAGTGCTTGTCTCCCTCAGCAAATGGTGAAGAGTATGGATACTGATGGTTCTAGTAGCCCACTGATTGTACATACTTCTGCTCTCTCCTTTCACACACGCCCTAGCAGTCTATAGATTGTCAGTTCATTGTGATTGCAAAGGGGACGGCGTAGGCTAGTGGTTAAGTGACATGGGTCACAACCAGAAGGTGCTGGGTTTGATCCCCATCCCAGCACCGGCCATTACCCCGGGGAAACAAATCCTTAGAAAATGCAGGAGGAAGCAGACCCTTCCATAAAACATAAAATGCATGCCGAAGTTGGATGCTCTGGGCCGACATGCAAAGAATAAAAACCGTAGTGCCACGTACACCACCTTGGGGAATAGAGAAATAAGGCAAACACACAACAACAAAAAATTGATTGCAGTGTCAGCATCTAAGATTTGGTCATTGATTGACCCCAGAATGTCACCTTTATTCATATTCAAAGTCCCTATTATAGGTGCCTTTGAGGCGAGGCCATCAGCTTGTTCATTGCCATGAACCTCAGCATGACCAGGCTATCAGCTTGTTCATTGCCATGAACCTCAGCATGACCAGGCTATCAGCTTGTTCATTGCCATGAACCTCAGCATGACCAGGCTATCAGCTTGTTCATTGCCATGAACCTCAGCATGACCAGGCTATCAGCTTGTTCATTGCCATGAACCTCAGCATGACCAGGCTATCAGCTTGTTCATTGCCATGAACCTCAGCATGACCAGGCTATCAGCTTGTTCATTGCCATGAACCTCAGCATGACCAGGCTATCAGCTTGTTCATTGCCATGAACCTCAGCATGACCAGGCTATCAGCTTGTTCATTGCCATGAACCTCAGCATGACCAGGCTATCAGCTTGTTCATTGCCATGAACCTCAGCATGACAAGGTTATCAGCTTGTTCATTGCCATGAACCTCAGCATGACCAGGCTATCAGCTTGTTCATTGCCATGAACCTCAGCATGACCAGGCTATCAGCTTGTTCATTGCCATGAACCTCAGCATGACCAGGCTATCAGCTTGTTCATTGCCATGAACCTCAGCATGACCAAGCTATCAGCTTGTTCATTGCCATGAACCTCAGCATGACCAGGCTATCAGCTTGTTCATTGCCATGAACCTCAGCATGACCAGGCTATCAGATCCACACAACCTCCCACAGGTTGGATCCTCCTATATCTGTTATCCTCGTATGTCATAGTCAGCCCTTCTGTACCCTTCAAAGCATAGACTGAGAATCTGATATGATAATTGTCCTTGTTAAAGAGGTCTCAGATAGACACTACAGAGCTGAAGTTGCAACCTTGATCTCTATTCTCATAATGGAGTTCTTATGCATGCTACTCTCAGCTCCACCATAATCTTACATCTCACTCTCGCAGAGAAGCTCTATCCCAATCTCTCACCATGCAGTACTGCCCCTTTGGCATTTGCAACATCATTATCATACATAGCAATATCACTTGTCAGCTGTTCAGTATCGTGATGTGCTTTTCCATTACACCACTCTCTATATTCCCTGTCAATGGTGGGACGACTCAAATGTAGTCCAATATTTCATTGCCAGTGAGAAACAATTCTTCTCCTTTGATAATAGTCTCAGCTGTGGTCATCTGACCTCAATGTTCCCTATGTGATTGGGAATATGCTATTTCTTTAGTCTTTTCTACCCAAGTTGAGATGGGAATGCAGACTCCTTCAGCAATATTATCCACTGCCCAAGGACTAATCACTACATGAGTGGTTCCTGAGGCAAACAGAATAGGTGATTAAGAGGTGACTAAAGAAGGTTGTACATGTGGTTGGCAACCTCACCACTTAAATGTTGTGAATGTTCACAGAGATCATGTTGCGCCTGTGAGCCCAGTGCATCCGACTTCAGCATGCATTTTATGTAAGGGTCTGCTTCCTCCTGCATTTTCTAAGGGTTTGCTTCCCCGAGGTAACGGCCGGTGCTGTGATAGGGATCGAACCCAGCACCTTCGGATTGTGAGCCATGTCACTTAATCACTAGCCCACACCGTCTCCACTGCAAGAGTATGGACTTTATGGCATTGAAGCTAAATCTAGCTACAGCTTGTTGTCTGGAGATTTCCCATTGTAGGATGTGTGTGGCATTTATTTCCTGTCCTAGATATATGTAGCCACTGACATTTGGTCAAAAGGTTGGCTTCATTCATGTCGTTGTTTTAATATGGCATCAGATCAACACGATTAAAATATGGCCTTTAAAGTGCCTAAAGCCGTAAATTTGTTGAATTGTAGTAATTTGTTTCATTCTATTTGCCAGGTGTTTTCGATGAGGGAGATTACTGGGATGTCAAAGCAGAATTCTGCAAATCTAAGCCTGAAGATATATTAGTTAAATATATAATCTCAAACCGAGGTGCCAAGACTGCTAGAATCCATGTTTTACCAACGCTATGGTTTCGCAACATGTGGTCATGGGGAAAGAATTGTGATGTGAGTAGTTTTTTTGTGTGAATATAATTTTTCACAACTACACAATTGTTTTCTTTAATATTCATCATCTTCCTTCTTTTTTACAAGCTCTCATTCCACTTGACATGACTGTTGCCCAATTGTATTTCCCCCTTTTTAACAACTTCCCTGTTACCTAGAGAGCTGATATTTTGTACACAGTTTCTATTAGTGTGACTTGTTAATCTGTCAAAATTACAATCACGGAGTCCTAAAAACATGTGTCTTTGTGTTATAAGCTTTTATATCGTTTGGCTTGGCTTGGCTTGGCTTCGTTCGTTCTCAATCTCCTGCTACCAAACCCTGACACGGGTCTAAGTAGCAAAATGTAGTCCAGAGAATGGAATGCATTGTGTCGTAGTTTACAGCTTGACTGCAATATTTGCACCTTTCGGTTCAACACATCCGAATTCAGCAAGCATTTTTTGAGTACCGGGTTAGCATTCTCTCTTTGATCCCTTCTCCCTAGCCAGTCTGCTCTGTTGCAGCCTCTTATCCAGGATCACCGGCGTGGAGGTGTAGAAGGGTCTTGGCAGCTCTGGTTCACTGGCCCTGACGTTAGTAGTCAGCTATGGATCACTGACCATAGCCGCATATGCGCTGCTCAGCATCTTGATCCCATAAGCTTTTATATAACTTAACATGACTGTTGTCTGTTTGCATAGATTTATATTTCTCCTATTTTAACCAACATCCCCACAACCTAGAAAGCTGAAACTGTCTTCTTCTTATTTGTTTATTCTCAAACTTCTGCTACTTGTCCCTGAAAAGAGCTTTGTAAGTGGCAGGGTGTAGTTCAGAGAACGGAATATGTTGTGTAGTAGATTACAGCTTGACTGTGATATTTGCACCTTTCTATCCGACACATCCAACTTCAGCATGCCATTTTTGGGTACCAGGTTAGCCTTCCCTCTTTGATCCCTTCTCCTTAGCCAGTTTGCCATGTTTGCAGCCTGTTATCCAGGATCACCATGTAGAGATGGAGAAGGATCTTTGCATCTCTGGGTCACTGGCCCTGATGCTAGCAGTCAGCTTTGGATCGCTGACCACCAGAGCTCATGCACTGCTCAGCATCTTGATTCCGCTGAAATTATGTTACAGCGTTTATTAGTGTGATCTGTTAATCTATCTAGTTTTGATTGATCCTGGACAGGTCATTCAAAAACGTGTACCAAAAAATCTTTGTTATTTTGTATTTGATTGCATCAACAGTGAGATCAGCAACTTCAAGTGCATTCAAACAGGCACACACTTTCATTGAGTGAAAAATCATGAATCACTCAAAGTAAACATTGAAGATTAAGCAGGGGAAATTGACATGAATGTTGATCATTTTCAAAGATTAAAGTCAGCAATGAAGTTGACCAATATCAATAAATAATATTTTGTTTAAACGCCAAGCACCAATTCACCAAAGAAACGCACACATTTTAACAAATTACATTACTGTAGTCCCAAAAACAAACAAAAACATGTCTCAGTATAAATAAAAGCTTGTACTGAAAGAAAGCAAATTTCGAAATATTTACTTGCTAATTTCATTAGACGCATGGAACAACCAGCACAATTGTTTTCCTTTTCTGAACCCTAAACCAATACATTTATATATACTAGTTGTAGCTATTGTTGCTGAATGTCCACTTTGTGTAAGATTACTCTTTTGTGCACCCTGAAAAGGGCAGTGATGAGTTACAGTAGCTTTCCTCACATCCCAAGAATTGCGTGGAAGGGAGGTAGTCAGTAAATTTTACCTGATACTGACTTACATGTCCAATCATTATGTTTTGTCTGACCAGACATTAGTTTCCATTTCTCCACTAGTGGTGGTGAACATTTATTTTACATGAGAAGGTATAACTTTGAAAGAGGGAACACTAGTAAAAGTGAAAGTTAATTTACTAATGAAACTATAACTTCATTTAGTCACTTCTCTTCTACCCTTTGGAGGTGTAGAGGTCTTTTCGTTCATTCTCAATCTCACATTACCAAGTGCTGAACAGGGCTTTGCATATAGCAGGATGTAGTCCGGAGAATGGATTGCGTTGTCTCGCTAGTTTACAGCTTAGCTATGATATTTACTCCTTTCGGTCCGACACATCCGTCATCGACATAAAGCACAGCACTAATTGGTAGGAATTTAAATTACTTTAAAAATTGTTTGCTTACAAAATGACAAATAGTTTGCTCTTTCTGATTTTCGACTGCCAAGGATTCTTTTAAGTACAAAGGGTGTACACAAGACCTCCAAGTTTAACATCCATCTCCAATAGGACTAGGTGTTG
This sequence comes from Ariolimax columbianus, assembly GCA_036924085.1. Lineage (NCBI taxonomy): Eukaryota > Metazoa > Mollusca > Gastropoda > Stylommatophora > Arionidae > Ariolimax > Ariolimax columbianus. Next base: position 32,140,707 of record JAVGWX010000015.1, read on the forward strand.
ATCTCACCTTCTTTGAGACCAAGGGATGCTTGAAACTTGATGAATTCAAACACCCACCGTTTGCTGTTTTTATTTCTTTAGAGTGCCTTACCTCTCAGCTGTAGTGACCTCTGAAACTATAAAAAAATGACAAATAATTATGAATAATAAAGAAATGATGAATATTTATGGTGATAGAGCAAATAGATAAGCCTAGAAGATATTGTATTTACTTATCGGATTCTTCTTTCCCATTTTATTTCTTATGAAACATAGGACCACAAATATAGATGGCTCGATACAGGAAGCCTAAAATAAAGTACATTTTATGGTTTCTGTAGCAATATTTTTGCATATTGGGGTTGATGACTTCATACACTTGTCAGGAGCAAAAGACACAGCAGGGAATGAGCTGACAGCATCCAGTGATTTATAGATGGCTATGTAAGACCTGAATCCCTGGTTCTTTGTTTCCCATGTATGACTAGGCAGTCAGTCTTCACCTATTCTGCAGCCTATCCAAGTTTTGTATATGTCAGTTATGTGTAGTGAATGAGATTAACAAAATCAGCACAGATGTAATCTGAATCTTGGTACAAACAAATTTACATGCATCCATAATATATACATGCATGTACTGTTATCATATATCGACCAATTTGATATCATGTACTGCTCCTGGGGCCAGGCAAAATAAATAATGTGGCCTGAACATTAAAAAGTTGGACACCCTTGTCCAACACCATCCTGTAGAAACTATAAGCCATAAGAAAAGAAAAGAAGGATGCATGAGCGGCAGCGGTCAGTGACCCATAGCTGACTGCTAGTATCAGGGCCAGCAAAACAGAGCTGCCGACCCTTCTACACCTCCACGTGGTGATCCTGGATAGCATGATGCAACAGAGCAGACTGGCTAAGGAGAAGGGATTGCAGAGGGAGTGCTAACCCGGTACTACAAAAATGCTTGGATGTTGGATGTGTTGGACTGAAAGGTGCAAATATTGCAGTCAAGCTGTAACCTACAGCACAGCCCATTCCGTTTTCTGGACTACATTCCGCTACTAAAGCCCTTTTCAGGGTTTGGCAACAGGAGATTTAGAATGAACAAATCCAAGACAAAAGAAAAGAAAAGGAATGAAAAGAAAAGGAAAGAAGAAAAAATAAAAGGTAAGAAAAGAAATAAAAAACCTTTACATCCCATCTAAGTAGAGTAGGGTCAAAGTCAAATCTAATCTTGTTATTTTGTCACTAAAAATTGTAGGCAGATCTTGTGAAGAAGCCAAATTTAAGGGAAGCAAGTCCAGGTCGGGTTGAGGCAGAGCACGAAACCTTAGGTAAGTTTCAATTTTCTATAATATTATCTACATGTAAGCAGTTTTCATAATTTATAGTGTGCGTATTAACTGTTGGTGTTGCTTATAATATACTGACTGTTGTATACAACAGGCCTCCACTTTTCGACATTCCGATTCTTGTTTTTCTTATACTTTGTTTTTGTCTATTAAGTTTGGTGTTTTTCCTGTTATTTCTGTAGTTTTAAGCATGAAGCTGATTAAAAATATTGTATGGTCAGTCCTGTGTGTATTATTTATTTGTCTTATCTTTGTATATTTTATTTAGTCCGTGTTCTTCTACAACACAATACAATATCCCGGACTTCAGTCCGACAGGTGTGCTGTATGCGAGGCAGTCAACAATGTCCTGTATGCAGTCTGGTCTTTTACCATGTCGTACCATTTCAGACATAGGTCTCTCAACAGACAATCTCGCTATTGTATGTGCGGGCAGTGCGTGGTCGTGTATAATCATAAAGCCATCAAAACGTCATTCTGAGTATCAATCTCTTATCTGGCATGCACACCACGTGGCCAGCCCAGTGATATTTGCGAGACAATGCAACCTTCACAATGTCTCAAAATAGAGTGCGTTCTCTGATTGTGGAATTCATCTCTGATCGAGATCTCGAGGATGCATCTTTCTATCGCTCGCTGGGTAATGCGTAGTTTCTCTGCATTCGCGTTGGGTAGATTCCACACTTCACATCCGTAGATCATGGCTGGTATGACCACAGAATTGAAAAGGTGTACCTTGCCATGATGTCTTTCAGATACAGAAGTTTAGGCTTTATGGTATTGAAGCTAGGCTAGGCTGCAGCTCTTCATCTGGAAATTTCCCGGTCTAGGGTGAGGGTGGCATTTATTTCCTGCCCCAATTATATGTAGGAGCTGACATCTTTGACCGGCTCATTTCCAAGCTCGATCTCACATTTGCGGCAGTATGGGTTTCAGAGACATTGCGTTTTCTTTTTGTTCATCCGTAGTCCAACACTTCTACCAACCTTATCAGGAAGTGTTGGACCTTCTCTGTAGTGTGGCTATTGAGCACAATGGATCTGCAAAGCGTAGGTGGGTGAGCCTTTCCCCATCAATATTTATTCCTCTATCGTTCCAACTTAACTGTTGAAAGATGTCCACAAGCGCTGCTGTGAAAAGCTTTGGAGAAATTGTGTCGTCACGCCACAGTCCTCTTGCTAGTGGAATAGTTATTGGACGGTGGTACAGATTAATGTCCGTACTACAACCTTTATTTATTCGATCATTCTTGTATAATCTTTGGCCACGCCCTGGTTTCTTAGGGCATTTATCACAGCGTTCATCTCAATACTGTCAAAGGGTTTTTCATAATCTATAAATACTAGACATGTGGGCAAGTGTAGTTCACGTGTTCTCCAGCAGCAGGTGGATTGTGAGTAGCTGGCGTTCAAGGTCCAGTCGGAGAAGAAGCTCTACAATCAGAACATCAGGAAGGTGAAGAATAGATGTGAGACATGTAGCACATTGCAGGGTAGCCTTTATACTAAAGTGCATAACTTTTTTACCATGCCTCGTACAGTAGTGTAAATTTATTGTTAAACTTTTAAATGCAATACAATCAACATTTGTTTTAAAGACATGTTCAGCTTTTCTGCAATATTCACTTATTGGCAAATGTCTGGAACTTTATCTGTCTTATGAGAAGAGCATACTGGACGTGATTCATAGCTGGATTTGTTGTGTGTAATACATAGCTGCATTTGTTGTATGTGTTTCATAGATGCATTTTTTGCATGTGCTTCAAAGCTGTGTATGTTGTATGTGATACATAGCTGGATTTGTTATATGTAATACATAGCTGCATTTGTTGCATGTGACATTGCTAGATTTAACTTAACTTAACATCTTTATACTGGTTTAGAAGACTCTACAGAGTCGATTTACAACCAGTTTCTTGGAGGGTGGTTTTTACGGATGTGCTTGGGGAGGAAGACTAATGTCTGGTCAGGCAAAACATACTGATCAAGCATTTTAGTCAGGGTCAGACAAAATATACTGGCCAAGACCCTCACCTCGTCATCCTATTAGCTGACCTGTTTTCATGACAGCCAGGCTAACGAGGTGAGGAATCGACGTGATCCCCATAGTAGTGAGCGATGCTCAGATGAAGCCAAGCATAGCACAATCACCTGGAGGACCCTGGCCCATCGTCAGCAGCATGCTTGGGATAGGAGTAAAGCTACTGCAACCCGCCACTTAATGTCCTTTTCAGGATGCACAAAAGAGTAACCTACTCATTGTGGGCATTCGCAAACAACAATAACCGATATGTGAGTCCATCTTAATAGACAAACACTAGAGCTAAGTAGACACGCAGCCAGTTACGCACCATCTATAGCTGCTCTTAACAAACCATCTGGTCAAAGGTACAAATAACTTGGGTAGATTTTTTATTTGAATTTTGACGAGGCAGCATCAGCTCACAGACCAGTCTCAAATTGTATCTAGGATATAGGCTATCATCTCTTGTTGTCAACATGTTTTGTTTTTACGATTCTCTACCTGGTGTGATGGGGAGAGGAGACTTTAGACTGGTCAGTCAAAACATACTGATCAGACAATGTCAGTCATAGTCAGGTAAAAATACTGACTGACCCCACTCACTTCCATACAGTTCTCCCTGAAAACAGGCTGTTTCAGTCTGGCCAACGAGGTGAGGATTGACATGATCCTTGTGGTAGTGAGTGTCATGCAGATGAAACCAAGCACAGCACAAGGGCCCTGGAGGACCCCAGTTCACCTTTATCAGTATGCGGAGAAGTGAACTAAATATACAGGGCAATCAAAAATAGCACAAATAAAAGCAGGAAACTAAATATAATTTTTTTAATAAATCAAATCCTTAAAAAAAATTCAATAATTTGATCTAAGATATTGGTTTGTATGCTGCCATGATACCTAAATGACAGTGAATATACAATAGCTTTTTTTTTCTACATCGTTAATTTTGAAAGGAGATTTTGTTAAGTTGTAGCATAGTTTACAGTGAGACTGATATCTGTTGACCCAAAACATCAAATTTCAGTATGACACATTTTTGGTACTATTCTCTCAGTCTGCACAGATGCATCCTGCATCCAGGGTGGCCACTTGGAGGTGAAATAGATTCTTGGACAGTTTTAGTTTGCTGTCCCTAGTGCCAGAATACATCAACCTTCAGCACCTACCGTGTGCAGACACTGCTTTTACCTTGATGAAACAGTTAGACATCTGCTCATTGAGTGCAAATCACTTGCAGTCGTGAGGAAAAGATTTTTACAAGTGCTGCAGACAACAATCGACAATACACTATGGCATAATGGAACTGAGGAAGACCTGTATTTATATAAAAATGGCATTAGGCTGCAAAGAGCAGTTTTGCTCAACAGCTATGGGATAGCAACAACAACAAGAAAGAGATGATTGGGTAGGCCTAAGAATACCTACTAAGAAGAAGTAAAGACAATCAGAGGCTCATTACTGCAACCATTTCTGTATTTGATAATCTGTTAATCAGATTAGAATATAATCTTTCGTAACATTCAGCCTGGGCATCTTTGTTCTTGCAGGCAGTTATGTTCTAGAGGTGGATGTGGGCCAGAATGGACAGAAACCAGATATATTGTTTACTGAGAATGAAACCAATTGCACTCGTATTTTCAAGCGTAGCAATTCTAGTCCATATGTGAAAGATGCTTTCCATAGGCTTCTGCTGTTTGGTAAGTGGTGCTAAGAAAAATTATCTTTAGTCTTCACATACTTTCTTTGATGTTTAGACCCCATTATGTCCCCACTAAGCTTTAAAAGCAACCGCAGTATGGGCATTAGATGTGAGTGATGGACAACATACTGAATTTAACCAATTACTGCATATTTATTAAATGATGATACTGCAATCAAAGCATCAAACTGCAGGAGAAATCAGATGTCAATTGATTAAAGAAGTAGTACATGAAAATGTTTGTCCCATAGTAGTTACACTACTGTCAGTGAATGTAGTTGTTAGTGACTTCAGTAAAGGTTTGTCAACACTACTGTTGGGGAATGTAGTTGTTAGAGACTTCAGTAAAGGTTTGTTCCATATTAGTAAGACTACTGTTGGGGAATGAAGTTCTTAGAGACTTCAGTATATTAAGTTACAGCTTGTATGAGGTACGGGATCAAGATGCTCAGCAGTGCATGAGCTGCAGTGGCGGTCAGCGACCCAAAGCTGACTGCTAATGTCAGGGCCAGGGACCGAGAGCTGCCAAGACCTTTCTACACCTCCACGTGGTGATCCTAGATAACAGTCTGCAACAAGGCAGACTGGCTAAGGAGAAGGGATCAAAGAGGGAAGGCTAATCCGGTACCCAAAATGCCGTTCTAAAGTCTGATGTGTCAGACCAAAAGGTGCGTGGGGATGGCGTGGCCTAGTGGTTAAGTGGCACGGCTCACAACCAGAAGGTGCTGGGTTCGATCCCCATCACAGCACCGGCCGTTACCCCGGGGAAGCAAACCCTTAGAAAATGCAGGAGGAAGCAGACCCTTACATAAAATGCATGCTGAAGTCGGATGCACTGGGCCGACAGGCGCAAAATAAAAACCACAGTGTAACGCACACACGCCTTGGGGAATAGATAAATAAGGCGAACGCAAAAAAAAAAAAAAAAAAAAAAAAAAAAAAAAGACCAAAAGGTGCAAATATCACAGTCAAGCTGTAAACTATGACACAGCGCATTCCATTCTCCGGACTACATCCTCCTACTTGCAAAGTACTTTTCAGGGCTTGGTAACGAAAGTTTGAGAACGAATGAAGAAGAAGTATGAGGTAGAGTGGCCAGTTCCTTTTCTCGCTGCCTAGTCATTTGTCAGTTACCCATTTACAGCTGGATTGACTGAAGCATGACGGTTGTGGTAGTTGAACCCTATACTTTTGCGGTGAAAATTGAAAAGGACTTTACCACTATGTTAATCAGACGCTCACTACATGAAGGGAAGATCAGGACTGTGTAGAATCCTTGAGCTACAGCAACAATTGGTATCTATAACATTTGCCATCTTCTGAAAGAGACTAAATATCTCTTGATCTGCCTAGAGTGCAGTCATGTCAGCTCTGCATAACATAAAATAGCCTAACAATTATTTTGGCATATATCTTCATTGTTATTCATAATCAAAACATTTCAAGTAGATAAAATATACAAGGTCTGTTCAAATTGCATAGAATATTAAATTTTCATCTTGAACAAATAAAGCACGGAGCGTGTCCTCCAATTGGGAGGTGTAGTGGACCTAAATGCGCATTCATGAATTTGTTCCCACCCATACAGAGCATCAGTCGTTGGCAGCCAGTCTGTGAGTGAGTGAGTGAGTGTAGTAGACGCCCATCTAATTTTCATTTGCCGTGCACAAAATGATAAATGACTTGAGCAGTGGTATTGCATCAAATTTTGCCAAAAGATTTGTGACACTCAAGTGGAAACCATTTGAAAGATTTAACAGGCTTTCAGTGATGTTGCCATGCTCATCAAATGAATATTGAGTGATGGTATGACATAAAAATACTGTGTGCGAACCCACACATGAGGTCAAAGTGGGATGAAGGAACGATTGTACACTGTTGTCTTCAATGTCTGTATGATCATCCATTTTCTATAATAGGAGGCAAAATATTTGGTTTGTAATAATTGAAAAACACAACACAATGATAGAAACGGTGCATAGAACTTATCCAATAATGATCTACTATTGATGGCTTATTATAGATATATTATTATGAATCCACTTGGACGATGGAAGCAGATAGAATAGCACAAACATATGGACTAAAAGTGTCAGCAGTCTTTTAAGTGCTAGAGCAGAAACCAACATATGCATACATCAGTGGTCTCGAGGTAAGGTGTCCCTCTCTGGTGCCGGAGGTCGCGGGTTCAAATCACGGTGAAGACCAGGATTTTTTCAAGTAGATGTTCTGGTAAAAATTCCCCTGACCTCTGGTTAGTGAGATCAGACTCCTTTCAGGGCACACAAAAGAGTAATCTACTCATTGTGTGCATTTGCAAACAACAACTCATACCTGTTTTGCAGCAAGACACATTTGTCACCTAGGGGATCAGTGTTTCATTCAGGAGATCCTTCCTCTTTTTCTGCGTTTGTTCTCAATCTCTCGCTACCAAGCCCTGAACAGGGCTTCGCAAGTAGTCCAAAGAACGGAATGCATTGTGTTGCTAGTTTACTGATTGATTGGCATATTTGCACCTTTCGGTCTGACACATCTGTCTTTGATGGCATCAGGAGATCCTATTGCTTCACTTTCTTTTCCATTGTTTGTTAAATATGTCTTTAGAGTGTTCCAATACTATTCTGGGGTTCAGCGAACCACAGCTGACCAGAGTTATTCCGCCGCTACAAGGCGGCCCTGGAAATGGGATGCACTAGTCACTAGTATAGTCTAACCAAGTAATAGGAATCACAGTGGAAAGGCAAACCCTGGCCTCAAAAAAGCTAGCTTAAATTGAACATGTTTAGCTAAAAAGCACAGATATTGCAGCTTGCTGTAAACTACAACACAATGTCCTCTTCAGGGCAAATCTGTGCATTTACCATTACTATTCTGTTTACAAAATGAAAATTAAAAAATTAATTTTTTAAATTAAACCATTTCAGGTGAAGACTTTGCAGTCAACCCAGAAAAATTTGGTACGAAATGTGCACCACACTATATACTAGAAATTCCTGGAGGAGAAGAATTTGTCATCAAAGTGCGATTGTTTGAGAAAACACAAGGTCCTGAACCTGAGAACATGTTCTCTAAAGAAGGGTTTGATGATGTGTTTGCTCATAGGAAACAGGAAGCTGATGAGTTTTATGATGAGGTAATTTGTGTCATTAATTTATTTTTGATAATGTAAAGAGTTTTCAGCATGAATGTGGCATTTAGTTCATTAGTCATCATCGCAAACAATTAACAATAATTGAAATTGATAGCTTAATTAACAGAGCCTGCGCATCTCTCTCTTCAACTCAACACTACTACCTGCAATATACTATGCGACAGAAACATGACCACTCGCGAAGGTAACCTAAGTCTTCCTCAGAAGACGCATTGTAGGTCTCACGCTTCATAGCCAGTCCACAAAAGTCTACATAACTCGGACATACGTCAATTGTCCATGGTGGAAGATGCAGACAAGATGGAACATTGATGGGGGGGAGGCAGTTACTGAGAAGAAAGAAGAACAGATGATCGATGGAGTACAGCGACAGCAATATGGTACCTCAGAGACAAGAAGCGACTGCGAGGATGACCACCAACGCGCTAGTGCGACTCCTTTGCATCCCGCAACAACATTCAGGCTGCCACAGATGAGCAATTCATTATCCACTGGTCCATTGTGGCCAATGACAGAGACTGTTGGAAGATAAGTTGGGACCTGCAACAGTGTAACCGCAGCTGAAGAATGGGTCATCCAGTAATTCAGCAGCGTAATTAAACAATTTCATTACTGGACACTCTATTCTAGGCCATTAACAAGGTAAAGGGAGTCCTTCAGCAGACTTAACCACTGGTCTGGAACTAAGTTAGAGAGTCCACTATTCTAAGTTTGTCCAAAGATGCTGCAGTGAATGAGCTGACAACAGCCAGTGACTCGTAGCTGGCTGCTTGCATCAGAGTTAGTGACCCATAACTGACCAAGACCCTATTCTGCTTTCAAATGGCAGCCCATGAAACAGACTGCAACCATACAGCCTAGCTAAGAGACAAGGGATCAAACAGGGAAGGTAAACCTGGTCCCAAAAATACTGTGTTGAAATAGTATGTGTCAGGCTGAAAGGCACAAATGTTGCAAACAACCTTTTCAGCATGAACACAGAAGAAGTAGAAGTATGCTAATTCGCAACTTGTGTGAGATGGAGGGGCTAGTTCCCTTCATCGCTGCCTTTTCCTTCCCTCACTGCAAGTCAGTTACCCATTTACAGTTAGGTTCACTCGAGTGTGCTGGTTGCAAGAGGCTAACCCCTGTAATTTTGTCATGAATAACAATTGCAACTCAGAAATCAGGCGTCGAACTGCCTTTAATGACATCATAGATGCTGCATTGTTAAAACAATGCAGATGGGCTGGTCATGGGGTCAGTATGCCTGACAACAGATGGTCATGAACAGTGACATCTTGGTGACCCTTCAACTTTAAGCGCTAACGCAGACGTCCACCAATGAGATGGATAAAAAGGTGTGCATAAGGATCTATCTATCTATTTTCGGTGCACTTGTGTCATTAGATGTCGTGGGGGAGGTCTAACCTCCTTTGTTTTTATATTTTTTGGCAGGCAAAAATTTGCTGGTGACTTGCCAGGTCAATCCCAGTAGCCCAGTATACCCCTGGAATACATGATCGCCTATTTCTGGTGGTGGAAGCGTAAATTAGAGCAAGGTAGACCTATAGCCTGTTAGGCACCATCTATGCCGCTCTGCTAACCATGTAACCAAGAACTGATGTCATAGCCACGCAGTCCACTTTTTGCTACATATTCTCTGTGGAGCGAGAATCCCTTGAATAATTTTAGCCGATTTTTAACGTGAGTTTAGCCAGAGCATCGGCCGTCAAGCCTACATAGAATTTTTAACGTACACACCACTGCGCACGGGTGTCTGATTTGACTACTCAAAGATCAAGGAATAATTTTTCCAGATGATCCATGTGAAAAAATCCAGGTCTCCATCGTGATATGAACCTGCAACCTCCAGCACCCGAGGTAAACACCTTACCTCGAGACCAATGGGTCCCTCATGCATAAGAATATAGGGTATTATGTACCATATTAGAGGTGACATTTTTCCAAAACAGGAACATTATCTGACTAATAGAAGACATTGATTGAATGTGAGTTTACTGTGCAAGACAGATATTTTAAAACAAGTTGAAAAAATGTTAATAACAGAAAGGGCCTAGGTCACTGGATGAACATGAAGAATGTGGAAAGAATATAAATAAATCTCAATGTTCAGCTGATAAACCAGTCCTAACCAAGACATAATTTGTTACACAGGTATCAAAGTAATTAAGTTTTAATCATTGCTTTCCATTGTCTGGTTGTTTTCTGACAAATTCTTCTCAAACTATATATCTATTCTTGCGGGAAGAAGATCACTTTAGTTATATTATTTATTACAATAAACTGTTGTAAGATAGTGTGACTTAGGGGTGAAACATCCATTTCACAACCCCAGCTCACCGGGTTAGAATCCCACCATGTCCAGTTTGGCAGACACAAGGTTTTTTTTTGTATACAGATGGTAATGGCAATCAACTGTATTGCACACCAGCCAAGAACTAGAAACTTATAGCAGCCAAAGAAGGTAGTGGTTGTAAGAAACAACGTTCTGCAAAAGACATGCTACTTACATTTACATTAACTGTTACTAGTGACTAATGAAGACATACATTTTTAATGAACTAAAATTTGTAGCAACTAACTGTAACTTTTTATTCCTACTGATATTTGAGGGTTGTTCAGAAAGTAATGCCCAATAATTTTCTTTGCATAAACTATTTATTTGCAGTAAATTAAATTCACGCAATAGTGTATCTGAGTGTTTCCTTTAGACTATTTTTCCACCAATTCTCTGCCCACTTCTCCACTTTCATATGCTTACGCCAGAGCGAAACAAGGGCATGCACTTTTTTTCACAGTACCAGCTCGTTTCCTGTTCACTTCGTCATGTTTCTTTGATGTCTGAGATCAGTTGTGAATCTTCTTTTTTTAGTTTTAATCAACCTGTACTTCTACAGAGGCAGATGCCCTGTGCAGGTCCCATCTCTGAGCTGGATGTAGTTGGGCGGAGGATTTCCTGCTTAGCTATCTAGGCTTGAGCAGCTTATTACTCCCCTGCATTGGGACAAGTGCCGCATAGGGTAGTTAACTGATGTGCGAGTCCATCTTAATAGACTCAAACACTAGAGCAAAGTAGACCTGTAGCCTTTTGCTGCTCTTAACAAACCACAAAACCATGGCCGGTGTTTTACTATGTCACACAGTTAGTCGCCTCTTATGACATGCTCTCTGTGCAGCAGTGATGCTATTCTTGTCCCCGTCATACACAAAGACCCCGGTGGACCACTCAGGACATACCTTTGAATATCCAAGATTGTAGAAAACTACCATTACACTTCCATTGCTGACTGCTAGCTGTAGGGCTAATTGTGATGTGATGATCTTCACAAATGGTGGCAATGACCCCAGTTTTCATCATCAATTCATTCAGTCCTGGGACTGGTTTACAAGCTCAGGATTCCATTTCTGCCTGTCATGATTGTGGTCACAAAGGTATTTCTTGGTCCGCCCCTTCCTCGCTTTCCCTGTGTTCTGTCTCCCAATGCTTTTTTCACTAGACCCTCAAGACGTAGGTTGTGACCCAGTCGGGTCAGTTTTTGTTTTTGTATATTTTGAAGCAGTTTTCTTTTCTCTTCCACTTCAGCCAACATTCTTTCATTTGATTTAATCTCTGTCCAAGTCATTTTATATATCATCCAGTAACACCAGATCTTAAAAGCTTCCAAGTATGTCTCCTCTTTTTTTATTTATTGTCCAAGTTTTAGAACTGTACAACACCACAGACCAAGCATATGTGGTGAGGATTCTTTTCTGTAGTACCATATTGCTGCTTGATACGCTGTCTGATATCTGTTTCTAAATGCCTTCTTTGTTAATGCAATTCTGGTTTTTATTTCTCTTTTACATCCTGCATCTTGTGTTATGATTTGACCCTGGTATAGAAATTGGTAAACTTGCTAGATTTTTTTCCCTTCTATGGTTACCTTTACTTCCGTTGGTTATTAGGCTATGATTATTGTCTTGTTCTTTTCCATATTTATTTTCATGTTGTAGGCTTTTGCTGTTTCTCTGATTTTATTGAGTATTGTTTGTAGATCTTCCTCTGTCTCTGCCAAAATAGCTTGGTCAACAGCAAATTTTATTGCCTCCAGTTGTGTGTCATTTATCTTACCACAGATTGCATTTGTTCATAGCCTTGGTCCCAGTCACAGACCCAAAAAAAACAGATGAAAACATAAATAAATCACAAAACAAAGTGAAATGTATGAGACGCAAAACAGTGTGGTACGGAAAGGTGAAAATATTGCAGTCAAGCTGTACACTAGCGACACAGCGCATTCCGTTCCAGACTACATCCTTCTTCTTGCAAAGCCCTGTTCAGGACTTGGTAGCAGGAGATTGAGAGCAAACGCAGAAGAAGAAGATGAAATTACTTTTAAGGATGCCAGCTGCAGTTTGGCTCCCATTCTCCTGTTGGAGGGAAAAAATAAAGGATCATCTGGGGCAGTAACATAATACTGGGGCCAAAGATGCACTACAGAGAATGAGTTGACAGCATCTAGCGACTCATAGCTGACTACTTGCATCAGGGTCAGAAACCCAGAGCTGACCAAGGCCCTTATCCTTCTCTAAGTGGCAGCCTAGGAAACAAGCTGCACTAGTAAAGTCTGGCTAAGAGAATAGGGATCTCAGTGGGAAGCCAAACCCGATAGCCAAAAAGCCCACTGAAATTGGATGTCAGGTAGAGATATCGCAGCGATATCGCAGCCTCGCCATAAACTGCGACACAATATCTTTTCCGGGACAACCGTCAAAGAAGTCAAATGATGCTCATCTTCACCAAAACCTTCAATATCAGTTCACATTTGTTTTTTCCAGGTGATTGTGTGCCAAGACCCGCAGCAAATTTTAGTCACTAGACAAGCATATGCCGGCCTGCTCTGGAGTAAGCAGTTCTACCACTACATCGTATTGGTTTGTTGCAGCTCTTACTTGCGTACATACATCTTACAATAAATAGATTGCATATATGTCAACTTGTACCAAATATAAACCCATACACCCGATCCATATGAACCATATTATTAGTACCAGATTTTTTGGGAAAACAGTAACTTAAGTATGTTAATAATGTCTATTAAATATTGTATATAGCAAAATTAATATGAAATTTGTATCACTGAATGAAATTGATTATCATGAACCGCATTTTGAACTAATAAGATCAATTGTTTTAGAAGATTTGATGGTTAAAAAAGGCCATTACATAGATCTGATGGCTGAAAAATGCATTTATATAGATCTGATGATTGAAAAATGCTGTTATATAGATCTGAGGGTTGAGAGATGCTGTTATATAGATCTGAGGGTTTAGAAATGCAGTTCAAACACCTTAGATTTAACAAACAAATATATATATACATATTTTGTAATAAGCAAACTATTTTGGGAAAAAAAGCATAAAATGGTAAATTATTTAAACAGTGAAGGAATTAAAATATATTTTACAAGTTGACATCTATGAAATTTGAGTGAAAGCACCTGGAAGAATTGCGGATATAATATTTATATATTTAGGTAATTTAGGACTAATGTGTTCTTACTGAGAGAGGAAATCTTGATATTGTTTAGAAATGTGACATATTTTTTTTTTTTTTTAGTGAAAGAACATTGTGCCCAATTTTACAATACTTACTTACTTTCCGGGTCCAAACACCATGTCACACAGCATCCGTCTAGTATTCAGCAACTTGAACTGCCTTGTTGTTCGCCTCCATCATGCTGTTCATGTCACATGCTTCAGGGAGGTTGGGGCACGTCATTAGATGATCTTGGTCCTGAACTGCGCCGCATTCACATGTGTCGACAACTGAGTATCCCCATTTCTTCAAGTTCACTCTGCATCTTGAGACACCAGTTCGAAGTCTGTTCATTGCCTTCCACACAGCGTAGGGCAGGTGGTGTCCAGGCGTAGCCTCTTCCTTTAGCTCTATCCATGGATCCTGCATTGTTTCGCACCACCTCTCAATGCGTCGACCTTCTGGGCTTGTCTTCTTCTTCTTCTTCGTACGCAGTCAGACAGTAACCATTATTTTTTCGAAAATGGCTTGTCTGGATGGTCTCTGTCGATTTTAAGAAACTGTCTTGATTTAAGTCTTGTGGCTTGTTCCAGATGGCCAAACATCAGGTGTCTAGAGTCGTTTTTCTGTTTCCCTCGTTCGATTTCCGCACCTACACCTCTTCTTAAATCAGGTGGTGCAATGCCAATTAAGGTATATATTTTGTTTGTGGGGGTGGGTTTAAGCCACCCCGACACTATCCTGCCCATCTCGTTCACTGCTGTATCAACTTGTTTTGCATGGGCGGAGTTTTTCCAGACTGGGACTGCATATTTCGCTGCGGAAAGGCACAGGGCAATCGCTGATGTGCGTAAGACTGATGGCTGAGCACCCCATGTTGTGCGAGTCAATTTTCGGATAATGTTGTTTCTCGCATGTACCTTACTACTGTCTCCTGACAGTGTGTCATATAGGATAATGTGCGATCCAACTTTACACCCAGGTATTTGGGAGCCGGGCAGTGTTCAAGATCCTGTCCTTGCCATCTGATCCGTAGTTCTGTTTGCCTCTCTGTTCTTGAGATGATAGGCGCATACCTGAGTTTTGCTAGGGTTGGGTTTTAGGTGGTTTTCCCGGTAATACTCTGCGAGGTCATTCAGAGAGCGTGTTAGTTTACCTTCTACCTCCTCGAAGCCATTAGCCTGAGCAGCGACTGCTGTGTCATCGGCGTATATCAATTTCCTTGTGTCTGTTTCCATAGGTTGGTCATTGGTATAGATGTTGTATAGCATGGGAACAAGAATACTTCCTTGAGCCAGGCCGTTGGTTTGATTTCGCCATCTGCTCTCTTTATTCCCCAAGGTTACATAGAATCGCCTGTTTTGAAGTAAGCATTTGATTATGTTAGACAGACGCCAGTCTTTCGTCATGTTGAATACCTTTGCCTGCAACCTACGATGATTTACTGTGTCATAGGCAGCGCTTAGGTCTATATATGCCACTCCAGTCACCTGGTTGCGCTTGAAACCATCCTCTATTAGTTGTGTCAAGTTGAGGATTTGACTACTGCAAGATCTCCCAGGTCTGAATCCAGCTTGTTCCTTGATCAACCTCGAGTCTATCCAGGGAGAGATGCGGTTCAGGATCATCCTTTCAAATACCATGTATAGGTGGCATAAGAGCAACACTGGTAGAAAATTCTTTGGGTCTGTTGGAGTTTTCCCAGGCTTTAACAGGGCAACCACGTGTGCTTTCCTCCAGATTTTGGGAATATTCAAGGATTCCACGCATATGTTCATGAGATTTAGTAGCCAATTGATTGTTATTGGTCCAAACTGTTTTATTTGCTCTTTTCTCAAGTCGTCGGGGCCGGCTGCCATATTGGATTTTGTTTGCTTTATTGCTGCACTTAATTCTTCACTTGTGAAAGGTGCGCCCAGTATATCACTCTCTACCTCCCGTTGTCGTTGGGTCCTTGTTTGTCCTATTTTATAGTTGGTTTTACCATTTATCAGTAATTGGTGGGCCACTTGGTTAGGAGTAACTTGCGTTATCCCAGGGGGAGCACATGTTGGGTCATTGCTTAGGTTCTTAATAAGTTTCCATGCTCGTCTGCTGTTTTGCTTCATGTCCAAGTCTTCCACCAGGCTATGCCACTTTTGCGTTTTGAATTCTGAGATGGCATGAAGGAGATCTTCTCCAGCCTGGATTGTTTCCTCACTGTAGGGGTTTATTTCAAACAGCAGTTTATATTGCTCGTACAGTGCCTTTGAGTCATCGTGTAATCCAGATATATACTGTGATCGGCAGGCATCCTCGTGGCATGTCTTCTGGAGATTGATTTGGTTAATTCTATAAAAGCGTCATAGTTTGCAGGCTAAGGTTCTAACTTTGCCACCTCTGTGTCTATATCACATGCAAAGGGGACCCAGTTGGCGCATTTGAAATTAAACCGTCTTTTGAAGACTACGTTCTCTGGTTCGACCATTGCTTTAACACTACATTTAATGGGTCTATATTGCATTCTTGGAATAGGTTCTCCCATGTCTTTTTGTCACATGATTAAATATTTGAGTACTGACAAAAATATTGTCAGGATTATATCCCCTTTTCCATCTGCCACTGTGAAAAGATGCTGGTAGTTTTGGGTCATGTAAGAGTAGTAGGCCGGTGTTCTCAGCCCAGCTCTCTAATTTTTCACCATTGACGTCTGTCTCATTGTGTCCCCATGCCGTGCTGTGGCAGTTGAAATCGCCCATGATTATTTGGGTTTTCCGGGTTCTGAAATTGACAGGCTCTTGAAACTCGAAATCGTCATTGGGTGGCTTGTATATTGACGTCACTGTGCAAGCCTTGGTTTGAATTGTAATAGTCTCTATGTTTCCTCTATGAGACTGATATACTGATTCGATGTCTAGGTCTGTTAAGGCGAACATAGCGCTTCCATATTTCTCATGGGGTGTCTCCGCAACAAGTTTCATTCCCTGTATATTCGGTCTTTGACCAGCGATTGCGTAATGGGTCTCTTGGACCATTAGAACATCGCAATTGCGCTGTTTACATATCTCCTATAATATTGCTTCCTTTTCGCTGGTTAGCCCCTCGATCTTGATTGAAATCAACATGGGTGCTGGTTTGGGAATTGGTTTGTGATTCATGGTGGTTTGGTGCTGAAAGAATCTAATTTTAAGAAGATTTTTTACTTTGAATAACTTTCTCTAGGTTCTGACTATCACCAAAATACTTACAAAGTGATAATGATGATTATATCATCCCTTTAGCTGTGAGCTGGCAGCTTTTGACAGCCCAATGAATCCCGAACAAAAGCAGACGTACTCCTCAATTGTTGTAGTGATGTGTAGAGCGTGTTGAGCATGGTGGGGTGTGGTGGTAACAGCAGGTTCCGCAGATAGCCATCATTGGGCACAAAGTCAGGAGGTGCTCGACTGACTGCTCGTGGTCATTGAAGAATTTGTAGTTTGGTTGACATAGTGGGTCTAATCTATTCAGATGTTTGTTGAGAGGGACATGGCCTGTTCTCAGTTTGAAGATCAAACTCTGGTCTCTTTGTTTCAGTTTTTTGCTGGGTTCTGGGAATCTGGTTTTGCTTGGTTTTTGAAATATACTTGGCCTGTCTTTGATGTGGCCCACTGATCTAGCCACTCCTGTCTATAGTTATTTTTCAGGATTTGCTTGCAGGTTTGTAGTGTGATGCTAGATGGTGGCTGTGGTAGCATTGACCCGCTTCTAGCCAGCTCATCAGCCTTCTCATTTCATAGCCTTCACATGGCCAAGTATGCACTGGAGCACTACTTCCCCTCTCCATAAGAGGCGGACATTTGGTCAATTAATTTGTAGATATTATTAACATCTGGAGACATTCTTTTTTCCAAGGCTTGGAGCGCAGACTTTGAGTCTGAGAAAACAACGATCTCCTCAGGCTTTCAAAATCTGAGATTATTCGGCACAAAGCTTTTTCTATTGCTATTATTTCTGCTTCATAATTGGAACAGGTCTCTCCACAAGGGCCATAAATGAAGGGGTGGTCTTCTTGGTGCAGGTTATAGTATTTAATTACAGCGCCATATCCAGCGTTGGTGGTAGCCCTGGTGGCAGACTCATCTGTATATACTTGGATGTTTTGTGGATATGAGTCTAGTTTCCAAAGTGATAGTTTTCAGCAAAGATTGTAGGGTGTTCCTATCTGCAGAGGGGTTGGAGAGTACAGTTCTTACTGTGGGGTAGTCACCTGCCAGCAAGGTGGTTCATTATAGATGACCGCCATTAGCCTTCTACCCTCTGACAGGTGGTGTTTATCTATATTGTCTTGGGCCTTTTTTAGGAAAGATGTCTTTTTTATTCTATGGTTTTGGTGCCAATGTTCTACCATTTTCCTATTCTCCTCCGTAGTGTCCATTCTTAAGTATCTTTCACGCATTCCCACGACAGAGCGTTCTCATCTTAGGTTTAGAGGTTCAAAGTTAGAGTTGATTTCACATGCATGTGTCAGCATTGTTTTCATGGCACCACTTATAAACCGCAGAGCATTATTTTGTACTCTGTTCACCTTGTGTAGGAGGCTTTTGCTTGCAATGGCTTGGAGGGGGAGTGAATAGTCAATCACTGAGTGGACGAATCCAATGTATAACTGTCGTAGTGAATCTTGATCTGCCC
The DNA here is from genome assembly GCA_036924085.1 of Ariolimax columbianus. Classification (NCBI taxonomy): domain Eukaryota; kingdom Metazoa; phylum Mollusca; class Gastropoda; order Stylommatophora; family Arionidae; genus Ariolimax; species Ariolimax columbianus. Next base: position 32,159,085 of record JAVGWX010000015.1, read on the forward strand.
TCCATCCACAAGTAGAGAGGTGCTTGATGAGTCTGAGCCTTGTGGATGCTTTTTCAGTCAGCTTGTCTAAACGGGGTTTCATTGTGAGTCTATAGCCAAGCTTGACTCCAATGTATCTTGAGGTTTTGTCATTGGTTAATTTCACTCCGTTTATTTTGACATCGATATTTTCTTCTTTAATCCTGTTATTTAAGCTGAACACAGTTTTCTCTACATTAATTTCAAGCTTCCAAAACTGGCAATATGTAGAGATGGTTGTCAGATTCATGTTCATATTTTTGGTGATGGGTTTCAAATGTTTTCCTTTTGACCAAATGACCAAGTAATCCGCAAAGAGTGCCTTTTGGCAGGTTATGACATCTAGTAGGTCGTGTATGTACACAAGGAATAATGTACAACTTAGCGCAGATCCCTGGAGCAGTCTTTCTTCCAGGGTCCTTTGTTTGGATGTTGATCTGCTGATTGTTGTTCAAAATGTTCTAAGGAAGAAACTTTTAGCTAGCTGTACATTCACCCTTATATTTCCACTTTTTGCATTTTGAAGAGGAGGCTAGTTCTCCAGACTCGATCGTAGGCTTGTCTGAGGTCAATGAATGTTGCCGGCACATTCTTTTTCTCCTGGAAAGCATCACCTACCTCTTGGGTAAATCTTATCAGCTGATCCATTGTCTGTTTCTTTCTTCTGAAGCCTGATTGGTTTGTATTGAGAATCTTAGAGCTTTCTAGCCACCAATATAACCTTTCATTGATCATCCTTTTAGTGACCTTGCCTAGGTTTGAAGTCAGGGATATCGGGCGATAGCTTGTTACTAGATTTTATGGTTTGTCTTTCTTTAGGACTGGGGTGATGTTAGCATTTCTCCAGTCTGTTGGTAGCTTGCCTTCTCTCCATGTTTTGTTAATGATGTCAAGGATTGTATTGAGCTCATTATTTGAGAGATTTAAGAGTTTCTGGTTAGTGGCTTTACCTTTCTTACATTTTTTTTAGGGTGTCTTAAGTTCTGGAAGTGTGAAATTCTTGTCAAAGATCTAACAGTTAGCTGTAGGTTGTTTTTCCATCATTTTGGTGAGTGTTCTGAAAGCCTTGTCCAGATTCTTTAATTTTTTAAATTTTTATTAACATTAGCAAAGTACCTATTAAGAACTTCTGATTTCTGAGAATCTCCTGTTATTAATACTGTGTCTGTTCTAATGGGTTTGGGATTTTTCTTTCTTTTAATTCCTGAAAGGTTGGATATGAGACATCATGCTTTCTTTCTATCTTTCCACAAGTCCAACTCTCTACATTTCTTAACTCATGCTTCTCTTTTTGCTTGTCTGCTCAGAAATTTAACTTTAGCAGTGAGTCTATTATAACTGGTTTTGTTTGCAGGGGTATGCTGTTTCTCGACTTGCTATCTTTCTCGGTGGCCTCTAATTCTGTGCTCCAGTATGGTTTGAACTTTGTCCTGTATCCTCGTGGGATGGCTTCCTTTGCCGATCGGAGCAATGTAGTAGTGGTTTTACTATAGACCTCGTCTATATCCTATACCACATCGATGTCCGCGAAACGTTGGCGTACTTGTCTCCTGAAAAACTCCCAGTCTGCCTTTTTGTAATTCCATGGGAGGGATGTTATTTGGTTTCTTACTTTCTCCCTGGTGTTGGTGATCTCAAGGAGTATTGGTTTGTGGTCACTCCCGATGTCATCAAGGACTCTAATTGAGCAATACGAGTGCATATCGGCTGTT